>JAYGXS010000005.1:41691973-41817468 GCA_036362985.1 Ligula intestinalis
GTGTTTTATAGTGCAGCGGACTTTACTACATTTTTGCAGGCATTCTGCCTTATGCTACCTTATGTCGACGGCAGGATTGTATCAAGATGTTTAGAGTAGGCTTCGGTACAAAAAATTGCCGAGATAAAGAGCATGTCCATATGCACCGACGACAGTCTGGATAACTTTTCTATGTACTGTATTTTGGAGGAAATCTCAGCCCTCGGGTCGATGAGAACGCAACAAAAACCTCAATAGTAAATAGCTATTACGTAATTACTTTTAGTGTTCCAGTCACTTTCAATATTTTCGTCAGGAAAGCCGATTTATAACGTCAGTAAAGAACCGTCTAAACGACTTACGATTCCTCTGTTGACATTGTCTGTTTGTGCAAGTAAGTTAGCAAAAGAAAACTGTGTAAGTCTGTAAGATTGATGTAAAAATTAAACGGTGTTTAGAGTTGTTCACTAATTCATGCAAATAAGAAACAATGTGCAAATTCCAGGAAGCAATTGGAAAAAAAACAGATAGATCCTTGAGATAAGAACTGCATTTGCCTTACGTTTTTTCGATTCCGTCGGAAAAAGTAGCAGAAGCGGGTATATTATTCACATGAGGCAACGCTAAGGCACTTCGTAATGAAAACAAAAGGTCCACAGCCGCTAATAGAAACACCTGGAGTTGTCTATAGGATTGGAGACAGCTGCCGACAAAGCAACTACGTCGGAGAAACCTGAAATTGCTGGAACTTCTGAAAACACGAATTTTTGAACAAGCGGCAGGAATGCGTAGCAATAACATCAATTTTTAACTCGCGGCTCACTCGACGAATCTTGGCCAAACATTGAAATTGCATGAGGCCGTCATCTTCACAAGAGGTGATATCTTGTGAGTTCCAAGTTACTTGACTTAGTATTCCCCGGGCCACCGGTCTATAAATAATTCCTGCGGGTCAGTTTCGCCAAAGTTATTAGCCACCTGGGGGCGAAGAGTCAAACACGCCTTCCAATGTCGATGTCAGGAAGTCATATGGTCGAGCGGTCATCAAGCCAAAGCCTCCCCCATCCTCACGGGTAACTAATGTTCAGGAGGTCACGACCCACACACTGGGCACCAAGCCATTAGCGAACAAAAGGGACGACCATCCTCGATAGGGAGGTGGACCACTTTTCTTGTAATAGGTATCTAATATATCTGATAAGGAATCATCCACGATTGCCAAAACATGAGATAAATAATCCTCTTGTTTCAGGTTCCCTTTTTAATGGCCTGGAAACTGCTTAAGTCTGCTTACGTAAACGTAGGTGAAATGATCAGCGCATTCCTATCCTTTCTGAACTTGCCTATTCCGAAGGCATAAGTACTTCTTTCAGAAATGCTCCTCTGACAATTGTTTCTCTTGAACACTTCCACATTGTGTAAGAGTGCCCACAGGGGAAAAGGACACAACCAGCTACATCAGATCCTAGGTTAGTATATATAATCTGTGCATATCCATTAATGAACAGGAGGATGACTTCTTGAATTATCTGTATATTTGCTGTATTTCACTTACACAAATTATCTTCGCTTCGCGCGTTTTCTTTTATAGGCAAATATGTACAAAAAGAAAAGACTATTTGGACTTCGCATCATGTCTGTTAATAGCGGGTGTTTTATTATCATGTTGTCCCCATCAGGCTTTAAATGTGTTTTAACAGACAAGCAGTCTACAGACTGACCCTATTTATGTTTATGAAGCAGCTTAAACTTTGCTGCTGGAGGCATGCTCTTTTTCTCCAATACTACGTGAGTGTGCACTTGCTTGTAATATTTCCTTCTTTTGCTATATTATCATCTACATAGAATTAGTAAAACATGAGTGTGCTGGGTATTTTTTGCTCATTAAAAGGCCTCTGATGTCAACATAAAACATATTCATGCTTCAGCTCTTGTTATGCAAGTATAAGATGTAGGTGCAAGTTGCTTTGAGCATAACGTTCACTGCTATGACATGTATACGCTCATAATTTTAACTGTATATAAATACGTCCGGAAAGAGATGGAATGCACGTGGAATGGACGTTAATTATGAGCTGATAACTATATTATTTTGTTAATATTGTATCCCAAATGCTTACATTAAAACTCTTTTTCTTCGTCCAATTGGTCATCCAAAATTCCCTGATTATTATTCACGCATTCAAACTTGTGATTTTGTTGATAACACTGAGCTAACCACTGCACCTGGCAGGCTATTTCGGCGTTCGAACACCGAATCAGGCGTAGATTTCCAATTTTTAGGAACTGGACAAATATAGCAAACTTAAATCAACTTCACGTTTTCATGTAAAAATGTCGTTTAGAGAATAGATGGTTCCCTAAGCTTCCTGCATCATAGAAACATGTAGCTTTCCATGGCAATGGGGAAGCATTCGTTGCATTCGTTACATTTTAGGCTGAATGGGAATGTGGCAATTATGTTCAAACATGCCGATATTATTGACATCATATATGTAACGAGAACCGGAAACACTGGTAAGCAAAAGTTCGATTTCAGAATCACAAGTTCGCAGCAGTCATGCAATGGATACAACGGTGGCTTTAAAAGTTTAAATTCGAGTGCCAATTGAGCAGCGCCTAAGATAAATGCCAGGCAAAGCGAAATGAAAGGACAAAAATAGAAGTGTTCAGGCAGTAATATCACTTCATTGGTTTAGGTAAGTGAATAAACACCATTTCCTCCCCACCCCCTCCACAAACTTTGCCCACCTGACCGACTAATGCTCAGTGCTGTCGTAAGCAAATGTTTCTCTCGCATGTCCAAATCCCTTTTTACCTTCTAAGGAACCCACCCGTCTGATCGATGTTCTTGGTAGACAGGATATCCAGGTTATTTAATCCGAAACCAAATTTTCTTATTAAATAGTCAGCTACTTCAAGGTGCAATATGAACTGGATCTTGCGATAACTTCGATCAGAGAAGTTGGTTAACATGCGTAAACTGTTGATGAATTCTCATTGGACCAGTACACTTGAATGTAAACTAAGTCAAATGCAAATGTTGCATAGCACGTTCTTCATTTTATGCAAGTGATTCCTGTGGGTTAATGGTAAGGCTTATAGTCAGGAGAACACGTCTGTTTACATGGCAGGGACTGTTATAAACCTGAAAATTAATCATGTTCTCCTTCGGACGGCTTCGTGGTGGTTTCGAATTAACCTTTTGAGACCACGTTATCAACTCTGTGAACTGGTCCCTAATACTAGTGAAATAGCCGTCATGTTTCAACACACGTTTTTAAAAAATTATTTATAAGTTCCGCGATGCATGCATTTTTTAAATCTAAAACCTAACAAGGGAAGAAGTGAGCTTTAGAACGCAGCCACTAAGCATACTTTATACGTAGGACAAAAGTTGCTTCATAAAAAATGTTAAATATTTTATTTATGGATACGATCTTACTAGCATATTTTACATCGATAATCTTTGCGTCTTTGGACATACGAAGAGGTACACCGCAGTAAGGCGAGTTTGTTGACTCATTGGAAACAATATATTATTACATAACCAATTTTCCATATCTTGTTTGGAGGCAGACAGAGTACATAAAATGCAATCCAAGGACAACATTTTAAAGTGCAAGCTTATACCTGACGTCCATTTTAGCAGCTGTGCGCTGACAAATACGGTGTGGAAACAGTATTTTCAGATATTATAAACTCTTTCTGGGTATCAAACTAAGCGTTTGCACCAGGTACAATGAATTATAATTAATAGTTTTATTGATATGATAGTAGTATGTCTTTATGAAAAGGTATGCAACATTTTTTGACTTCAAATTCTAAGCAAACCAAAGCAGGTTATATACTTTGCGTTGCAGAAAAATCGTAAAATGTTTATAAGTTAATATAAAATCGTGAAATTAGATGTCCATTTTGCCGAGTCAAACCCACATAAATTTGTTTTGGTTAATATAACGTGTCACCTAGAGTGTCGAACCAAAAATCTGGCGGATGGGACTGTATGTTTCAAACCGACAATGTAATTTGCTTTCCTAATGATCAAATATGTTAAGGGTCGAAACTGGCATAAATTGCCGACCTAAATCTCTCGTACTTTGTGAATTTTGCTTATCAGTTTTAACGACGTAAACGAAAATTTATGGAATCCTAGCAGCTCTGCGTCTTTGTTTTTTCATTTGAACGTGGAGTGCACAGTTTTGGTGTGCATAAATCACTTTTTATATCTCTGCAATATTAGCTGCATATAATTATCCTTACCAAAATCTGTGTATCTGTGTTGGCCTTGCTACGGCTAATGCACTGCGGCACTTTGAAACTTAGCTCGTTAAGTGCCTTAAATTGCAAAAGTTCAGATAGAGGTCGCAATGTGCCTTTGATTGGTAAAAAATAAATATTGTAGGATAAGTAGAATGCGTTTTACAAATAAACTTTTCGTTTTTGCAAATAATTTTGATTTGGAAAACAAACATGCAGGAAATACGTATTTTAATGTGATGACGTTTAACGAATATTTTTTAATAACGAGTGATTATAGAAGGCTTATGGCGTGTTTGCAATCATATTTCCTATTTAATGTCTTTATCATAGACAGTTAGGTTACATCTTTCCGTCCGCCAACCTGTATGACTGACATATTTTCCCGCCGTTCGAAATATGTTAACGACCTTGACGCATAAAAAAGCCTTTAAATGAAGTTTTAAGATTGAAGTAGAAGTTAATTTTGGGATTGGTTAATCAAAACCCTCGTACAGTTTCAATAAATTTTGGGGCTAAACTAACTCAGTTATGGCCAGAAAGCATGCCATAATAGTGAACGTTTTGACTGACAATTTTTGGAATAATATTTTCAAATGTTGAATTTTATTTCGTCAATTTTTGACGTGGACCAACCGGTTGGCTTCCGACGTGGAAAAGTGTGCAAAAAGCAACTTAAACTTTTTAACGTTCGAAAAATCAATATTCATCTGACGTCTGCAACGATTGGCAGAATTTTTGGTTTGTGCTGGTAGGTGTTATGACCTTACCGTCATTAGGTTGTCAGCTGTGTTTTGGTGGTGCGCATTCAATCTGACTTTGAGGTAACCGTAACTAGCATCCAAATTAATATACCTGTTGATGCATTCCTCGTCTGAGTGCATTGCTTTGAGCAATTCACAGCCTTTTCTAGTTGGACAAGTGCCTAAAATCCACGTGTTTTCCCATGCAAATTTGTGGCCGGTTTCGATTGTGTGCACGGCCACTTGGGATACATGGTATCATATGACCGCTGATTGATGTTGCTGTATGCGTGTTGAGGCGCATTTCCCTGGTTGGCCACAATGAACTGCGTCACAACTGGGACACTGGACCTTTTAGACAGCCTTTTTTAAGATAGCCAACCCTGTTCTTAGGGTGTACAAACTGTGAACTTAAGGTGATTGCGGGCTGGGGTGCCACTTTTATCTAGTGTTTTTGAGTTTTATTTCGACAAACTCAAATATATTCTTTACGTATGAGAGAGAACGCCAGGTTAGTATTTTCGGTACTTCACTGGTCATACCAGTTGAAATGCCGTTTTCATTTTTTTGATTCTTGTTGTTTTAGGCATTGAAGCACGGTATTTTGTGAATATCCATTTTTAAAGAATAATTTAAAAAGGTATTTCATTTCTTCCTAGTAAGTTTTTGAATCGGAACAGTGCGTTTTGGCTTGGTTAAGGAGGCTGTAGATGGAGCTGCTTTTGTGCGAGACGTATAAGAAAAATAGTGTTAGGTGTCTGGTGTGGCCAAGTAAACAGGACATGGGAAAACAAAACTCCACCAATTAAAATATGTAGCTTTGCAATACATTTCAAGATGTGTACATATTTTCGTTCTTCATCCAGATAGCCCTGCCTCTGCATAAGTGTTAATGTCAATCTTACCCATAAACTACATTTAAAATAATTCCAAACCTTAGCACTTAGCATAATCCTCCTCCTAAATGAAGCTCTGGCTTTAACCCAAATTTTCATAAACTTAATGTACAAAATAAGATTTACTACTGATCTGTATCCCAAGGCATGTGGTCTTAAGACAACCAAGATTCTTATGATACTAACTTTTAAAGCCGTCGATGGGAGTAAATTTAGCAGAGGTCAGATCTCACTAGTCAATGAAATCCCGGCTGATCCTTGCAGGGTCACTGTTATACCGTTCTGCCACGATCGTGCGATGGACTGACAACCATCAAGCTAATTAATCTAAATTTTGAAAATTATTCAGTTCGAGGACGTTGGAAGAGTTTTTAAGCTGTCGCGTACACTTAGTGTTTTTTTGCAGAGTTTTTTGACAAGACATGCAAATTAAATGTTCCCTTTTGACATAAAGTTGACAGGATTGACAGCTTCACATCTTTGCCAGGCAAATGTCATTTTCGGTAAACGTGGTTTTTCTCCTGAAGCTAAATTTATGCTTTTGTTTAACCAAATATCATCTTTACTTAATGGGTTTTCTAGGCAATTTGTGCGCGTTAGCTTCAATTGTTTTCACAGATATTCGCAAACAGCATAGGTTGCGTCACATGGTTTATGTGCTGTGTGCATCAACTAGACAATGTGTGAAATCTGATGAACTGGAAGACTATAATTGGCTAAGAATGAAGTCATTGCTAATACCTCAGATAAAAACTGTAGTACGCAGAGTGTAAAAGACTTCATGTAGATGTAGGTATTTGCATAATGCGAGGATATCGAAAAACATTTTTCTCTTAACTGCGCTTCTGCAATCGCTTTGCAGGAAGCATAAATTTGACTTTACCATTTGACGTAAATGTTCGCAATTTTGATAGATCCACGCATTGCTGTTGAAATACCAGCTTCGGCCAACTCTCTACTGCTTTTTAAGTTGACTTTGTTCTTTCATTCAATCAGAAATCACTCTCAATTTTTCAGTATTTGTGAGTTTCTATTAATGTTTTGAAGTTTTTATTTTACCTTTAGATATACTGCATGTGCTACTTCGGTCCATATAGTTGGACGAGGTGTCAAATATAAACGCTAAAAAACAGTTAAAACTGAAAACACATAAATAATAATTTTATACACACAAGTTACAGGCATAATTTAAATAAATACGCACTTCTTCGGAAATGGACATGGTTTTATGATTTAAGAAGTGTATTGAAGTTTTTTTTGCGCTAGTAGTTCTGCTTAAGGTTATTTAAACTTAACTTGGGCAGTTGACGCAATGGTTTGCTTATTTTAAAAAAGTGCCACACTTAACAAGGAATATATCAATTCAAGCCAACATACTGTCAATACGGAAGTTAACATCATGATTTCGTTGAAATAAACGCCACTCTTAATGCAATGGATATTTCAGTCAGTACTGTTCCGGACATTAATATAGTGCTGGCTCATTAAAGTCCAAACTCAAAGTCTGGTCAATCCTAGAAGTTCCGGGTGAAAACATAATTAAGTCAAGCTAGACCTCTTCTTCTTGCCAAAAAAAAACAAATCACCACATAAGACAGCAATGTGTGCACAAAAAGTAGGTTGAAGACACACAAACATCCGGAAACATGAATGAATTATTAAGATGACGCTAAAAAGACGAATCCTTAAAGTCCGTTTATTAACGACAGAAAATGTAACAGAGGACATTATGCCCGAGCTAGCCAATGCTAACGCAGTCAGGTTTTTCCACTTCATCTACCAGCAGACAAGAAGAAGGACCACTTCAGACTATCAATACGTATGACAATCTATATTTACTCATTTCCTGAAGGGCTTCGGCCAATGTAACAACCATTTTAGTCGAGTAAAGTAATCTTCATCGCGTTTTTCTGTAAATGCACTAAAGCGCATTAGCATTGCTTTTTTAAAGGAAAGTGGGAACGAAAAATGAGTTCAGCAGGTATTTAAGAAATCAAGACTATCAGGCAATTACAATAGTATAAGCAAGCTTAGAGAGACCAACGTATAAAATGTCAATACAAAGCAAGTAAAGGAAAGAGCGGTGAGTGTGTTCAGAGGTGAAGAGATCATATTCTTGTTTTAGCAAGGAGAACGAGTGGGGAGGTGGAGAGGGTGGAAGTGACCGAAATTTTGGTCATGCCGCCTTTGCTGTAACGGGATGAGGTAGAAGTTGCTAAGACGCAGGCTCAGTTCGTCTTCTGCCAGAGGAGACCTTTACGCCTATTTAAACGCCTTTTGCGCGCACAAATGCGGTTAAGGCATTGTTTCGGCAATCGCATCTGCCATAGCCAGTGCCTGCTAACGCAGGACGTTGGATTCTTTCATCGGCTCTTTATTTATGACTCCGAAGGCTAATTTAACGTAAACCCTGTAACAACTGACAATAAACTCAGAAAAAATTTGCCCCCGATAAGGATTTTACCACGCCACGGTTGAGAATAATTTTATTTATCTGGTGTTTTGAATTTAAACACAAACCTCTTGAAACTCGTCAGATAAGGGTAAAATATGCAATTGGGTTGGAGTATGTATTCATCTACATAAACAAAGAGGTTACAGATTCAGGTATTCGATTTACGTTCATAACTAACTGGATAGTATCTAATGTTTTCAAAAAAAAGTTGGATCCCCATATTTACTTGTTTATGTTAAAAAGTCAAAGTTGATGGCTTTTCTTATAACAGCTATTAATATCGGTAAACTTACACAACTTGCCTGATTTTATGCAGGCAAAAAGTTATACTATATTTATTTTAATGCGTCTGCTACGGATTTATGCCCTATAGTAATTTCAGCTGACATGTGTAACAGCTTAGCATATTTGCAGCAGTCCTACATAAAAACGTCTAATGATGTAAGTGCTTGCGCTTGCAACTTATAGTTAACTAGGAATATGTTATTAAACACAATTTTCTCAAACGCCCATTAATTGATGAGAAGCGTGAATATTAACGTGGAATTGCAAATTTGTGTATTCATAATTTAGTAGTGTAAGTCAACAGTCGCCTGACAGAGTGGACACCCGTACACGCTGCGTGCGATTTTGTTCAATGCAGGTTCATTGTTGAATATAGAGCCACTGCAAAAAAAATAGAAATCAAAGACCATCGTTAGTTTTTTCTGTTACTTGGATAACCTATATAAAGTCATTTGAACTTCCATTTGTGTTCGGTTTCCATCTTTCATCATCAACATAATATGGTGATGTGTTTCAAGCATCGGCACTAAAGAACAATTTAGGTTAGTGGAGGAAAGTGGTGATGTCAGAAGGAGGAATATTTTTCAGTGGACACTGGGACAGAGTATTTGTGCTTTCTCGCTATAGCGTGATGTAACGGCATGTTGATTAGACTGAACAGTGCTCAGAAGGTCGTCTATTTGAACTTAACATTCCGTTTTATAATCAAAATTGGTATACTCCACGGCGAAAAGAGCCATATACACCTACAATTTATCCGCGAAAAATTTTACTTCCAACGGCCGCGGAAAAAAAATTTGCCTGCACTTTTTCTGAAATATTTCTGTTCCTATCTTTCTTTTTTGTCCACCCCCAAAAAGCCTAAAACCACTGTTGACGTAGAAAAGGATGCTGAAACTAGCGGTATATGAAGTGCAATACAAAAACTACTTATGCCAAGCATTTCTTAACTATGACGTCTGAAATAAGCGTATGATGTAGTTTTTAATTGTGAAATTATTAACCACATCGAATTGTCTTTTTTATAAAACATGTTATCTATCTGTTTTTTTAATTTTGCCTTTAAAAACACAACATGATTAAAACGCATTGCTACCGTTTATGAGACATATGTGACCGCCGACTGCCTGGATGCATGGTATAATTCTTAGACAGAATTAACAGAGGACGTAGTTTTTAAACCTTGCGTAAAAATTGCGGTGCCTGATAGAGTCGAAATCTGTTGGTTAATATTGAAATTGCTTTGAAATCGAAATAAACCTCTCAATAAGGGATAAAGCATGAACATGTTGTAAGTTGGTTTTGATGGCCTTCGCCGTCGCAGGTTTCCATTTATACCATGTTAAGAACTCCAAGTGCGTGGCTGAGGTCTATCAACTGAGCAACAGCAACAAAATGAACCACGTTTGTCCTAGAAATGGAGGCAAAAGCTAGGTTGGATGGCACTTTTATAGCATTTTGAATACCATCTATTTTATGGGGTGTAAAACAATGCAGGTTAGAACTACAAAGCTCTTTGAAAGTGAAACAGTATTGATCATCTCTTTAAAGATGAACATTGCGTTGTTTTATGCTAGAAATCGTCCATATGCGTTTCTTTATAAAAGCGGAATGCCACACGCAAAATAGAAATATGGGTAATACGAGGCAACAAGAAGAGAAATCGTGGCATTTTTTAATATTTTAAACGAACAAAAAGTTATTTGCGTTGCACGCGTTTTCTATTGCAGTCAAGGTGCAAACTATTGGAAGAAAATCAAAAGAGTAATTTTACTTTATAATCTGTAAGGCTTGCTTCTCAAAGTAAACATTTGGGCTCGCTGCAACGACTAACCTCTGTACAGCGGAAGTCACTTAATATTTAAATGTACAAAAAAAACAATGTTTAATTAATTTTATCAGCTAAAATGGGAAAAAATCAGCAAATTATGTGATCACAGAACGCGTGCCTGCATACAAGCAAGTGACTCAATGAAAGGTTAAGCCGTAGTAACATAGTCTTGGTAATGAGAGGGTGTCATGAATGCAGCAGATTAAAGGTTAAACAGCATACTCACAGCCAGGCTGTCATCTTTCTTAGCAAATGCAGTCATTTCTGACACCATTACAGGTGACAAAAAAATAAATATCAAAAATCGCATAGGTTTCAAGGTGTTTTTAAAAAAAATTAACACGTTTTCTAGGGGCCAATTAAACTGTCCAAACACTATGCAATGAGCAATCTTTACAGTTAAGGCCTCCATTTATCACTCTCTTTCGTCATTTAGCAAAGAAGTTCCTGGGAAATTTCATGCTTATTGTGTTAAAATTTTAAAGATAGAGCTCTAGCGTGCCTGCGAATGAAGGTGCACAGTATTCCTGTGGATATGACGGTAAAAAATGACGCTCTGGCCTTTGCGTGTCAAAGCGAAAAATATGGTTTTCAGCAAAGTGAAGGTATAGCTGCTTGTGTTAATCTTCTAAGCGGAAACATGCGAGTTTACTCCGTTTAAATGATGAGCTGGTATAAATTTAATTTCCGTTGTCATGTAACTTCAACCAACATACTTATTTGAATACAAACTAACCCCGAGGAATTAAAGTAACCTTAAGATCCTGATTTTTGAAAAAGGTATGATTTTATCGTCCACTAACACTATTCTCATATTGTGTGAGAGTAGTTTTATTTACTTAGACTTACTTACGGGCATAGAAAAAGTAGCTTTGAAACCAAAATGCCTAGTAAAACGGCCAGTATGGTTCATAATTTTTCAGAACTTAACAAAAGACATTAAAAATTGCACGAAACTATTCCTTGAAGCATTAAATGTGCAAACGATGTAATTTTTCACCAACGCGTGCCAGATATAAAATTGTTTCTTCTATGCTAAATATACTTGAATTCGGAAGGGCATACAAATCAGTGTGTCAGATGGATGCTAAGCATACTGCGTTTTTATTATATTTCGCAGGCAATCGTGCAAACTATTATCCAATAACTTTCATTCCAACGAGACATTCATATCACAAGATCGTACTTTATATAAAACAAAACTGCGACCCTATATTACTGATGCTTTTGAAAAGTACGCAAATTTCATGACTGAGAGACAGAACTGTAAAATATCTCTAGAGAAATGCCACCAAACCGATCACCGGAACTGTCTCTCTGGCGCAAAAAATAGTAGCAAGTCGTTAACTCAATTGCAAGTATGCGTATGACTTGACTCCAAAATCCAAGAAGGTGATACACTAGAGAAAATGGGTTCGGTAGGCTAACCTGTAGCTGTCCTATCGGGTGTTTCTATATTATTTAAAATTTAATGGCAACAATTTATTGTTCATTAGTATACAAAGCTTCGCTCTTGACACATTCACGTTCCAAAGAGGATTACTCGATCGCTGGGACAATAACTTTATTCGTTTCATGTTTCGACATCCGTCATGGATTCGTCATCAAAGACATAGTCAGATAGCAGTAACAGTCGTGTTCCTTGTCAGAAATTATTAAAAAGAAATAGCAATATTTAATTTTTATTTCTTTGCATTGTCAGATTAAAAGTATTTCCGAGGGCAGGACGATCCAAAATTACTTGCGCAAGTCTGTATGATATTAACAAGGAGAGAACAAAAATAATTTTCGAAAGTGCTTTAGTACTTATTTACTTCCAAGTTTGAATTACTTCGTTGCCGGAAAGTAGGGAGAACCGTCTAACAAAACAAAGAGCTACTTTAAAATTCTTGAATTTTAATAAAGCCGTTTAGAAAATTTATTTTTAGCTCTATGGGCTTAATTATTGTTGACCCACAAGACGTTTATAAAAAGCAAATTTTTAGTGTTTGGGTTAAAATAAAATCTCCCTTACTCTACCTCACGTGCCTTTTACCTACGATCTAGTCTACTGAATGTTAGGCAATGTCTTTTTCAACATCTGATGCTTTGTATATCAGGTGAATAACAGAAGCAACATTTCAGCCGTAAACGTTTTATACGGTAATAAAGTTTCGTTCGTTGTTTACTTGCTTCACTGTGCGTCCTTCCAACATGTCTGCTACAACAAGGGCTTACGGTATTTGTTATTAGGGTCCATAGGAATCCTAAAAAGAATTTAATTTTTTGTCAGAATTGAGTTCAAGTTAGAAGAATACTGAAGCCGTTCTGAACAAAATGCATTTCAGAAAGATGCAGTTCATGTTTACCCGCGTAGTTGTGGAAGGCAATTATAAATTTTGCTGAAAGGCTCTGAAAACCTTTACCTGAGTTCTATTTTGCTTAATAAATCCCTATAAAACCAAATATTATCTCATTTTTTAATCAGAAGGGCTGAAAACTGTATACACTTAAAGCTCAGAAATACAATGCACTACACTGAAGCTAACTTTGTAAAAACCCTATGTACATATGTCAGACGGGGGTGGGTTTTTATTAAACATATGCATTGGTACTATACATACCCCAGTGTCCATTATCTTCACTCAACGTAAAGCACACATATGTTAGCATGTAGTATGCATTAGCAAGTCAGTCAGAAACTGTCACCACAAGCATGTCAACGTTCCTTTCACAGAATAGGCATAAACGAAAACAATGTTTTTTTTGACAAGCAAACTGCGGTAGGCGGAAGAACGTTTACGGTAGAAGACTGCGTTGCGTTATTAACCGCACAAATCCAGTTATCTTATTGTTATTAATTTCAATGGAACAGGAAGCATTGCATTTAAGCAGCTTTAAATGTTCATTAATTAAAAACTGTAATCTGCGTTATGTTGTTTTCGTATCATCACTGTTTTCTCATGAAATAAAAGGTTTTTTCGTAAAAAAAATGGAGCAATTTTTGTTGAGTTGCCAAAAATTTAACAAATACCTAGCAATTTTTGAAAAACCCTAAAAATACACAAAAATACGTTAATGGTAGTTAGTCACTTTTAATCATAAGTACAAAACAGATTCACCAAATACTTGTTGGCAACTGCTCATCTGTCAGTGGTTGATATATGGAATTATATCTCGCGTTTATAGCTGTTCAGACAAGACACAAGAACAACCATAACCCTTTTTAATCGCAGTTGTTTAGAGTGCAGCTTAAATCAAAAAACAAAATTTGTATCTGCTCATAAAGAGAGTACACTTTATTGCCGTATCACAGTATATAAGGAAATGGTATGTCAACAACTATTAACTGAAAAATAAGTATTTTACAAATTATATAATTTTAAAATGTAAAAGATTGTCTTTTATGAGGATTGATGTCTGAGTTACACTGCATCCTTTTAACATAATCAAAGATTATGGTAAAAGGCCATTTTTCATACGCTAGCGCTATTTAAGTAAGTAAAATATGCTCACATCTTCAGCTTTTCATTGCGCATTTCCAAAGCAAAATTAAATTGAAGAAAATACTAAACAAATTTTGATAGGTCGCTAATTTTTTTTATTTTATATGATCAATGCTGACTCTGATGCTCTCTGTGACTTGTAGGAAAAATCAATAGACATTTGTGCGCCATTGGAGTTTCCTGATGAAGTATAATTCCGTCCTTGCTAGGAGCGCAAAATTTTCCTATGATGCTGGCCAACGCAAACTGAAACCAAAAATCTCATTTAAACTCAGTATACAACTGCGACAGGCACAATAGGCAGCTATTTAACTGATTATCCGGTTTTGGCAGATAGTAATGACACAACTTAGGCTGTAGGAAGGTGACAGAGAAAAGATAAACGACATTTAATTTCGTCAAAAAGAAATGCCATTAGGCACATTTGCAAGCCCTTTATTGTCTTTTGTGCATAACATTTCTTGCATTATTTGGCACTGTGTGTATTGGCTGCGGTCAGTTTGTTGAATGAAGCTTACAGCAAAAATTGACATCGCCCATTGTCTTCAAGATTGTGTGGTTTAGATGTGCAAAGCGTATTTTGAAGTCTTCATGCTAACCGCAAGACCTTATGCGTATGAAAGGCGTGCAACCTAAAAATATACTTTAATGGGAACATCGACGCAATAAGTAAGAACGTTTAACTTTGAAAATTTCTACGAGCATCGCTTCGGGCATGAAAAACAAGGGTTGAATATAAGAAGAAAAACCTGAACTTTGAAGTAAACACGGAACGAAATCTAACGCAAATCGACGCACAGCAAATCATAACATCAAATTTATTCTCCATTTAGGTGCTTAACGAAAATCTCTTACTGTTTATGTCCATGGATATTTTACCATTGCCAATGATCGAGGATTCCCGATAAAATCTGAAACGTCAAACAAATACAAATCAGGTTTCAGTGATCGCAACCTTTTCTTCCAAAACTTGTATTATCATTTGTGTTCCTTTATTTGTTTTGGAAAAGGTGTGACTAAGTATACGGCCGCAAAAATATCGGACCATGTTGACAGTTTAAGATAGGGGATTGTGTTGGATACAATAAAGTTTTCCTCCTATAGTTAAATTATATTTGAATTTTAAATCAAATATAATTTGCCGTTGTCGGCCGCACTAGGCAGTTAGTTAACCAAAGTTGGCTGTTGTATAAGTTCACATCCATTTCATGCGCATTTTCAGGTGTGATGGCATGGCACTGTTTGCCTTGGTACAGGGAAACTTTTTTAGTTTGCTGCTTGAACTAGAAGGCTACATATACTTTCTTAGCAGGAAGGGGGATAAGCCAAAAACGATTATTTGTGATGGATATTTATGGCCTTCTTGCAGTTAAACTTAATTTTGACACACCTGGTCATCACACTAGCATCATTTGGAAGTACAGCGTGTTAAAATGTAATACTATACTTATTCAGCTACAACATTTCCATGCTTTTGGGGAAAATGGGGCGCATGGCCCCTCTGTGCTTCATTAAGGGTATAAGATCCCATAAACCATCCGCAGTAAATATATATCTAAAGAAAGAAAAATACTGACGACGAATGCCATATATGTGTGCCAAAATCACTTTCGCACACTGGAAAACTAGGTTTTAAAACAATGAAGGCAGTCAGGCATGTTTGGCAAAGGAAAAGAACGTGGTGTATGCGTATGAAATTTTGCATTTTCAAGTTTTGCACATATATCTAGGGCAACGAAACATCTGATATCTGGCGCAGGCCAAAAAGTCATAATTCTTTTTGTGTCTATCGACATTAACTAATTTAACGAGTTTGGTTGTTTCCTGATGTCCTCTTTGAGTAAGGTTGGTCTACATGTGTTTTTTGACACAAATAGTGAAATTGAATACCCTGATAACTAATATTAATTTGCACAATCCTTGTGTTTCCTTTATTATGTTTATTTACTTTAAACTACAATTTGAAAGATAACAACATCCAAGTTCATATTAAGCTTACTAGAAATCCGAAAGGAACATTGCAAATGATAGTACCAGCGTTTGCAAAAACGGATTACTCAGAAGGGTTTTCAGCGGCCCCAAGAATAAACTGTGATAATAACGTGGCGTACAGAAAGTCCATTGAACATTTGCTAACCTCTCTCTTAAAGTTAGCATGCACCATTTAGGGGGCTTGTTATTTAGTCAGTCAAGATAATGGGGCATTATGAAATTACAACGCTTAACATTCAAATATAATAATAATGAAAACATTTCGCACACCATTTCTGAAAATGAAAGTTGCAACTTACATGTTTTTAAAGGAAAGGTTTTGAGTTTTTCAACCTAGGAAAGGGAAAATAGATAGAATTACCAGCAGGTATCCTGATTTCAAGGTAAACTAGGGGCTTATTATAGACTGGTTAATGAAGCCCTATTAAACAAAATTAACTTTATTAAAAGGAAAGTCATGCTTTCGGAATAGAGGAAAATCGTTTCTTGAAATTACAATTCTTGGGTTCCTGCCTACAAGTTTAGACGAAAATTAGCTAAGTAAGACCCCCCAACTAATCTATGCAACGTTACTGCACCCAGTCTGCAGTGTACGACTTATGAAATTTGGTACTTACGTCATCTTTTTGGTGATTTGAAAATCTATTGCATATTTTAAAGAAACAAAACTATTAAAAGCAACCGCGGAGATAAGGACGGGAGCATTTAAAGGTTTTGAGAAAACATATAACTGTCTGCTGATAAATGCAGATTAACAGTCCACGAGGCAACGCTTTCAATTGCAATTCTCACAAATATATACATTTACATTATGAGTGGAGAGAAATAGAAGACTTTTTCGTTGTAAGCAATAAAAGTATCCAGCTGAGTTAGTTAATTTTTCATAGTTGAAACTGTTATTCCTTCGTTTTTATCAGGACGCATGCATTTGTTTCAGATTTTGGGCAATATTTAATCAGCGTAGTGTATCAGAATTTCTACCAGAGGAAGGGGCAAAATTCTTCAAAGCGAAAGACGTTTAATAGACTGCAAGTGCTGCTTAAAAATTTAGAGAACTAGCAGCATAGAAAATTTCAGAAGATCTACCCAGTTTACATAAGCGTGTGAATAGTTTGCCTTTTAATTACATGCTTAAAGCATGCAGATGGTGTGTAAAATAATATATCAGTCTTATTAGCTTTTTTTTACTCCACAATGCCCGGTTTAAAAAACTACGGTTTGGTTTAACGATCCAAACAGAATCAAAATAGGCCAACACTGCACGTAACAATTTGAATATAAACCACCATACAAAAATTATAAAACATCTGATTTTTGCGCCGCAAGAATGCATTAACGTCACATGATATGTAAAGTATTTACTCCCATAAGTAAATTGTTTTTCTGTATATCTGTAAACCCCGATTTTTGCCATCACGATCAGTAAAGAAATTGCAATTTAGCGACGTTGGCCACTCAAGTTAATGGGTTTTGGTAAGGATGATCTGATTAGGTGATCCTTTCAACTCTTCAGCTGACACATTTCGGGAGGTTTTATGGCAAATGTTTGACAGTTCTAGGCAGAAATCTCCGAAGCGATGGGTAATCAGGAAGCTTTCGCACGGAAAGAACACCTGAATTTTTATTTTGTAATCATTTTGAAACTTTACGGTAAGCCTCGTTGTAAAGTTATCAGAGAATTAATAAAGTCTGTTACATCGGGTTTTTTGCATGCTCGGGATATGACAGGCCATTTTGAATCAACTAAATGTGGATTTCGGATTTCTTTTTACATGCAAAAAATGCAATTGTTTTGAAGTATAAGGTTTTAAAAATCATAGTTCATACCTAAAATTGAAGCGTATTTGCACTGTTAGCAAGCGTGAATACATTTGGCTTTGTTACTGAATCACTAAAAATAAATAATATCTGCAAATAATTGTAATTGAACGCTAAGAATATGAAAAAAATGCACATTACATAAAACGCCATTCACCTAGGTAATTGAATAGTAAGTGTTTAAAGTGCATGCTCTTAGAACAGTTATCTTAGACACGCCTGTCGAAAATAAATGAGGAAATTGTACAATTAAATAACATCCTAGCGACCCTCCGCCGAGAATGACTTTCAGTGGAGCCACTTATTTGACGACCCAATGCTCGAAAAGTGGCTTGCAAATCGTGAAGCCTGTTGAGTGGGTACGTGCGCAAATGCAACGTTTCCTGTAGAGGATGAGAGTTTCTTTTTTTCCATCATAGAAAGTGTCTTAAAGCACTTGAATTCAACGCCTTTGTTAGCAGCTTTTAAGGGCAGTTACTTCTGCCTTTACGTAGCCGACACCTGTTAGCGAGCACTAGAAGAATCTAAGATTGCGTTAAATTTCGAGATATCGCAATAATGAACATTTGGTTAATAATATCGCTTGTTAGACCTATTTCATAAATAAAGTTACAAAACTTGACTTAAAGAAGATAAATTTTCTCAAAAAAGTCTGCTGGTCTGCAAACCTATAAAATTAAAAGGTTTGTAAAGCATTTTAAAAACATAAATGACTGTTAGTGTCCGCACGTGCGCTATGAATCAAAAGGATTCTCCGTCTTTTTGTCAGTCAATCCAAAAGACGATTCGTTCCCTAAGAAACTTCTCCTCAATGTGGACGAACATATTTCCCATATATTTCTCCCTTTAATTGAAATATGGTGGGAAAACGCAACTGCAGAACCGTAAATTCGCCTTAACTAAGATGCAATTGAACGTAAACGCTACTTGCGTTAAATCACTGGCAGACTGCTTTGAGGCTTAATGCATACTTGTCATTAATTGTATACTGTTTGGTTTTTATGCCTCACACTATGCTTATAAATAGACCAAGACCAAGGCTTTGGGACGCAAATTTTCCACGTGATTTTAATGCATCTTTTATTATTCAAATGGAGATCTTTTAAATGTTTTTGTATTTTAAGCAATGGGAAAAAAATTTGATTTTCGAAGAGTAGGGCTTGCTTTCTGATACTTTGGAATAGTACTCCCACACATAATCCGATCATGCCAACTACACTTACCAATGAGTTGCTGCGAAATACAAAAAGCAGGCAGTTAAAAAAGATTCTCACATTTTCGAGGCTTCTGTTTCGTCGAATCGACATAGATACCTGAAAAGATGCTAGTCTTGCGTCCAACATTGACATCCATACTCATATTTTGATTGCTGTCAGCTATGACTTCCCTAGGTTCAAGCAGTGACGTATCCTTAATCTGTTCATATATATTTTAGCAGCTTAATATTAATTTTGTCTCTGGTCCGCAACATAAGCCCAATTGCTCCGACTAACACTCCGACAGACCGAGATCTCCCATCTTAATTTATTATTAACTTAACTTGCAGGTTATGTGAAAAATATTCAATAGACTGAATACACGCAAAACCAATATTAATGTTAGATGTCGCCGTCTACCCCTGAAGATAGAAAGTGTAAATCACGACAGTGTATTACGTGACTGCTGGATGGAAGATGTAAAAAAATACACTTTACAGTCAAATAATAAAACACTGTGTCAAACAATTGAATAAGTCTCATTCATACGTACGTAAGTAGCAAAATTTGGTTTTCTTGTCATTTGAGTACTTGTGAAGTTTATCAGTACAATATTCTTTGTATCTACACAGGCAAACTTTGCGGTTTATTCTGGAAAATCAAAAGTCAGCCAGCCCGTAGGAGGTGCATTTAAAAAAGGCAAATTTAAGCCTGCACGCATGTGTTTTTCTGTATACAAAACAACCTTCAAGCAAACAAAATAATCCTATTATTTGATGTAGAATATGGGCTACATGGTGTGGCATGGGAAATTTTGTTTTTTTCTCACGTCATCACACCCGTACACACATCAGTTAAATTTTCTTTACCACGTCTTTTGCTTAGATTGTGATATTTTTTTAAAAAGGGTGGACATATTAAGGAAAATTTTACCAGATAATAATGAAGTTTGGATTTATTTAACTGATTGACGACATTGTGCTGAATCTGGCATAAGACGCCCGTCAGCGAGGTGAGAAATGGGAACAACTAATCTGTTAAGGTTTTTAAAATTTTTCTTTTATTGCTCTTATATATGTAAGGCTTGTTTTTTATTGCCTGTTACATTAAGTCCCCGTTTAATAATTATCATGAGTGAACAATATTTATAGAATTTGAAATTTAATAATTAGGACATTTTTTAAAGGGCCTGAACTAGACGTTTGCAGGGTTTATTTAATGCATATAAATAAATGTTACCTATAATTATATAAAACCAAGACATTTGTCCCTTAATGCCAGTACGCACTCTCCCAAATGTAATATGCTATTAAAATGAGAATTGTATAAAAAAGTTAAAGAAACCTTATTTCCCTTGGGATATTCAAGATTGTTGTAAGTTTATAGTAAATCATTCTTTAAGTCAATAAAACAAAGTGCTTTTAATGTCACTGAAACCCTTATCAAGAGCCTGTGCAGATGCAATTTTTGAAAACGAAATGCATATGGCGTATATAGTGAAACTCTGTATGCAAGCGTAAATGCCAGTCGGGTTTAAGCATATTCGTTAGACGTCCATGCTTATTTCGGGGAGCCTTTTGTAAATTACAGTTCTGCGAGTGCTGCATGCAAATTTCCTAAATTTGTAAATGTTTGGTTATTTCTCCCTTACCAACGAGAATGCATTTACGAAATTAAATAAATAAAATGAATAAAATCAGGCATATTAAGTACCTAAAAGAACAAAAAGGAAAAACAAAGTGCTTCTTAAGAAAATTTAAAAAAATTCTTTATAATTCTCACTTTGTTACGACGTCAAAAATAGCTATAAATGAGAGCAATAAATTTAAATATTTTGTAAAGTAGAAAACTTCAAGGAACCAATTTCTTTATAAATAAAGAACTTGTGTTTAGTCAAAATATTATGTGCCTATGGTAATAAGTCCTTACCTATTTGTTGAATATCTCTCTTCATTTTGCTAAATTTACGTGTATATATTGATATGTTTACTTTTTGTCCGTTTGTTCGACGTTTACACCAAACCCTTTACAATAAGATGAAACTCAATAGCATTAACTAAAGAAACAAGTTTTTGGATATTATTTTCTATAGCGGTTGCCATCTTGTTGAAATAAAAAATGCTTTAAAACAGCAAACCTCATTTTCGATCACATAAGATTTCTTCTTGTTACCGTGCATTTTGTTATTCCTAAGATTTAAAAAAAGGTTTCCACAATATGGTACCTCTTAACAAAAACGTATATTGGATATTAAGCTAGCGAAATTTTGCGTATTTTAACTTTTTCTAAGATAATGTTACAGTGAAATTGAAGTCTTTTAAAACTTTCTTTAATTTATCTTCTGTAAAACGATTAAATTTGAATGAAGATGAAAGAACATGACTTCTTCTTTATAACGGATAATTTTTCGTTAAAGAATATTTATTCTACGATTTGTAATTAACGTACAAAGGCAAAAAACATGTCACGCATATGACCATTTTTTGAAAAACGTCATTTTTTCTGTCTGTTTTGTTTCTAAATAGTGCTTAAGTGAAATCTATCGTTTACAAAAAAACTATATATGTACATGACGTTCATTCAATAAGGCATTCTAAACGTTGTCTGCACAGTTACATGTAAAACCATCGCTTACGCGTACGACCACCAGTGCGGTTAAAGAAAATCTTATATCAGGAACATTTTTCTTACTGCATTTTATACCAAAAATCTTCACAGAAGATCAAAAATATAATTTTAAAAAAAATTCTGGCGCTGGTTGTTTCTGAAAAAAAAAATTCCTTTAATTTAACTTAAGTTTCCCTTGATCAACTTTGCAAAATATTTTCCAGAACTGGAATGGATTATTATTCCACCTATTTTTTCTGATAATGGAATGCTGCCTTAGCACAATGTAGATTAGAAAAAATATTTTTCCTGTCATTCTTTATAGTATATGGAATTTCATTGATATAAACAATCTCTTAATTCAGCAAAAATAAGAGCCAGTTTTCCCCAATAACTTTGAACAAGAGGGCAGTTTTCCAAACCAAAGCTCTTCTTATCATTAAATCTACTCCTTTGTCCAAAATAACCTGCCCAGACATACGCATTATTATCAAGATAAATTTAGTCCTGAAATTTGTTTGCAGGATTTGCAGAATTGTACAATTGCATAACCAAGAAATCTTTCATCAATTTTATAAAGGAAAGTAGAACACAAAGACACAAAAACCAATGTATCCAAAGTTGATTGCACAAGTTGTCTTTTGCTTGCGAAGATTGATTTCGCAGATGAATGTTAGGAAGTCCAATTTATAGATTAGGGAATATTCCTGCCTGAAATATCATTAAATGCAGGTACACTAAAATAAATGACAAATATATACATACGCATACGAAAACGTATTTTATAATATTGGTCAACGTTTCATGAGGTGGGCTAGCTGCTTTATTTTTGACAACAATCTGCGTTTTGTCAGCAATTTTTCTGGTAGGGTCAAAAAACAGAGCGTTTTCAACTTGTCACTGCTAAATATACAGTGCAAATGTAAACAAAAAAGTAAAACGCTCTGTAAATCTGATGAAATATCTGCCGAGAAAACTCTCAACAGGTTGCTGTTGTATTCCATATAGATCCTCTCTGCGATATAACTGGAATGACTTAAGGAAAAAGATGGTCGAGCAGCAGAATATTTATTTTGTTTTTCAGCATTTTGCACCTGAGCAAATGTTTTCGTAAGATATATTCGTGACAGCAAAATACCTTTTGGTAATATGGAATTAACATCGACCAACAATCCGTGAAGCAACAACTCGTGTGATATCGTTGCTCTGTATGGCAAAGTTATATCTACACACGTAGTTACGGTGTAAACTTGATATAAAGATATTTTGGGCAAAATATGAATGAAGAAATGATAAATACGGAGCCCTGGGGCATATAGACGTAGAATATTGGGCTGAGCCTGAAAGCAAAGACAAAAGTGACCATTCAACGGTCATTCCTTATTTCTTACCTAACTAAATTCAGCCAATTCTTTAAATGGGGTCTTTTTGTCTTGGGCCCATTTTTCCTACAAACTGTCACTCACTTAGCTAATAGAAATATTCATGCATACGGATAATGAAGAGTGCAGATAAAGCGACCGATTTCCGTTATTTGTGTTTTCCTTAATCCAATTTTTCATGGTATCTAACAGAGTAAAAGTTAAGCTGGAATGCTTTTACACGGACATGTTCATAAAACGGCAAGAGTTATTACTGGTAGTCTAAACGGACATTTGAATTGATAAAGGCAAATTCAGGCAGCCAAATGACGTGGCCGACTTGGATTTACTGCATATAGGATGGTGATTTTTCAGGTCCATGTTTGATGTTGCAAACGACGGATATTTCAAAGGTTTTCTATTATAAACTCGGGTACAATTTTGAGCAGTTGGTTTTCTATATCATGATAGAATAAGCATTTTAGCTTGCAAGGCAGGACAATTCAATTCAAAAAAATGTTCCCTGAATTAAAAACACAACCAATCGCGCAGCCTAATCTTTTTTAAATCAAACGACAAATATTTTGATGTGCAATGTAAACGGGCGTTATGCTCTTTGTACACTAGGCAAAAGAAAAATAAATGTTGCTCATATTTTCTAAGAGGTGTTTTCGGGTGTTTTCGAGGTGTTTTCTAAGAGGTGTTTTCGGGTCGTGACAAACACCTTTTTGTCTCTGCGATTGAATAGTTGTGAGTATCTTCGCCTGTTACGTGGAAGACATGGATTCAATTCCCGGTCATGGAGCAAATTTTTTCGAGGGATTTCAAAGGCGTTTGCCTATATTTCTTAAGTAAAATTGACTTGACTGAGGAAACCAAAAATCTCTAAAAAAATCCAAATCTAAAAAGATGTACAACAAAAGATCTGACGTTCCAATATAGCTATGGAAATTTTTTTGACAATAAAAATAAAACACTCATTTTCTAACACAGTCTTCTCATCGAAAAGGCATCAAAGAACTGCTTTTGCCTTTTTATTAGATCTGTCACTGACATTGAAATGCAAAGACTTTACCTAATAACACAAGCTTTCCATTAAATTTTCTGTGAGTGCAGATGTAGTTGTACGAAGTGCAGTCAACAATATTGCGGGATTTCGTACAGTTCTATACTTAAGGGTAATAAAAACCCATGAGAAATAAAAAAAATGTAAACCCTCTCGAGGTGTGCGATCTGATTGATAAGGTAATGCCTATGAGAAAATAATAAATATCAAACAAAATATATCTAAACCAAAACAAGTGCTGCGTTTTAATCGATTTTTCCCGTAATGTGGACCACTTTTTATGTGCATTAACTCTAACATATTTATATCTTTAAATATTTTGGATTTCAATCTTAATGCAAGGTATACTGACATGGAAGAAAACAAGAAGCCTTAAAGCAGTCGTAAGTAGTATTAATTCATGGCTGACAACACTTTAAGAAAGACACCTACCACAGATCTGATTAGTACGCAAAAATATTTTTTCATATTTTTCGCTACTAAAATGTGGTCCAGACCGTGAACTAGCTGACGAGTTGTAAATTGGGTATTTGCAACACTTTTATATGGGCTCCTATACATCCCTTATGGACAATTAATTTTATTCAACTCCTTAAAAACAACGAAGCAATGTTTTTGACGGATTCCGACCATGGTAGATAAAATATGTTATCCAGCTAAATATGTTTGCATCAGAATTAAGGGTACAAATGTGTGCTATTTCTGCGTGCTACTCAAAAGATCCCACACCTCACTACACAAACTCTTTACTGGACTGTTCCTTGTGGTCAGTCCTATAGGTTGCTTTGTAACCAATTAGAATGCAGACAATTTCAATTTGCCATGTCTTGCGGTGTTTTCGTGATAAATGGGATCTTTTTTGTAAAACGTGGCAAGCTCAAACCCAAGTGCCGTAAGTTTATCCCAGATAAGCTTGTAAACGCCTGTATTTTTAGAGATGCTATATTTAAGTAAGCATTTTGCATGAAGTACAGCTGTAGTTTCATAAACAGTTCAAGCAGATCGTTGGAGTTAAACGCTGTTTTTCCTCAAGGGCTCAAATAACGCTCTCATGAGTACTGCGGTACTGCTATCATCCCTACTTTGGCGAAATCAAGGCTTAATTTCGCCGATTCAGATTGCAAAATAAACGTGCATACCAAATGCGAAACTTTTTTGGAATTTATTTTATAAACCTGCCGGCTATGCAATTGCTCATTGTGTACAAAACGCTTGCCTTGGATCTGTATCACACACGAGATTTACTTAATGAAACCAACCAACACAACTGTCAGACGTTTGATCAGGGTTTCTTACATCCGACTAAGAAACCCTGCTTTGCGGGCAATGTGGAAACCGAGATTGTGGCGCATGTATCCGAAAGAGTAGAACTCCAATGTTTTATTTTCAATGTGAATTTCTCCGTTACTCTGGTAAGTTCATATTTAATATTCTATGCATAGAAGTAAATGTTTAACTGATTTTTATGGACTGCTTTTAAGCACAGTCGTTCTATTTCGTTTTTGCTTCTGCATCTATTTTTAAATAGACGCAGTTTGCCTCAATAGGAAAAAATGGCTCATTTATACTAAAACGACTCATTTGCCCACCTTTAAACATGCGATTCAGTCTTTTTGATAATTTTTTATCTGCTTAACCTAGAGTATCAAGAGTTCTATGATAATTAGTTGAACATAATGCATAAAACAATCTGCAAAAAGTTATCAAGCTCCTCTTTAAAAGTAATGGCAAATAAAACAGTGAACTTCAACAGGCTTTCCTAAATGTGATTATCCGTAAGTGAGGTAATCAAGTAAGTAGCACTTCGCGTCATGATAAGGTGTTTGGTCGTTATTTTGTGCGTCAGGCTTATGTGCTGTTGCTGCAGACAATGGTTTTATTATCTGTACACGGCAAATGTAGCTGTATCAAAAGTTGTTTTACTTACATTTTCGAAGAATGATAAGAGAATATGACTTAACTCAATTTATTTTACTGATTCTTTTTTTCTTCATTATATCCTTACCCAAAATTTTTTGCGGACATAGTCACCAAGACTAGAAATAAAGTATTCAAACAGGTTAATTATGACATAAGCACACTACCGGCACTAGTATATTAACAACCATTCTTTAGCAGGTTCTTACGACCTTTTCAAGGGTTAACGCCAATACACATCACATTATTTGTATAATACATTATATATATCTTAATAAATTTATGCAAAATCCATCATTCATTCTCTAAGCAGAAAGCAATAATTAACTTTGCAGTCTTAAATGCAATTCATTACATAACTTTGATGACTGTATTTATTATTTAAATTGCACTGACCACCTAAAGGAAGACGTACCAATTTTGGACATATAACCTCAATATCAAAACTTTTTACCAGAACAGATGACGTTGCGCCTGCAGTGCAGCTTTATTCACTGCGATTTGTGGAACTGCCTTTATTTGATTAATTTGCTTATCTGCTATGACAGCTGACCTCATTGTATATTTTTCTTTTGAACCATAACTAGATTTGACGTTTTCATATATTTTCAGCCCGCCCAAACAACATCGCTTTACACCAATTTATGCAGATAATTCATATGTAAATAGTTAAATAACTTTATGCAACTGAAATTCACATTTTCTACATGAGTCAATCTTTTTCTGAACCGCGTAAAACCGACAATTTGATATTTGACAATTAATCAAGGGCCTGCGGTAGTTAAAAAAATTGTTCCAATTCGAAAAATGTAATATTACTAATAACAGATTGATAAATGTGCAACAGACAACTAACATCTTTGCATTACCCTAAACGTTTTTAAAATTAATTATTATTTTAGCAAAAAGTCAATAAAATTCTTTCCCGGGGTGTTCGTCAGAAGGTGACAACCGAACAGGCATTTAAAAATACTGCTCTTATAAAATCCAAATAAAAAAAATTATCTTTAACGCCTATTTATGTTTTTTTCAGAAGATATCTCTCTTACATTTGTCGGCTTTGATAATTAAAGCATATTTATACTCATCAAGCTGCTAAGTAATATAAAAATGAAAAAAAAGACGCATCCAAACAGTTAAACGAATTATTATATCGAAGCTTTTTTTTCGTGGCTATAAAAATACGAAAATGCCCGTGCATGAACTTTTTACAGTCAGCCACTTGTGCTTGCCAGTATAAAATAACCCTAAATGATGGTCGTGATGACTTGTTCTAGCACATGTTAATTGAGTACCTATGCCGGCATAAACGTATCTCTGTAGGCACATGTTCCAAAAAAGTGTGTCAAAAGTACTTGTTGAATATAAGTCATACTGTTGAAACACTGAATTTCTGCTCACCGAATACCTTACAATGTACAATGCCAAATGCCTTTCAATGAAAAAAGTTCGTCAATAGTATATCTGCATTCTTCAAATATTTTCGAAATAGTCAAATAATTGTTTAAACTGGTAATTATGGCAATGATTTATTTTTGTTGGCCCATAAAGATATTGATATTGAGTGCCCTTAATTAAATTAAACCAAATTCCAAGTTTACGGAACGGTGTAACATAACAGATTTATCTAGTTATACGAGATGTTTGGAGCAGTTGACTATTTGTATTGGAAGTAAATAAACTATATATCTATTTATTAAAAATTTGTGGCAGATACAATTGCATATATTCAGGTTGTTGAGTCAAAGTCAATATTTTATTTAGATTACTTGGTGGAAGGACAATGACCTTCAGGAACTAACCTTGGGATTAGAGACGCACAACCCTCGATTCAAGCTTTCCAGGCGATTTATGGAAGACTGGAGTCTTGTCATTAATGAGGTGCGTCTTTCGGATTCAGGCTACTACTCGTGCCAAATCAATTTTGATGACGTCTTGGAGAAGGTGTTCAGGCTAAATGTCAAAGGTAAAATTATCTATCTACATAAAATAAATATGCGGATCAACTTAAGTTTACTTTTTGCTCAGAGTTTGGCTGACTGTAATAAGACTTACGATTTTCTAAGCAGAGTCAATTTACGAATTGCTAAGTGTTTTTGTTTTTGCTTCTTTAATAAACACCGGCATTCATCTTATTGAAGTAATGCAGATGTCACAAGCTCATAACATTTATTTTTACTACTATATTAACAGGGTTCATTTATTCAGATGCGAAGTTTTTTAAAATTGTATAAAAGAATGCCTTTATGGTAACCCGCTCTGCTATTATATAGTTCTGTTTTCAGGGACTATGCTCACACTGTGTTCAGGTAAAAATGGAAGCTATCAACAAATTCTTCAAAGCAATGTTGCCAGCATTTACTGTCTGTCACCTTCGATATTGGTCAGAAATAGGCAAAAGGGCTATTAATTCGAAGGTTCAACTTAAGTGTGTATGCAACAGTAGTTACTTTGTAGCAGAATGCTAACATATTGCGCTTATTCGTGGATGCTGGCTTTTAAACCACCATGTTGAAAAACCTTGCTTATGTACTTTAACGTTTTTATGAAGTTTTTTGGATTTTATTGTTCTAAGTGTTCTTTAAAGAAACATTTGCATAAAAGTATTCTTTCTTGTACTCATTTAAAGCAGAAAGTGTCTAACGTTATATCTTAAGCAGTAATAATTTGCTGGGCATAGATTAAAGGAATGAAAATACTTCGCCATTATTTTTATAAAATGCGATTGAATGTACGAATGCAGACTACATATGCCACTATTTTTTGCAGAGCATGGCTTTTTCCTGCGTTCAAAGGGTAGGCTGCTGGATGGCCAACACTATTGTGGAACTAGCATATGTTGTGTTTAGTTTGAATGGAAATTCAGGAGTTGTAACTTACATAAAGTTAGAGAAATTAGGCTAAATTTCATTTTATGCGGTCACTCCTTAAATCCTCTAATTAATCAATCACTTTTATTTTTAAAAGCTTTTGTAAAGTTATGGTGCAGCATATATAATTAATCAAATTCACCTACAAACGCGTCGCTTTCCGATTCCGTTTGTAGAAAAACGACCTCCCACTTTACTCGCTAACAGTGATTTATGGCGAAAGAATTCGTTCAACAAAACGCATACTGAAGCATCTGGTATTGTTTGCTATACCTGAAATCTGTTTTCTTATAACAGTTCATTTTAATCTCTCCAAATGAATATATGTTGTTCAAAAAGAACACGTATGCAGCTATGAAAACAAATGTGTTCCCTTTTATTTACTTTGGATTGAATGCTTTTCCCCTTTACAACTCAGAATCGTAATTGCTACCCATTGCCAAACAAATTGGAGTCCGAACGATAACGCCTTTATAATAAAGAAGGATTTTATATTAAGTTTCCGCAAATAAGCCTTATCACCCATTAACTTCCTGTTCATAAGCATTTTAACAATATTTTGACAGCGTGGTTTTTGACGGTGTTTAATTTATGTTTTCAGCTTCCAGTGGTTTGCTTTTAAAAGAATTAAGTCCAAGAGATCCACCGCCTTTTAAGCATGACCACAACATAAATGCTTTTTACAACGATGCCACAATGAACGACCAGTTGCGAGTGACGTCAACAACTTTGCTACCTCGAAAAGCGTCCAATGCACACTCTCTGCTTTCTTGCCAATGTATGCTCCTATTGACATTGTTAAATTTAGATCTCTAAAAATGCTTTCTGTTTTGTTACTGAAAACAAAAACATTCAAAGAAGGGGCTCTTCTTTTTTTGTACAAAGCTTTATTTTAAAGAATACATTTATGTAAACGCCATCAAAGCTACAGTGTGCTCCCTGATTTAAGCATATTGGCTTATTGTAACCATGAATTTTTAAAGTAAAACAAAAGGAAGAGTGCTAACTTAGTGTGCAAAACCTCAGATGACTGGTCATATTCTTTACATATTCGGGTATTTTTAGTAGACATTTTAACAACTTCTCCTGCTTTTAATCCATGTGCCTTCAAAAACGACGTTTTCCGCAATTTGTAGAAAATTACTCTAATTATGTTGTTTAAAAAAAAAACAAAAGTGCTCCACTGATTAATTTTTACAGCATTTTTGCAGCTTAATTAAAATAGTGATGTTTAATTCTTACTGGTTTTTTATGTCGCCACAGAGAGTAAAAGAACGTTCCAACAATACTTTAGTTGCTTTATAAAGAAAATGCAATTTTTTTGTGCAAAAACCCCAAGAAGAAATTCGGAAGGTGGCGAGTTTAAAGCATACAATTTTTGACGGTTTCATCCTTGAGGCCAGATATGTTGTTAATAACTTATGGTTCATACTTATTTATAGCATTTTGTACAATGTCACATTTGTTAACAGATTAGCACGCAAAAGCCCTGTTCTTTTGCAATACAGGAGCGGGTAAAGTAAACAGTGCACAGTCTGGTCACTACCTGAGCAAAGAAATATAAAAATAAAAAAGTTTTTAGATCAGAAAAAACAAGAATACTTTTTTTAAAATAATATCATGTTTTTTAACAAAAAGTAGGCCAAAATAAAAATGTGTTATTACGCAAATAATAAAAAGTAATATTGATGCCATGGATCATAACTTACAGTTACTAACAAATACACCAACTAAATTTAAATATAAATAACTTAACTCTTCTAAATAAAAAAAAGACCAAGATGAAGTTGCTGCGCATGGAAATTGAAGGTTTGCCTGGTGCTTTATATCGTTAACTATGCTGATCTCAATCTAGAAAGGACAGTTGGACATCACTTAACTCAAAGTGGATTTTCTGATTATCAAGGCATACCAAAACACTAAACGCACTTCAAATTTTAAGTTAGCGAATTTTCCATATTTTTTACACCCAACAACCGAATTGAGCAAGTTATTTAAGTAGATTTATATGTTAATTATGGAGCGCTTTTTTTACCTAGGCTTTATACCTTCTCAGCTATTTTATGAGATCTTAGCAAGGATACCATTAAGCATTTAATAGTGTTTTAATAATAAACCGCGCATTCTGTGGATGTGCAATAAGGGAAAAAATCAATTTAATTCAAAATTGTCTATTTCGATTGGAAAAAAAATTATAAACTATGGCTATATTTTTACCGCAAAGGACTATCCGCTCAATTAAATCATAACAAAATTTGGCCTTAAATCAAATTTAATTTCGGCATCCTGCAGAAACCCCACTTTTGTAGAAAATGGACACTAAATTTGCATTAGTCCCTTCCATTGGTATTTGATGCCCTTATTTATTCTAGAATATGTCACAGAACTCCTTATGCATTAATGTGGTGAAAAAATTAAACCAAATTTAAACTTTGGACGCGAAAGCACGGTAAGTTTTGTTGTTAAAAACATGTAAATTATGAGGCCATAACACTTAAATTCAGAAATAATCGTGTATTTAATATATAAAAGAGGGCCCAACTTAACCTTAGCATCAATCAGCATAAACTAACCTGAAATACTTGGAAAGTTAAAAAAGTCATCATTTTCTTGCAGATAAATATAAACAGCTTTTGGTGTTGAAACCGTCATAGCAAAAGCTAGGAGACGTTAAGGCTCTAAGTTATATGTAGGCGAGAGGCTACCTTTGTAAGACAATACATGCTAAATTTTGGCCAAATCAATTTTCGGAAATCCTACTTTAATTCCACATGTGCATATCAACACCAATTTTTGCTTGACTACGGCCTTCAAAAAAACATTAGACACGTTTTTCGCAGTGTCGTTTTTGTAGACGTTTGAAAAAATTGGCATCAACATTCTGGACTCCTGAGGTTGCGAAAATATTTTAAAATGTGCACTTGATTAATCAGTACACTTTCCAGGCGTAAATCAGGGAAGCTTTTTTTATATTTTCCATAATTTAATTGAATACAAGACGCTCAACATGCTATTTATCATAAAAGAAAATAGGCAATAAGAGAGCTGGTAAATACGATATTGGGACAGATGTAAAAGCAATAATTGTGTCTGGAGGTAATAAAACACTTTTTATCTCGAAATAATTCTTTACGTTTTCGTTTGCCAGGATAATAAGGTAAACATAAGTGACAATGTACGCAAGTAATAATATGCTTCTGCGTTGGGCTTAATGACCAGTTATGGTTAAGGGGCATATCGGCGTGATAAATAGCCAGACAAATGGCCAAAGTGTCTTGTGTCGGCTTCGCCGGTTGAGCTGTGTGATTTTAAACAGCCATGCTAAAATACGATTTTCATCTTTGCGGCTGCTTTGAGAAAGAGCGTACGATTTGCATCCGGGCTTTTTATGGGAGGACCCCACAGTGGTCTTCTTGCGACAGAGAAGCCTTCGATGCGCAAAAGACTACCCACGAAGGCGATGCAGGGCGTGTGGTCTTTAAAAGCCTAGCAGTCAAATGCACTTTATGCGTTGCAGCTGAAAATACCCAAAATACAAACCTGACTAGGTATTTGGTCTTTCCGTTTAATCACACGCCATCAGGAGAGCACGATAGGGCTGCAACAAGGCCGTCTTTTGCACGTTTCAAAAGTTATGGCATCGACCGCAGTTGACGAGTTAGTATTCTGGTCGAATTAAGTAAACTTTTTCATTTTGCTGCAAATGCTGCAATTATGATAATGCAGAACATTCCAGGCAAGACGACAAAGTTAAGAAAATTGATAGAATCCACACGGCCTAATAAGGGCGCTTGTCGTAACTGCACGTTTTTACAGCATTATGTATTAATTACGAGCAGCAGTTAATTAGTTGGGTTGCATGTATGCCTTTCCACGGGCAATTAACTGAGTGACCACTTTTCGGCGAAAGGCGATTATTTGAAGAAAGTTGTACGCCGTCTACGGAATAGCATTCTATCGGCAGTGCAGTGGCTATATGCTCAGACTGTTCAGTAGGTAGGCGAAAAGAGTAGGTGGCATTGATCATTTAATCTGGTTTCACAGTCAGTGGTTATCTTTTAATGTAAAACTTCCGCCAAAATCACGTTTTATAATACCATTCAACTTTCCCGTTCTAAGTGCCAATCAATTAAACATTCAGACGAAGATTTTACACATGATGCATGCAATGGGGCGTGGTCACTGGTTTATTGCCTTGAACCGGACCAGGGTCAAGTCATGTCAAGTTTATTAAAGGAAATATGGCAACAGCAGCTTATGTAGCCCCACTCATTAATGCCTACAACCTGCATGTTTTTCTACGAAACGGTGCTTATTGGGTTAAATTGGCGTAAAATTAGGACATGCAATGGAATATACTTTAATAAATGCTAAATGCATTTTATTTTACTGTATTCGGAAGTGTTGTTGATTTATACCTGTAGATTTTCCTGATCTGTATTATTATTGAACTTATTGCGCAGAAACCCGTTTATCAAACTGCAGGTTACTTGAATATCCCGAAATAAACTAAAATGGAGGTTAAGAGGCTGTCTACTTTAACTAACTTGAGGTCCAAATTACCATTCTGTTGTTAAATAATATAGTCCACGGCGCGAAGCGCCGCGCACACCTTCAATTTACATGCAAAACAACCTGCTCCCAGCGGCCGCGGAAAGCAACTTCGACTACATTTTGTCACTTAAAACTTACTTCTAAACATTTTGTTCTCTGCCTATCCTATTTGCCTACCACATAGAACTCAAAAACCACCATTTTTGTGTGACGAAATGCTGGTACTATTGGGAATATGAGTGGGGCTACATAAGATGTTTTGTCGGAAATGTAGGCAAACGCCTTTAACTACCTATTGGTACATAGTTTTTAAGAGCTGCATCAGCAAAGCCAACAATTTCAAAGAAGTTGACACAATTGGTGGCAATTACTTGCTTGTTTAAAGAAAAACACTCACATGTGGTGATGTCAGTGAACACGAGCCATGTTACTGAGCATATAGAGTACACAGTGACAAAACTACTAAAGCATGGCTGATAATTCGAAATGGAATAAAATTTGTGGTTTTAAGAAGCAAAACTGTCACACGTGGGAAAAGGTACGTATACAATAGAACTAGCATGCTGCCGTGAATGTTGGCAACAGCCATGCGGTCCACAACGATTATATATTTATCCAAAGAGTTAAACCAAATGGAGACCTCAAAGTCACAAGGACGTCCCCGAGAACCGCAGATGCGACCATGATACGCCCTTGCTGTGACAACAGCAAAAAAACTCACCACGTCGTCAGCAGTCGGTTTTTAGGTCGATAAAAGAAAGAGCATGACAGGGCCACGTAGCCTTTGACCAGTGTTTAAAAGAACGAAATAAAGAGTAAAGCACATTTATTGAGACCAGAATGCATATTTTAAAAATGTGGTCCTGCAAAGTGGGTTATCAAACATTACAATAACAATTGTGTGGCTTCACTTTTACTTATTTTTGACAACTAATTCATCACTTAACGGTAAGCTTAATCTGCAGTTTATAAACCTATCATGCAACTTGTTCCAACGGACTCACCGGAAACTGTTATTTCCCAAGTATATATATACCAGATAATACCCTGCTTCAGTAAAAACATGAATTTTTGACGCGGTTTATTTGATTATTGAAGCTCAAATACAATGCATTCGAGAAAGGCATGAGGTGGTTATTAAAGGCATATTTGAGAACATTTGGGGTCTTCATAAATTTAATTTGATGGGCAAAACCTTGTTTTTTAGGAAAAATAATTAATTCATATGAGCATAGAGAAAAGAAGGAAGAGTCGATGAAATATAAGCCACAAAAAGCTATTCGGATGAGATTTGCAGAATATGCACGTGGAAGAAGAGCGTACATACCAAAAGCAATACGTCTGAGTATTCATTCTCTAAAGATGGGTAGGCGAAACAACTACAAAGAACGTTAGACAATAAACCCCTCTCAGTGAGCACCTATCTTTTTTTCTGTGAAAATAAATGTTGACAGCATTGGGCACAGTCCATCTTTACTTGCTATCCGACAAAATGCGAACGCTTTAAGAAGCTGCTGACTAAAATGTCTTCTTATTATCCATTTTTTTACTATAAAAGGACACTACTATTTTCAAAGTATTTTAAAGCGTATGACATGAAATTTTAAGTGCGCCGCATTAAAAGTGCGTATCTGCAGCTTTAGCTGAAACACTCCTATTGTAAATATGCTGTTTTGTGCCATAATTGTTATTACAACACCATTTGTACTACACCATAAGTATGCATATATGTGAAAAAACGCATTATGCATTATATTTTATGGCAAAACGCAAGGTGAATAGATCTAAACCTGCTTTTTTTACAGCTGTTTAATAACGAAAATGAAAAATTTAAACGAAACGGGCAGAAGACAATCAGTGTTCGCAAAATATTTGCATATATCCTACCACTCTGTTTAGCTTTTGCAATCTAAGAGGGGCCTAGAAGAAGTATCTACGATGAACACTAGTCCCTTGCACATCACCAAGCTAGATGCTTTATTTTACAATAAGCGCATGCACAATGCGAATAAACAATTGACAGTTCCCGTGAAACCATGTTAAATTTCATATTCCAACCTCGGATGATTTGGCAACAGACGTAATTTTCATTGTGTATACTATGGAATCATATGTCTGTGAAGAGTTCTCAAAAGGACTATTGTCAAACCTTCTTCAAATAGTGTTTTAAATAGACAGACCTTTTGACCTTTAGAAGATAATTACGTCAATAAATTATGCAGTTTGGTTGAAAAATAGAACGAGTGTCAGGGCAGAGGAAATTGGAGGGGGGAACGGAGTCAAAATCTGATCAGCTTTAAGGGGAACTGAGGTACTAAGCTGCTGGCTTGGATTAGCAGCTTTTTACCATAGTAACGGCGGCGCCACGACGACTTGCTTTTGAGCGCATATGACCAGTCAGCGTAGCCTGATGGTGGTCGCTTCTACCATACGCAACAAACGCTGTCCATGCAATGTGCGGTAGCTTGAGCGTACCCTCTAGATAGCTCGGAAGGCATCTTTTGAATTTACATGATGGTCTGAGTCTACCGTATGCGATAGAATAGAACTTTTTACAAACTTTAGTTGACCTTTTCCCAACCATCCTGGAATTCGTTCTCGTACTCATTTGGACAAACGGCGGCTCGTCCGACCAATATATCCCACCCCACAGGAGCAGGCAAATGAATATATGCATATATAGGTAATATGTGCTGGCCATTTGTCTTTTATCTCTCTGTATAGGATGGTAGTAGTCGAGAACAGTACATGGGATTCGGCTGCTGCTTAGGTTCTTGCTAAAGCTTGACTCAAGCAATTCCTCAGTATTTCGCTGCGTCTGTCCCCTTTAAATGGGACCCTGAATGGGAGCCAGTAGCTGAGCACCTCAGCTGACTATCAGTTCCCCATAACACTGATAAGATTTCAACCCCCTGTTCTCCCACCCTCTATTACCCGTTTCCTGATAACCGTTCTATTTTTTCTACCAAACTGTAATAATCTGATGAAAAGTATCGAAAACAAACATATTTTCACCATTTCATCTTAACAAATTTTCATTGGGATTTTTCACAAATTTGAAAGATACGTTTACGTAAAATAACCAGAGCCTTTTACTTCTTCTTAATTTTCAAAGAACCCCTACAACTTGAAAACGGGGTAATATTCAGTCATTAGCAACCGTTTATCTTCCTTGCAACAAGATAACTACTTTACAACTTAACCCTTTTTGGGGGACGCATCTAAGTCCGATTTTGCATACTTGAAATTTTCATGCAAAATTCGTTCACTCTGATAAAAACAGCTACTGGACAGAGAAATTGAATGTCACATCTACCATAAGAGTTCCAGTTTGTCCTTCGAGTGCTCATGTTAAAAGCATGTTGCAGTAATTTAGGTGCACTTTTATAGTAATAATGCCTACTTCATTTTTCATCGGTTTGCGATAAATAAGCATTTTGTATTCAGTCTTTTGAATTCACATAAGGTAAAATGTGTTAAAACAACCCCAAAAATACCGCAAATACCTTCTGTTTATCGAAGGACTTAGAGCCAATCAAGGATTGGCCGTGACATTAGGTTCAGATAGGCGAAGGCTACAGTTGCAGAAAATTATAATAAACCTCGCTTAGTGGCAAATTTTTATGATTTGTAAACTTAAAAAAGTGGAAAGCAATAAATTTCCATTGCTTTTACTTGTTTTTTTAGTAAAAGGTAACAATGTTAAACTTTTAAAACGGTTTTCCAAAATATATAATAGACGTTTATCGTTTCATTTGAGTTTTTTACGTTTGTTTTTTTAAATGTTTACTCCGAGTACACGAAAAGTGCTATGTGCGCGAAAATTGAAATCCAAACCGGATCAATATGCTCCGGTTATTAATCTTTGCGTAAAGCAGAATGCGGGCCGTTCAAATGCATTGCATTTGCTAAGTAAGTGACTGTCTATACTGTTAGCCTACGTGTGGATGCCAATTGCATGTAGATAAATTATTGATTTAAATAACATTGACATTCATTTTTTTATGCTGGCTCCCTGTGCCACCCTCACTAACATAAAATGTATGCGTTCGATTGGGAAACAGAAGACTGAAAGTGCATCTAAGTGTCGGCAGCCAAACTCCCAAAGCTTTTAAGACGCTTATCTTGAGAACTGTCAGTGACAATTCGAGTGGAGATGAGTTAAAACACACCACGCAGTGGTGTTGCCTTTGGGATTATAATGAACAGTGTGTACAGTTTTAAAAAAAGCATTCAATCCCCTCATATATGGATAAACCGCAAAATATGGGGTATAATTTCAGAAAAAAAGTATAAATTGTTTTAAGAGACATTAAGGTATCCTTATAATATTCAACGTCCGTGTACTTTTCAAAAAGCTTCAATACAGACCAATTAATTTAAATGTTATCCTCGGTTTAACCTGTAGCTTTAATAATTCCTCAGTGTAAAATAAGACGAATCGTTCTCTGTGACGATTTGCAATCCGTCGCTGATCCATCTTCAGAGACATAGGCAGAATGCAATAGCAAATAAGAGTACTAATGCTTTCTTCATATTTAAAGAATATTTCTTTAGTTAAAATTATATTTAAAGATAAATTTTAGTGGAAAACATTAAGGTTTTGATAGTCCTTTAAATTGTGGCATGCTTTCGAAAGTAAACAGTATTTAAAGGTTTAATCCATGAATCCAGATTATTTTCAAATTTTCTATGGAAACCTTTGAAATAATCTAATAAGTTTAAAAGATTTACCTTGTCGAGCAAGTGGAACGTTTTCAGTTAGAGTCTGATATAGATTTTCCATGTTTAATATACTTTCTATGCTAGCTTGTTGCTTTTAAAAGTAATTTAAATAGGTTTGCAGTTGGAGAATGTCGATAACGTTTATTATTTGCGATGATGATATCAAAGAGAAAATGGAAAATTTGAAATAAAAAATGGATTTAAGTGAAACAATGATAACATTTTGTCTGGAAATGATGAAATTCACTTTTGGTTTCATAGTTAAGCTTGTAAATGCCAAAAGGATTAGTCAAATATATCCTTTGATTTTGCGAGATAGGTTAGCTTCTTCTTTTTAAATTACACATGAGCGGAAATGGCATTTGACAATAAGTACGTTTCGATTTAATAAGCTGCCTTTTGTCTTCATCTTCTCGATAATGTGTGCAATTATTTTGCCCGTCCCATGTCAATAATGCAGTAAATAATGTTGCAGTCCAATCAAATTGTTGCTGCGTTTGTTTGACAAGAACACGAAAACAATTTTAAACTTAAATCTTTCCTTCTTTCTTAAAAAAAACAGCGCTTTTCCTTAATCTGGTTTCGATAAATACAAAATTTGATTATATTGTGCTTCAAAGAATACACAACTTTTTTGGTGTAAGATTATCGCTAATATCTCCAAAATAAATGCCTATTACCTTCAATGTACTGAAATGATAGAGTTCATTTTTTTAAGTGAAAGGCCTTCCCTGGTTTAATCTACTTTTTAGATCAACAAACTTGATCAAATGTATGCTTGATTGCCAAGTCTTATTTCGTCAACACTTTTGCCTGAATTTTCCACCGCAATGCAGTAGTGTCAGGCACCTGCACCTGAGAGGATTTTTTCACTTTGTAGCAAATAAGATGTTTGTGATGTATTAGTCCCATTCTTTGAGGGCAGATGACACAATGAGCCGAGACGTTCTGCCTAACATACCATATGCCCCGGTGATCACGCATTTCATTTTTCAGTCACATATTTCTTTGGGTACTGGATATTTTGGGCTGATATTTGCGGTATATCTCTTGAAGTAGAAATGTTATTTAAGCTTTCACGCATTTATCAAAAAGGTATTCAAAGTAAATATCTCTTTTCAAGATTGGTAATTACCGGAGTGGCTGTGCTTCAGCTAAGGGGAGACATAAATCCTTTATATTTTGCCCTGCAGTATAGCATGCCGCTGTTTTTTATGAGTTACATATTATTCTTCCATTCATTCAATGTGATATAGATGGTTAGGAAAGCCAAATAACGGTGACTGACAAAAAAAAAAACCAGCCTACTGGCACTTTGCTGCATTAATGCGTTAAGAGACGTTGCGCAAAGATGTGAGCACCATAACGCGCCAGAAGCCATGCCTCATACTGAGAAGTATATCATTTTCAAGACAAATACGAAGAGACCAAAAAAATTTGATTGATGTGGTTCCTTAGATGTTCACGGATTTTAGTTTATCTATATCCCGTATTACAACACTTAAGTATTATATAAAACCCATGCCATGGGTAGTCCACGTAGAAAGACAAGTAAGCGTTGTGAAACACGGTGACTGGTCTTGGTGTGGGGCGTTGCGACATTGGCTCACCATAAAATCTTAGCTGCTGAGGGCAACGCGGATATCATGGGTGCAGAGCAAGACTCCCTCGTTTTGAATGTTCCCGCCGTAGGTCGTTTAGTGCTAAATCAGTTTTGCGGGATACATCTACAACGGTTAAACGGTCGGTCTGAAGCACATCTCTTAAGCAGGTAGACAGAGGTGGTTATTTTTATTAGATAAATAACGCTCACTGATCACTTGTAGAAATCATTCACCTTGTCCTGCCTTGGTGGGCAATAGAGAACGTCACCAGTAGGCGCCCACAAGGATGCTTTAGTTGAAAAATGATGAAAGGAGTGTGCTGTTACTAATATCATGTCACGCATAAAGCCCGATGGTGTAGCGCCCCAGGGCGCGAATCAGCGCGCTTTCGGTCGAAGACCTTACGCAATAACCATTGAACCAGGGGCCCGTTTTCTCGCTCGTTAAGATCAAGGATATTAACATTAGTTGAAGAATCCTCACAAATTGCTGTCAAAACTCGCTCGCTCCATTCTGCCTTATGACTTACCCGTGATCACAGCCAGCAGTCTCACAGCGGCTGGACATTGCAGGCAAAGGCAAGACAGACTGGTATGGCCACTCCTTGTCTAATAAGCATCTGGTAAATGGGCGGTGGGTTCGAACCTCTGAGGGTGCAGCACCTGAAATTGAGCATGAAGTGCTAGTGACGGCTTATGCCCAGTCCAGTCTCCTGGTTATTTTTAGCAATGCTAATGCTCATTTTCGTCTAACTAGGGTATCCGTACCTGATGTAATAGTATAAACATAGGTCAACATAACCATTTTTCCACTGAAAACAGCTTTGATAACTGATCAAATTAGGTTCCACTTTCGGAAGCCTCGAAAGCTGATCACGCACGCCAACCATAACTTAATTGTTTCCCCACTCCGTTTGCCCTTTTTATTGAGACTTAGTTACTGCTAAGCGCACAGGGAACGTCTGCTTAGGCTGCAAAAGCTTAAACGATAGTTGGCGGTTTCTCGTCTCGTGCACTTCTAATTATAAGCCAAACATCACATAATGTAGCACAAATTAGGTTATTAGCTGTAACTGCACCCACACGGCTGTATTTTAACCTTAATTGAAGGGTAAAAAACATTTAACTGCACGCGTTAGATACTACTATATTTCAGAAGTTAAAGTATAAAGGAAATGCTTCCCAACTGAATCCCTCGGCCTCTTTTTTGTACGCACCTTACTAGATAAAAGAGAAGAGGGAGAACAAACTAGCACAAAATGTTCCCCTGCCTGTTGAACATAATACATTAGCAATGCCAGTAAATTGTATGGTCGAATCTAATGTGTGTACTCTGAATCATTTATAGCCCTGTTGGGGATCAGAATAACGCAGCTATACGAAGGATTGTGTGATTTATTATATCACACGAAACGAGTTGAACTTCGTTAATACGCAAACAGAAAAGGCATGCACTTTTGAAAGTCCGGCAGTTCAGTACTTACCCTATCTAGTTCAAATTGCAACTCCGACATCAGACGCCATGGTCACACATTCACGTGACGTATCTTTCAGTTTTCGACTTAAAGTGCTTCTGTAGTAAAGACAATCATTATTAACACATATGCCTAGCTTATTTCCAGTGTATGTTCTGGAATTCCACAGATGAATGCACTTCTAATAGAAAAAACATAAATACTAAGTAGCAATTTGATATTATTCCTGATATAGACTGTACTTTAGGTTTTAGTTAACGAACCCTTTTCTAAGCTCATTCTAAGTCGCATGGCTCTTACGCGCTCCCATTAGAGTTTTCGTTATACTTACGACTACAGCTCACGTTTTGTATAAGGAATAAGGGCTGTGTATTTGATTTGAGTTCAATGTTATCAGTGGGGCTAGGTTAAGACATTATCGTCCATATTTGTGCATACATTTAAGGACTGTAAGCGTAGAGGTAGTGTTCGAAAGTAGGATACCCGCTTTTACAACTTCCACTCCGTCTTCAGTAATGTAGATCAAAAAGGCAGATTTAACGATTAACGCTTCCTACTTCTCCTTGAGGCTCAACGCGCCTGAAATATGCATTCACTAGTGCCAGATATTGTCCCTTTCACTTCCACACAGCTTCGCATGCCCAGTATATATAATTGCTTACATGCATTTTTTACGCTTCATTGACGCATTTGGATGAATATTTATATGTTTTGTTCTGTTTGCATGCAAAAAACAGCTCTGCATCATCTAATTTACTTCATCCGTAAAACTTTAAAGGTCAGCACTTAACAACTATAAGATTTTTTGACTCTTGTTACCTTAATTGGCCCAATATTTAATTTTCTTTGTTACTGAAAGTGAGGGGTGAGCTAAAGATTCCTTTGGCCTACAAACACTCAGCAAAGAAAGACTAATTTATTCGCAAACCGTTTTTAAAGAAGAATGCCAGTTTATCTAATCTAATTCGACGTAAGCCGACGTGAACAGACGCCTACGCCCTATGTTTATTCGTTAGGCAGGTACTTCATAGATGTATTTTGAATGTGAAGAATACGTTTAAAAAGTCTTTCATTTAGTATGCAGAAAAACTGCGCTAATCAACTGTCCTGAAGCAAAGTGAACAGATGAATTGAATAATTCTGAGTGATTAAATACAGCTGAGCAACAAAAAAATTTAATTTGTGTCTAAGTTGGCGGTAAGTGCACGATACATTAAACGAACATCGGCAAAACCAACTATCAATGCGTTCAGAAGTGAGGACAGTCTAAATTGGAGAAAAGTTAGCCCGTATGGTACACTTAACCGATACTCACTTTCAATTCGCACCGAAATGTTTGACGTTTACGGTCAATGTTGGTGATATTAGTTTTCCCCATACCTTCCGCTCACATGCGTTCGTGTAAAAATGCCGAAACAAAGGATAAAAGCCAGAAAAAGGCTTTTCTGAGGAAAATTTAAAATTAATTTTGTTCACTCTAAACAGGATAAGCGGCAGCTTCACGAAAAAAACCAGCATCGGCCTTTTTAGCAGAAGAAGAAGCCTTGACAAGAAAAAGGCAAGCTTTTATTTCCTTGGCATACTCAAGAGAGCGGAGATTCAGTAAATTTATCAATAATTTCATTTTTAAGCTTTTCAGCTTTACATTCAAGGATTGTAATTATGTAAATGCCATGTGTATAGTTTAAAAACATTAATAGGACGCCCCAGTTATTTCGTTATGACCAAACAATTAAAAATCAGGAGAAAATTCAATAAAGGTAAGCATGAAGTCATATTTACATAGTTATTTTAAAAATAGAAAACTGTATGCAAGAACAGGTCAAGCGATGAATTGTTTTTATTTTCTGGTACAATAGACGTCTTTGCCTCATGTATGTACGAGAGGGGGTGCTTATGGAATTTAAATTTGAATTTAAAATAAACGTGTTTAAACAGATCTGCTGAAAAGCACGTATTCAAATGTTTACTTAGAAGATGTCCCCTATATATAATAAAGATGTTGCCTTTCCTAAATCTGAATCTTAACTTAATGGTTGACTGATGTACTTTCGTCAGAGATTTATCGTTAATGACATAACACATATATAAATGCCTCAATAGTATTTGTAGCCTGTTTCTGACTTAAAAATACAGTGAACTGCATAAACATTGTTGCAGGCAGTTTTTTCATGTGCGCAATATCTGTATGCCCTTTTATCGAAGCATTCTTGCCTCCGTATCAGTTATTTTTTAGCATAACCTAAAACGCCTGGCCATTATTTAACATATTCTTGAAATGTTTAATTCAGCTGTCGGAATTTTCTATGTTATTTAGCTGACTTAATAATACATTGAGACTTTAAAAAGTTTAAGCAATTAACTGTGTGCATCCTTAGTGAGTTCACTGATGCTCTTCACTTTAAACGAGCGGCGAAGACGTCTTCTCTTAGTATGTGTATTATTTGCTGCCATATGTTTCACTGTACATCGGCGTACCATAACCCTATACTCTTAGTTCCAGCACACTTCCTCACTCTTGATATTGAGGACCAAAAACATAATTTATAATCCGATAGACGTAGATATCATGTAAAAATTTAAACGGAGTATAGTCTATGACTTTTCGCCTTACATTTTAATGGTAAGCGTTATACAAAAGCATATTTTGTCTCGTAACGATACTACTTGGTGGGCACATCGACCGTAAATTGCGCAGGGTTTAGTCGATACTGATGGAGGAGATGTGCCATATTATCTCCTCTCTCTCTCAAACTGATCCATTTTATGGCAGCATAACTAAGACTACATACGAAATCGGTGGACGTGGCTGACGCAAACAGTAGTCTGTATCAAGGTGTGCCAATAAAACTTCAAGGTGTGGCACTTTTATGGGTACCCAACCTTAAACATCTTTTTCTTTCGACTTCAAGCTCAATCCTTACGCAATTAATTGATAAAAACCAGCCCCTGGAGGCCAGCTAGCACTTTCTGATCATAAACCACGCACAAATGCACTTATTCGAATGCAAAAGATCGCTAGCCACAGCCGAGCCTTCATAAGGCGATACCTACATGCCCGCCCGCCGAGAACTCAACCGGAACCAAGCCCTAAGATTTGTCATGCGCTACTTTATATCAAGAAGGTGTCGGGATCGACCCAGCGCATTGCCGCGGGACTAGGCGTCGTAATTGCACACGGTCCCAAGGCTACAATGCGCAACCCGGTCGTGATAATCAAGGATTGCCAACCAAGCGAAGATGTGAGTACCAGGAACTCCATCAAGGATCCATTTAATCCAAGTGAGCAGTCAGATATAGTGTATCACATACCATGTCTAAAGTTGCCCATAAAACGAATGCACGATCATAAGTTGGCTGTTTGGCGGGTTGAAGCATTATCGCAAGTTGCAGCCCGCACCTAAGAAACAGGTCGCGAGCTAATCTCAGCACCTGCTAAAAATGATTGCACACGCCAGCAGCGAAATGGGCCGAGATCTGATTGAACCCTGGACGTCGGACGTTAACTCAGTTAACCGATGCATCAATACCGCATATGTTGCCCTGTGGAGGTATCTGCAAACTCACGCCACAGGTGGTTAAGTGTTGTATTCCCTTCTCCACGCACTAATGATGGTTACTTGTCCCCTTCTCCCTATAAATTTTTCTTGCTTTCGTTGCCGATTTTAACGAAAAGATTTGTTTGCAAAAACGTGATAACCTAAAAAAGTCCGAAATAAATATGCTTCAAATCAACTACAGCACGTTCTGTAACAAGTTAATAAAACAAGCATAATAAAACAATGATTTTGGTCATCGACACGGCTTCTCCTTCCCAATCTGCACGCATAGCTGGAATGCTTACGTTAGCCTTAATATGTAATCCCCTATAAGATTGGCCAAGGAAAACTGTGTTAATACAGTTAAAGCATTAACATATTGGCAGGACTGCTAGCAGTTAATAAAATGGCTAAACTCCACGTTCGCTCAGAATTTAAATTGAATGATTGCTTAAACTTTCATAAAATTTTGAAGTTGTCTTTCACTTACAGACAGATTGATTTCACCCCTTCATCTGCTTATTCGATTACTGAGTCAAAATGTTGTAATATTCAAGTCTCACTAGTGATTTTCATTCAAAATCAACAGGCGTACCATAGTAACGGGATGAAGAGAAAGTAATTAGGTCAAATTGTTTGCTTTTTATATATACAATCTAGTCGTTAGTTGATGAACATTCACCCGATTGCTGACAAACTTCATCTGTCCCGCTCTGCATTCAGGATTGAAAGAGCCCTAGCAGACTTGCCAAATGGAAGAAGCAGATAGTTTAGATCTCCTGACTTAAACCGATAGGACAACGAGTTCGTGTTTCACGGGGTTGGGCGTTTAACCCGGATCAAAAAGGCCGCAGGTCCAAGGCTCGGGTGGGACAGTACTTATGTTTGTGTATGACTGGCTGACGTGAGTAATAAGCCAGAGCTGGCCATTCTATTTTCCCTTGTCTTTGCCGGAAATCGTATAAACGTACTACCGACTGTTACTGCTGTCAGTGACTCTGTGGAGGCCGAAGTCAGAGCGGGACAGATGAATTCTGTTAGCGTTCAGGTGAACTTTATTCAGCAAATTTCAACTTCAGTGACCTGAACTGGTAAGAAAACGAGCTTAACGCTCAATGCTAAGACCGTTTGAATCCGACCAGAGGGGTTGCGTGTTCGTACCGCACATTGTGCACCAGTTGTGGCTGGAAATTAATAGCTGACGACGGCCAATAAGCCAAGAATGACCATTCTGGTCTCAGTTATCTTTACCAGTAATGCAAGTTACCTAATGTTAAGTCGTTTAGTTCATGCTAATGACCCACAGTTGATGCGGAAACACCACAATACTGTCAAGGTAGGATGGTTGAAAATGTGAAGGCTGCCCAAGGTATTAAAGAGGTTGGGTAAATGAACAACATACAATTGGCATTACTGTCATCCAAATTAGACATAGGATATCGTTTGTCTTTGAAGCAAGTTTGAAGTGGTTGTGGCCGCTTACGATTAGTGAAGGCAGAAATATCAATTTGCCTCAATTCATCGGAAGTAGACGCGTATATGTCAGTTTTTCGACGTATTAAGTGGCTCGAAGTCGGCATGACTAATCGGCAGCGCATATGGCCGGAAAGCTACACTATCACTTCCCACAAAGCACAGCAGATGAGAAGAAAATGCTTAACTGCAAATGTGAACATCTTGTCGATCAGCGTGGCGAGCGGTATGGAAGGATATACAAATGATCTCACTTAAGTCCATGTTTGAGCGTTTTACGGACTTACTAAGCACTTAATGCCCTATTTTAATCGTAGTCGACATTTGCTGAACACTGAACGAACATTTTAATATTAACAAATCACATACACTTATGTGACATGATATTGAGTCTAATACATGGCTTACCCTCTGCTGATATTATTCTAAAGTCCGAGGAACTTCGGCGCTTCCAATACGAAAATGACACTGGAATTATTGTGATCATCTGAATATTTCCTTTGCTCTTAGGGAAATTTGCGTTCCTGTAGGGTACAACAGTGCCACTATATATCACCTTATACTTTTTTGCGTTCGTTTTCGTATAATACCTACGTTTTCGGGAACATATGTTGTTACGGCATCAACCTTATGTTGAGAAACTATTTTATTCTGTGACCGTCTCCGTTCCCATGCATCGTCTTGTGAAGCATGAGTTAAAGACTAGTTCGCAATGCAAGACATTCTTAAAAAAGACTGCAATTTATCTGTTTTAAAAACAGAGTGATTAAGCAATGATAGCTATCTGTTTATCATTTGTCCATTTAAAATGCCCTTGAAATATTTCAATGTAAACTAAACTTTATCAATACGCTCGAGGGTTAATTATGTTATTTGTTCTCATTCAACGTAATTTCAAAACGATTTCACATCACAAGAGAACACAAGATAAAGAAGGTCTCAAGTGTAAACGTCACTTAAACTTTGCAATTTTTTCCACCCCTTTGGGACTTTGAACCATGCACGTTCTCCTTTTTGCACCAGTGACTGACAAGAATATACAGTAAATGTTATTCCATGTCGTTCATATGCCTGATTGCCGCTGCGTTGCTTAGAAATGTCTCCTGTCGCACAGGGGTTGCTAGCACAAGATAGGCGATTTTTCAATGCATCTACCAAAAAGCTTGCTTTGCCAGATATTTGCAGCCAAGTAAAAAGGTTATCTACATTAATTCAGAAACATAATCCAGCGGTATAATCAGAAATTTATTGACAAGGTGGATGTAGTACGCATCAGCCAGGAGCATAATACTGAAATTATTTAAAAAAAGCTTTTAAAAAGAGCTCGAGGTGTATGACTTTACCTCCTTACCGATTATATTTTGCAAACGCCTCAGTGCATGGTCAGGAAACATCGAGATAAAGAAACTCAAAGACTCTATCAATGAACTTCAGTTCTATCGTCGAAAAGTGGATAGTATATCTTGCATGAAAAATAAGATCGAGGATTTACTCAATCAGTTTAATATCGTCCACACAGCAGTAAAGCCAAATATTTAGTAAGAAATCCTGGACGGAGCAATACATCAATTTCCACAGCTTTTTTCCCCTTTACCGAAGACGGAACTTAGCTTAGAGAATGGCAGCCAGAAAATGTCGAATCTGCTATCCTGCAATATTGGAAATATAATTGCCACAGCTACAGGACACGCTCCATATAAATAGTTATCGAGAATGTTTTATTCATCGTAACATCAAGAAGCGTCTCATAAAGGCCGCAGTTGGAACGGTGAAAAAAAAGATTGATTCAAGTGATTGTTTTTTATGTAAAACGCCGTAAGTTGAATGATAAGAAAACGCCTGAGGACAGGAGTAACACGTGCCTTTCCGGTGGCAAACTAAAGTGTATTCTTCACTAACTCTGGCCTTTTAGGAATGGGACGTAAATGCAGATTACTCTAACAGGCCACATCCATGTGCATCTACTCTCTCAACTGCTTCTGTGGAACGGGCTATATTGACCGAACAAGACGAGATTTATATAAAAGAATACGCAAGCCCATACCAGTTTGGCTGCGCACAGGAAAGAATATATTGATCTCGAAACTCATTCCCTGTCCGCGAACCACGAATCGAACGCGAGCGAAGCCTTTCGGTAATATACCGCACGCTTACACATTTCTTTCAAGGCCTGCGCAAAAGGGTGTTTGCCATAGCCCAGGCAGTAGCAATCCGTTTAGCAAACCCCACTTAATAAAGTCTAAAGTCGCTGGTACAAGCAACCTGCCACCCTTAGCCGACTGCCAGCGGAAATTCCATACCTTCTAAATCCACACAGTCCGAAAACATAACAAATGAAGCCCAAGAGATAAGACAAGCGCATGCTGCGAGACTGATAACAGACTTCAACCTGCTGACCAGGAAAACATTCCAACTCTTATCTCCGCGTATCGTTATCAACGTCTTAAGCGCGCGAGCGCCCACGTTCAAGAGACGAGAAAAAACTCAGATGCGTAGTTTCACGCACCCACTCACTTAAATTTCCCCTAAATCTGACGATTATATAAACGATGAAGTTCACTGACTACTTTAATTCTCAATACCACTCTAATGGTCTGATGACGAACGACTGAAAATTGACGCATATTGATATGAATTTTCAATAATAAAAAATTGGCATATTTGCAGAACATACGAATTTGCGACAAGAATCTATGATAAGTTATTTACGGTTTATAATGTTGCTTGTTCTGCTTCATGTACGTCTTCACATCCAACGGACAACTACGTCCATATTGACAGCTCCGAGTGTCCGTAAATTATTTTGCGGAAAGCCCATATATGCTTACTTCGGTTGTGTTTCGAATTCAGCACTCAACTTACTTGACTTAACGAACGGTTGGTGTTTTCAGTTGCCTTTAACAAATTGAGTGATGGATAACCCAAACGAAGTGAAACGCAAAATGAAAAACGCTTATTAGAACAAGTCAATTCTACTTATATATGTAGATAGCATGCATACAACAAGGTTGCTTAATGGTGAGTTAATGCTTAATGATCACAGGTTTTAATAAGCACATTTTTTAAATTTTGTGAGTACTCTATTATCTAATCCTCTTTATTCACGTCTGTTTCAGCGACATTTCATTTTGTTGATAAATTTTCACGCTGAATATTTCCTCCTTCCGGAACCCTCCGCAACGGGGATCATGCGACCAAAGCAATGACTTGTTTCATCCCTGATATACGAGGCATTTTTTTATTCAACTGAATAATCCTTCCAATTAGGTGTGAAACCTAGCAGTTGGAAATATAACAGAGTAAAGTTTGACATAGTGAAAATCATGCGGTTAATTAAACTTTGCAATCAGTTTACGTTTTTATTTTTAGGTCATTAAGTAAACATCCGTCTAAAGCAACCCAGACCGATGTTTCGCAAATTTTTGTCAGAGAACAATCAGCGGAGAGCATAAATCGTGACCAGGGTAGTGACACAAATAAGAATGCTGAAAAACGAAACCTTTTTCCGACTTGAAAAAAAACTGCGGAGGACGGAAGCGGGGTGGAGTCGTAACCTGCGACGTGATGAAAACGTGACCACGCAGAACAGAGCCCTCCGCGAATTGCGCGCGTTCATTAGTAAGCCAATCCGATTGCAAGAACAACGGAATTGCCACTTCTAGATTAAAGCTGATATAACCAGCCAATGCGTGCGCAAACCTGACAGCATTTCACTAAAAGAAAGTCTTTTTCACTCGTCACGCATCATCTTGCTTGTATGTAGTCTAATGATTGTAATGCACACCCACATACAATTGTGACAGGATAGAATACATATGCTGTGAGCTCGTTGGTGCACGGTGCTATTTTATAAACAAAAATTTGTCGGGCAAAGGAGCATGGCACGCAAAATGGTTATTGCCGGTTTATACGACCAAAGAGGTCATGCTAGTTTCCAGTTCTTATTGGTTAATATAATATACTAAAAGTGGCCACTAGTGAATATATTTGCATTTATTTTGTTTCATAAAACGTTGTAATCTCAAATTACTCATGCACTTATTAGACCATTGTTATTTATTTAAAATAGTTGTAAACGAATAACACAGCTTGTGGTTTTCGTAGGTAAGTTGCAGCCATCATAAATGTATCATATCGGTACGTGAGCGATAATCGATTAATTTCGGCGCTCTCTCCTCGCACTGTGCATTGTGGTATCGTTTAGGAGCCCCATTAGCAGTCGAATTGCAAATATGAGATAGTCAAGAAAGACGGAAATGGCAGGAATGGCTGTTTGTGGCCTGTTCTATGTCATCGGCCAACCGTACATTTAAGTAACATCATTGCAACTTTCTTTACATATTAATGACAAGTGCAATAAAAACAGAAATAAAACATTAAGTTTATTCAATTCCCTTTAGCAATTTAGTAAACGTAAGTATTCGGAAGCAAGCAAAACTTTTAATATTTAGAGACAAGGCCCAATTTTAAGCATGTTATACTATGCAGATTCTGACATCGAAAGGCTCTAGTTCCTTTTTACGAAGTTCGCAGATAGCAACAGAAATTAAGCTCACGAATTTCATTTGTCATCTGCGGTTCAGGAAAACCGTTGCGTGTCAGGCAGTGAGAAAAGACCTTTTGTTCTCTACGCAGTAAAAAAACGTAGCAACGTTTGCTTGGGTTACGTTTATATAACTAAAACATAGGCTAGAGAAACAATACAGACCAATCAATGATGAAATTTTTTACGCTATCGCGTTAATTTAAAGATGAAGCTAACTGCGCTCTTAAAGAGTGTGCGGTACGTACTATTTGTCTTTCATGAGAAATATAATGCAAAAACGATTATGAAGACAATATGTGTATCCATTTTGGTAACTGTAATTTCAGTTATACCTGATAATTAAAGGGAGGAAGGAGATGCTGTATAGAAAAAGTCACTAAAAAGCTATTGATTTATATAATACTTCAGATTTTTAATTTATAAGCGGATATTATGTAAGCTGCAACTCATTAGTTAAGACATCGAAGTAATATCACATACGCTTATATTTTTCTGCAGAAGATATAGATAATGAGGAGAATATATGCATTCTATGTGGTTTTGGAGAAAAATTTAATGTTAAACTTCGAGGCTGATTTTTTACAAAATAACTTCTTTTACCAGTTGCTGTGAACAAACTGAGCGAGAGCGCATAAATGTAATGTGTAAAACAGAGTTAATCTAGTTAAAATGATCACTTAGGACGATGCTTATTCTTTGTTTGTTGAGAAGAAATGTCGTTAATATTTACCTGCATTAACGCAAGACAATCTTGAGACTACAGTCCGACGGAAATGAGAGTTTTCACAATTTCTATACCACAAGTTGGGTTCCTATGATTCCTTTCAATGATGCTTACCGTGATACAAGATAAAACTAATAAGTCGCATTGCCCTTTTTAACAAGGAGAGTTCCTACTTTGCACACGTTTCTCGAATCTTGTCTGTGTTTCGCGCTAATTTTTTGTAATAAAATCAATTTTCTGAACGTACATCATGATATACAATTAGTGAATATCTTTCAAATGAATTGGAAAATTAGTACACGATTGTGGTTTATGTATTGCATATTCAACGACAAAAATATTTCAAAAATACAAGAAGATTAACGTATTTAAACATATAATTTCAAGAGCTACATGAAGACAAAATTCAAAGTAAAATCTTATGATGGGACAACAAATGAGCAGACGTTCTGCTAATAGACAAAATGTTTTGACATTTTTTAGTGTGGCGGTTAGCCCTGTTTGCACGCCATCTAAGATAAATAATAAACCTTTGGATTTTTTAAAGATTACAATATATATGGCTTACACTTGCTTTAAACCTGTTGAATACTTTAGAAATCACCATAATTAAATTAGACACTAAATGACTTTTTCGCTGTATTATAATAGCAGAATTATAAACTCACATAAAACTAAAACATTACTCGCATTCGACTCCTATGTTTAAATATGTTCAAAAAAACGTATATAAGCCCACTTATATGCCCCTAATTACAGCATTTGTTCCTGCAAAAACGGTGGGTATACAGTTTTGGGGGTGGAGTAATAGGATAGGCATAGAACGAACCTTTTAGAAGTGTAAAGTGAAAAATTGTAGTCGACGTTTCTTCATGTGACTGCAGAGAGTACCTCTTTTCCACTTCGCACCGCGTTGTATACTCATCTTATCCCAGAACAGTAAGTTAGATCTTAGGTAAGCTGAAGTAGACGACCTGATATTGCAATTTTTTGGGAAATTCAAGAAAGCTGCAATTCGCTCATTGGTTTTTTTTGCAATAATATTAACGATAATACAGATTAGGAAAATTAACAGATAAAAATCCGCAATACTTCTAAATACAGTAAAATAAAAATGTGTTTAGCATTTATTGAAGTATATTCCGCTGCATGTCTTAACTCGTCACCCATTAAACGCTAAAGCCACCGGTTTGTTGGAAAATATACCGGAAGAAGGGATTCTTGAGTTTGCATACATTAGCTACTGTTGTTTTAATAAATTTACAAACGGGATCAGAGCATACTATTCGACTAGGGTCGATTTGTTGTGATTATCCCGGCGGATTGCGAAAGTCGACATAATGTTTTGCACAGAGAAAAGGCCTCCATACTTCACATTCATGGAAAAAGGCTTCATTGAAGCACTACATTTTGCTAATCATATTTATGTTGTCTGTTGCAACTCCTTTCTAGATGAATAAATAAGGTGACTGACCCATTAAAATGGCTATGTGCTAGCTTGTGGGCTTCTATTAGCCCGTGTGTGGCCCTCTGTGTCCACCAAACGGCTCGCGTAGTACATTCTATGGGCGAACAAGGGGGCCATATCAGGGTATGGGCGGCGTTATTCAGGGAAGGTTCATGCCCCGCATTAAAGCGGCTTCGGCGATGCGAAATACCCGTGCCCAACCTGCGCTCCGGTATTCTTGATTCTTTATTGACACTAGGTTCAACAGGGTGGGGAATAGGAGAGTGCGATAGAAGCAGCGCAAGTCTACTCTCAAATTCAAATAACTTCATGCGCAAGTGACGCCCCCCCTCTGCACCACCACATTTTATAGCATACGCTGGACGTCGTCGAAACTGACGTTCAAACTGCAATGTTCTGATATGCAGTCAGAAAATACAGGAGTGACTGGCCTTTTGCGAAATTTCTGTCGACCTCACTTTCTCTTTCCTGCCGGTCGATTGTCTGACAAACCCAATATTCTCTTATGGTGATTGGCATAATAAATGACGTACTAAGTACGGCCTGATTGATTAAGACATGCAAAGTACAATTTTTTTCTACTCGTTTTAGAGCCACTTGCAGATTCAGTGAATTTGTAGTGGAATAAGCAGTACCAACCTGATTAAAACTTTTTTCTCGTGGAATTATGTAAAATCATGTAAGATTATTTCATAAATAAGCGTATCTTGTTATTTCTTAAAACAGTTTTTCGGGCAAAATTTATTTTTCCCATAGTATATTATACGAACTCTCCATGCATTATAAATGGTAAATTCTTGTCACTAAAAACGAACATGCGAGTCTCAGTAATTTATTGAGCAAATAAAAGTGTGGCATGAATTTATACCCCTGATTTTTCGTAATCTGCAGCAGAAATCAGTAGCAGAAACGTGTAATTTATACACGGGAAGTCGCAGTATATACATGATACAGCAATTACTGCACACACATACCAACGACAATAAGAGAGAACTGTTCACTTGTGCGTCACTTGGGTGATGACCGGCAAGCTTTCCATGACCTATAGAACTTGTATCACGCGTGGTGGAATTGTTCGTGATGATCCTCAACCATCTGGTTCCTAGCGTTGGCAAAGACCGACGCGGTGGTTTGCGCGTTCCACAACTTCCGACCTGTTTCGACAAAATTGAGCATCAGTACCTTATATGGAGTGGGTGGATTTTTTTACTCGTTTATGGAGTGGGACCTCATGACTCAAGCAATTCACAGCTCACACTATTTAAACCTCTCCCAAAAACTTCACACTCAGCAAATTTGAATACATGGCCGAGTTTTTTCAAATGTGCTGCAACTTGAGAATTGTCGTCATGTCTCCGCATTGTAGCCACGTGTCCGGCAATTCACTTCTTGAGAAAGCTTTCAGTTTGTCCGGAACTGCATCAAATCTTGTGGACAACTCCAGATTATTTGTGTCCTTGTAGTTTGTTTTGGGGTTTGATTGTGTGATGCCTTATGGCTGACTTCAGCCTTCGTGCGACTTCAGCTCTGACTTGTGCGAAATCACGACCATTGACCTGCGGGACGTATTTGACGTGTGGGATCGCTCGCAAAAATAAGAGGTTAATGTAATTTTGTTGCCTATCTCCTTTGTGCATACATAGGCAGACTATGTGGCACGGTTAACCATTTTCTCTGCGCACTTGTCAAACGTATTGCATTGTGGCAACCTTGTCATCTGGTTAACTGCAGCGCGTCTTAACAGGAGGATATAGCGATTTCACGCAACGAGAATTTCGTCTTGAGATAAGCTTTCAATAAGCATTGTATTCGGGCATTTCCCAGGTGACTATCCATCTCATCGTATTTGCTTTGAAGGGGTATTTCGACGCTTTTGACTATCAGATCCTTTGGAATAGACCTAGAATGGGACTGCACATCAAAGTAAACAATGACATTATTTGGCAGAAAATTGTTCTCTTACGTTTCACCAAAAAACAGGTCGTAGTGGCCCTTTCAGTGGTTATAACGTATATTTCTGCTAAACTGCTACTAAAAAACCTTGAATACAGGTAAACCATCAAGTTATGTTTAAAAGCACTCGAACATTTTAACTGTTTTCGAACAAAATCGTGCAAACGCTCAAGTAGAAAATTACCTTAACCCATAAATGACTACCCAATTAGTACGATAAAAAATATTATTATCAATGTCAGATCTTAAAATTACTATTAACAGTCAAAGCGAAAGTAAACAATGCAAAAGCCAGAAAATTACATAAAATAAAAAAGGATTATTTTAGGCAATATTTTCTAGTAAATGCTACATTAGCATGTTTTTTTTCTCATCTAACATATATTTGAGAATATCACTTAAAATATTATGATATAAAACGTCTGCTATGGAAGCGTTCGTCTTCAAGGAATACAGAGCACGTAAAAGACCAAAAGAGACATTAAGAATGCAATATGTAGGTCGCAGTTGCCAGTTAGCAATATGCATAGACTACTTGGCAGCACTCGCATTCATAGCCGAGGTTCGTAATTTTCGCGATATTTGCCTGCGGGTCAATATTCGGTTGATGGCCCCACGATATTATCCCGTTCTGCCTTATTATGTGCGTGACAATTACTCGGCAGCTTAGCTTGCTGCATGTGGGTCTCCTAATCAGGCACCTCATCTTCGCCTACTTAATAATATTGCCAAGTACGAGAAAACATTTCGGTCTGGGTAGGGAAAGACCAAATAAAGAGTGAAAAACGTTCCATTCTAGCTTACGTGGTAGACTCAGACCATCGCGCGGATGACGGAAAGGTCGTCCAAAAGTATGCTCGTCGTCGGACAGGGCCTGTTAGCTAAGGTTCAAGCGGCCGCCATCAGACTACGCCAAACGGTCCCATCCGCTCTAAAAGGCTTTTTTAATAGTTCCCCAGTTACCATGGCTGGCAGTCCTCAGCTCAACAACTGCTTTAGCTACCATACCCCCTAAACATGACCAGATGTTTGACCCCATTTACCCAATCCCCTCCCCACCCACATAACCTGACAATCGCAAGCTTTTTTATGCCAACCCGCATAGTTTATTCAGTTAATTACTATAAAGCTGTACAGACCAAGTGAAAAATTATCGATAAAAAGGTATGTTTGTCAATTCATCTACTGAACTGTTGTCAAAGTAAAACTGCAGCAAGAACATATGAAGGGCGGGAGCCTTTGCGTGCAGTTAATGTATGTGGACGAGAGAATAATGAATTAATCCCAGCTTCGGCAGTTTTTAGGTTTCGCGTACATTTCGGTCACGTCAAAGTTGAAGGTATGGGTCTGGCGTCGAGCTGTCGTATTCACTCACTCGAGGGGAACTTTGCTTGATAGTATGATAACCTTGGTTAGACTGGATGGCTTACATAGTGAGAGGTGTGACGTTGTTTGTGCAACCCTTATTTTGCTGGTGATTAATGGTGACATGGGGATAAGATAAGGCACCACATTGGGCGAATGCACACTCACGCTGTGAAATAACAACTAGTTCAGCCCGCCAGTCAATGTTGTTTGTTAGCATCCTCAAACGTAACGCTTCTTAAGGTCATCGATAAGGGCTGGGTGAGGGAGTGTAGCTGAGGAACCCTTTTCGCCAAATTTAATCGATACACTTGCGGCGAGGATCGGTATCATCCTCATTGTTCCCTTCGCCCTTCCTACCAGATCTAATCTTGCGTGCACTTCCGTGCGTCACCCGTGCTATATTTGACGGTATAGTAGAAAATAAATAACCACTTAGCCTAACGTCTTTGTGCGAAGGCGACTAAAACGACACAATTACTTATCTCCGCCGCTAAGTACATACTTCGCCAAAAAGGCAGTTGCGCAAGCTTACTATAAAGGCACACCGAGGGTACGCAATCCTGGAAGGATGCAGAGCGGTAAACTGGTGGCGGCAGTCCCTCATGTGCGTGCGTGTACCTGTGTACATCGGGTCTGTTGTTGTTGCCAGTCCCATCGGAATGTGTGTGCCCGTGTATGCGCGCATCGTCACTGCTGTGATTTATTGCAGCGAATCGGAAGACAGGGTTTCTGATTTACCACACTTTCATTGCGTGCAAGGAGGGAACTAGTACCCACGCAACAGCTACAGCTGGTGTATGTAAGACCGCGAATATGGACACACATCAAGGGGCCAAATACCTTTGTAAGCGATACGCAATTATGCAGCGTATCGAACAACGTCCGGCGTCTTTGGATTTGAAGTCACACACAGACTGGCGGTAATCATCAGGTGGCAAGTCACGAGACCGGCACCTTCCCTGCCAGGACAGGGAACGTGTTTAATCGTTTACCTGTCATGTTGGTATCACAGAGCGCAAATCCGAAACGACAGCAATAATGACGAGTAGACCCGCTAGCTCCCAGATCGCTGCTCATTCGACAGGGGAATGACCTGACGTTTTATTCTGAATAAGCCAACATTCTTGCAGGAGATGACAACGACATGAGCAGCACGCTGTATAACCCTCGTTCTTCTCGCCCGCAATCAGATAACACAAGTAATTAGTGTGCGCTGCTACTGGCGAACATTGCAGCTACACGCAGAGATTGCGGAAGACCAGTGGTCTAATGGCAGCAAGTATAATCGCCACGTCATTGTCACGCCAATAATTTACAACGGCGGTGAAAGCATGATATGCGTTCCTTATAAACATCACTATCGTTCAAAGTTATTTATCTTAAAAAATTGATTTGACAAACATGTGCTTTTAGCAATTCTTTATCAGGCGATTACTCTTGTATGGATAATGCAAATTGCACACTTGGACAGCGTACGTAAGTTTAATTTGATAATATTTTTACGCTGTCTGCACGGTGAGATAGGCATGCAGCGGTCATTTTGCTAAGGGAGGGGGAGAGGAAATTGGGTTTGGTTGTGTGCAGTGGTGAGTGGTCAGGTAGATATAGTGATAATTACTGTCATTCGCACGGAGCGCACGACAGAACTGACAGCACAGTATTTTCAATTCCGTGGCCGACCCTGACGCCAGGTGGCGATCGCACATCACCTCCACGGCCTACTGACAGCCGTTCGCTTCATGCAAATAACGGTAATTATCACTCCATGTTCTTGACCCTGTACCAATGCCCACAACCTAATCAAATTTCATCCCCTCTCCTTCTCCCCTTTCCCAACACGCGGAACCCTTCAAGCCGATGTCGCAATGCCAGTAGCGTGAAAACGATAAGTTGTAATCACGTATGCCTCAAAAGTGTTTGCGATTACCTATAACTTAGGATTCCCGAAGGAATCAGAAACGTCATGACAATAAAACTCGTTTTCCAGTGATCACTTCTTTGTCTTGTGAATCATGTATTTGCCATTTTCGATCGTACAATGTTAACCGGATCCGGTGCACCGCGCGTTTTCTTCTATTCGCATGCAAATATGTGGAACCCTTACATTTTCATTCATGCGGAAACTAATCAAATCGATCCGAAAAGCAATTGGTGAGCATACGTATACTTTCAATAAATTCTCGTCAGGCCATTACATTTATATGGGAAGGTGGAAGTAAAGATTATGGTTGCTGGCGACGATCATCAACCGAAATTAAGCATTGACGGCCACGAACTAAATGTCCCAGGAGTTATCAAGGATTTAGGCATATCCTACTCTAATAGTCTCAATTTGTCAGAGCACTGTGCCCTGACAGTCTCGAAAGCACGCCGAACCACCGGATTTATCCTTAGAAATTTTAAGAATATCAAGGTTAGAACTAGCCTTTATAATATGTACGTGAGACCTAGTCTTGAGTACTGCTCACCCCTATTCAATCTTCTGCGCACTAGTGAACGGAAGAAAATAGAATCGGTGCAGCACTTCTTCACTAGAAGAGTTTTCACTACAGAATTACGTAACTTAAACTACCAACAAAGGTGCAAACTTATAAAGCTGGATCTCCTATGGCTTCGTCGATTGCAGAAGAGTCTATTTTTACTGTTTAAACTTTTGAATGGTCAAACCTTTAATCCTCTTATTACAATAAAGCAGCTTGAGCACTCTCGACGCGCCAGTCATCGAGACGTATTTTTATTTCTTCTTATGGCACGTACAGTGAAGTACCGGCAATTCTTTTCAGTAAATGCCACATCAATCTGGAATAAGCTGCCCAAAAGTATTAAAACCCAGCAAAACTACCCTATGTTTAAGAGAGCAATAACTAGTTTTCTACATTCAGGACAACTTTCACGAATTTCAGTGCTGACTCGGTGGAATATATCTTTCATTCTGATGGCGTTCGTGGACTTTGAACCCCGCCAGGCTTCATGCTGAAGATAATGCTGCTGAAGCAGCAGCCCGCAGTCTGCTAACCCTTCAGCCGATAGCGCGCAACTTTTTCTGACAAACATTGAAGGAAGACTGAGAATACTGTGTTCTTGTGCCAACCATCTCCCTCTGGAACTAATGTTTTTAAACGATACGAAACAGTTCTCCTGCTGATGAGTCAACTCAGCTTACAACTGTACATATATTCCGTGTGTATCATATTTTTGAAGGCAGGTTTTTTCACGTGAAACAAACTGCCTTTCTCGCCCAGTATTGACAAAACAAACAACCTGTAAAAAAAGCAATACTGGCTGCAACATAGGGAGTTTTTTTAGATTTTTTCCGGTCTTCGAGGTGTTGGAAGGCACCCAAGAGGTGCATTACAAACTCTTTACAATTATCTGTATACTGGCATAATAAACATATTATTATATTTATAAAGTGTAAAAGGTTGCATTATGTTAAAGTTTCGAAGCAAATTAGTCCAGGGGTTAGGGGAGGGGGTTGGGGTAGTAACAAGCGGTAAATTAAATGGCAATTAGGGAGAGGGGAAAGAGAGGAAGGATCAAAAAATGCCGGCAGGTAGGTGGCCGATGGCCATGCTCAGCTTGGGGCCTGCAGCAGGTTCTTTTGCGCAACCAGAATCGGCTTCCTCAACCGGAGAGCAGTTGATTCTGCTGCGTAACTTTAAACATAATTTAACCTTTTACACTTAGATCTCCCACCTCCCATATAAATGTAAAGGCTGGCCGAGAATTTACTGAAAGTATATGTATATTCGCCAATTTCTCTTCGCATATCTGTGATTCGAATTTTTGCGACCCTAAAATAATCAAACCAAACCTAAAGTAAATTAATCAAAAATAAAACCATTACAATTAAACAAAATACTTTTAATTAACCTAAACCACAATGAACTAGGAAGTTAAAAACGCGCAGAAAACTGCGCTTATGTTTACAAAAAAACCTTTATTAAAATCGTTACCGTGAGCTATCCAGCAGGTAGAAATCGCATCTAAACACAGTGTGGCTGAATACTGTAGAACGGTATTTACCTCGCATAGGTGACCAACATTTAACACGCTATTCATGTCCGCATTACCTATTTCTATGACCGTTCCTACAGACGGATTTGAATAAGAACACAAAACGCCAGTTCAGCGTTCTGCATTTTAATTATTAATTCCATCTTTTTAATCAACTCCATTTTAGCCGTTTATTCTTACAAAATTACTAAAAACTGCTTCGTTAGGTTTCCTTTTCACTTTAAAAGTGTATATAAGAAGAAAATACAGATATAATACTTATAATTTTTCCGGTATGCAACGTTATAGAAAAAATGAAATTTTTACTGTAAAAAACCGAAGGAAGGTCTAGTGAATTGCGTGATTCAGGCTATTCCCTTCCAGTGTATCCGAAAACTGGGCTTGATTGTATTTAATGGGTTTCACACTATCTTGCGGTTTCACTGAGGCAGAAACGTCAGTTTCCTTGACTTTGAAAGAGTCACCTAATACCTTTACTTTTGCCCAGTTGCTTTGGGTCCATCAGTCATTTTTTCCGCGGTGAGTTTCACCGTGTGATTCACGTAGTTATCACCACGGGTTTGCAACTAGAGGATGGATTAATTTATATTAATATTAGTTTTAAATCGCATCTGACACTGCCCGACGGTACTCAAGACAGGGCCAGGACCACCTAAGATGGGTTGATGAATCTACACGGTCGACCTGCGTGACCAACCCCCGGATAATGTTTCCCAGTTACGCAAAAAAGAGCAGCTATGGTTTTATTTTACTGCTAGTGATAGATAAGCCCCATAGGCGAGAACTATTTGCTGCTGCTTGACTTTTAGACCCAAGAAGAACGCGTCATCCCACCATGTGGTACGCTTCCTACTAATGACTTTTAAAGGGTCCTATTATAGTGCGTCATTCGCCGAGCATTGATAAGTATCTGAAAATACGGGACCCATCTATCTCTTCAGGGCCCATTGAGTAAATATAGGTGAACAAATATACTGTTTTTTGTGTCCACATGCAGGGCAATGATCGGCATCGCAACTGCAATGGTTAAATGTAACCAACTAAACGTGTGCTGCAAGTGCTTTGGCCCGAGCACTGTAACCGTTACACCTTCTACCGGTTACAGAAAAAAACATAGACATTATACACATGTAAAAAAGTCGGAATTCCAAACGGCGAGCGGAGAAAAAGCGGTCAGCCCAACGGCAACGCGCACAGCCACAACTTAAAATTGGCTGATCAATAAAGTCAGGATTCGCTACGAAAAAGTACAACCATGACATCTGTCGGATACGTCAGCAAATCTATGGATTTATTTGGGTGAGCAAAATATGAATTCATAATTCTTACAGACATAGTTTTCCTCTTTACTCGCGGACTTCATGTCACGCATCATACGGCTTATCAAAAGACTTTTTCACTTTGTGACGTCCGAATCAGTAGACTGCAGAACACAAAGTTGTTGGGTTTGATAGTAAGGTCTTAATGTAATACCAAACAACCACAGAGAAGTCCCAGCAGTCCGGTAACACAGGGTATATTTTCCGATTTCTCGTCACGCCAATAATTAGAATGGTACTGATAACGTGATCAGGGTTCATTATATATATTACCGTAGCTTAAACGAAATAAAAATAATTGTCCCGATTGAAACATAAACTACACAAAACAAGTGAAACTTAATAATATTAATAATAAACGGAAGTAAAACTGAACTGGTTTACGCATGTCACGACTCAGTCTGGTTTATTTTTTTCTCCCTCATCCTCTCAGTTCAGCGCTTCTACTGCCTAACATTATAGAGACCAAACAGTAAAAAGAAATGCATCTACGGTTGCACTTGCTCTGGTGGAGTAGGGAACATTGGCTGAACAACGAGGCGTCTGCAAAGGAGGATACATGAACGCATACCGGTCTGATTAGGTTAAGGTTCCAGGTTGTCTGCCGGGCACCAGAAATCTCCAAGGGCCTACGCCAACGTCTGCTAGCAAAAGCCGAGGCAGTGGCTATATGACTAGCGAATCAAGTGTTGTGCTGTCAGCAGACGCTGACACAAACCTTTTCACTTCCTTGGCCGGCGCCGACAAAAGGTAGCAATCGCAAATCACCCTAACCTCTTATTAACAGTCGTTCACTCCGTGCGAGTGACAGTAATTATCACTCCATGTACCTTTCAACATGACCAGTGCTCACAAACTATACCAATTTCCTCCCCTCCCCCTCCCCCAGATCAGAGACCTCAACATGCTGATCTCGCCACGGGGACGGCGTGCAAACGGTGAGTTTTAATCAAAAGACCCTTATTAACACCGCCCTACGGTACGATTTTATGGTCCATGTCCTCGTACCTCCTGCTTCCTCTTCTTTAGGGGATGATGAAAACGATATAATATCTGGACCTTGAATCGTCACGCATATTGATTTATTATCCCTGCAATGGTACTTGCCTGATAACGAATTTCTGAAAACATATTTCTGCCGAAAACACTTGACAGATTAAACTACACTCCGAATGGTCCCTACAGCTGCCGTTGTTTTTTATGCCATTTAAGTTGATATTATGATGCAATAATGTTTTATACAAATCACGCTGATCGTAGTCAAGGTGAGGTTGCCCATCTGCTCCACTCTGAATAAATAAATGTTACTTCGCCTCGTTTTAGGCCGGAGCCCTCCGAAATATGCCTTAGCATACTTCGTCATATCAATGGAAACAACTGACGGAACTCCATCAATCCTCTCTGCTCCAATTCTAATTTATTGGGCTCTTACAGCAGCCAAAGTGAGGTTGGCCATTACTTTTCGTTGCAGGCAATGCTATGTGCCACTACGGTTGCTGCCAAGGCGCGATAAATGATAGCCAAATCACCGGGGCAAGAAAGTTCCGTTAGCGATCGACAAACGTTCAGCAATAAGTGCCAATTTCGAGATAATTATTTTATCCTACGCCTTAAGTAGACATCATACCAGAAACGAAGAAAGACCAGCGAGACCTCCGTGATATACAAAGGTCCGGCTGAAATAGAAAATCAGCAAACTCTTCCTTCACTTTCTAGTCTTGAAGTATAAATGCGTTTACACTCACTTATACTCTACCAAAGTCAAATCTCAGGTACCTAAACACAACCTGTCGTCGAAAGAACTGACAAAGGAGCAAATACAGGTTCAACAGCACGAAGCTTCATCCATAACGGCTGATGCTTAACTTACTTACATGATTGTAGCTGTGGAATCAGTCATAAATCAGACAGAAGCAACGGAGGAGACGAAGAACCTTATCCAACACCAGGTATCGTCCCTCCTGATGGTTCATCAACCGCGGGAAGTGCTCTCCAAGATCGAACGAAGATCACTCAAGGCCGACCGGGACATTTTCAGCGTGCCAGCCGACAAGGGACGTTCTACGGTCGTAATAGACAGAACCGACTACCTTCAGAAGACGAAAAACCTTCTGAGGGATCGTCAGTTTTATGTTCCTTGTTAAACCAATCCCATCAAAATCCTGACACGTAAAATATATTCGACCTTGTTGGCTTTAGAGAACTCGGGTGCAAAACGCCGTCCGACCGACGCATGGCGAGGGCACAAGAAACGGCCTTGGCCCGTTTATATGGCCTCCCCAAAGTGCACAAGGAATGTGCTCTTCTCCGAACCATCGTATCACTATAAAACGCTCCAACGTACGGGCTAGCAAAGTGGCAGTTTCGGCGTCTCAAATTTCTGACCGCTGATTCGGAGACCACGGTCCGCTTGTGAACACAGTTCTTGGAGAAACTTAAAAGGGGTAAAACTCGTGCCAAGTGATATCATGGTTTCCTTCTTCTTCTATCCCTCAGGATCTGGCAATCGAGACGGTCGAACATCTTCTACGAAACAAATACGATGAGACGGAGAATCGCCTGGGACACGTGGAAATCCTACAGCTCCTGAAGTTCTGTCTCAGGACGTAATTCACGTTTGACGAAACGATCTAGCAGCCGATGAGGGGCACACCGATGGGTTCACCGATTTTGGGACTCATAGCTGAGGTGGTCCTGCAGCGGCTGGAGTCGCTGGTTTTCCAACACCACAAACCAAAATTATGGGCTCGGTTTGTGAATGACACCTTCGTCGTCATGGAACGGGATCAGGTGCTCACGTTCAAGGAACGTTCAATTTACAATGGGGGAAGAAGAGAACAACCAGCTGGCTTTTCTTGATGTCCTCATTTGTCAAAAAGATTGTGGTGGTCTAAAGAATAAAGTATTCAGGAAAGCGACAAACACGATGCAAGTACTGAATAACAACAGCAACCACCCAATCAGCCACCAACGCCACTCTATCGGCGTGTTGAGATGCACTGCAGCGAAGAAGAAGACAAATTTGCCGAGGCAGAACTCCTCCGACGGGTGTTCAGAGAAAATGGCAACCCACGCAATTTCGTCCACCGGTGCTTGCGCAAATGAGCTGGCCAACAAAAGCGCACTGACCCCAAGATTTGGCATACGATCCCCTTTTGTCAAAAACGTATCGGAAGCAGTCAGCCGCCTTCTCGCACAACTTGGAGTTGGAGTCGCACACAGGCCGGAGGCAACCATAAGGCGTCAGATATTAAAGCCATAAGACCCACTGCCTCGGCAAGAAACATCTGGGATCGTCTACAGGATCTGGTGCAGTTGCGGTCAAAGTAACTATGTCGGAGAAACTGGCAGACTTCTCAGGACGCGAATTGCCGAACACGCGGCTGGAGTGAGAGGAAATGATGCCAATTCTCAAGTTGTGACTCATTCAACGAGACCCGGCCACACCTTCAAATTTCATGAGGCGAAAATTCTCGGAAGAGGTGACAATCAGGTGAGCCGAGAACTACTTGAGTCAGGGTTCATGAGGCCCCAATCCATCAACAAATGCAACGATTTGCCCAATCCATATTCAATCCGGCGATTCAATTTGGCCAAAGCAAGCCGTCACTTGAGGAACGGGCAGGCAACCGCCTCATCGTACGCCAACACCGGGGAGCCAGACGGCCGAGCAATGATCATGCGCGAGCTCACCGCCCGTGAAGAAAGTTCAACAGGTCAGAGCCCGCGTGCCGTCTAACAAGCAGTCCATGCACAAGAACGCAATTAACATTAATCGTCGCTGTATGCTTGCAGTTATGAATTTGTCCTATAAATACTGCAAACTTCTGTGCATGCTTAACCTTTCTGCTACTCATGTCTTTGTTGACGAATCCGTGACGGATATCGAAACGTCAGGGGAATAAACATATTGTCCCAGCGATCGAGTCTTCTTCTTCTCAATTGCTTCCTGGGACACGGATTTTCGCTTGTATAAGTACATAAACAGCTGCCAAATAATTGACTGGACATTTTATATTGATCATGCAATTTTACGAACACCAACTACGGAGATGTATTACTCACAATCAATTTTTCAACCCTCTGCAATTTCTTGATTAAAGTACGCAACCCACTGCAGTCTTGAGCAAACAAGAGTCTACTAATGTATAAAATAATCCTGGCTTCATTATGTGGTCGTACCACAGTTTGACGTTGCACCACTTACGTCAGTGTTGCATTGATTCGCCCAAGCTTCATTTGGGAGGCTGCCCGACGGCCGATAAAACGACGCTGGTTCCCCGGCTTACAGCATCCTTATGGTAGCCTCTTGTTCACACATAGCGGGTCAGTACAGTTTCAAAAGACAAGCCATATCGAATGTAAAACGCACGTCGACAGAGGCCTGTACTGATATCCAATCCTGAGGCTGACAGCTTTTCTGAACAATTTTAGCTAGAAATGAAACGCTGTCTATGGCCTTACCAATCCAAACAGAAGAATAAACCGTTTTTATACCCCGGAGAACGAACATCCTGCGAGAAAACCAGATTCCTGAACAGCTTGTAAGTAAATTATATAACTAAAGTCCATTTCTTCCCCCCGACATAAATACGCCGTGCCGACTTCTGAGAATATCAAATTATTTCTAGCAATATTATTTCGAAGATATCCAACAAGAAAAGTTCGACATCTTCGTTTAAGAACTGCTCTCATGTCGCACTCCAGCGACGAAACTTTGACGCGACTTTAGTAACGCTTCCCCGTGCGCGTTCGCTGGCGGAAGGCTGGCTTTCACCTGCTCTCCACTGATGTGGGAATTTATTTTTGTATCCCACCCTGTCGATGTGTTTGCTTTGTTTGTCCGAATTAATGATCATAAGATAATCCGTAAATTATGCTAGTAGCTTTTGTAATGAATTAAAACGCCCAATTTTATAAACCACAGTCAATGATGTCAGCTTTTGCATTTTATATGCTATGTGTTGTATTTGCAACGCGTGAACATTGCCAACTCTCCGCAGGAAGATTATATCACGAAGAAGGCATCATGATGGATGGCAACAGGCACTGCAGCGTCAATCATTGACGTAAATGTTGATTCCAACCTTCATGCCGAAAATTACTGGTCATTTTGTAATGAGGGCGTCGAATTAGCATCACTGCGCTAAGTCTGCAGTTATGTTTCTTCAAGGGACCTGGCATAAGAGCGCTATCGAGTTGTATCTTATAACACCGCCAGCCTTTTACTGTTTTTGTACGGGCCAAACATCCTTATCCAGCACCAGAAGTAGTGGAATGGCTGGTTCTGTAAACCAGCAATGGTAAATATTCATTTCTTATCCGAAGGTCTTGATAAACGGAATTACTGGAGTCTGTAAGCCTGGATTTTTGAGTTGGTTTAAATACATTATTTATATCAGCATTGGCATTCCTTCCTGTACATACCACGATACTTTAATCCGGTTTTTATTGATTTTATTTCCCTCAAACTTGCCATTCTGTTTTGTGAGCATTTTATTATTTTATGTGAACTTACGTCCTATACGGTTTTAGGTTTTAACGACTTAGTTTCCTTCATCACTCCCGCTGACGCACCTCTTGTTCACATATTGACCAAATATCGCAAGCCATTTGTTGTAAAAAAGCTCCGTTGTCAGGCTCAAGCTATGCTGTACCGTCAATTACATTTCAAAGAAGGCACTTTTAGCAAAACCGGACAGTAAAAGGTTGGGTTCGCAATACGTCCCCACGTAATACTTGTTTGCTTCAGACTGTCATTTCTAAAAAATATTCCTGCTCTTCTTTTACTATCGAGCGTCAAGTCGTGCTCCAATTACCTTTCCACTTGAATTTTTTTTACTATCTGCTGAATCTGCTAAGTTTTAGTCCACTGCTTTAAAAACCAAATTAAAATAATATACACATCTGGTAAGCTGGAGAATGAAAAATCTGCGAAGACGCGGTATTACCGAAATGTTTCTCAGTGAAGACATGGTGGAGCCATATCACCCACCACCGATCATTGGACGTGCCTACTGGTTACATTATGGCAGATTTCTAGCAATATGATTTCAAAATGATCCAGTGAGTGAACTTTCAACCAGTCCCTTGACTTTTGCTATCGATATCACGTACCCGGGAGACAAGAGTTGGTTTATCTGGCATCACACTTTCACCTAGGAGCTAAGGAAAGACGGCTTATTTGGTGTTAATTTGCGTCTTCGTTTGATCCTCTGAGGTAGTTTGTATTGTAAGGACAGCTGTGTGCCTATCCAGTGGACGCGAGCGGATCATTTTGATTGGCTAAATCCACAGATGGAAAAGTCAAACTCTACTGTATGGTTGGCTTAATTGTTTGAAATTAACGACATGGTAGACGCCAAGCGATCATCCCGAATCTTCTATATGGTATCGACTAGACAATCAAAGGTCTTGCGGCAGATATAACTTAAGATGGCAGAAACAGGGAGCATACTGCTGGCAACTCCATTATTGTTCTATCATAAACCAACACTTATGAAACGCCTTACAAATTGAGAAGGAGCGTTCACCAGTAGAGGTTTATTTGAAGTCCGACGTTTTGAATAGCTTTCTCATCTATTTATATTCAGAGAGTGAACACTCTGGCTCCTCTGCCGCTTCTTTCGTCTGCGGGCGAAGTCTGCCAATCCAGTTCGAGCCGCCCTACATTGGCCGCGTCTCTAGTTGGTAATGGCTGGCCGTCACAACCGCTTGGTAAGCGACCCTCGCGCTGTGACTGTCTACACTTAGGGTGTCAGTGTTTGTTTGGCATCCCCCCGCTTCGCCGTATCTTTTTTTGGAATGCGTCGGCTTAGCAGATCACTGGTTTAGGGCCTGATTGTTACTTATCGTGACCATCCTTTAATTAGGATGTTCTTAACACAAAATAGGGGACTGGCAAATTTATGTGATGATTAACCGAACAGTTGGTGGACATCCAGGCCATTTAATCTGCCTTGACTTGTGATCATCACTTCAACGCACAAATTCAACGATGTCAAAATTGAAAACGTACCCCATTTTTGCAGCATGAGTGGCTTCCCCCGACTTTGGGTTCAGTCTTCTTAATACCAGATGATGCGCGTGCATTCACTTTTAAAGCTGCTGGCCAGTTTCTCCAACGTAGTTGTATCTCCCAAAACTGCACTTAAGTCGGTAGATAACGCCCGATTTTTCTTGTTTAGGTATAGGGTCTCGTGGCAGAAAGTCGCAACGCAGGGCGAAGTTCGAGGGATGGTTACCAGGTGGCTGTTGTGGCCAGCCGTTACCACCTAGAGATGCGGCCTATGTAGAGCGGCTCAAACTGGATTGGTTGACTACGCCCGCGGATGAAACTTGCGGCATATAACGAAAACCAGGAGCCAGAGTATTCAATATCGGATGAGGGGTATACGAGATTAATATTCGAAACGTCAGATCACACATAAACCTTTCCTGATTAACGTCCTTTTTCCTTCTGTTTTACCACCCGCGAATCGAATTTTCGCAACCATGAACTTATAGATGTTTGAGTTTCAACAGCTGCCGGGCCAAAAGTGTTCCAATGTTTCTCCTAAAATTCTGCTTTTCAGTAAGCCTCTGCCTTAATTTGTTCATTGCGGTAAGAGAAAATCCATAGTCCTTCCAAACAACTGCTGAGTTCTTCAAATGTCTCTGCTATATATTCCCATCTTCCCCCTCCACACTAACGATCTACAATTGCAAAATGAATGTTTTTTCGTTGAATATGCTGAGGATATGGTTGTTGGTCATCCTACGAAAACTAAGACATATCTTCAAGTACGGAAGGATAGCCTGAACTACGCCTTGGCATAGTCTTCAGCGAGAGACCTGTTTAACGAACGGAAGACGGTCCAGTATGTTTTTCGACAGCGCCTATTCCAATCCTGAATCCATTGGCATGCTGCCCAACAAGGTATCCTCTTGTCAGTACCTTGGTGTTACTCAGGCATATAACCCTTTCATATTGAAGGCCCTTTTATTATAATCTGTAAATGCTATATCATATCCACCCTTTGCCTTCATATCGTGCACTGCAAATCCTAATCCGGTGGTTTTATAGATGCCTGCATTATTTTCCTTATTATTAACTGCCGTCCACGTATTTTTCGAGGTTTACTTAAAAACCTGGTAAATTTAGGCATACCTTCCGAATACTATCTTCAGTTGTTGGTTTTTCTTATGTTTATTTTTGTTGGCATTATAATACAGCAACAATTTTAAATGGTCAAGCAATATACTGACCGCATGCTTTGCGAGGTCGCTCACCCTCTACACTCTGAACTAATGGCTGCGGAGTCTTCCCGTACTCTGCGCCGAAACTTCCATCACATGTTTTGTCATACATCGGCATATCAGCACTCTGCTATCCCATTGCTACCACGCTACCCCACGATTGGAGAAACGAAAATGGAGAAGTTGAAAGCCGACCTGTTTGCATAAAAGATTTGGATATCGTGTAAACCTTTAATTTCAAAGTTGCGATAATTCCCACCAAAAGAATTTGAAGAATATCTGGCGAGCATGCGTAGCTTTCAAAATCATTCTCAGAACATAACATTTATAAACAAAGACGGTAAAATGTAGCATGCTGATTATTATGCTCATCTATAGAAGCAAATTAGTCACAAGAATGGGGCAAGGGAGTGATGTTTATAGTACCTGGCTGGTTGCGAGGCGATGATGGTTTCTTCAGTCCGAAATGGGGGAGGATGGAAAGGGGGAGAGAGCGTGGAAATATGCCTGCAATTATGTAATTGCTGGCCATGCCAAGCTCAGGAATTGCATGACGTTATTTTGCGCACTGACGACCTCAAGCTGATTTCCGCCGATTGTGTCGAGCACTTCTTCTAAACACTGGTGAATTTTACTTACTTACTTACTGGTGAATTTTAGTTACCAGTAATTGAACCAAAGAATTACAAATCGTGGAATTATAAGAGAAGTAGTCATGCACCAGTTGAAACAGCTACGAGGAAACAAAGAAATATTGGTAACTCGACCAGACAAAAGAATGGGCTTGGTTTTGATGAACAGATTAGGCTACATAACCGAGTGGTAGGCCAGATCGGCCAAAATTTAGGAATCTAGATAAATGAAAAAGATGTTACGGTTGAAGAAGAGATACAGCTAACTGGCTGCTTAGGAAGAATCCACGCGGCAGGATTCATAAAAGACCATGACATCGTACACCCGTTGCCAGTAGGCATGCACATTCTTCGTTTGTTTGACCTGCCTTAGATCCATAAAAAGAAGCCTCGCCAATTCATCCGATTTTGGACAAGCGAAACTCGTCATATCATGCAAAAGCGAATTGGTTGGCTGAGGAACTCAAACCCTTACAACACAGCAGGCACCACCTAGCTATTAAGATACATTCGAATTCATGGACGGTGTCTAATATAGGCCTTTAAACGTAATGATGTTCTCCCTAGACGTTTAATTTGAGTTGAAGACGACAGGTTTGCTTCCCTTCTTAGATGTCCTCCTAAGTCAATGACCTGACAGTAGCGTCCGAAAGAGCGTTTTTAGAAAGACAACCTGGTCCGGACAGTATAAAAACTGTAACACTGTTGTATTAATCTAACCGAAGCGTTACTTGATCCACTGCTAAAATCAAAGTCACAGAAAAATCTGCGCTGCAGACTCTATTGAAATGGAACTTTATAATATATATATAGCATTTGCTTCGAGAGATCTGATATCCGGACAGCATCATCATAACGTATATGACGGAGAGACAAAAAAAGCTCACCACACCAACTGTGGAAAAGAAAACCCTATTCCCCAAAGTCCCCTTTCAAGGCGATGCAGCAAGTGAACTCCTATGCAGATGCCTCTACCAAGATGTATCACGGACCTCCTCAGTCGTGACAGTACGGGTGTTATTCTCAACTAACATGGTCCTGCCAGCTCAGACCACTTCAGTGTGCATCTACTCATGTATAAGGTCTTGCCAAATAACCCAAAAACATATGTCAGCGTTTGCTAGCAGTAGCAAAAACAACCGCGATCCGGTTGAGTTAGCCGGATTTATGCGTCTAAAAGAACCTCCTGCAAGCCCCAACCTTTGCATGGCCAACGGTAACATAGCTGTCGTCATCTTTCCGCCCTTTCCCCATCCACTGCCCCCTTGTCTGCATTCAACAAACCCTCATCGCCTTTCAACTAGCCGATCACCATCAATGCCACCCCCTCCCCCATTCCCGTAACTAATTTGCCCGTAAAAATGAGCATACTTGTCAGCATGTTACTTTTGATGCCCTCCCCTTTATAAATGTAATGTTTGGATGCTACTTTATCGGAAGCTATGTATGTTCGCCAGATACTGCTTTCACTTTGAGTATTTCATTAACTTTAACTTACGTTATCGCTTGATCTCTGTTAATAGAGCCGTGTATACTGAACATTTTGGATATTGCCTTAAAAATAAAGGTTCTTCTCACTCTAAAGCTATATGGCTGTTCAAAATGTAGCTTCTTTATTCTTCAGTTCCATTGTAAAACAAACCTAATTTTTACTAACAGGAAAGCGTAAATCTATCAAATTTACTTTCTAAAGTATCCCTAAAAAACGTCACGTTAGCTAACGGATGGTTTATTTTTAGCAGCCATTGCGACTTTAAAAGGAATGATACTGCAAGACCCTAATGGTTAATCTTAGCCAGGTTATTCTTCATCGCGAACATGTATTATATTTAGCTGATAACGCAAGCCAGAAGATGTAGCTATTTCAGCTGCTGCCCAAATAGCGAAGCTCACAGACTTTTCTCTTATCTTCACATTCTGTCACTTGAAATTGCGCTAGACGAGCGTTCTTCACATGAGAAAGCGCAGATATTTTTGAAAAAAATAGACACCCTTGACTACTGCCCGCATAAAGGTCTGTCGCATGTTTCAATTCATAATAGTCACATTGATTAAATAGACATATTCTAATTAAATTCTCCCGAGGTAGATGCTTCACGCAATGAACACACATAAGTGCGCTTACTTTGCCGGAAGTATGCATTTAGGGTTAAAAAATATTTTTCTGTTTACCTTATTAAATTGTTGGTTTTAACATACCTTTCCTATTACCTTACCTGACTTCCTCAAAGAGCCAACTACACATTTTTTTGCAGCTCGCATCAGCATTGCCTTTTAGTGCACAAATTAATCTCTACATAGATTCAACTAGACTCATTTCCTGTACACTTTTTTCAATATATTAGGAAGTTATATAAAATGTCTGTCAAATTATAATTCTGCAAATTATCTAGCCTGATTTTAAGGATCAAATGATGTGCAACTTTATCGTATATTTTGTAAAAATCCAATTGCTTCCTCCTTTATTGACTTTACTTTAAATATCAGAAAAGGTTATTCTGGTGTTAAACTTTACCCAAAAGTACGAAAGACAACATTTATAACTGCAAATTCCCCATATTCCAGAAAAAATAGGCAATATCTAAATTTATGATGTTGAGAGTCGTGAAGCAATCATTTGCTATATTTAAGAGATCAGTATGGTGTTTGACAATGCATTTGTTAATACGATAGGAAGGTTGGCAGATTTAAACAATGTATTTCAAATAATCGTGAGGAACCTACCATCCTCGGAAGGATTTAAACCCGCGCCAGCAAATAAAGGCTTTAGTACAGCCAAAACTTTAGCTAGCTAATCTTCGAGGCACCAACCGGCAGCCGTGGAAAACAATGCTTTAAGTTAATCTTAGGTCAAGTGGACTAAATAATGACAGTAGGTCAGACAGGTGAATTGACCAGTTGGGAGGCCCGAAACACAGTTAACTAGACTGCAGACTGTTGACTACATATGCTCGAATTCCCCTAAGGCCGCCGAGTTATTACTCCTTTCTATATATATCCTGAAGTTAACAAGCTTGAAATTTTAACGCAAATTTAGTTACTTTTCCTGTGTGTTGTAGTGGCGTAAATTTATGAAAATAACTTTTTATTGGTGTTGTGTACATATAGAAAATTGGGGAATTTTTACCGTTATCTAATATGAGCATTGCACACACCTTCCATAATCAAGCTTTCTCAAAAATGAATGCATAAGTATGCTATCTAACGTTTATTTTGGTTAATTTGATCTCACAGTTGTGCTATGCAGTCGGCCAGAATCCAAGCTAGCAAACCAAAAACAGAAGATCGCCGAAGATTCAGATCTCTTAGTTCTATTTATGTTTTCAATAAAAAATAACCAAAATTAAGCCAATTAACCCAACACAGCAGAGTAAACAAACTTGATTTGTGGGTTTTGCGCGCATTTAACGAACGTTTAAAGCCACAAGGTTTGCGGGCTTGCATTACGTATGTTTTTCAGGTCACTGCAGTGATTTCTTTTCGAATAGATTTGTAACGTATACTGAAACATGAATCCAGGCGATAAGCGAAAATGCTCAGCATTTAAACTTACCAAGGAAAGGCCACCAAAAACACCACAAAGGACCTTGAAAGTCGTTATTGTGCGTTTTTCTGACGCTTACGAATCTTATTTACCACGCTGTGCCTCCGCGCGAACTCTTGAGCTCGGTCTGCAGCTGTACAGTGGCTGATATTTTAAGCAAATGACCATTGCCGACCAGACACGGAAGACTAGAATGACCATTTTTGGTTTATCAACTGTCTTCGTCCGATTGTACGCAATTTCGAGTTGCTTGTGGCTTATTGTCGGCATGGTTAAATAAGATTTCATCAAAACTGATCCATTGATAACGGCCGAAGTATAATGCAAACAGCTGTCACTCATGATTTAGGAAAGGTCGCAAGGGCAGTTGATGAGCTTGCGAAATCTTTCGATTAATTCTTATCGGATCATTTCATTTTTATGAGAAACACATTTAAAATAATATATGCAGTCAAAATGTTCGTTTCTTAAAACATGGAATCGTCAAGATATCACTCGTTACGCAGCGGGAGGGTTTCGAGAAGTTGGTAGAACGGAACGGGAAGTAAGGATAGTAATGACTGTATCCTATAAATAATGCAAACTTCTGTTTATGCATTAACAGTTTCTGCTACTGCTTTGTTTTCATGTATCTCATGAGGAATCCGTGATGGATGTCAAAACGTCAGGTGAAAAAACGTATTGTCCCAGCGACCAAGTCTTTTTTCTTCTTCTTCTCAAATGCTTCCTGGCACTTGCATGCTCGCTTGTATTGTAAGGAATATTAAAATCTATACGGATATTTTAAATCAACGAAAAAATCATAAAAGTAGGTATTCATACGTGTAGCGTTTGCAATTTGCTTGTAAAGAAGTTTATTCGAAATGAAAATAGGAATGTGTTTTCTGGTCAAAATATTAATAAGTAATTACACGCACTCCACCTTTCATCAGACAACGTATTATGCTGGCTTATCTGCCATATTTTTTTACTCTGTAACTGATTTGAACTTAGCCCTCGCTCAAAAAAGCTTATAAGACTATACTTTATTGCAAACTCATATGTTGGTCGAAGCAATGCACAGGCTGTGTCACTCTCTGTAGCAAGGTTTTATTTGTTAACACATTCGTATGTTTAAATTGTAAGTATTCAGGAAGAGGGATGGCTCAATTTCCTGAACACAGTTCAGATGCCGCGATCGAGATAAGCATTTTTAGAAGCGAAAACAAAAGCAGCAAATCCCCAAAGTTAACTGTCATCAGTTTTGCGTAGTAAGCCCCTCACGATTCCCGTTAGCCGATCGGGACAAAAATCCGAGCTTAGATTTAAATTCGTTCTGCAAAAAAATTTTTACAATTCTCTTATTTTTTCAAGTTATCCTAGTGTTCATGTGCACATACCGCTTGCCAAAGTTTCCTCTTCTTCACTTTTCTGCCAGTCTGCTTTTGCAAAAAAAACCGAACGCCATCCTTCCACATGGTTCGTTTGCACTTAGTGCCAGCATTGACTAATTAAATACACCATAAATACATCACTGGCCTCTACTGTTCTGTCATAGCCCACCTAAATTCCAGCGAACGGACAGTGAGATCTTTTATTGTTGTCATTTACCTGGCAAGCACAAAATATTATTGCGCAATTAAAGCAATTTTGATTTCCGTTTGGTTTTATCCTGAAGGTTCATTAAACAAAATAACGATTTCAATACAGATCTAACTTCTGGCGATAGAAAAGCGGACAGGTTAGCGAATGCAGTAGCTTGTAGGAGCATCTCTGCCTCGCAGAAATATGTGTTAACTTAAGTACAGATGTTCATCCAGATTCATGGTTTATTTGATGTGAATAACGAAAAGTCATGTTTTAGTGTCATCCCGTAGTAGGATGGTAATATTTGCAGCTGTTTTGTAAGTAATTATTTTTATTCGTTGTCTTTTTTATTTTTCTTATTAATTTTATTTTAGTCCAGATGTATAGCGTTGTGCTTGTTCCCTTTCTCAGAAAAAAACACTTTGCTGCGCCAAGAAAGGGATACATCTGTCCCCTAAAACCGTTAGGAGGTTGAAGTTAATGAGGCAACGGACAATTTCCACTGTTCTGGAATTTCTCCGTTATCCGCCCTTCCAGTTGGAACCAGACCCCTAATGAGAACTTTCTCTGGCAAACAGGATATCCTTAATACTGTAGTGGAACCAGAGAATTACGTAGGCAATGAACACAAGGGGAGTTGACAAAGTGTATAAATGTCAAAGGAACCAGTAATACTCGTAATATACACTTTGCTTGTATAACGAGTCAGCATTCTGCGATGATTGGGTTATGAAATTAGATAACGAGCGATGGTTGCAGGTCGACGATGCTGAATGCAGGTCAAAGTCCAATATTGGCGTTGGCGCTGGCCACGGATGATAATATACATGTTCCAAAGTTTTCTGGTAGCAGAAAGCTCGTTTTAAATGCATTTCAGCCGAAGTCGACCCATGGCATAATTCAAAACTTCTAAGCCTGTAGGTAGTCAGCTGGGGTCTGATAGAAGAGCTAAAAGGCTGCTTTCGTACTGATTTCACTAGTTCTATTGGCTGGATGAGTAACGTCAGTTGAAAAAATATATGGCTGTGTGAGGTATTGGCTGGCATTAAGTACCCGTGTTGTCCTACCGAGCGGACCGGAATTCATGAACCATGCCGACATATGTGATATAGTGAGCCTTTCTCATTAATCGACATTGAGTAAGCCTGCAATAATGATCATTGCGTAGTCTATTCTGGAGATATGTCAGCCACAGAAGAGTGCCGGCTTTCCAACCAGCTTCTTTCTAACAGCAAGCAGTAAGGCATTCCATGTTAGCCGTGGCCACTTAAGTATCCTACAATGATTTTGACTGCCATTATAAATTGAACTATATTTCATGGAAGACACACGCAAAAATAATTTCTAATGCTGAATCATCTTCTTCAAAGATTTTATTTGAAAACGGCTATAATTAGGATTTCAAAAGCTTTTTTTATTATGAACTTTAAAGGATTATGTGGTGTTCATTTATTATACACTGCATTCGTCAATTAATTAATGTTGTCTATAATGTTAATAGTATGCTTCACATTTCTTGCAATTCGCTTTTAAAATATTTGTGACTTCGTACTAAAACTAAGAGTGAAAACTTACTTTACCAATAGTAAAGAATGTACGAGCTTCAGGCAGCAGTTCACTGCGTCAGTGAATCCCTATGGCCTACTTATTCGATTTGTGGCTCAAAGGAAGGTATGTCTAGAATTGTGAATTAATTAAAATATATGCTTTTTCATGACAACGCTCGACTTTACACTGCAAAAGTGACAGTGGCGAATGCTGTAAAAGTGTCAGTCATTCCCCTTACACTCTGCCGACTACCACTTCCGAGAGAACTTGGATAACCCGTTCAGGGCAAGCAAAGAGGGCTTTCGCAATTTCTCAGGTTCCCAATTACATGGCCTGTAAAGGCTTTCACTAAAATGACAAAAACGTCCTGACAGTGTAAGTACATACATGAGCTTCACGAGACATAATTTATACAAGAACTGCTACCGTGAATACGTTTTCGGTAATATTTTGGCTTTGCTATCCAGCTACCGCGACGTCAGAATCACACCTAGACCATTCCTAAGTGGCATCACGAATGCGAGAGGATATCGTTTTCCAGAAATGTCTATTGGTAAAGGCGACATATGGTCGATCACTGGAACATAATTTTTATTCCTGAGCTTTTGAGCTCTTACAAGAACCCATCCTCAAAGGTGAAGAAACAGTAACAAATGTGGAAGCTACTTGGGGCGTGTGTACAATAATTAAAATTTTGAACGTGCAAAAAATCAATAATTGTGTGTGCTTCCGACTTGCCGCGGAGGGCTGTGCTAACCTGTTCCAGTAGGCAAGATCGACAAGTTAGGTGGAAGTATTTACAGTAATATTATCATCAACAAAACAAGTAATAGTTATGGTGGGAAAAATGGGCAATTAAAAAAAGCATAGGAGAAGGGAAGGAGGATGTGAAGTGAGGGATTATGTAGGCTTAGTCGCCAAATGGCCACGTCAGTATCGAAAGTGGAATTATTATGGAAAATGTCCGGGCAATTGATTGCGGCGGGCGTCTGGATGTGATCGTTTGCAAGAGCATAAGAGCCTGTACGCTGGCACCAATTTGACACATCTGTTAACCAAATTCTCATCCGTGGACCAGGCTTCGATATATTCTCTGCTCGTTTTGTTTCCAGCGTGGGCGAGTTCCTTGATTGCAGCGAAATTTAACTCATAGAATGTTTGGTAGGTGTGGGCTGCAACTTGTGATGATTCGTCGCCTTGTCGCACGACATGCTTGTGTTCACGTATACGCGATCAAAAAATGCGTTTCATTTGACGTGTATAATTACAGGGACAGTTGAGGCATGGGATGCGATATACTACACCAGATTGTTCATTCTGCATAAGCTGGTCGTTTATTTTCATCACTCTGCTGCGCATTGAATCTTTGAGTCTGTGTGCAATTCCAACACCTAGTCTTGCAGCGATGCGCTCAGTCGCTTCTGAGACGTCTTTTATGTATGGCAGAGCGTGCCATATCTTCGGTGGTTCCTCTCTTTTGGTCCTCGGGGGTCGAACGCGTAGGCATTGATTTATAAATGCTTTTGGGTACCTGTTCTACATGAACTGGTCACGGATATATCTGGCCTGGCGTGCCTTTTCCTCTGGTTTACTGCAGTGGGTCTGGATCCAGTTGAAGAGTGTTTTTACACAGCTCCATTTGTGAGCAGCAGGATGTTCGCTGTGAAAACTTATGAGGTGTGTTGTGTTCGTCATCTTCCTGTAAACCGTCGTCTCAAAACACCATTGGGCGTTCTCTTGACGAGGACATCAAGGAAAGGCAGCTGCTGCTCTTTTTCTTCTTCCCGTGTAAATTTTATGTCAGGAAATATTCCATTGAGCAAGTCATGGAAGGTGTGCAGCACATTTCTCTTGATGATAACAAATGCGTCGTTTATGTAGCGGCGCCAGAAAACAGGCTCATGTTGGGCAAAGGCGATGTTTTCTAGTTCCTGTTTTATCAGTTGTGCCACTAAGCCAGAGATTTGGGAGCCCATTGGAGTTACTGTGATCTGTTCGTACGTCTTGCCAGCAAAGGTAAAGTAAGTTTTCTGGCAGAATTTGAATAACCTCATAAGGTGTTCAATTTTTAGTGGGCTCTGTAAAATCACCCGCAGCGTTTGCTAACAGTCACATTAAACCAAGAAAAAAAACATATTTGGCAAAACCTAGTATTCAAAAAGTTTGCTGAGCAATAACGTTCCGTATTGGACAGGTTTATGGTTGGATATAAATGTTAAACACTTTTTGACAGGTAGCCAACTTAATGCTTATTTCCGTTTTTCTCCGTGAGCTGGACCGGAAGCGGTAGCACTCAGGGAACCTGTGATCCATTATTATCCGTAAACCGTCTGTATCGCGCTCCTGACAGGCTGATAGAGTTAAATGTGAAGCCGAGCCTGCTTATTTTCTCGATACATATATGCAACAGCGATAGTTTGATGTGGGTTTTTAAACGCGAAGAATTAAATTAATCAGCGGTCAGAAGACGGGTGGCCATGTGCATAATGGAATCCGGTCAAAAATGCGTAGAGATATAGACCTGGATTAATAACACCTATATGAGTAGAAACACCACGAATTCTTGGAAGCAGTAGGCTCCGACGAGTCATGTATAAACAAGCATATAGATTCGGACGACAGCTGTAATTACTCATGAGCCTAGTTCATTACTCGCGACCACCCACGGCGGAATGAAAAAAATGAATGCTACGCCTAATGGTGTAGACTTGTGCAACCCTGCCAATCGGTGTGCACGTTAAATTATTATGTATTTTTCTGGATGTGTAATATCATAGGTGTTAGTTGCACATTTTTCCAGATCTGCGGATGAGTGGCAAAACCTTTCTTGAAAATTTACAAGTTTAGTATTATATCTTCTCAAAGAAAATTTTCTCTTTTTAATAAGAATATACATCATTTCACTACTCTAATTGAAAGATTCGCTTATGCTCTGCAGTGTGGTCAACGGTTTGTGACCTTTTTTATGAGAAGGAACAGACTGCATCGTCTGATCACCACAGGCCTATTAAACGACAGTTATACATTAACAGAATAGGATATTTCAAGCGGAATGAGGGTTGGCCTGAGAGAATGGCGTACCGAATGTAGCATTCAGTTTAGGTGGTTGCTTTGTCACAAAATACTGAGCTGGGACCTTATTTTGGATCCCAGAAATTGTTAAAAAATCGCACGTTTTTGCAACAAATACTCTTTACATAAACACAGGACTTTTCTTACATTTTTTTGGTTTTTCAAAGCGTTTCGTTTCCCAATCAAGTGGTTATACATGTATTTATATTTTTAAAGCAAAAGTTACAATTTCCAGAAAGAGACAAATCCTCAATTTTTATTCAATTTTTATAGGATTTCGTATATGTCTCACAAAACATTTCAATTAACACGGCCTATAGCATTACTGTCAAAACAGGAAGTATTTGAATGACCATTTCTGGCTTCTAAGCTACCCTTTGCCAGGGAGACCGAACAAAGATGTTGTGATGGCTGATGGCGATCCATTTGCCAAAAGTTCAACGCTACATATCCTAGTAGGCGTCAATACCTTAGATTATGGATGAATACCTGACAATGTCAAACTAGACGGAAGTGATCCCTCTAAACCATTTTTTCTTTGATAGTAATGCTAGTTCACATATATCATTACCTGCTCTGACCCTCCTTACGGAGCTCAACTATAAGAATCTAGACACGACCAGACAAACGATTCCAAAAACCGATTGATAAGAGCCCATATAATGTCAATATTGACTATGTTGTTAACAGCATTGAAGGTGTGCATATAGAATGCTTTTGTGCAGCAATTATTCACTCTTTAAATTTAAAGGATTTAAAAACTTACAAAAACCTTATTCTATCCATGCTTTTGAATGAACAATAAAAAGGCATTATTTTCTACACAATGTGCATATAAAAACTATTTTTATATGTTTCTATAAGGCATCTTTCATTATTAAGTGTCACTGAATATCATATAGCTGAATTCAAAAATGTTTTTACTTATTAGAGTTTGCTTAATCGAAGCGTGTTAAAAAGACTTCAACCTGTAGTGACTAATAATGCTACACGATTGTGGACATAAAAACATTATTAAGGTAATTATTTCCACTCAAGAAGACATTTTTACGTTAAGCTGAACATTTCGTGGGATAGCAGTTTAACTGAAGCTTGCTGAAACCGTGCGTCCATGCAAACATCCAATTTTCTTAACACTGTGTTGAAAATCGCAGAACGGCAGATAATGAAAGAGGAAGTGGGATAGGAGGAGCACACGTCTGTCTCGCTACAAATGTTTTTCCACGCTGGTTAGCTGTGCTGTGCCCCATTTGTGGGACGTAGGGCTGATGTCGTATCTTGCAAATTTCTGACTGTTGGAGTATTAATTTTCCAATTCAACTGAAAAATTGGGGCGCAGGAAGTAATCAAGCAGCAACAGTTATCGCTTGTACGAGAATTGTAGGCACCTTCAATTTTGAGATCCCTCACAGAAAACAACCAGCAAACAAATAATAAGATGGATCCGCGAAGGATTACGATGGGCGAGGCGAATAAAAGTCTTGTCAAAGTGATCCCGTCTGTATTAATTTATCGTTCTTAGGCGATCAACTGAATTGTTTGCGATCACAAAACTGCATAGAAAATTGGAAATATATATTTTAACAGTTTGATCACTGATCGGAATCCGAATTTTTCCTCTTCCGTATGATTTTCTTTTTTTTATAAGGGTTTGGAAGATTTGCTTAATCCACCTTAGCCAACTGTGCGAATGTGCGGCCTCTTTGGTAATCGAACTCACACATCAGAGAAGGTTTTTGTGCAGCTTATGCTCTACCATTAAGTTTTGAGGCTCGCCCTACTGTGCGGGTTCTACTCCCTCTCAGACCGCAGATGTTTCACATGCGGGTCTCTCGAATAAGTATAATACGCCAAACCAACCCCCCATAAGAAAAGATTAAGCCTTGTAGACATTCTGGTGGATTCTATATGATTGCCGAGGACATCCTGCCTGGACAGTCAGGTTTCTGTTCCATAATGGTGAATAACATATGAGTGGTAATTTTGACGGGTAAGATCGATCCAAATATGATTACAGTAACGGCGCAACGCAAGCCTCGTAGCTCAGTGGTAGAGCGTTGAGTGCGCAACAGCCTATCGTGCTGAGTGGTCTTTACTCCCACTGAGGTCGCGAATGTTTCGCAATTTTGCCATTCGCATGAGTTGTAGCTTGTGACTGATAAAACAAGTGGGTAGCAAAGTAAAAATTCTGGAGGCATGGGCTTTAGAAGGTAAAAAAACGTGTTCATTACCAAGACGGATAGCGTCTGAGCAAACTTCTACAACTTAGATTTAACGTTGACCACGTGCTCTCGTGCGCACGTACCCAACTGCGCAGATAGGACTTCTATTCTAATGTTATCCAGTTATTGGCCTAAATTTCAAGGATAATGTTCTATTTCATGCCAACTTGATGTGCATATACGTGTTTTAATCCTCCTGGGTTGTAGGTTATATTCTTTAAGCAAATAGACGTTGCTCTATTCCGAGTCTTATTGATAGTGCTGATGAGCCGTTCCAGCTTCAGACAAAAAGAGAGGTAATGCGGTCGAGCAAAGTAGGGCTTCGCTAGCAAAGGCAAAACTATTGTAGTGACGAACCCCTCCTCCTCAATCCCACTCTTAACTCTGGACATTATAATCCATGACACATGTACTCCCTCAAACCACTCCTATTGTATGAAAGGCAAATGCCGATCAATAATAATTAAAAACTTACATTTACCAATAGTGTCTTTGAGAAGTAAAATTTCAGTTTTTCAAGCTACTTGGGGTTCATTAGCATTCATAAAGGGGACTTGAAATTGACCGTTTTGAGAACCAAGATGTGACAAAATTTGTCACAATTTGATTTTACTTGTCATGAATGCCAGCAAGTGTGTCAGGCTGCCCCTTAAGCCAAGATTTACTAGAATAGCAAGGAGATATCGATGAGTGACCCTTTCTCTCATAGAATGAAAGGTCACTGTTGATTGGAAGCATGTAATCACCACTCTGGGACAAAGAAGGAAATTGAAAAGTTACCTATTAACCCTTGACATAGATTCGAGGAATTGTATGTCTGCGTCCTGATTTTAGACAATAATTTAACCCAAACGTTACCATTTACCCTACGCTTGAGCTCAATACGTGCCTTAACGGCCTGCTAAAGTGAACATACATTATTTTCTAAACCAAAGCTACACCCTTAACGTTATTCAAACTGTAGCTATAGGTCACGTTTTAGTTTAGCATTAAGCCATTTTTATCCCCGGCCATACTTCTTGCATGTCCAGCGGAAGGAGATGCATAATATAAACATCCTGCGAGCTCCACTAACACTTATAATTGGCATTTCGCACTCCGTTAATCAAATTGAGCAGTATTCTTTATTTATCAATGAAAATGCAAATGAGCATCTTAAGATCTTCATCGATTCTTGGCCTTTGTTGAATGTATCCTCCTTAGTTTCTGCTTATTACTGGCGATTAGGGCATTATTATGGGTACACGAGCATTAAAATTGAAGTTTTTTGAAGGTAAGATACAAGTTGCGGTAAGAAGGCTATAGAATTAAAAAAGCAGGTAGCATTCAGTCGGTTGGCGATACATTTACTGCAAGAGAGAAGTCTTGTCACATAATATTGAACGCAAAGTTACCCAGAGTATAGGTTGGGACATTAAGCAGTCCTCAACCAAATATGATGCTAAATATTATCTGAATGCGCCAAGTGTGCTTTATTCTTTGCGAAAACTATACGCTTGTGCAGCCGGTTATTTATATTATAAAAACGTGAACTTTTGCCCCAGAGGATCTCAAATCACCCAAGTAATAGGAAAAAGGTCCATAAGAGTTCCCTGGATAATAAGGGAATTGATATTTTGTTTACACTTGTTAGGTGCAGCCGGCAATTAAAAGTAGAAGAAGATAAGAAGCTTTCCTCGTTAAGCGAAAACTTAACGGTGAAACTGAGACGACCATCAAAAAGAACACAACCGGCGTAGCAAAACTTCTCAGTTTTAATAGAAAAAATTGGAAGTCGACAAATAAAGCTGTGTTGGAGCACTGTTGGAAATGATTTAGACTGACTGTAGCAGACTGGGGTAAGAAAAACGCGGTCTCATTTTGTAAAATTTATGAAAGAGATACAAATTCAATGCCTATGCTTTTGGTTTTAGAGGATCCAATAGGAAACATTACTGAGCGTTTAACATGCTGAGCACCCAGTTTTCGGACAAGGGACTGCAATTGTGCACCATTACGCAGTAACAATGTATGACAACGATAAAAACCAAAAACTGGCTAAATTGTGAAGCCATATCCTAGTAGTGCTAGCTTATTTGTAATCTTTTGAGGTAAAAACACCTAAAAATGCTCAAAGCATGCATACAAAAAGATCATCAGCTTGCACGACGGGATGGCAAATGTAACCATGCTACTGTTCGCACCTACGAAAAGAAACATGTTTTATATTTATTGGCCAGCAAGATAATAGCAAATGACGAATAGAAGAGCATCCGATAATAAATAGTTGTCTAGTCCACGGATAAGCTTTCAGGTAATAGCTCCATCTATTTGGCGTTGATGAACAAAACCCTGCTTAGCCTCTCCTAGGCTTTGTCACCAATACCGTATTAGCTTGCTATTTTTATGACGTACAATTAAGAAATTTCAGAATAATTAAAAAAGATTTTAGTGCACCATCATTTTTTTTCTTTATTCCTGATCTGAATTACAAATGAGAAGCAAGCATAAGCCTAAATTTGCTATATATGTGACGATGCATCAGAAAAATCATTTTTCAGTGAACAAAGGTAAGCGATAAAGGACAAAATTACAAACGCAGTATAGGAAAATACGATGAAAACATAAAATATAGGATGGTTTAGAATTCCTGCACAATGCAATATGACATTTGATGTGATAGGTTGAATCACATTTGGTCAAGTCATTGCGATTTAAGGAGTGGATGCAACCTTGAGAAATCTTTTTAGTAGGGATAGCGGCCTGTTTGCATTAGTATCATGAGAGTCAGGCATAAAGTATTGCGAAATCATCGGTAGCCTGACGTTGAAAAAGTCGTTTATACTATTGCCTACGAAAGAATGACACTGTTTATTTATATGTAGTAGGCTATAGAAGGATCCAAATGTAAGCAAAAATATAAAAACGTATCCATTCTTGGACGGGAAAATCTACTCTTGTGTTGAAAAAGTCAAAAGAAATCAAAATAGAGTAAAAAGCAAGTTTTCTCATTTCGAGCCAAAAATTTTTTATTATTAACAGGTTGATTTACAAACTGGTCAGGGGTATTTATTTTTGCTTTGAGTGTAGTTTCGAAAAAAAATTGATGTACGCACTTAGTCAGCTGAATATCTTACTGAAGTAGTTCTTAAAGAGGTAGTCTCTAAAACAACATAAACTTAGGCATACCAATGATAATGTTCCGTTACGGACATGCTTTTAGTTAAAAAAGTTCACTGTAATGCGGGAAGTTTATAAATGCAGACTAATTTTCCCCCTTCATGAGAATTAACACAAACATAGGTCATTTTTACGTACAATTCTGCAAGTTCTGCAAGCAAATTTCCAAAATTTAAAAATGTTTGATTATTTCTCTGATACCCGTGGAAAGGCATTTATGAAAACATAAAAATAGTAATGAACAACATTAGACATGATAATAACTTATAAGAAATATAAGAAGTACTTAGTATTTTTTAGGAAAAAATAAAATTAAATTGATAATTCCCAGCTTGTGGAGACGTCAAAAAAGCTTTAAATTAGAACAATACATTCAAATAGTTTGCTAAGTATAAAACTTCAAGCAGCCACTTTCTTTATACAAAGAGAAATTGGCTTCAGTCCTATTTTGTGCATATGGTTGTAAGTCCTTAAATTTTTATTGATTATCGTGGAATAAAGTCTATCTTCATTTTGCTAGTAGTCCGTGTATTTATTTATACGTTTACTTATTGTCCATTTGTTCGAGGTTTAAATCAAGCTCTCCAAAATAATATATAATTAAACATCATTTACCGAAAAAACGAGCTTTTTGATATTATTTCCTATGCAGATGGTCATTTAGGTGAATTGTGGAAATCCTTTAAAACAGCAAAATAGTTTTCGAGCAAACAACATGTCGGCTAGATAGCACGTTCATTGCCATTCCTAAGATTAATAAGAAAGTGTCAATAATAGGTAACCTCTTAAAAGTGTGCTTTTATTGAATATTTAGCTGATGAACGTTTGCGTAAATAAACTATGTCTAAGGTAATCTCACAGGTTAATTAGGGAAGTTTGACAATTTATTTAACGTATCTTAAAATAAACGATTAAATTTGACTGGATATGAACGAGCATACCTTTCTCTTTATAACGGATTTTTTTTTGGTGTAGGAGATTCATAACAACATGCGTTATAAACGTACGAATGCAAAATAAACAGGTCACGTACATGACCATTTTTTGAAAAATTTATTATTCTTCTGGCTGTTTTGTTTCTAAATAACGCTTAAGCGGAATCATTTCTTTCTAAAAACTATATTTCTACATAAATAACATTGAAAAGAAGAAGACTCGATCGCTGGGACAATATTTTTATTCGCCTGACGTTTCGATATCCGTCGCGGATTCGTCATCAAACACATCAGTAGCAGAAAGGTTAAGTATGCACAGACTTTTGCAGTATTCATAGGACACAGTCATAACTGCAAGCATACAGCGACGATTAACGTTAATTGCCTTCTTGTGCGTGGACTGCTTGTTGGATGGCACGCGGGCTCTGACCTGTTGAAATTTCGTCACGGGCGTTGAGCTCGGGCATGATGATTGCTGGGCCGTCTGGCTCACAGAGGACATAAAGGGCTGGACATTGACGAGCTTTCGTTGAATGAATTGGTGAGTACACATTTTGAATGAACTATCAGCTAACCAATTGAGCAACACGCGAGTGCACGTGTTTTTTTAAATTCCTTTCCAAGTTGCCTGAGCAGGGAAACCAGATCTGAAACATTGTTTGTCATTTGTTTACTATCTACTTAAGCTTGATACCTAAACGCATGTCTGTTTTCATAGGTAATACTTATACAACATTACTGTCTTAATTAGCCAATTAGCTAGATCTATTCACAGTAGGTTATTCTAAAAGAAAATCAGGATGCCACAATACATCAGCTTTCATAGTTTTGTTCCCCGAAATGTAAATTAAAATGGAATTCACCAATAAGCGGCGAGAGTACGAGGGATCTGTCCTTGTAAAAACCATTGACGCAGAACCCGTACAGCTGCAGGGCATGCTTATAGAAAACATTTACCCAGAAAAGTTTATTCGGATGAATATATGCCAAAGCAAAAAAGTATTTGCTTTCTGTAGCACACAAAAAATGCGTTCATAAGACCGGCTTTCTTAGGTGATAGTCTAAGCAAGCTGGTAAGGCGACGTCTGAAGACTGCAATCACAAGCACTCCCCGTGCGGTGAACTTACGCATGTTCTCTACGCAATGTCCTCTTCTATGGCTTGTCATATCCGTGTGTAAAAGTAAAACTAGATCGTTATCGAGGTCCATCCTCGCACAGCTTGTGTAGAAGAAGTGTCCAGTCAATACTAATGCAGCCTTTCCAATTGTCAACGGGACACCAGCCGACATCTTCAAGGGCCTATTTCAACGGGTGTTAGCAACAGCCGAAGCATTGGCCATACGACTAGTGAATACGATTCCGTGCTGTCAGAAAAAGCTTAAACAAGTACAGTAGACGCCAAATATCACGCAACGTGTTAATATATGCGAAATATTGATACCTTTTCGTTAATTTGGCATCGACTTATGTTGTTGTACTGATTGTCATATAGTCCATTCTGCAGTTATCTCAGTCATGATAGCATGTGGACTTTTTAATGAGCTGCATTCTGACCATTGGCAAAACATGTCTATTTAAAACCGGCTATGTACGTAGTATGCCTTTTTTGATTTTGAGTGCTATTATAAATTCTAATACATATTAGGGAAAACGTGCACAAAACTTATTATTTCCTGTACTTGCTTGATAGCACGTTACGCCTTCTTAAAATTTTATACACAAAGAAATAGTAGCTTTCGGTTTGAAATACATTGCTAATTATCACTTTTTACACTTGTGAGGTGTTTATTCATGATGCATCGTATCAACAAATTTTTTTAATGCTATTAATATGTTCCACATCTATCCCAATATTGTATGACAACTATGTGACTTCTTCCTAAAACTGTAAGCAAAAACGTACTTTTCTCAAAACATGATATACGCAATGTGCAGTTTTTAAAAATTGAATTTGAGTGAAGGTGTCACTATTTAAAAAAATCATTCAGCAATATAGGAAATGTTTAAAACCAAAAACTTCCCTCTATTTGAGTAAAACAAATTTAAAAAAAGGCGTAATATGTTATCAAAAAAGTACAATAAATAATGTATTCCTGCATTTTTCCATAAAATATCTTTGAATTTATAAAGGTAGTCAAATAAATGAAAAAAGTTAAACAACCTTTGTAGCCAGTTTTAAATATATATGCGTGTTTCTAGTGGTCAGAACGCAATCCTTGTAAATGTCCGCTTCCCATTAAGACTGAAACTATGTCAGAATAGGCTTCATAGTAATCAGTAACACAACTTCAGCTAATATCGATAAGCGAAAGGGTATCAATCTTTTGCATGTGTCGACATGTTGTGTGATCTTTGGCGACCACCGTTATTACACTTCCGTTGCCAACGAAAACGCCAGATGGCCACCACATGCCACATGCCACACCCCAACACTAGCGACAGTCGTTCACTCCGTGCAAGTGGCAATAATAATGACTACACATACCTATACATATGACCAACGCTCAAAACATATCTTAATTTCCTCCCCTTCCCCTTGGCCCAGCGCAGGGACTTCTACTTGCAGACTTCGCCGTACGGGGTGGCTGGCGTATAAATAATACATTGTTATCAGGAGACCCTTATAAACTGTATGAATTACGTTATCCTTGCAATTTTACTGGCTTGATGATTATTTTATAAAAATACATATTTTCGCCAAATAAATTCATTAAGGTTATCATAACTGTTAAGAGTATTTTTGTCGTCCTTCAAACAACCGTAGCCAGCTACTTTTTGCTCGACGCACAAGCATGTGTCACTCACTAGCGTAGAGGTGTTTATGTTTGAAATAATGAAAGCAGAATTATTCATAAGCAGTTCTGTCTTAGTCGACATCTGTATTTCTCTTTAACTTCCCACTGTCCCTTATGAGTTTAATAACGTCAGTCAAAGGGTAATTTATAGCGATGTGTACAGTTGTTAAATTCACTTTGTGCGCTCCTTCTAAACAGATTTCTGCTTAAGCATTGCATGTTGTCACCACTAATTATGTTAAGCGCGGGCGAAGCTACATTTATAGCAGGCCTTACTGCCCAACTTTGTCGAACTTGTGTGCTGTATGCCTGAGATAACAAAGGAGTCGTGAGGCGTGCGGTTTTTATTCAAAACCCAGTAAGTGGCCACCGGCTGTGCCAAATGCGCATTGTTCTACCAGATAAACCAAACATAGTGAAGGGGGGCGAGCAGTAAATCAGACCCCCATATCCAACATAATGGCACCAGGAGGAGCACAATTGCCTGTTTACTTAATTTTTAAAACGCATTGGTTAAAACATCGTGCGCTGCTCAAACTCAAAATGAGAACACCATCGAGCAGATTTTTGAAAAAGGAAGTCTTCGGGAAGTTTGTTAGTACCTGATAACTTAAGCTGCGGACCATCTTCCGGCACGCAGTCAGCGAGCAAATGTCTGTCCGATTGGAAAAGGTGCCCTCCATACTTTACTTTAAAAAACCAACTTCAAGACTGGCCACTTGCCGAAAAAAGAGGCTTACCACTTTCGTCATCCAGTATCTTCTCTTTAGCTAATTATGCGTTTGCTTCTTGCCACATCAAATTTACCAGTCGTCATTTTGGGCGTCACCAAAAAGTTTACGGCGCCGCTTGTCAGGAGCGCATGTTTGCGCCTTAAATGTGACTGCAACCAGAATATCAAAAAAAGATAGAGAAATAAAGCGTGATAACAGGCAAATACTCATCAGAGACCGAATGGCGATTAGTAGCTTGCAGCATTCCAATCGGTATAACTAGGAGCATGGAGGCCCATAAGCCGCTTTTCAAATAATTAGCCAAGTAGTATCTATGATAGAAGCGGAATATCTGACTTAATGACAAAATTTAGCATATAACGCATTTTCCTTACCAGGATACAAGGAACACGTGTGTTATGTCTGACATACTAAATATTTGACATATTTTCATATAAATTGGCAGTGTTAAGTAGCAAAGCTCTTCCTTCTTCAGCGCCAGATGATAATGCAAAATAATAGCAAGATGCCACTTGATGTAATAGGATTATTAAAAAAACTGTCATGACACAAAGTGCGTGTGCAGTTATGGAAGAATGACGAAGAGTGCAAAGCCGAACCTACTGACAATAACTTTACATACATACTTATATTTGCGTAAAGATTTGTTGTTTATGTATTTATGATCGCTGCCATTAACACTGAATGTCAAAGAATGTGGTAACAGCTGGGGATAAAAATTTGTTGGTACTAGTCTTTTGGGAATCTGCTGGCTTTAATGACCAGCCTAGTTTGGTTGCTGCGCCTGGTGGTTTTTAGTATGTCAGTATTTTTGCTTGTATCATGTAACAGATGTAAAGTGGAAAAGGTGTCTGAACTGTTTCTGTGAACACGATTCTGTTCCTGAGGTCAAATTTCTAGTATTCTTTGGAAAAAGATTAACGTCCATTTATTTTTTTTCATTTGAATTATCCATTTAACCTTGCCTTTATCGGTACATACTTATCTGCATATGTGACAAGAAGCTATACGATCAACTACGAGAATTTTAGTTTAAACCCTAAAAGCAAAATAATTCGCATTTTATGTAACCTGGCTGATGATCAGCAATCTAAAATAACCTATATATCTGATTTAAATTTACATAGCCTACATAAACATCAGGCTACAAATTAATACCGCGATGCAAAAAAATCTTATTTGAATGAAATATATTCAAATCTCAGGCCAATTTATGAATTTTCCATTAATATTTAACCACAGATAACACGGCCCTGATCCACCGCACAAAATGCATGACAATCTAAAGTATGCGGTTTAAATTTCAGGTACAGGCTACCAATTTTTTTCAACCGTTGAGCAACGAAGATGTGATAGTTACAATGTTCAGAAGAAAAGTAAGCGGTTATTGGAACAATTGGGTTTATTTTCTTGACGTTTTATTTTTCTTAACTGCTTCCTGGAACTCACATGTTCACCTCTATTATGCCAATGTTGCTCAATCAATTTATCGAATATACCGTCCTATTCAACAAAGCATAACTTGTCCACCATGGTTGGCCAATATCTGCCTATATGCATGTGCATTTTTGCCACTGACAACAATAGGTCGCTAGACGACATTCCCAAATATTGCTGCAAACCTTGTCAGCGAAAATTAGGATGATATTTCAAACATAGGGTCTCAGAAGCAATATGTTACTTAGCGCTTTTGAAACTGTACCTTGTCGGTTGGAAGATCGTAGCCCCTATTTCCTCGAATATATATGTTTAAGGCATTTGCATGAGTCAATATCGACGAAACTTACCCATTTGGAATACATCGAAGTACAAGGTCATTCTGGACGACAAAAGGACTCCGTTAACGTATTTCATACATCGTCCTACTGCGTTTCTTAACAATGCATGTTTATCGTTTCATTTAAATGGCGAAACTCTGCTTTTTGCCTTACTTTGTTAAATGCAAAGGACCAAATCAATGGGTTCTGTTCATGCGCGTTTTTGTACTTAAATGTCTTCTATTCTCTTATATCGAAGTCTAATTTGATTTGCTAAAATAACCACCAAAATGGCACAAATTTATATCTTCCGTTCAGTAGATGTTAAACCTCTAACTTAGCCTTGTGTTTATTGTAAATGATGTACTAGATAAAGATCGATTGTGCAATCACACCGTGGCATATCAATGAATTTAAGCACAAATATGACCTAAATGTCTTGGTAAATATGTATGTCTAGTATATTGTGTGGGACTAAATGCATGGCACTTCTTTAAATAATAGCTGACGACTTTCACAATATAATACCTGTTATATTTTGCAAAAAAATAGCTCCGCCTTCTGGAGTTTTTGTCAGTTTTGTTCCAAACGGTGCGTTTGGCTAATATTTATCCAACGTTATAGTAAGGATTCTTTTAATTAATTTTTCAATAAGTATGTAAATTAAGTCCATCGTTAAAAGCAGCAGTTGCCCTGTCCGCATATGGTTTTAAAAATGAATTTTATAATAAATTTGAAAGAAAAACTAGTTCATTTTCAAAAACCTGTTTTAATGCCTACTTCAAGTTAATTTTCAAATTAAAATCTGCCCTTCTGCACAAAACAACATTGCATATAGACGACTAGACACTGATGGATAACTTAAAGAACTAAAAATTCTGCGACGCATAATATTCCGTCAGGAAAAAATGCCCCCAAGTAAACCATACGGATATCAAGAGGTGGCACTCCTTCTGACAGACTCTTAATTATATAGGACTTTGTATGGCTAGTTATTGTTTTGACATCTTCAAAACATGATCACACTAAGTTTCATTTACTTTCATCCTGAAAACGCTTCGCTAGTTGGATTGACGCTTCCTTCGTTTAATATTATTTCAAAAGTGTGGTACATGCTAATGTAAATATGCTTTGTAGCGTGCTAGTTATGTTTGGCTAAATTTGATTGCTTCAGGCATGACATCAGACTACGGACACAGATTAACCGTTGTACTCTGACCTTGACTGTACTTGGTTTAAGGCGTAGCGGGTGTTTGAATGCAACACGTATTTATCAGAATAACACTTTGGAAACATGTTACCCCAGCAAACCTCAAACACAATTATATGCGACATATTATATACTAAAACTCTCTAAAACATAGTTCAATTTGGTGTTTTCGTTAATTGGTTAATGCCTGTTGTCGTTGTTCAAAAGTAAACGGCGGTTAGACATAAAACAAAGTATTTAAAAGAAAATGTTTATAAATTTTCGGTTGCTGAAATGTATGAAATACAATTCGTATATTCCATAATTTAAGGAATTAGGATATTCTATGTTTATTATGGTGCAGCTCTAAAGATATGGCAACTTTATTTTACAACTCGATCTCTTTATTCTGGAGATACATGCAATAACACCTTCCCTGACAATTGTTAATTTCGTCCTAGCTACCCGCCATTCAAAGTTTCATCCGTTACATTTCGATAACGTAGAGTTGCCTTTCATTTGAATATTGCAACACTTTGCATTGTTACTATGCTCCCTGGGGGACGCTATGCAAATTTACAATTCTTACATTAAAGAAATGAAATATAAGGAGCATAACCTGGTTGAGACGCATTCCGTGTGTAAATGTATGGTATGGTTTCAAAACCTACAAAAAACGTGCCCAATGAGAATGCTTAGATGCTAATATGTCGTGCACTCAACCGAGCGGCTTTAAGTGTAGCTTGCTCATCAGTTTTCATGATGTACTTGTGTACGCTCGGAATTGCTTCAGGTTAATGTATAAGCGTGGTAAAGAGTTTTTTTTTGCGGAAGCATATCCCTCTTAGATCACATGAAAAGCAAAGCATTGTTCGTAGGATATAGATAAAGTTCAGGGACTTGGAGCCTACAACCTTAATGCACATGACATGGCACGTCATGCATAAGTGTTTTATTTTCTTTCTTATAAGTTAGATCTAAAAATGCACCTTAAATAAACATAGTTAATCTTACCTAACGTGTACGCCAAACCTAACTGTTGCGAAAACACGACCATTTTCTCAAGCCCTCCACTGATATTTGTGAACAGACATAAATATCAGACGGGACCAATGATTTAACACACAGCTAAGGATTAGATTGCAAAATATGGCATTCCATTCAGATGACGTCCGCGGACACTTTAAAAGATCCCAGTAGTCTGGGTTGAATTTTTGAACACCAACGATCATACATCTTTATATTGGCTTCAGAAAAAAATATGTATGTATGAATTTATAAATTTATCACAGCGGTAATTTATAGCACTAAAACACGACCTTAGTTAAAAGGAAGCTTATTGCAATTTAAACATCAACATAATGTTGTTTATAAATAGAAAATCCGAAAGAAATAGCAAGATTTCCCTAAAACCGTGAAGAATAGGTGAACGTACATCATTGAAAATCCCAGCTTTTCGTGACTTACGTGTTCGCAACAAAACTGCTTATTACCGATTAGGCGTGCATGTTGCGTGAATGGATATATGAAGGCAAGTAGATTTCAATTAAGTGGCTGTCACACACAAGATACTTAATTTGCTTCAAGAAAGATAAAATGAATTTTTCCATTTTTACGGCAGCTAGATGGCACTCTTCTTCATAAAAATGTATTCATAATCCTGCATTTTTAAAAAATGTATTAAAAGACTGATGAGGTGAGTTCAGGTGCATCAGTATCGTATAAGCGAGTTTATGTAAATAAAATATACATTGCATTGTAAGTATCTCAATTGTTATTTCGTTTAACAAAAGTACGTTGAGAATTATTACTTTGGCATCGCAGACATACTTTTATACTACAGTGGTTTTAATCTGTGATAGTTAAGATTAAATATAAAGCAGTTTATGAGTTTCATATTTGTTGCGAAAACTTATCTTTGTGAGAATAATTTAATTGTATACTTGCTAATTGTGTGAAAACTCATCGGTATTATTAGAGATTTCAAATATATTTTTCTTTCGTAAACGAAGAGTTGGTGGAAATTGACGTTTTACAATTAACGTTTAGTTTTTATTACAGACCATCAGGAATTAATCAGGGTCAAATTTTATTTTAAGTAGGTATTTTGTAAAACTGTAAAATGAGCATTTGTTAATTTTTTTACGTTAGGCACATACTACTTTGCATTTTGATTCATTTTCTCTGAAACATTTAATGAAGCTGTGACAGTTCTGGAAACGATGTTGACTGATTCTCACAACAAAGCTGAAAACAATGCAAAGTAAGTCAAATCAATATGGTTCGAAAACGTACAAAAATGTTGATGAGCAACGTTACGTAGATCATAATATAAGCAATGCTTATCTGCCTGTGAGGCACAATGCTAAACGTTTTCGCAAGCAAACTCCGCTTAAAATAATCTACTGTTTCATATATGCATAATTTTGAGTTTCTGACGTCAAGATAAGCCGAACATTGTCACCACAGATCGCCGGTTCAGATACGGAACCTCGCCACGTCGCACTGATATAACCAAAATATGTTTTATTTTATCAAACCTAATGTGTTGTCCATTAAAACATTAATCAAAGAAATGCTTACGCTTCATGTATAATAATTTAGAAAGGAAACTCGTCATTTTGTAAAGACAATGATACTGTATAATTAGATCTTTACCACGACAATGAAGAATTACAACAATATTTAACCATTTGACTTACCATGAAGTGAAGATCATAGTGAAATTTGTTGCCGATAGTTGGAAGATTATTTGAACGAATTTCTGATGAACTCCAGATTTCCTGTAGAAACCTGTATTATTAGAACCAAGCAAGAGAACGCTGAACAAACGCCGTACGTGCTGTACTTAATTTCCTTCCTACTCAACATGCTGAAAGGTTGTTAGACTTTGTATAGGAAACGTAAAAATAAGGAATGGCATAGATGCAGCCAATGTATATACAAATTTGATTTATAGAACAAAACCATAATAAGCACAATCCAGTTGGAGGATACAACATTTTATCAGGTTTATCACCCCAATGTAGATGTGCATTTCATTTCATCGCTCAGACAACAGTTTTATTTGCCTGACATTCACATATCCGTCGCACAAAAAGCTTTCAATGTACAAACAAAAACAATACCAGAAGTATTTAACACAACTGCAAAGGAAGCTGCTCTATTTAAAGCACAGAAACAGTACAACACACTTATGCCACAAAACGCTTATGGTCCTCCTGTGTGCTAATTGCTGTGAAACACCGGCATGCGTCCCTTGACTTGCTAAAATTTCTTCATGCGTGGTGGGATTTTACAGCATGATTGCTCGGACGTCTGATTCCCCGGTGTTGGCGGAAGACGAGGCGGTGGCCTCGGCGTTCTCAAAGTGATGACTTTTGTTAGCCAAAATGAGCCTCAGCCTCAAATATGAATTCGGCAAGGCGTTACACTCATTTGATGAACTGGAGGACCACCAAAAATGAATCGATGTATTCTCGCTTCACACGACGGTCAACCCTTGCTACAATTACAGCCTCATCAAATTTTAAGATGTCAAATTGTTCCCGTCAAATGTAACTGCACGCTGAACATTTGTGCCAGTTCGCTGCACTGCTTTCGTGTGTGCAGTAGGGACTCCATCTTGTAAGTACTGCAACACCCTGTGCATGTGTTATCCGTTTCCGCCACTAACTAATGCTCATGAAGGATCCGCGACGGAAGTCGAAACTTCAGGCGAGTAAAGGTTTTGTCCCAGCGATCGAATCTTCTTCAAAATGCCTTCTGAGACTTATATTTTCGCTCGTATTAGCAACATACCTCTCCGTCATCAATTATTGTGCGCAGCTGACTGCAAATTCTGAGCGGTTCATCAAATGATTAATGTGATGGACATTGTGTGTGCTGTTGCACTCGGACATAAACTCACCGCACAGAGAAACAGTGGTTGGTGAGGAATATGAAAGACGATGACGAAAATACCGTCATCTGCGCGCATTACCATGATATACTGCTATAAATCGAATGGAATAACTGTTAAATATGCGGCAGCATATATTTCTATTGGATAAAAGTAATAGTCTTTGATGGCAGTTTGGTCCTCCTGATATTACGGAACGTGATTTGCGGTGAAATTTGTTCGACCAAAAGATTTAAAAAACACTTTACATTGCCATTTCTTGTATAGGTTGGTGTTGCGTATGTAAAGGTACCCTCAGTTTTTCTTAAACATTGCGCAGACAAGGCATCTCAATTTGGAACGCACTTGAGTTCACCACTTAACAACTTCACCCCCTTGACCTCCATAAACGTTTGTCGATTTGTATTATTGTCATCTTTGAGTGATAACCTATCACATACTAAGCAGTGTATGTACTGTCATCATGTGAACTTGCGTCGTATTACCGAATCAAACACGAAGAGCTAAGCAGTCAAAACAGAAGAGGATTTACCAGGGCGAATTGAATTATGAGCCTTAAATATGTTCACATAATGTACGAACAATGGTTTGCGTACAGCGTTCTCAGTGCGTTGACCATTCAAAATAAAAAAATAGTTATCTATAAAGCAAGTGCTTTTTTGCCTGATGGTTGTTATCATATTAAAATCCATAATCAAATCCAAAATTAAATACAGCTGGTTTATGCGCAAGGGTGCACATAGCTTACAGTACTCGCTGGAGTTGCTACTGCTGGCTGGTAATGCGATTATGGCTTCAAGAAAAGTGGACTTTGTATTTGGCGAGCGTAGGTATGCTTTCGATGAATCCTCGTTGGGCTGCGAAACAAAAAAAACATCCATGTCACTGCAGAACAGAAATAATTATTTTTGGTCCCATTTGGAGGTCCCACATAACTATCGAAAGCATCCATAGATCGGCACCTGCCAGCAACAGCACGAGCCACGTCTGATGTGGTCCACAGAAAGTTATAGGCACGCAGTCGCTTGCACTCTATTCATCTCCATCCCATCACCTTACTTCCCTTTCCCCTCCACCAGACTGGCTGCACCAATCCCTGCAGTCATAATGAGCTTTGGATTATCAAACCCTTCTCCTACCTGTGGATAAGTTTGTGATGCAGTTAAACAAGCATGAAAAATATGTTCTTTGTAATGACGCTAGACAAATTAAATTGCCACTCGGCAGCAAGTAAGATAAGCCACCAAACTTTTCTGGCCGAAATTTCCGTTAAAAACCATAAGGCTCGCTACATTTCAGTACCTTGTTTGCTTAAAATAACTGTTGGCGATCGTTGGGCTCCCGTGCTTCGATATCTGGTCGGCAGACCCGGTAACCAACAAAGGTGTACGATGGGCTCAACTCAGGTACTCGGTGATGTTCTCGTGCCCATTGCGATCTTTCCCTCATGCGACCATTAGGGTATTGATCAACCGTGATGGCCTCCTCGTGGCATGATTCAAACACTTTTAGCAGCAGGACATCCGATTTACATATACCCGTCACCTCCCCCCTCGACAGTTTTTCTCCTTAAAGGCCCGCAAACCGGCATTTGAAACTTCACTTATAGAAAATGCCGAAGGAGTTTATTTATTGTCTTCCCCTACCCAACGCTGATCCTATTCTGGTTCTGCATCATAACTATGTACAAAGAGGGAGTTCAAAGGTATTAACCTATGAATTTGCCACATTTAGCTAAAATTAACTGTACATAATCATTTTAAGAAGTTCTCCTATGCGGTTTGCCTACCTAAGGGTCAACAAATGTAAGGAAGGCCAAGTTGAAGCCAGGCTTCCGCGCTACTATCAAATAAAAGACTCCAGGCTTTATTCACCCGCATGGTGTAATCATTTAAAATAAGTATCTGGTTTCCAATATTGGTTTCCGGCGTCGGTGTAACTCCAGACGCCAGTCAAGCAAATTCATCGACCTCCCAAATACATGTTTCAGACATTTTTAACAATTTTTATCCAATAAATCAGGAACTGTAGGTAAGCAGAGTGAAGTCTTATTTATATGCAAAAAACTGTTACACCTGCAGTAAAACTCTCCGGTCAAAACGCATCAGAATATGCATCTTATAATGAAAACGACAAAGTTCGGACACCATAACCGAAGAGAGCTTTTGGTACAGCAATTGCCGATGACATCCGATAACCATGTGCTCGTTATCAGTTTTTTGTTGAGGTTCGTTTTCTCTAACGTTTTCGATATTTTTTGATTATATAATGCCTCTCATTGCCGTTTTGGCAGGTGCGGATGTGCGAACGCAGATGTCCGTCAACTTAACTTCGGGAGTGGAATTCAGTGAAGATTGTAATTTCGAACGAGCGACAAACCTGCTCTCAAACTGCATGTAAAAACTATCATCATAATTTTCCGGCCATTTCATGAAAATCCTGAGGCAATATTGGTCCTAATGCGTTTAGGCACTGGTGCTGCGAGCTTAAAAAATTAAAACGGGAACGCAAGTTTTATTTTGAAAACTTCACTGCAACACTTTAAAGTGAACGGACATTTATTTAAACAAAAGAATAATAAAGTCGACAGCTTAATACAAGTATTGCAGCATATGTAGAGCTAATTAACCGCGAAACATCTGACACAGAAAGTGACGTGATTATCAGATAAAACTGCATAATACATCACAAAATTAAACTTTAAGTGATACATGAAGACGTCAGGCTAGATGAGGACAATATGCCTCGAAAAACGTAAACACTTAATGCAAATATTACCTTAAAGGAAATTATATGCAAGTGCAAGGTACACTGAAACATCCATAAAAAGAAGTCATGATCGCGTAATCAGCAGCATATAACAGTCGGATCAACATGCGCACCCATGCACAAATGCAATGTTACTGCAGGCCGTCATTTGGAAGAAACGTGGAAATTGCCACAAACACTCGTTAGGAGCCTACTTAGAAGAATAAGTGACATGAATGCAGACAGGTCCACGTCATTCAACTGTCATCGGACCGGTCGTACCTAGTTGAGCATTTTCAGGGGTCATTGTGCAAACATTAGAAAGAGTAAAACTGCCGAAAACGCCAGAACACTAACCGTTACCGAATGTTGTCTCGATAAACATTCGTGGCAAAATCCTAGACCGCACCTTCTACCAATATAGTGAACACCGTAAATGGACAGGAAGCCACGACTCTGGCAATTCACTATAGCTACGACAGCCCACCCACCATGTCCCCTCATATTGACATGCAACAGCCCTGAAATGACAGCAAACTGGCTCATAGCTCGTCCGCCTACCTTACACCGGAGCGACGGTACCGAAGCATGTGATAATCCTCATCTCTTTCCAAAAGCATCGGTTTAACGACCGCCACAAGTCTTACGACTGACCAGAAGAACCAACACATGCAACAAATAGACCCCTCCATTGATACGCAGTACACTTTCAAAAATCCGCGAAGATTAGGTTTCTCATCCAACTCGTAGGGTACCAAAGCCCCTGTTTATATTGTTTGGGACGCAATATGGATTGAAGGTGAAACACAAAACAAAAAAAACTGTTTGCAATCTAGCAGTAAGCACTTTTAAATCAAAAGCCGAGATAATGGATCCATAGAGAGTTATTATATAAAAACATTTCAATTATTTGTGCTTCAAATGCGGCCTTCGACACCTTGTTCAATGCCGTCATGTTCTCAACACTCCTGATAATGACAACGGCGACCGTTTGCTTCATGCCACGGAAGACAAACCGATCTAGATGCGCGAACTCTGCAAAGGCTTTACCACACAACGTTTAAGATGGAATCAGCTTCACAATGACTGCCTCGACATACTTAATAGCCTCAAGGAATTCTTCTAGGAGCAGGCAATTTCTTCTGTCCACTTTGGTTAAGAGCTCGGTAAACTTGCAGGAGATATGGGCCGTATATCAATCCAACACGGGCTGAAGCCGCTTTTGATTTTTCCACGATTGTACATGATGGAGACCTGAGCGCAAAATGATCTTTTCACGACAGGTAGCCGGTTCTTTGAATCATAAGCGTCGTAACCACGGCAAATATATTTGGCAGAAATGCTCTTGACTTTCAAAACAACGTTACGCCACCTTCAGCTTCAGGGAACGCTTCCTGGTGCATTTCCACTGATTTAAATTCTGCTGTGAGAGCAGATTTGGCAAACTGCAAAACGGTACCGGATTTTATAGTGCCTGTCTGCAGTCGGCCGACAGACATAATGCCGACGTCACTGATCTTGTGGACATCCTAACGGTAATAGGCTCACGTTCAAAATATGACATACCTGGAGGGGAAGCCGCAGAGGCTTGTCAGTGGGACTCTTCGGTTGCTCGCTGTTGTCCATGACCTCAAGAAGAGTTTTGCCAGTAATGGGCCTGCTACGGCGGATGCAGGTCCACCCGTTGTACCACTGCATGGTAGTGCTAGACTCGGTCAGACTTTCCCCTTGCCAACGGTATAAAGGCAAGAATGGATCAAATATCGGATGGTTTCCAATTTTCTTAATACAGATTATGTCAAATTTATCTGTATGGATTCCCTCTAAAATTCCACGCTTGCTTCCAGTTGATAGCATTACGTTTGTAGATGCGGTCGCCAATAGTCGTAGACTTGCCACTGTCGATTTGTCTGATAACAATGATGTTCATATGAATATTTTCCTTCGTCATGAGCAAGGTGGCACACTTCTAATTCAACGAGTTGAACAATATGGAACGTAAGACATTTGCCAGCACACTTATACAAAATACACGCCATTAGGTGGGATTTACGCGCATGACCATTCAAAGTCTTGACAGTCGAAATTATATCAAGTCTTTCCGGTGACAATGATCACGGATCGCTACAAGCAAATGCTCGCAGAATAGAGATGCAACCCAAGGAAAGGAGTAGCGGGATCATAAAAAACCACCACCATGCCAAAGTACCTCCCCCCTCCCAACAAAGCCTCGTGGATTTTCTTTTCGCAACAGCTGACATCGAGGTAGCAGATGCCCTCGCTGAAATTTGTACTAAAAGAACATATGCTGCTGAAAGATCGTAGTGGCAGGCGTCACTCGTTCTCAGCTAAGACGCAATATTGGTCACTGCAGGCTTTATAACAGTAGGTTTGCAGCAGGGTATAATGAGCTGCAAAATTTTTTGGGAATGCCACTATTCTCATGATGATTCGACATACACTAAGGCGTCGCAAACTAACTCCCTGCTGCCAGTCTTGTCTGTTCACTTCTGATTGGCCCACTGTCTCAGACTATGTCTCGCTCATGGCCCCTTGAATGCATTTAGCATTTGGGTGACAACGACTTATGCTAAAGTGATTTGTTTTAATACACACTATCTCATGGTCGCTTGTCTTCTCTTACTCCTCTCGCACGGGCCTTGGGTACTAGTCGGCTAACTCACCGTTCATCGTAATTAAAAGAACTAAGCGTGGGTAGTAACGATGCTATCTTGTGATGACCAACTAAGTGCATTAAGACTTGGGTAAAATCAACATTGATAGCCAAACAGTCACGTGCAAAACCGGGAGATATTTATTGCTTGCAAACCAATCTGGGTACTCGATCGACACGAACTTTTATCAAATAACTTTCAACGGCTGCATCACACATGTGCACCTGCCATCATCTGCTCATCTGCGTCATCCATACAACTCTGTATCCAACAAAGCCTAACCAGCATGTTCTTCCGAAGATAAGGAATCTTTTAGTGTATATTCCCATCGTGTATGCTTATTGTAAATATAAGTTGCATGTCTAACTACTCAAACGCTGTTACAATATAGGACGTGTCATGCTTATATGCTAAGCTAACTGTGGTACATGGCGTGCCCTTAGTTGGATGTGAGACGTTCTGTAACTTTCAACCTATAGCTGGATGTGTAGCAATTCTCTAGTAATTCTGAAGACGGTACATTACACTAGCTTGGGAGATAATAAGCATGGTAACCGTTGAGCTAACCATGCAAAATGACGGTACCCTGAGGCTGGGCATTGTCTATCGAAAGCTACACTCAGAGACTGCAAAAGGCATATGGTGGACACAATCGAAATGGATGTTCAATCCGTCATCTACCTGCTACAATATTGCCACCATGTCAACACTTTTTTACGACCTAAATACATGGCAAATGTTGAGCTAGTATTAAATACACGTTTCTTAAACCCTTCAGCATAGTAAAAATCCTCATGTTAGTTAAGGCTGCATACAAGGTTAAAATTTCCTATATGCACGAACAGGCTGCAATGTGGCTTGTCACTTATTGGCTTTGGCATATATGATTTCTAGAAGTTACACATCCAGCATAGGCACAGCACGTCAAACAGTAGCATCCTAGCCCTAGTAGTTTAAACATAAGTAAACCAGCAGGGCAAGCATTGTGTACTCCGAGCTGCAAACACCTACTTTATTCAGAAAAGCACAAATTTAGGTCCAAATTTATATTGAGATCGAGGGAACACGGACTGGATCTGACTCCAATAAGTGTTATTGTTGACCACATATTAGCGTCCGCAATCGTATCAGCACTAAAATCACTCGCATACACCGCTAAAAGCAGCAGCATAAACGGTAGTCGCAGTGGTTGAAAAAAGAGACTTGGACTCTCCGAATCCTTCCGGGCAGCTACTTTGCATGAGCAATAGTGCAGCAGTAACAACTCAAATAGCTACTGTTACTCATTACTCAATCAGGCGATTTTTGTGTCTGCAATGGAAGACCTGGCTTACGTTATGTTCCTCTTACGTCATCGCAACGTTTTTTTGTCATCTTTTCAAGCGCGGAGAAGGTTTATAGTAGGGAAAGATGGCTGATTGTCTACTTTCACTTTAATTTACTAAAATTACCGACCTTGCTCATAGGCATATGGTGAATATCCTTGATGTGGATGGGCGAACTTAACACACATCCACACCTTATATCGTTAATTAGCATGAGCGGTGAGTAAGCCGACCCCGGTTTCCAAAGCGCGGCTAGAATGGACACAGGGACCACGAGACAGCGTGTATTCACCAAACCATGCTAGCGCAAGTCGTTCTTACACAAAGGCTAAATGTATTTTAGGAAATGCCCAATACAGATAGTCCGAGACAATGGGCCAATCAAAATTGAGCAGATATAGCTGGCAGGCAGCCAGCCAGGTAGTTTGCGACGCTTTTGTGGGGGCTGACACACCCACACGTTGTAAGTACCAACTAACCGCATCGAAGAACCATACAAGTAAAATTTCAGTTTCCAAAGACGACAACCATGGCAACCTTTATACCCAACGCGACATAAAGCAGTCGACCACAAACCATGTTCAATTAGCTTCAGTATCCACGTAAACACAACGCAATAACTTTGTCATGCCACACTGACCGTGCCTTCGGCTATCACGTGGAGTTAAAAAAAATTAATACAGAAAACACCTGCCACTACGATCTTTTAGCCCCTTTCCTTAGGAGAAGTAAAAACGACAGAAGGCGAGTGGGGAAAGAGTGAATTTTGGACAGAAAGAAAAGAAAAATACGCAAAAAGTAAGCTGACTATCGGACAAGTGTGTTCAGGCTGCTAGGGCGTCGGGTCCAAACTACTTTAAAACCTGACGCTCCAAACGCTGGCTTCCCTGCAGAACTTTTGATGCAGAGAAAGCGTCACATACTACTTGAGATAGGTGCTCCACTTATTATGAGGCTTGGCAGATTTGCTTAAACTGACCTAACACAATTGCTTAAAAAAACCTCGAGGCATTTGGCCGGATTTTACCCGCTTATTAAAAAATTCCTTCTCTAATACGCGGGTTTAAATCCGGCAAAATGCCTCGAGGTTTTATTTAGCAATTGGGTAAACTAAATTAAGCAAATCTGCCAAAACTCCTAATAATTAAGGCAGCCTAGTTGTCATTCCGGTATATTATAAGTGACTGCTAAGGCAATCCTGCTTGGGCAGTCAACTTGCTGCCCCATATCGGTGGATTTCATACGAGAGGCAAAGTTGGGCGGGTAATATCAACCTAAGTGTGGTTAAATTCATGGCGCGAGGTGGGGTGCATTTGGCTAAGCGGTTAGAGTGTTACTTTTCAATAAAGGCCTTCTATAATACGCGGGTTCAAATCACAACGAACGCTTCGAGTTTTTTTACAATAAGGTCAACTAAATAAAGCAAATCTGCCAAACCTCTTATACAATTAAGTAATCGTAGTGGTCATTCTGTTAACTTCTAAATGATTTTTTTAGGAATTCCGCGCTGACAGTCACCTTGCTGTTTTGTATTCCTGTATTCCATGCGTGCAGTTAAGTTGGGAAGTCAAAATGGATCCAAGTTTGGTTAAATTATCCGCGCAAAGTTTTCGATTGTAGCTAATTTCACCAATAGTTAGCTCCGTAAAAGCCTTCACTACTATTCGTGTCCATTCCAAACGCCACTTAAGTTAAGACAATCTGAACACTTCCTTAATAATAAATATGATTATATGTTTAAAAAAAATTTATAAATAAGAACAGAACAGCCGTTTATTATAGATATAATGGCTAAGTATATATTTATTTGGTAAGACTTTGAAGCAGCATCTTATTTTAAAGGTTTCGTTAAACCTTAAGAACTAGCTTACCTAAGGATAAGTGGATCAAAAATACAAAGCAGGAAAACCATTAATTTTTTTTCAGGAAAGACTTGAAACACATCGCCGTTAGATACTACCGCTAAACATACTCAACGGTAGGAACATTATTTTAATTCACAGGAAACGATCAGTTTTTCGATGTCAGTGATAAATTAAATTTGAAAATTTGTATACTTACACACCCTTAATGTTCATCCACAAATAAAGAGTTCAACGGTTTGCTGCCCTTTATGGGTTTGGCGTTTAATACATCAGAATTTTAGAATACTTAAATAAATATACTTACTTATATACAATACATGTAATTTGCTGATCTTTGGCCAATAAGCAACAAATATATTATCTTTATTCTTTAATTCAGTGCGATCACTGGTAGTAAACTCAAGTCCTTATTGCATTTTAATACTTTTTTGCATTTACGTATTTATTTGGTAAGTAAATCGTGTCTTGAATGGATTAATGTACTGGCTTTTGACGTAGACATAGACTACTAGGGGGCCGCACTTAAATTTGATAATAATTAAATATTTATCATAGGCGTATGCTTTAACAACTTTGCTGTTTTCAAGTTATGTCACTTGTGTTTTATAGGAATAAGTACGGCTGTGAATATGGCTACGATGGCAATCGTATGCAGTCGTGCGAATTTAAATGTAATGCAAGCAACCGGTGGTTAGAGTTTGATAACTCCACATCCATCACTCTTGTCCGTGAAGGTATTTGATGAGGAATTTCATGGGAACATAAGCCTACAATAAAGCCTTTTCCCGGTCACCGATTTTTTCAAAATACCACCTTGAACTCATGCATCCCCTAACTGCACGCCGCTTGGATTTCTAAAATTTGAATTCATGTTGTTCTGTACCTATTATACTTAGCTTTACTCAAATTGTAATCTTTAAACTAGGCAATGGATTCAATTCAACAATAAAATGTACTATTTTTCTATGACGTGTACAATTAAAACCAGTAAAAATGTAGTGGGTTAAAAAACGTACAGTTAGTAGACGTTACCTTTTCGAACAAACGTGTTTAAACACGGGGACGTTTGCAAACAGGGTGAGCATCTGCTGGACGGCCGCCGGGCCATAAAAGTCCTGATGGGGCGTTGCAGTAGTCCACCTGCTTCCTTTTGCGGAAAAGGCAAAATCGATTCTGGATGGAAGGCCTTCGGGCAAATCGAAAAATTTGTTGGATATGAACTTCATTATGCGCCACTGGCGTCAAAAGTGACGGAATTAGTACGCATACTTCGATGGCGAGAGATTTTTGCACCATTGCTCAACGGGAAAAAAAGCATGTTCTGAAACCAGGTTGACGTGCACCATTCTATTATTATATAAATGTTATATTAACAACTAAAATACTCTTCAAGGACTAGATTCGGTGCTGAGACTTAGAAAGATCAAGCGTTTTTCTATTCAGGCAGCTAACTGGCCATATCTTTTTTCACCACTAATGTAAATAAGCCGGAGGTCCGTAAAATAGCAATACCAAAATTTCATTATAAGTTGACATTATGTCCATCTAATGTGCATCCCGCTGCACTTACCTGCCATCCTGCAAGCACATAACACAAAATCAATATAGGTCTGTGGCCAGGTCCCCTAATGCAACATAACTAAAAATAATATAACCAACGTTGCAGCGATGTGGGCAAAAGTATATCTGCAATCTTACTCTGAAAAACTAGTTCACTGTCGCGAAACAATTTGCAGTCTATCAGCACCGCACATAATGCGTTGTTGCTGAGTTAACGAATAACGTAAATGTAATCAAATTCGCCTGCCAGAAGAAAATGCCATTTGGATGGCAAGAAAGTTCTTCCTTTGCTACGAGCTCCTTGTTCACAGCCCATATTGTTGATGCGAACGGACTTTTTTGGATTGATTAGGACGTGCATATTTTTTGCACATCTGATTCAATAAATGAGGACGCGTCCGTCTAAGTATTTGTTCTTGCAGATCAATGCGATTTAAATTAAATGCCCGAATTTGCACAATGTTATAGGCATTAAGTTTGTGTACTTAAGCCATATGGATTAGGGACATTTTAAAAATTGCACATTCGGATATTGATAATGTAATCTTAGTAGTAGCACTGCGTGGTTAAATATGCAAATGGTTTAATTTTATTCTCCTGTATTCCAGAACAAGTTTTCCTGCAGGATGATACATTCACAAACGATAAGATTAAGAACGCATATTGATCAGCTTTTATGGGGTTAATGAATTATTTTGGTCGAGAAGGCATATATATAACTAAAAAAGGAAATGGTTTTCACACGAAATCATTTTGAAAGGAGTTGAAGCAAATTATCTGAAACCAAACAAGAATATACAAGTTAGGATGCTCAATGTTATGTGTGGGTTTCACCTTGACAAATGGGCAGGAAAAGTTGCAATTCTGCCCACGTGATGGAGCTTTCCGTAACTGCAATGTTTACGCTGTGCGAATAGATATATAATCTTAATGTCAGGGAATTTTTAAGGATACAATATCATAAAATCAACTATTATATTCTTAACGATGGCCGACTTTCAATTTTAAGTATGATGGCAGTGCGTAAAACGTGGCAGTAAGATTGTAACAATCTGCTTTGAGTAACGAATTAATCTGCAAGAAGTGAATATACTTTTTCGGGAACAGCACTTCTTTCCAAGTGCTATGGAGAGTTTTTGTGGACAAAAATATTTACTTTCGGCATTGCGGAGAAGATTGAAGTATACATTCCTCTTACATTGCTTAAACAATCAATCCAATATGTTTTTGCCTTTTGTTTACTGAGTTGGCGAATTACGAAAGGACGCACTGCATTCCCCATCCCACGTGACTCAGTTTGATATGCGAAAAAGGCGATGTGACATTTGGCAGCCAACGTAGAGGGAGCGCTGTATTTTGAATCGTATTTGGAGAACAATGGAAAATAACATTCAGCATTTAAATTTAAGATTTCTGCGAAAAATAATGATGCAAAAAGTGATAAAAGTTAAACATACAACTCACTTAGGAAAGAAGAACAATTAAAAACATGCAATGCCTGCCTAATGGCAATTTATTGTGATGCTACGTTCATAATTTTTGAATAAAGTAGTTTGATACATTAGATTATGCGTTTTGTTTTAAACCATTATCCATTCTCTTACTTCTTGGAGTTTATCTGTTTTGTCGTTTCATAAAATTTTTTACAGATTTTTCCTCTTTTTTATATCTTCCTTTATTGTTCTCGTTAAAGCAGCCTTTACACCCAACCTACAAAAGTTCTATAAAGAACAGTCCGTGTTACAGAACTTCAGGCGTTCGGCTTCCGTGAGAGGTTCAATAGTAGACTGCAACCCAATCATGGTTTATCGGCTCCCGAAATTTATAAAAAAACGTATCTATGTCCTAAGTTAAGTGCTTAAATAAAAACAAGTCCAAAAGCCTCAAAAGTAAGCATGCCATTTGTTTGTCGCTTCTCACTTAACAGTATATGGCGAACGTGACATTTTCTCATTTAAACGGGTCTTTTTCTGAACAACCACTTATCATGTGTAACAGGTATCCGTCAATTGTAATGTTTTACCACTTTGACTGCCTGTCATAGTGCAAAAGACAAGAACTTAAATTTTAACATCCGCTTAAACAATTTTCACTCGAGCACAACATCCTTAGTTACATCCTCAGAACATTTAAGCCGACAGATAAAGTCTTTGTCAGTCGCATGCATTTATAGTTTGCTAGCTTTTGTGCAAGGTGATGAGGATGTGTCAGGTTACTCGGGCTAAGCAGCAAGTATAATGAATATAACTCTGCGTATATTTAAGACGTCCTGCTAAGGCTAATCAGAAAATATATTTTTACGGTTTTCATGTGCATCTGGACCAAATTGAAATATATGAGTATGGCCTTCAGCATTCGAAAAGAAAATTGAGGAGCATCAAGTAAGATGCCCTTGTCCACCTAGCTATCCTTGTTTTTTTCAAGTGGATTTAGGGAATTATTATATTCCATACTTTTTTAAAATAAATTATATTGATATGTGATGCGGAGTTAATCCTTTGCATTCTGAATGGAATATGCTATTTTGCATCTTGTGATAAATAACACGTAGCTTTAAACTTACGTAATATACGGCTACTACACACCCTTTGCGAGCACTGACGCTGACTTTATAAATACTGCAAGTATGTTTTGCGCAAAAATTTACTTTTGAAGGCTATTTGAACACATTAAGGTTGCTTCTAATCACAATACAATGACCGCCATTCATTACCAAATACTCACAGTACTCACCCCAAACCACGAAATCTAAGAAATTTGAAAATAAAACACCTTTTAATCAAACACGCCTTAGTAGGAGACCCCAGCTCTAATAGTTTTAAAATAAAGCCAATTATTTAAGACAATATTTTTTTCAAACAAAGATTTTAAAAGACCTGTATTTTCCGAAAAAGAGAGAGGTCTTGGTTTTAAAGTAAATTATTTTTTAAATATAGAGTAGATGCATTTATATAAAAATACAAGAGCTCAAAGCTGCATAAAAATAATTATTCTGCAAATATTTTTTTTTTCAAGTTAACTAATGCACATTCTTTCGTATTGGTTGTACTGTAAAGTGTGGCTGTTATCATAGAGCCCAAAGTTTCGTGTTATCATTTCAAAGTTGCTTCACGAGCGGTGCTACCGGTCTCATCTGTTAAAAAAATGCTTGAGATGCCGGTATGGCCGTATGCGCGCCTCAAAATATCGTCAAACTTTTAAGTCGAACTAGGTGCAATCCAGTTAAATTCTGGTTGCGCTGAACAGCTGCGCCCAGTTCGACTAAAAATGTATGACGATACGTTTAGGCGCGCATATGTCCATACCAGTCAATTACTAGCAAATATAAATGATATTGGTTGACTCAATCCTAAACCCACCATATTGTGCAAATGGAAACATACTTCCTTTCGTAAAATTTCCTTTTTTGAGAATTCAAGTTGGCAAACGAAGTGTTTTCGGCAAATCGTAATCAGGCCACAAATTTTCAGGGATAAAGAAAACTGTACAGTAAACAAACCTTATCAATGAAGTCTTATTTCATTTCATAGTTAAGAAGAAAAAGAAGAAAACTCGATCGCTGGGACAATATGTTGATTCACATGACGTTTCGATATCCGTCACGGATTCGTCACCAGTGGCATGATCAGAAAGAAGGTTGAGTATGCGCAGACCTTTGCAGTATTTATAGGACACAGCTATTTCTGCAAGTGTACAGCAACCATGAACGTAAATTGCCTTCTTGTGCGTGGACTGCTTCTAGGACGGCACGAGGGCTCTGACTTGTTGAAATTTCGTCACGGGCAGTGAGCTCAGACATGATGATTGCTCGGCCGTCTGCCTCCCCAGTGTTCGAAGGTGTGGCCAGGTCTCGTGGAATGCGCCGCAACTTGAGAATTGGCATCATTTCCCCGCACTGCGGCCGTGTCTTCGGCAATTCGCGTCCTGAGAAGTCTGCCAGTTTCTTCGACATAGTTGCTTTGACCGCAAATGCACCAGATCCTGTAGATGACCCCAGATGCTTCTTGCCGTGGCAGTGGGTCCTTTGGCTTCATTATCTGAAGCCTGATGGTTGCCTCCGGCCTGTGTGCGACACCAAATCTAAGTGTTGCGATAAGGCGGCCGGCTGCTTCCGATACGTTTTTGACGTATGGGATCGAATGCCAAATCTTGTGGTCGGTGCGCTTTTGTTGGCCAGCTAATTTGCACAAGCATGCGTTGACGAAATTGCGCGGGAAGCCATTTTCCCTCAACAACCGTCGGAGATATTCTTCCTCAGCAACTTTGTCTTCTTCTTCTTCTTCGCTGCAGTGCTTCTCAACACGCCGATAGAGTATTTTTACGCAACTGCGTTTGTGGCTGATTGGGTGGTTGCTGTTGTTATTCAGTACTTGCATCGTGTTTGTCGCTTTCCTGAATACTTTAGTCTTTAGACCACCAAAATCTTTTCGACAAAAGACGACATCAAGAAAAGCCAGCTGGTTGCTCTCTTCTTCCTCCATCGTAAATTGGATGTCCGGGAAGAGGCTTTTGAGACGTTCCTTGAACGTGAGCACCTGATCCAGTTCGATGATGACAAAGGTGTCATCCACATACCGAGCCCAGAATTTTGGTCTGTGGTGTTGAAAAACCAGTGACTCCAGCCGCTGCAGGACCACCTCGGCTATGAGTCCCGAAATCGGTGAACCCATCGGTGTCCCCTTCACCTGCTCGTAGATCGTTCCGTCAAACGTGAAGTACGTCCTGAGACAGAACTTCAGGAACTGTGTGATTTCCGCGTGTCCCAGGCGATTCTCCGTCTCATCGTATTTGTTTCGCAGGAGTAGTTCGACCTTCTCGATTGCTAGATCCTGAGGGATAGAAGTAAAAAGAGACGTGACATCGAAGGAAACCATGATATCATATGTTAAAAGCCTTACCCCTTTATGTTTCTCCAAGAACTGTGTTGACGTGTGGACCGTGGTCTCCGGAGTCAGTGGTTTGAAATTTCAGACGCCGAAACAGCCACTTTGCTAGCCCGTACGTTGGAGTGCCTTCTAGTGATATGATGGGTCGGAGAGAGTCGCCTTCTTTTGCATTTTGAAGAGGCCATAGAAACGGGCCAAGGCGGTTTCTTGTGCCCTCGCCATGCGTCGGTCGGACGGCATTATTGCACCCGAGTTCTCTAGAGCCAACAGGGTCGAAATTAATTCGCGTGTCAGCATTTTGTTAGGATTGGTTTCACAAAGAACATAAAACTGATGATCCTCCAATAAGTTTTTGGCCTTCTAAAGGTAGTCAGTTCTGTCTAATACAACCGTAGAACGTCCCTTGTCGGCTGGCACGATGAGTGCCTTGAGTACTCTGAATACAACGCGTTTGACCTTGGGGAGCATTATCCGTGGTTGATGAGCCATCAGGAGGGATGATACCTGGTGTCGGATAAGGTTATTCGTCTCCCCCGTTGCTTCCGTCTGATTTATGACTGATTCCACAGCTGTAATCCTGTTAGCAGGTTTAGAATCAGTCGTGTTGAATGAGGCTTCGTGCTGTAGAACATGTATTTGCTCCTTTGCCAGGTCTTTCGACGACAGGTTGTGACCCAGTACGTCTTTTCTGGATGACGTTGGATTGTGCAGTCTGCGGAATTTTCTCTCCAGTGCCGTTTCATGAATTGCTTGTTTGTCGCGGGCTTGTTCAAGCACTATCTGCTGAAGCAGTTGAAATTTTGTCCTCACCCATGAGCTCAGAGCATTTTATCTTCTCATGGTCAATTATCTGGCAATATTTGGGTAGTCTCGCGCGGCAATCTTGAATGAACAGACGGACCATTATCTTGCCAGTTTGAAACATTACCCGTTTCGCCGCCTCCGTTTTCAGCACCTGTTTGTATCTCACACTCCTCCGCAACACGTTACTGTCAAGCCATCTGTGCAGAAACCGGATCTTTGAATAGTTTGAGGCCACACGAAGAGTAAAAGTTTCTCATCGATGGGCCGATCGAAGCACATCGCGCCCAAATAATTTGCTAATGCAAGCGAACATGCGCGTCCCAGGTACCAATAACGTGGTGCCGAGGAATGTGAGATACAAGCAGGTGCTGAACCCGGAGGCGGCGAGATTGGTAATGTTTCAAACTGGCAAGAGAATGGTCTGTCTGTTCATTCAAGACTACCCAAATATTGCCAGATAATTGACCATGAGAAGATAAAATGCTCTGAGCTCATGGGTGAGGACAACATTTCAACTTCTTCAGCAGAGAGTGCTTGAGCGAGCCCGCGACAAACAACCAATTCATGAAACGGCACTGGAGAGAAAATTTCGCAGACTGCACAATCCAACGTCATCCACAAAAGACGTGCTGGTACACAACCTGTCGTCGAAAAAACTGAGGAAGGAGCAAATATATGTTCTTCAGCACTAAGCCTCATTCAACACGACTGATTCTCAACCTGCTTACAGGATTACAGCTGTGGACTCAGTCATAAATCAGACAGAAGCAACGGAGGAGACGAATAACCTTATCCGACACCAGGTATCATCCCTCCTGATGGTCCATCAATCGCGGGTGTGCTCCCCCGGGTTTCATTAAGATCAGTCAAGGCCGACGGGGACATTTTCATCGAGCCAGCCAACAAGGGACGTTCTATGGCCGTATTAGACATAACTGACTACCTTTAGAAGGCAAATCACTTACTAGAGGATCATCAGTTTTATGTTCTTTGTGAAACCAATCCCATCAAAAAACTGACAAGTGAACAAGATTCGACTTTGTTCGCTCCAGAGAACTCGGGTGCAATAACGCCGTAAGACCAACGCATGGTGAGGGCACAAGAAAAAGCATTGGCCCGTTTCTTTGGCCTCCAGAAATTGCACAAGGAATGTATTTCTCTCCGACCCATCGTATCACTAAAAGGCACTCTAATTTACGGGCTAGCAAAGTGTGTGTTTCGGTGTCTTTAATTTCTGCCCGCTGATTCGTAAACCACGGTCCGTTAGTCAACACAACTTTTGGAGATACTTAAACGGGTAAGTCTCTTGCCAAGTGATTTCACGGTTTCCTTCAATGTCACGTCTACTTTTACTTCGATGCCTCAGGATCTGGCAAGTGAGATGGTCAAACTACTCCTATGAAACAAATACGATGAGACGGAGAATCGCCTGGGACACGCGGAAATCCTACAGCTCCTGAAATTCTGTCTCTAGATGTACTTCACGTCTGGCGGACTGACCTAGCAGCAGGTGAATGGCACACCGATGGGTTCACCGATTATGGAACTCATAGCCGAGGTGGTCCTGCAGCGGCTGAAGTCACTGGTTTTCTAACACCACAAACCGAAATTCTGGGCTCGGTATGTGGATGACACCTTCGTTGGCATGGAACGGAATCAGATGCTCACGTTCAAGGAACGTCTCAAGAGCGTCTTCCCGGACATACAATTTACGATGCAGGAAATGGAGAACAACCAGCTGGATTTTATTGATGTCCTCGTTTGTGTAAAAGATTGTGGTGGTCTTAAGTCTGAAGTATTCAGGAATGTGATAAACATGATGCAAGTACTGAATTACAACAGCAACCACCCAATCAGCCACAAACGCAGTTGCGTAAAAACACTCTATCGGTGTGTTGAGACGCACTGCAGCAAAGAAGAAGAGGAAGACAAAATTGCTGAGGAAGAATATCTCCGATGGTTGTTCAGAGAAAAATGCTACCGGCGCAATTTCGTCAACCCGTGCTTGCGCAAATTAGCTGGCCAACAAAACCGCACCGAACACAAGATTTGGCATTCGATCCCGTACGTCAAAGACGTATCGGAAGCAGACAGCGGCCTTCTCGCACCACTTGGAGTTGCAGTTGCACACAGGCCGGATGCAACCATAAGGCGTCAGATGATGAAGCCAAAGGACCCACTGCCATGGCCAGAAACATTTGGGGTCGTCTACAGGATCTAGTGCAGTTGGGGTCAAAGCAAATACGTCTGAGAAACTGGCAGACTTTTCAGGACGCGAAATGCCGAAGACGCGGCTGCAGTGCAGGACAATGATACCAATTCTCAAGTTGCGGCTCATTTGCCGAGAGCCGGCACACCTTCAAATTGAATGAGGCCAAAATTCTCGCAAGAGGTGACAATCGGGTGAGCCGAGAACTACTTAAGTCATGGTTCACGGGCCCTACAGTCCATCAACAAGTGCAACGATTTGCTCAATCCATATTCAATCCTGAGATTCAATTTGGCCAAATCAAGCCGTCACATGAGGAACGAGCAGGCCACCACCTCATCGTACGCCAACACCGGGGAGCCAGGCGGCCGAGCAATCAGCATGCCCGAGCTCTCTGCCCGTGACGAAAGTTTAACAGGTCAGAGCCCGCGTGCTGTACAACAAGCAGTTCACGCACAAAAAGGCAATAAACGTTCATGGTTGCTGTATGCTTGCAGTAATGACTGTGTCCTATATGTACTGCAAAGGTCTGTGCATGCTTAACCTTTCTGCTACTTATGTCTCTGATGACGCATCCGCGACGGATATCGAAACGTCAGGCGACTAAACATATTGTCCCAGCGATCGAGTCTTCTTCTTTTTCTCAATAGCTTCTTTGGATACGGATGCTTGCTTGTATTGGCAATTAATCGGTTACGCGTCGCCCGCATGGCGATGTCAGCCTGAAGAGGTTCTTTTGTGTGCGGGGGAGAGATGGAATAAAGTTAAGTTAGGGGCATTGATCCGAGGTCAGATGCACCAAAGAGTAATTGCTGCAAGTTGCATGAAGCGTTTGACTCTCACTAGGGGCTGTGGGCAAAATGCAATCTTCAGCTGGCGTCGGGGTTGACCACTGAAGTGCATAGGCTTCAGTCAGTGTCTTCTGACAACACAACACTGGTTTAGCTAACCGTATATCCACTGCTTAAGCTATTTCTAGCACCCGTGTACATGGGCCTTGGAAAAGAAAGCTGCTGTCCGGTAAACAATCTGAAAAGCTTCATTTGTATTGACTCAATGATTCCTATTACAAGATGTGCGAGAATAGAGCTTGGTATCGATCTAGTTTCACCTTTACTTGACCAGGCCAGTTTGTGATGACGTACTCTCTTTCCCAAGTGTCTATTTGTTCGGCCGATGTATCCTGCTCCACAGGAGCAAGTGAAAGAGTGAATACACATGGATGTGGCCTTCAATCGTAGTCGGTATTTACCTCTCAATCGTAGAATGGGAGAGTTCGTGAAGAGGATCCATAATTTCGCCGCTGGGAAAGCGCTTTCAATAACGGTCCTCAGGCATCGTCGGACCACTCGCCCGTTGCATCGCCTAAGAATGGCAATCTTATGAATGGGTATTTCTTTTCTGCGGCTAAGGTCGCGGGCTTTTTCGCACGCTCGTCAATATTCCTGAGGATGACCTTTCCGGTTATCCATTTTCAGTAAGTGTCTGCTGCAGCTGTTGGACTTTTGCTTCAGAAGAAGATCGATGTCGTACTCTAGCAGCTAATCCCTGGACCAGATTTCGGTTAATATTTTGGTGGAACAGAAACTGTATTGTCCCGTCCAGATTTTCTAACGAAATACCCTATATGGGATAGATCCATCCTCTTGCCTTCGCAGAAGGGGGCATCAAGGAAGGCAGTATCATCGTCCACCTTAGTCTCAGCAGAATAGTTGAGCGATCGGTGCGCGCTGTTTAGCTTTACGATCAAGGCGTCAGTAAGATCGTTAAAACCTGTCGCAAAAAAATATATCAGCTGTTCGATTAAGATAAATACAAGGCCATTCTTGAAATAGGGGTAAAAATTTTACTACTTACAGTGTCTTCAGACGCTGAACTATATATAAGCATCTTATTACACGTCAAAACGGAAGACTTCAACAAATATATTTTTCAGTAACATTTACCAAACTTACCTGTGTAAATAGTCCACTTACATTACTGTCCTTAATATAAGAACTTGACTGTGGCAGTCAATTTAGCATCATTAATTCCGTCGCTAGTTGAGCACTCCATATAAACTTTTAAAAGTATAATTTGTCTTCGCATTCAAAGTCATAAATTCAGAATCTCAAAGGATTGGTCATTAGTTGCAGTTTTTTGATATGTAAAGAACACAGTACTAACTTATTTCCAGTCTCTTTTCAAAAACTACCGTATTTAAATGTATTGCTTAAAAAATTGAGTTTTAAATATAAAACTATTGGGAAAAACTAGAAATTTAAATTTTAATAATCGTCTTGATAGATTATCGAAATTTTCGACCAAACTGCGATGTTTCTTAATAACAAAATACGAAAAGGTTTGCGTGTATTCGACAAGGTTGGATAGCAATATCGTATAAAACCAAATCAATGCGGATTCTCCGCAGGTCAGACGAAATCGGAGCGACTTGTTCATAAACTCAAAAAAACTTACTTTTGCCTTAGAAGAGCTTCAATTTTCCCATAAGAAAATATTTCTATTTGACGGTCGACGGGTAACTTTTCCACCATTCATTTGTTTTTATACAGACCACAAGTGAAGGCTGGATGCTGCTGATTTTCTGCCTGATAAGTAACCTGACCACGACAAAAAGCGTTCAGAAAGCCTTTTGCCATGCTTCAGTCGTGGCAGCTGGAACAAACTGCAAGTTCAATGTCTTGGGGTATTTGCAAATTAATGCAACGTGAAGAAGATCCGTGTCCATTTGATTTTATCTGTATGTTGTCACACTCATGCAGACCAGCTAAATGTGAGACTATGCAGATTTTTAAACCCATGTAAATCAGTTGCAACGTATGTCTTATTCGGATAGATCGTGGGACGTGAGAGAAATATCTGTACCTGTTATCGCCAGATCTGTTCATTCATGAGTCTTTGAGATTTGCGTATACGCACCAAATTATTAGGCCTACGGATAATTCTACTCTAAAAATTTAGTTATTCTAAAAGATGTCATTTCAATTAAACTTAAACTTAACTTTAATTTGAATTCCCTTCTCTCTGAAATAAATGTTTGTGTAAACGTAAATGTAAAGCTGTACGACTATAGAAAGAAAAATTTCAATGGAACAGGTGTTAGTTTGAGTTTCACGGGTGGAGAAACACATGATACTCAAAAACATAGCAGAAACAAATTGAAAATAGTGCAACGAATTAAATCTTAAATAAGCCTTTCAGGAAATACGACTCTTTTAAGGTTCAATATACTGAAAAAGTATAACTATTGGCAAGACCACAAGTAGCCTGATAACAAAGGAATTTGCTATTCCGTAACGTATAATGTACCCAAACGTTCATTATGTGAATTAGATTATAAACGAACAGTTATAAAATTTACGCCAGTTGAAAATATATCCCTTTTGAAACTGGAAAATTAAGTCCAAAATTTATAAAATACAGATAAAATCAAACTAAATGAATTGCATCACTTTTTAGAAGTCATTGCATAAATCAATTCTTAGTGTTTGAAAACGTTTGTGAAACGCGCAGTAGAAAACGTTTTTAACAAAACATTTATAACAGCATTGAGGTGGGACGGTATGAAAAATGTCCTATATATTATCGCGTAGATGCACGCATAAAAGCTTTTTTTAAATCTGAAGCATGTTACAATCTACTTTTTTTGTAATATAATTTCCAGCTATGGACACTATAGAAACGGAAAAGACAGAACGTTACTTTTTTTAACAAAAACTGGCTACTTATTTGGTCATCCATTTTGCATTCTCTAGCTCAGAATCTAGTCTGACTGTAACCATCTTGTGTAAAACGAAATGAAGTACGTAAGGGAAAAGTAATGTCCCTTATTGCCATCTTACAATACTACAGTGGTTTTCAAATAAATTAAATGACCTTGACATTAACTAGAAAAAGTTTTATTTTTTCAATTAATTTTATGAAAGCCAATATCTAGCTTTATTTGTCAGTAGTGTCTTCTTGATATTATATTTTCTTTTTTCCAGTAATACCTTTTTGCTGTTTACATGACCATTTTAAGATAAAATACTACTCAAAGTTTTTTTTTAGTTTGCTATAGCAAATGTTGAGTTCGTTATTGTAAGCCCATTTCTTGCAAAAATATTCAGCATTGCACAATCTATTGCACTCCGCGCATGACAACACATGGTTACTTTAAGATTAATTTATTCTGTGTATTCCTGGCAGTTTGGCCAGTTATTGACTGACGGTAGCCCGCCAAATTTTCTAGGCACCGCTACGCTGCCCAAATTACCTTCGTCTTTCTCCTTTGATATCACACTTCCCTGCATTCTGTACTCAGCGTGCCTGTAGCTTGCACGCAAACCTACGCCGACCATTATCTGGATTTATGGACAAAAGCTTGTAAACACTGAAAATGCTTGGCAGAATAAAAAAGATGATCCAAATGTTAGTTTCTATTAAATAACGAAAATAGGTTAAATTTTTGAGTTTGAGAAATCATTTTAACATAAAGAAAGTGGTTTTTTCATAAACCACATGATTGCTTATTTTCAAAATAAATATCCATTTTGCCCACCTGCGAAACTTGAGCATTATTAAGAAAATGGCAATCTGCTTAACAAGCTAATGATACATTTATATTTCTCTTTAATAAAACCTATGCTTAGGGCCGCTCGTAAGCATTGGTGTATTTTCGTTCATGTCTTAGTGTAAGATACAGAGTAGTTTAACATCTTTCACAAGTTTTGTCATTTGGATACCTTCTTCACCATACTGCATATCATAGAAAAACACACGATTTAAGCTGAATAAACAATCAAGCAATCTTAAGTTTCTGCCAGGACCAGGCCAATCATATCTCGTCAAACAAGTGTGATTTTACGAGGCTTGAACCCCCACATAATGTTAGCACACGTGTAAATTTCTAAAATAAAAAGGGTCATTCTACGTCTAACTTTGAATGAAATGCTAAATATACGAATTTTCATATCTTGAGACAGCCATATTATTGACCCTATAACAATATTGAATACTAAGCATAAAAGTAAGCAGTAATAGCTGTTAACTGAAGTTATACTTTAAGTACTTCATGAGGTCACAGGTCACTGAGGATGTATGTAGGGATGCAATGGAATGTCTTCTTTTGTACTGAGCAACACAGCCGAGCCTATAAGGCGTTGTCCCATATCAGTAAATATTTCCATTCAGCGTGTGAGGAGATATGTGAATAAACGCTCTATTTTGCTTGTGAAAGGTAACATAGTCAACGCATTTCTAGTAAAACAAGATGTGCTTAATACTTCAAAATAAGCAAGCGGTTATGCGAAGAAATTGGAAGGTATGGTGTAATCTATAATATTATATTATTTAATGAATACTGGAACTAAAATTGGACAGACATTGGTTATCTTCTGCAAATATATTAATGCTATGGGAATAAAACCAAGCACAAAATGCGAATATATGTGCTTGAACGCAAACAAAATTATAATGAATGGTGCCAGCTAAAACGCTTCAATAAATCTGCACAATGATAAAAAAATGCATGCATCAATTTAGAGTATATGGTGTTATTTCAAAAAAATCTGTGAAAGATTGAAAAGTTCGCCACTCACATGTGGTGGGGCGTACAGCAACACTTTTTGCGGGAATGTCTTTAGGCGCAACCACATTGATATTTCTGACAAAAAGAAATTGACACATATTCAGAAGTCCATAATCAGAACATATATATATATATACATTTTAAGAGATTATAACCATATATGCCGCCATGATTTCGGTCAGGCAAGCCGATGTATGTCCAATAAAAAAATGTCAATGCAATCTTGTGAGCCATGTCTTAGGTGTTGCAGATAAACACGTGAGGATGAGACGGGTGGTCACCTCATCTGACGAATTCTAGGGGAATTGTAGTGTCATTTTCAAAAAAACACAAGAAAAACCGCTGCTGAAAGCACCACCACTTACAGCATTACGTACTTCGTTGCCATGTTACCATCTTATTTATTAACTTATGAAACTGGCCTACTATTGTGGTTGTCTGTTTATGTATCTGAAAATAAATTATTTTGAAAAAGTTGTAGCAGATCGGTGTACTGTACAGCATTTTATATTCACAAACTCCAATTTAGTTGATTTAAACCTTAAGGCATACAAAGGTATAAAGCGTTCACAAATGCACTGTCCTTCACACAAAAATAGTCCTAACATCGAGACGAAATGGACTCGATCACTAGGACAATATGCTTATTTGCCTGACGTTTCGATATCCGTCGCGGATTCGTCATCAGTGACATAAGTTACAGAAAGGTTAAGCATGCACAGAAGTTTGCAGTATTTAAAGGACACAGTCATTACTGCAAGCATACAGCAACCATGAAAGTTAATTGCCTTCTTGTGCGTAAACTTCTTGTTGGATGGCACGCGGCCTCTGACCTGTTGAACTTTCGTCACGCGCGGTGAGCTCCGGCATGCTCATTGCTCGGCCATCTGGCTCCCCGGTGTTGGCGTACGATGAGGTGCTAGCCTGCCTGTTCCTCAAGTGACGGCTCGCTTTGGCCAAATTGAATCTCAGGATTGAATAGTGATTAAGCAAGTCGTTGCACTTGTTGATAGACTGGAGCCCGTGAAACACGAATCAAGTAGTTCTCGGCTTACCCGATTGCCCCCTCTTGCGAGAATTTCGGCCTCATCAAATTTGAAGGTGTGGCCGGTCTCTTCGAATGAACCGCAACTTGAGAATTTACATAATTTCGCCGCACTGCAGCCGCGTCTTCGGCAATTCGCGTCCTGCGATGTCTGCCAGTTTCTCCGACAAAGTTGCTTTGACCGCAACTGTACCAGATCCTGTAGACGACCACATATGTTTCTTGCCGTTGCAGTGGGTCTTTCGGCTTAATTATTTGACGCCTAATGGTTGCCTTCGGCCTGTGTGTGGCTGCTATTCCAAGTGATGCGAGAAGGCTGCTTAGTGCTTCTGATACATTTTTGACGCACGGGATCGAACGCCAAATATTGTGATCGGTGTGCTTTTGTTGGCCAGCACGTTTGCGCAAGCACTGGTTGACGAAATTGTGCGTGTAGCCATTTTCTCTGAACACCCGTCAGAAGTAGGCGAACACTGCAGCAAAGAAGAAGACAAGGTTGCCGAGGTAGAATACCTCTGACGGGTGTTGAAAGAAAGTGGCTAGCCATGCAACTTCGTCAACCGCTGGTTGCACAAACGAGCTGGCCAACAAAAGTGCACCGACCCCAAGATTTGGTGTTCGACCCCTACGTCAAAAACATACCAGAAGCAGTCGGCCGCCTTGTCGTGCCACTTGGATGTGCAGCCGCACACAGGCCGAAGGCAACCATTAGGCGTCTGATAAAGAAGCTGAAAGACCCACTGCAACGGCAAGAAACATCTGAGGTCGTCTACAGGATCTGGTACAGTTGCGGTCAAAGCAACTGTGTCGGAGAAACTGGCAGACTTCGCAGGACGCGAATTGCCGAAGACGCGGGTGAAGTGCGGCGAAATGATGTCAATTCTCAAGTTGCGGCTCATTCGAAGAGACCCGGCCACACCTTCAAATTTGATTAGGCCGGAATTCTCGCAAGAGGGGGCAATCGGGTAAGCCGAGAACTACTTGATTAGTGTTTCACGGGCTCCAGTCTATCAACAAGTGCAACGACTTGCTTAATCACTATTCAATCCTGAGATTCAATTTGGCCAAAGCGAGCCGTCACTTGAGGAACAGGCAGGCTAGCACCTCATCGTACGCCAACACCGGGGAGCCAGATGGCCGAGCAATGAGCATGCCGGAGCTCACCGCGCGTGACGAAAGTTCAACAGGTCAGAGCCCGCATGCCATCCAAAAAACAGTTTACGCACAAGAAGGCAATTAACGTTCATGGTTGCTGTATGCTTGCAGTAATGACTGTGTCCTATAAATACTGCAAACTTCTGTGCATGCTCAACCTTTCTGTTACTCATGTCTCTGATGACGAATCCGCGACGGATATCGAAACGTCAGGCAAATAGATATATTGTCTGAACTATCGAATCTTCTTCTTGACAATTGCGTCCTGAGACATGGATGTTTGCTTGATTTGGCAAGTTCCGATATTGTGCGGTCTTCTTTAGCTTATTTTAGTTTATAGTTTAGTCAGGTAGCTTTAGTTTTGGTTTAGTTTATCTTCACTGTAGTTTTAGTTTGGGGTTGGTTAGTTTGCTTTGCTTTAGTCTGTTTAACCTTTGGCGGTAAATTTCATGTTTAATGTTTCTGCATTTACGTTTTCACGAAGGTTATACATCGTTTACAGTTCAATTTAGTTTGTAGTATTTTACTAATTCTATTAACTGTGTTATGGAAATGTTAGCTTTCTTGACCTTTTGTTACTTTATTTCCGTGATGTTAAGTCTTCGTTCTGTTTGAATTTCTATACCATCACTTGGTTGCCTTTTGCCTGTAAATAGAAAGTTACCTGCCACTAATTGTAGGACTTTAATCTTAAAAAGGCACATTTATTTGTACAATTAATGTTTCCGAATCAACGCTTTTTCGTTTGACTTTATACGAGCTACTTTTTGTCCAAAATTATCAAGCTTCATTACCCATACTTTTCCAATTGTATACGCTTTGTTGTTAAATAATTATTTTTTCTATGATATGGACCCTTTATAACCTAATTCACCAGAGGTCCAGTATCACACAATCACGGTGCGTTAGTTAAACTGCTGATACTTATATTTTATCCATGTGCATATTCTCATTTTCAGTTGATGTCTAGAACGCTTATTCCGTTTTGATATTTTAAATAGATAAAGTCGTGTTTAAATGAAGCTGAGACACAGTAAAGCTATAGTATTATAGCCAAAAGTTTGCTCCATTGTTTGATTGCATATAAAACGTGTTTCCATGGGCAAAACGCACCCCTAAATAGACCGTTTAAAAAACGTCTCTAGTAAGATGTCTACGTTTAATCACGCAATTATTGTTGAGAAGTCTTGCATTCTGGTAGGAATAAGATTATTCATCGAAAGGTCTACCGTCCTAGTGCGGTGTCGATTGTGGTCGAATAATAAACGTCTGCAAAGAGGCACTGGGGTAGGTCGGCAGTTCTGTTTAAACTGGATTAAAAGTTTGCACGGTCCTCGGATGAGCAGAGTAAATATCTCCGGGCTGCCCTTCATTCGTCTTCCCTTTCGCAAACACCGAAGACATTTAAAATGTTAGCCTAATTTTGACCAGGTGTCTGAATTAAGCGTGTCATGACAATGAAAGTGAACAAACTATCGTTAAAATTCATTTTTTATATTATTTATAACATCATTTCGTTGACAAAATGCATTGAATCGAATGCTTCTGCTATTCGTTTTTTATTGTCTCTGGTAAGGTTATTAGCGGCAAATTATTACTCGCTTGGAAAATAAACATCCTGTACCAGGGATTACATCATTTTACCTTTGCGGTGTATATTACAGTGTCACGAGTTATGAATGTATTTGATTTAGGCTCACTGGTATTATTATTTATAAGATCGATTTGAAGTTTTTTGCACACAGTTTGCTCGTTTGTATTATTTTTAACACCTTTCTCGCCATTCCCAATCAAGGTTTCTGGGAAGTTTCCACAGCTTTTATCCATTTTGCAGCTAACTGAATAGTTATTGCGGTCCGTCTGCTAATGTTCCTTTTGATACACTCCACTCAAGATTTTCACACTAAAAAGCATACAAATTGCAAAATGTGTATAACTGTTTAACTACTTATGGTACATGAAGGCCAACAGACGCAAATGCGGACATTGAATATTCAGACTTATAGCCCTCCCCTCTTATAGTAAATATAAAGTTGAATCGATCGATTTAATTGCGGACATAGCAAATACGCTATGTTTAGTAACACAATTGTTTGATAAGGGCAAGTTAAATATTGGGAGAAGGGTTGAATATGTTTTAGGAAATTCGACCGCCTAAAAGTACGGTTGGCGGTGGCTTAGTCATTCGCTTCTCCAAGAGTCGCTATGGTGGGTCGCTTGTTATAGATTGTGCAGCACTATATATACATGCCAGAACCGAACATCCATCACGCAAACGGAAGTATGATGTTGTAGCTGTGTTGAATTAGTGTTTGCGGTCGTTAAGACACATTGACTTTGTATTTATAGATAAATTGTCACAGAGCACCTACTCCTCGGTTAGCAGTGACAGTGAGACAGAGTGAAACTCCGTTCAGTCTGTATTTCTGATGTGTCACAATATTCAGAGTATTAATTAATACCAATAATGTGCGAAGTGGAAGGTATAATCACATCGAACATAGCTGATACAAATATATTCGAAAGTATAGTTTTATAGTTTTTGCATTTTAAGACTCTTCCTCATTGGCTTAAAGAAGGATCCTGCGCGATAGCCAAATAACTTGAATGTCCATATAAACAAAATAATCACAGTCCACCTCCAATTGTAAAGCATAACTCGCCATGCGGATTTGCAGCAAATATAATGTGCATTGATAATTGATGAACTGAGAGATAATTCAGTAGTATTTCCGACATTCTAGCAATTAAACCTAATTTGTTATCGTACACAGAGAACTGCGTCTGGTCCGATCCTTTTGCACATATTACGCTTTCTTACCACTTTGGTCACTT
>JAYGXS010000005.1:41822468-41899606 GCA_036362985.1 Ligula intestinalis
AAGTGACCAAAGTGGTAAGAAAGCGTAATATGTGCAAAAGGATCGGATAATAAGGTGAAGAAGGTTGACATTTTGACGAACCTGCGTCCGTTTTTGAGGCAAACCTCGTAAGCCTGAGAGCTTGTGGTTGGCAGAAACGCCTTAAAGTAGCATTTTTGTGAGCAAGCCTCAGGAAGGCGATTTACCTGGCTGCGGTAGGCTAACATTTGGGTACACACGCGTTGTGATGCCGGAGGCTACGGGTCAGCGTCAGCGTGTTCGCACATGCGGGATGGTCAGGCGGGACCGGACGTTGAAGTGGTTACTGCAGCAGAGACCGGGAGCTCGACTGCCATCGTGTGATATTCTGTGTACGCTGACGCGTCAGTTTTATGCACATCATATAAACACCGTTCTTATCGATAAAACCACCTCATTGCCAATCATGATTTGATTGTCCTTTTGGCGATGCAAATCTTCAAATTTATCGCAAAACATTGCTACTTAGCTGAACGTGCATACCATATGCAGCAGGCACTTTGAAAGAAAAAAGCAAGATCCCACTCATTTAAGTGGGTAAGAAAAGCTCGTTTTCAAGCAGTCACTGCATTATCAACATTTGTCAGTGAGAAACTGAAATGTTTCCTCAACTTAAAACATTTCATGTAGTGGATTCTTTTGTCTCCTAATGCGCTGAGATGCGTCTGATAGCAGGTCGACGTGCATGTTTCATACAAATGTATGATAATAGCAAATCAATTTCCGAGATAAATAAATTCGTTGGAATGTTGATGATCAGTTTTCCGGGATTAATTTATGTGACTATCTTCAGTCGTTTCAAATTGTGTTAACGACTTCTTTAGAATGTTCGTCTTTGCCGATGCATTTCTTAAATACTATGTACCAAGAGGGATTTCAAAGACGTTTGCCTATATTTCCCTTAATAAATTTGACTTGACTTGACTTGATATGCCTGATCCACTAACTTCCGCTATGATCCCTTTCTACATTCACTACTGCTACCGATAATGCATCGAGAAGGCGGCTGATGTCCGATCTGACAAGTAGCAGTTCGCCATCGCTACAGACGATGTTCACTGTGTGTCCACTGTGTTGGAGAAAGCAGAACGCCCTCAACTTGTATAAATGCGTCTATTTTGCTTATTTTTTTTAACCTCACCTAAGCCACAGTAAAATGTTTCACTATTTGATATTGTTGTCAACCGAGACACAGACGTAGCAAGCTACATAGCATCGTAACAGTTTGACCAGCCTAATTTACAAGGACAACCGCGAGCACTACTGCAAGTTTAACCGAGAAGCAGAATGGCGTTTTATCCATATAATAGAAAAATAGAATCGTACTGTCTCCAGCTCATACCTTCACCTCCAAATTCAAAACCCGTCAACGAGGTCACCTCTCGCACATGACGCAGGTGACTGACGCGGAGAAAGCCGCTCGTAGGCCTGCTACCACACGGTTGGAGTCCCAAGTTGTAGGTTCGTTCTGATGTGTACATTAAATAGCATCCCCAGTTCACACTCACAAATATCATAATAAAACTGATAAATTCACTGGACTGATCATTTATCAGTGACTGGAATGGAGTTTGGCTGTAAAAAGTCATGATGCGAAGGCGCTATCGCAAAATGATACTCACACACAAACTAACTGGGTCAAAAGACACCAAAATATGTAACCAACCGGTAATTGACGTTGTTTCTATATCAGAGGTGCAAATGCTCAGGTGCTACGTGTTTGAAGAAGTAAAGATGAAGATTTATTCATCATAGACTGGCTGTCGATGGAGGAAAACCTGTGTGGTAATCTTTCATCATCTTCTACGGTCCCATGACTGCCACCTTCTTGTTTCTGCCGCCATCTCTGACAATAGCCTCTTCTAAGCGTATTTACTCAAATAAATAAATTGTGCCGGTGTGCGACAACTGATCAGTTACTAGTGGTGATGGCTTTTTTAATATCAGCATTGCTTTGCGGATCACATCTCACACTTTGATTGCATCCTTTTATGTCAACGCGTATATTTTATATGCCCGCTATCTTCACTTTTATCATGGAGATGATTGAATCCGACACAAACGGTGAATATCACAGTAATAGAACAAAATATTGCCTATGGATATTTTTAATGTGATGCTTTCCATGTTAATCGTAAAAATGAATGGCCCCTTTTGTTTAAGGGACGCTTGACTGAAAGATTCTACAATCACTCAAACGAGAAGATCATTGCTTTATATAATACTAGCACGGAAGCCCGGCTTTGCCTTGGCCGTCCTTACATGTTGTTGACTATAAAGTAGGCAAACCGCATATGAGAACTTCTAACAATTATTATTTCCAGTTAATTTCAGCTTTAATTGAGAAATTCATTAGTTAAATACCTTTGAACTCCCTCTATGTACATAGCTATGACGCAGAGCCTGTGGCGCTGCCAGAAATGGATCAGTGTTGGGTAGGGGAAGAAAATCAATAAACTCCTTAGGAATTTTCCATAAGTCAAGTTTTTATAGCCGTTTTTCGAGATTTTAAGCAAACAAATTTTCGTGCGTGGGGCTGAAGCCGGAAGGAGGGGATAAGCGACGGGTATATGTAAATCGGATGTCTTGCTGCTAAAAGCGTTTGAATCATGTCAGGAGAAGGCCATCGCGGTTGATTAATACCATAATGATCATATGAGCGGAAGATTGCAAAAAGCACGAGAACATCGCTGAGTACGGGAGTTGAGCCCATCGTACACCCTTGCAGGTTACCGTGTCTGTCGACCAGATATTGAAGCATGGGAGCCCAACGATCGTCAACAGTTATCGTAAGCGAACAAAGTGCTGAAACGTAGTGGGCCGTATGGTTTTTAAAGGAAATTTCTGCCAGAGAAGTTTGATGGCAAACATTACTTGCTGCCGAGCGGCAGTGTTATTAGTCTAGCATCATTAAAAAGAACATATTTGTAATGCTTGTCCAACTGCATCACAAACGTGTCCACAGGTGGCACTAAAAGTTGAGCGAGTTAGTTAGTATGTATGCGGTGAAAATTGTAACATGTGGGCATTGAGAGAGCAGAATTTTGAAATTAAACAATAGTGAGAAATATGGGATCATAAGAAGGTAGGGAATAAGCATCAATAAGCAACGTAAGGGATGGAAGTTAATTTTGTCCGACTAACGCTTCTTTGTAAACGATATTTCTCGAAACGCCTTTGGATTTCGAGCCAACTCGAGATATCGCAACGTAGAGCTGACCATGGGAAAATGACGATTTTTCCAGGAGAATTCCAGCCACCCTGAAAGTTTAACATTGGGACTTGTTGATAGACATGGTGAAGCAAACCTTCACGGGAAATTAAAGTCGTCGGAAATTAAATGGAGTTTCAGATGGCAAGATAGGAATTAAAGGGATATAAGCAGTCTCCCCTTTTGCACAACTGGTCATAATTGTGGCCTCTATAAGGTATGAAATCAGTCGAATGATAATAAGCCTTGCGTCATTGCGCAGCCGCGGTGCATCAATATTTATCATCAGCATAATTGGCGCGTCAACCTTCAGAACCAGTATTTGCGATAGAGCACGAGATATGTCCAAGCTGTTCAGGTATTTAACTGGATAATTAACACAGTCGGAAGGATCAACCGTCGTATCAAAATATTGGCTCACATTTTCCTCACCTGGAAGAAGACGTCTAATTCTGTTGTTAATCTTATTGACGAAGTTGTTGTTCGGAGCAAGAATTTCTCATTTGCATAGCCATTCTGCGTTGGTGAAGTTATTTTTAAGATCAGAGTAAACTTTGTCAGTAAGATCTTTGTCACTGCTCAGCAAATTTGCAACCAAACTAATAGGGATGTATCCGGTAGCATTGCTGTCAACTTTCCCTTCACAAATCTTCAAGATGTTTGTTAAGAATCCTTCGCCTTCATGGCTATTGTGTAGAAGAACTCTCATATTGGTCGTGAGTTTTATAGTCTTCGCCATTGACCATAGTGGTGAATATTTGAGGCAGAATTTTACCTAGTCACCCCTGGTACCCCTTTGAATCACTGGTAGTGTCTGGCGGAAATCACCAGATAAAACCATTATGATGCCATCAAACGGAATTTTTTGTTCCTGTGGCATCACGCAGCGTTCTGTCTTCCGCTTCCAGTACAAACCTGTTGGCAATGAAACACTCGTCCGAAATTATGGCTGAGCACCGTTTCAACAATTCAGATGATCCACTACCTCTGCTTATGTGACATTTTGTGGTGCCATCATCAGGTAACCTTAGAGGAAGCTTGAAGGTATTGTGAGCAGTTTGTCCACCGGGAAGTTGCGTTGCTGCTATACTAGCCGATGCAACAGCCAAAATAATTTTGCTTTCTTTGCGCAGCTCAGCCAAAAGCAGCTGAATGACGAACGTTTTGCCAGTTCCACCGGGCGCATAGAAACAGAAAACGTGGTCGCCATTTTTGCGGTGAAAGACAGTGTCAATAATAATGTTGAATGCGTGCAGTTGATCGATCAGCATCCTTGGTTTTTAAAAAGCCACGTATGCTGCCAGCTCGGTAACGTTGTAGCAAAGTTCCCGCTGAATTTCAGTTTGAATCTGATTGCCAATGCTCCAATCAAACGGATGAAATCCATTCCTTTCAAGTTCTTTGTAGGTAGAACACAGAAAACCGTCAATCATCTTTAGATCTCCAAATGATGTTCGACCTTTTACTTCATGGATTAGCATTCGTAGGTGGAAAATTCTTGTTCAGAAGGGTAAACAGTGTAAATTCTGCCCGTCTTCACATGATAATTGATGCCCGAATGTCCCTGAACTGGAATATCTACATTTAGTCAGGCCAGCTTTTTCGATTTCATGTGTTGTACGGGGAGACCTGAATGTATAAAATTGTCCGGGCAAACGAATCTGGCTGGCACAATTCGAAGAAAGCAGTCAAAGTTGTATCTTTAGGATTCTGAAGCTGATCCAAGAGGAATCCTTCCATGACGTAAATCCGTTTGCCAATTTTCAGGTGGACGCTTAAGTTTTCAATAGCCGAAAACGGTTATGGATATCGAAACCAAAAATTCTCAAGAATGCCTCACTGCTGCTGATGTATCTGCCAATTTCATACTAGGTAATCTCATCATTGTTGTTACGGTGGTTAAGAGAGTACATGGTGACGTCGGACCCTTTGTTGATGTTCTTGCAGGGGTACTTGATGGACTTCGCTGGGTTGAGAAATTAAACGTTGATGTGGGCGTTCAAAACTGTTGAAAGTAAAGGGCAATATGGTACAACCCAACGGTAATCAATAAGCACACCACCGTTTCGCCTTTCATTGATTACGGCTTCGAATCCGCCAATATCAGGTTGTCGCCTTCTATAGAGAGGGTTACCATCCCCACCAGTCTGAGTTGCATCTAGATATCGCTTTGGAAATCTCTTGGTACATTTCGCATCCTTCATGCAAGGGCTGTTATCTGACCGCATGGGCCATGCACCATTTGGGTTTTGATCGTTTCAAACAGGACAGGGTAAACGGATCGGTCCGGCAACTCCGGAAGATTGCAATATTTCCTTCAGCCAGACCAAAATGTGAGCGTGGGGCAATCCTCTCTTTTGCCACTCAACAGTGAACATGTGACCCAGAAAATCACTGAAAATTTTGAATTTGTGATGAGTCTCATCACGGGTTTCAACTAAAGCTGGAATACCCGCGCGGAAACATCATGGCGATCCTGTGGCTTTTGACCGGGAAACAACTCATTAGTAATTGCAGGCCACGATGGGTTGCAGGTCAACTTAATGAATAGGTCCGGGCGACCATAATGCCTAACGTAAACCAAGAAGGATGCAATTGCCCACGCAAAGGTCTTTCTTGTATGTGCGGAAATAGCAAAGGCGTTCTGTTTCCATTTTCTCAAAAAATATTTGCAGCAAATTGCAGGAACAACGTTTTAAATCGACAAAGTAGGTTAAATGTTCGTTCCTAAATCATAAAGTGATACAAGTAGAAAGCTTTACAACTTACTGTTTTACGGGTGCCAATTTGGGGTGTACCGAATCAATAACCATCTTCACCATTAACAAGCATGGAGGGTATTTTAGGGCGTCGTATTAATGGTGTGTCTCGTATTTCCTTTGCAACCTATCATCCCTCCTTCTAAAAACAATATTCCTGTTGTCGTGCGGTGTTCCTGACATAATGGCGGCCAACTCGTTGCATGCAGGAGCATTAAATATTCGCTGGTCTTCTCCACGCAAATTTTGCGTCGTGGACGCAAGGGGACCTTTTTCGCCTGGAACAACTCAGGTGATTGAGCATACTGCAATTAGCGTCGTTTGGCTTACATTTTTCCTATGGATTAGGTTGAGGGCCGTAGGGTGGAGAGGGCTTAACTGGTTTACTATAGTGATACAATAAGGCGGTTGCTAGGACTCCTGCTGTTTTAGCTGCATCGAAAATGTCTGGATGCTTGCAGCTGACAGAACATCTGAAGGCATGGTGCGGTATTGCCTGCTACACGCAAGGGAAGATGTTCTCGTTCATAGTTATAATAGCCTTAGTGTTGAATTTGAGCTAGCAGAGCCTCTGAGATTTTTAAGGGATGGTTATTACTGATTATTTACTCGAGAGTCCTTTGTCCAGATTTCCGCTCATATAGAGTAATACGCCAGTGCTGGAAGTAAGTCCCGGGAGCTTTCAGTCGTATGCTTAATTTTGATACTTGTTGTGACGAAACAGTCCACGTGCTATCTAGTAAAGTAAGCAGTTTTCCCCTACCTTTTGCTCTCGTGTCGTTTTTAAGACATTATATGATAAGGCTTCATGTACACACGTAAGCTGGAATCGAAGTTAACATAAAGGCCCAAATGCAGTGTCTCTTTCAGTGGGTCTCATCTTATTTTGAACTCGCATGTACTGTTTCGGGTCCACACATGCAGACCAATCCCATAGTCGGGTAAGTTTTCTTTCTCTCTCCTGCCCACATCCATCGGAGCCGATAGTGTGAGGGTGGCAGGCAGAATGTTACGCAGGTAGTCACGAGAACCTCTGTTAGTCCATCGGGCTTTGGTGCGTCAAGGAGCAGCAGTGTCAGCTTTTACTTTTGGGTGCAATGGGTATTAGCTTTAATGTAGGATATGTTACCTTAGTACACATTAGTAACATTTTTGGGGATTTTTTGCGAACCGGAGGTTGAGGATAGGTTTGCTTGATTTGATAATGGCGGAAGACCTATCGTGCTGTCAGAGATCTCAGCACGACAACAGGGATATTGTCTTAAGAAGGAGGGACGATAGGTTGCAAAGGAAATAGATAGATAGATAGATAGAGAACTATATTTTGATGATAATATCAAAATTTTCAGCAAAAAAGTGGCTCCATTCGCGGAGAGTAAAAATAAGATCAATTATGTGGTTCAAAAAGCCCAAGAGTAAGCAGTCAAAGATAACAAAATGCTCAAAGTAAGAAGTCGACACGGTTACCACATCTGTTATGGAGACAGGTGTGCCTTCAGCTTCTCAATTTCCATTTCTTCACACGTGAGGAATCGTGCTAAGAATGGGAATACCGAGTACTGGTAGGCCGATGTTCGGCAGGTCATATGACGGAAGCTTCGGCGCATGGTACGAGAAGATTTCGCAGCCATTAATTCAGAGTGGAGAGGGTGAGCGACCTCACTTAGAATACGGTCCACGAAATTCTTGACCGATTTAAAATGTCGCTGTATGATGAGGTCAGCTAAAAAAACATAGGAATAACCGGCAGCTGAAGAGAGCATGCGGAGAATACGAGACACACCATTCATACGGCGCTCTACAATACCCTCTCATGCTTGTTAATGGTGAAGATGATTATTGATTCGGTACATCCCAAATTGGCACCCGTAAAACAGTTAGTTGTATAGCTTCCTACTTGTATCACTTTATGATTCGGGAACGAACATTTAACCTACTTTGTCGAATCAAAACGTTATTCTTCTAATTTGCTGCAAATTTTTTGAAAAAATGGAATTCAGAACAATGCTGCAATTTCCGCACATGCAAGAAAGACCTTTGCGTGGACAACTACATCCACCTTAGAGACAATATACTTTCTGATGGTGGTAGTGGTGCTGGTCGTTGTCGACTTTTCATTTTGCCGTCAAGCCACACTGGGGCTCCTCGCTACATGCATGAGGGAACCCAAGATGCGTTGGTTTACGTTAGGCATTATGGTCACCCGGAACTATTCATTACGTTGACATGCAACCCATCGTGGCCTGAAATGACTAATGAGTTGTTTCCCGGTCAAAAGTCACAGGTTCGCCATGATGTGTCCGCGCAGGTATTCCAGCTTAAGTTGAAAACCGTGATGAGACTCATCACAAAATTCAAAATTTTCAGTGATTTTCTGGGTCACATGTTCACTGTTGAGTGGCAAAAGAGAGGATTGCCCCACGCTCACATTTTGGTCTGGCTGAAGGATATATTGCACTCTTCAGATTTCTAAAGATTTATGTGCGCGGAGTTGCCGGACCGATCCGTTTACCCTGTCCTGTTTGAAACGATCAAAATGCAAATAGTGCATGGCCCATGCGGTCAGATAATAGCCCTTGCATGAAGGATGCAAAATGTACCAAGAGATATCTATAGCGATATCTAGATGCAACTCAGACTGATGTTACAGTGCTGGCAGCATACGTGGCTTGTCAAAAACCAAGGATGCGGGTCGATCAACTTCACTCACTCAACACTATTATTGACAGTGTCTATCACCGCAAAAAGGACGACCACCTTTTCGTTTTGGATGTGCCCGGTGGAACTGGCAAAGCGTTCGTCATTCAGCTGTTTTTGGCTGAGCTGCGCACAGAAAGCAAAATTGTTTTGGTTTTTTAATCGGCTGGTATAGCAGCAGCGTTACTTCCCGTTGGCTAAGCTGCTCACAATACCTTCAAGCTTCCTCTAAGGTTACCTGATGATGGCACCGCAAAATGTCACATAAGCAGAGGAAGTGGATCATCTGAATTGTTGAAACGGTGCTCAGCCATAATTTCGGACGAGTGTTTCATTGCCAACAGGTTTGTACTGGAAGCGGAAGACAGAACGCTGCGTGATGCCACAGGAACAAAAAATTCCGTTTGATGGCATCATAATGGTTTTATCTGGTGATTTCCGCCAGACACTACCAGTGATTCAAAGGGGTACCAGGGGTGACTAGGTAAAATTCTGCCTCAAATATTCACCGCTTTGGTCAATGGTGCAACTCACGACCAATATGAGAGTTCTTCTACACAATGGCCATGAAGACGAAGGATTCTTTACCAACATCTTGAAGATTGGTGAAGAGAAAGTTAACAGCAATGCTACCGGATACATCCCTACTAGTTTGGTTGCAAATTTACTGAGCAGTGACAAAGATCTTACAAACAAAGTTTACTCTGATCTTCAAAATACTTTACCGACGCAGAATGGCTATGCAAATGAGAAATTCTTGCTCCGAACAACAACTTCGTCAATTACATCAACAACAGAAGTAGCCGTTTTCTTCCAGGTGAGGAAAAACTGAAAAAATATTTTGATACGACGGTTGATCCTTCTGACTGTGTTAATTATCTAGTTAAATACCTGAACAGCTTGGAAATATCTGGCATTCGATCACAAAAACTGGTTCTGAAGGTTGACGCGCAAATTATGCTGATGATAAATATTGATGCACCACGGCTGTGCAATGACACAAGGTTAATTATCAAGCGACTGATTTTATACCTTATAGAGGCCACAATTTTGACCAGTTGTGCAAAAGAAGAGACTGATTATATCCCCCGCATTCCTATCTTGCCATCTGACACTCCGCTTACTTTCCGACGACTTTAATTTCTCGTGAAGGTTTGCTTCACCATGTCTATTAACAAGAACCAAGGTTTAAACTTCAGGGTGGCTGAAATTCACCGGGGAAAATCGTCATTTTCCCATGGTCAGCTCTTCGTTGCGATATCTCGGGTTGGCTCAAAAACCAAAGGCGTTTCGGGAAATGTCGTTTACCCAGAAGCGTTAGTCGGACAAAACTAACTTCCATCCCCTTACGTTGCTTATTGATGCGTATTCCCTACCTTCTTATGATCCCATATATCTCACTATTGTTTAATATCAAAATTCTGCTCTCTTAATGCCAACATGTAACAATGTTCGCCGCATACATACTGACTGACTCGCTCAATTTTTAATGCCACCTGTTGACGCGTTTGTGATGCAGTTGGAAAAGCATTACAAATATGTTCTTTTTAATGTTGCTAGACTAATAACACTGCCGCTCGGCAGCAATTAATGTTTGCCATCAAACTTCTCTGGCAGAAATTTCCTTTAAAAACCATACGGCCCACTACTTTTCAGTACTATGTTTGCTTACGATAACTGTTGACGATCGTTGGGCTCCCATGCTTCAATATCTGGTCGACAGACCCGGTAACCTGCAAGGGTTAACGATGGGCTCAACTCCCGTACTCAGCGATGTTCTCGTGCTTTTTGCGATCTTCCCCTCATATGATCATTATGGTATTGATCAACCGCGATGGCCTTCTCCTGACATGATTTAAACACTTTTAGCAGCAGGACATCCGATTTACATATACCCATCGCTCATCCCCTCCTTCCAGCTTCAGCTTCACACTCGACACTTTGTTTGTTTAAAATCTTGAAAGTTCTCATAAGCGGTTTGCCTACTTTATAATCAATAACATGTAAGGAAGGCCAAGGCAAAGCCGGGCTTCCGTGCTAGTATTAGATAAAGCAATGATCTTCTCGTTTGAGTTATTGTAGAATCTTTCAGTCAAGCGTTCCTTAAACAATAGGGGCCATTCATTTTTATGGTTTACATGGAAAGTATCACATTAAAAATATCCATAGGCAATATTTTGTTCTATCACTGGGATTTTCACCGTTCGTGTCGGATTCAATCATCTTCATGATGAAAGTGAAGATAATGGGCAGGGCTCCCAAAAACAGATTTTTTCTCAGCTGTCTAGTAATTTTTTTCATAACGCGGCCTTGCCTTTTTTTGTTGTGGGTTTAAATCGGACCAACCACTTAAGGTTTGTCCCAACCGGGTAAAACCATTTTATTTAATCTGCTTAACATTCATACTATTGCATTCGTTTTATTTAATTAGCAAATTCGTTCATTGTGTCTTCACGATATTACGAAAATAAATGTACATCGTCACCATATTGTGCACACAGCGTGCAAATATGAATTGTCTTTTATTTGAGGGAAAAAGTTGCTGTTTGAATTTTATTTCTAATTTGTCAGCAAAAAGCAGATTGATGCCCGGATACCAAGGCATGTAGTGAGGCAAATATCCAGGAATCCTAAAAATTGAAAATTTCCGTGATATCCTAATCTGTTATTCAAAAAGGCTGACTTTTACATTATCAAATTCCGTTTCTTCACAGATGAGGTACTGCACCAGAAATAGGAGTACAGATTGCTGATATACCAATGTACGGCATGGCAAGAAGAACGCCTAAGCGCATAGTACTGTGGGCCTCGTAGCTATTCGTCAAGACTGCAGAGGGTGAGAAACCCTACTAGGGGTGCGATCAGCAAACTGCTTGAAATTTTACAAGTCTCCTTGTAATATTATGTCAGCAAAGATTCAGTAGGACACATCAGCAGCTGAACAGGGCATTCAGAGGGAAATTTCTAAGTGGCTATGCGTTCATGAAGTGAAACTTAAAACATAACTGGAGAGGAGTAAACAATAAGGGGTAGAATACAGGCATCAATAACTTTCCAGATTTCGGCTTGTGATGTCCGATATGAAAAAAGGTGTATATAATATTACAGTTTACGATTTTTCTCAAAAAAGCCTTCAATATGAACAATGCCAGGGAAAGCCTAGAAAAGATTTGTATGAAACAGAGCACTGATCCTCTAAGACGTGCAAAACACGTCTTCTTGAAGCGCAGATGAACCTGATGGATCAGAGTTCACGTTTGTAAGAAGAAAAAAGGAGGCAAAAAAGCAAAAGCGTCGCTTAAGCCTGAATCAGAGTCGGGAATGGAGCTTAGTTAAGTCATCTCTTATCAGGCTTTTCGAACAAGCTTTCTTAAGCGTAATGAAACAGTCGAAATTTTGGAGTGCATTGTGATGCGCGGGGCACAGATTTCACTTGATGCTCGTCTTGAGTATTTTTTTGAAAAAAAACCATCACAAATTGCTGCATTACTTGCAGTACTAAAGGACTGAAGCAGAAAAGAAATCCGTTGTTTTTTTGTTTCGCTTAGCGCTACTTTGCAGTAAGGCCAAGCGTAACTGGCCTCCCCCTAAAAAATCAGCCTTCGGGTCAATGTGGTAGACAATACATTTTCATATTTCACAAATGGTAGTTAAAACCTCATTGCCTGTTTGACTTTGCAAACAATCTCTGCGTGTCCGTCGTTTATTGTCCAAATGAGCCACGTTTAGTTTTGCTTTTCTGTAATGTTTGGGAATTATTTGGAAAGTCAGGAAAGTTGATTCAATAATCTATAAACATAAACAAAAGTCACCTGCACCAGAATAAACTATGTAAGCTGATGTGTTATGCCATATTTTACCGTAAGAACTACAGCTTCAGGCTATGACTTGGAATCTTTCAAGTTTACAAAATCAAACCTCACCAAAATTACAACTATCTGATGAACTCTTATTTTCGTTTCAGGCCTACCGACCTAAAACTATTCAACTTTTGGACCATGGCGTATACCTATAGGGTAATGCAGAGCTTGCCTTGGCAAACCTTATCACTTTGTTTTCTGTCTGAGAAAAGAAAACGGTTTAGACACTAACCTGTGGTCTTTAAGTACCATCAGTAGACAAAATTTCATTAGTGATCCCTCATTAATGATTAAATTAGTCATATTTCACTCCTAGTGGCAGCTTTAGCCCTTTAATGCCCATGACAGGCTTTTCCTTTACTAAAAGGAACAGATAATTTAATTTGACGCAAGCGTATGTTGGACATATTCTGAGCTTCAATGGGACTTATCATACAGGACGACACATTTCGCACTTGAAAAATAAACGTCGATTTTTGTGCCTAACAGCCGGTTAATGCATCAGGAAATATGCGTTTATTATGTGTTAGAGAAATTCCTGAGGGAAACTATATTTGTTTATGTTTTTTTGTTGTTGGTGTTACTGCTGTTGCGGCTGCTTCACTCCTTTTACCATATGAGTGTCACAGATGTGGTCAGCTAGCGAGATACCGAGGACCTGATCCCCCACTGATGGTTAGCGATGAAAAATGCCTCTGAACTTGGATCCTGAGCCTCCATCATTTGGTCAACATTTTTCAAAGCTTAACAAGCGCGCTAGTCATATCAGTTAGGGCAAATATTTTCCGATGTGTGTCCTTTTTCACAAACTGTTGCAGAGTTTCCTCCAAAAAATGAACACAGAAGAGCAGGGTTAATGTTTTCGTGACCTCTGAGGTTAAAATCGTTAACTGGAATGAAAAGTTACAGTTTATTTTCATTTAATTTGCAATCATTAACTATCAAAGTGATCTGTATACGTACGCATTCCAATAACTATATAATTAAATGGTACTTACTATGTTTACTTCAAAAGTCGACACCTGGAGATACCTGATACTTGCGGTAACTCTAGACCAATCGCAAAAATAAATATCGGTCTAAAGATAGATTTTTAATATTGAAATACGACTGCTTAGAAAATGCTACCATTCCCTGCCAACTTTAAAGTAAAACGGTTTATAAGTTTATGTGTAGGCATCACTTGCAGAACATTGGGACTTGCATGATACATATTTCGACCTGATTTGGTCTCATCAGATGCAGATACCAAACTCTAGTGTTTCCCCGGAAAATTGCCGCCACACTCGAGATTCAGAGCCACGTTTCTCCGGTCAGGAGCAAACGCCTTCACCATTGAGCTATCGAGCTCAATTTTTTGCCGGTTGTTAATCGAGAATATGGATAAATACATCATGACAGCTAAAAGGCCTAAATACCAGGGCACGTGTGTCCTGCATCTGATCGGTGAACACATACAGTTGATTGTATATCTGATGAAATCTTGGGGATTGGAGGATTCAACGCTAACTTGAAGTTATTTATTTAGTTCATTGGGCTGACTTGAGGGGCAAAATGTTGTGTATTGGAGGTTTGATTCCATTTAGATTATAATAATGGGAGAAAATAGAGGCAATCATGAACGATACCCAGCCTTTATTGATATGCAAGGAATTTTCTACGCTACGAAGTGCTGCGGAAAAGAATGTCTTGTGCGTGCATGTCACACTATGAAAGAAAATTTATGAAAAACAAAAACTGTTATATATAAATGTTCACAAAACGGAATATTTTGTTTCGCGTCCATGAAATTGATTGTAGGGTTAATATGAAATATCGCATTTATTTTCGGAAGAGAAGAACGAAATAGGTTTTAAACATTATATTTCGCAAATCTGCCAATTGGTGTGCCATACAATTGAGAAATAAGCTTTTGAGGTTTTTCGTTGCCATAATCCAATATTTTAAATAACAAATTTCTCTGACCTGATACGTTGCTTGAACTTTACATATATGCATTAGTAAACAAAGGAAAGGGTAAAATCTCAGCGAACCATCTTTGTTGAGGCCCCGCAAGGGTTTAAAATTCCTTTATTTCCTAACTGTTTTGGACTCAACTCTTGTACTTATAATTAACAGATAACTAAGCTTGCGCAAAAAGCCACTGCTTACTCGATAATTTACAGGCGCGTTTAAGATAAAATCAGTGAAAGTGAATGCCGCTAAATTGAAGTGCGCACATTGACCGCTGAGAAAAAACCGCATGATGCCGAAATCAAGCCACCTACTGAAATCCATCCTTACATGGTGGCGTGGGCAGAGGCTTTGTGTTCAGGATCAAATTCATCCCCTCTTATCCCGAAAATAAAACTTATAACAGAGCGCTAACTATTTTCGCAGATGTGCTTTCCCAAAGTAATAAAATGCCTATTGTGGTCATCAGTACGTGCACCAATTGCGATTACACTCTTGCTTTCACTAAAACATATGCATTTGAGCATGTTATTCTGGAAACAAATAAAAACATACATTTGCGGATCCGTCTTCTTGGGTTTCCGACGTGTGTATGGACACGTCCCATGGTCTCCTAGTACAAGTAAATTCGTTTTTTTGTAACCGAATATGTCATGTGACACCTAAGAAAGTCAACTTGCTATGAAATGGAACCAGCGTGATAAAATGGCACATAATGAATGGTATTTAGAATCGGTATTTTATAGTTACATTTAAAAACTTATGCGACGTAAAGACTCCATTCTGCTCAGGAAAACATGTTCATAACGTTGATAAAATTATGCACACGTGTGAATTTCCTGAATATTTTCAAGGTACCAACTGTTATAAGCCAGCAACATAAAAGGACAAGACTGGCTTAACTTAAATTATATTGTAGTATATAAGAGTGGCCCCGCAGTATGTAACGCTAAGTTACCAAAGATGTGGTGTCTAAAGCCTAGTTGACTTAATCTAGACTGACTGATGGCAGCTTCGTAACTATGAATAGGATGATTGATGATTAAACTTATTTGTTCAAATGCCCTCTGTAAAAGCTGGTATTTAGACCTTTCCGTGCCCCTGATCGATGTACTTTCCTATTTGCGAAATGTCTACACAAGAAGAGGTCCAACAATATTAAGTCATACAACAATGCATGATCCACAATAAAGTAAACGGGGGTTTAAATCCACCTTCCATCATGAATGCACGGGTCCTCGTCAAAAGTATTGTGATTGTCTAAAAGCTAAAGTATTCAGGAAAGCGACAAACACGATGCAAGTACTGAATTACAACAGCAACTACCCAATCAGCCACAAACGTAGTTGCGGAAAAACACTATCGGCGTGTTGAGACGCACTGCAGCGAAGAAGAAGACAAAGTTGCCGAAGCAGAATGCCTCCGACGGGTGCTCAGAGAAAATGGCAACCCGCGCAACTTCGTCAACCGGTGCTTGCGCAAACGAGCAGGCCAACAAAAGTGCACCGACCCCAACATTTGGCGTTCGATGCCGCATGTCCAAAAACGTATCGGAAGCAGTCGGCCACCTTCTCGCACCATTTGGAGTTGGAGTCGTACACCGGCTGGTGGCAACCATTAGGCGTCAGATAGTGAAGCCGAAAGACCCACTGCCACGGCAAGAAACATCTGGGGTTGTCTACAGGATCTGGTGCTGTTGCGGTCAAATAAAATCAGTCGGAGAAACTGGTAGACTTCTCAGGACGTAAATTGCCGAAGACGCGGGTGCAGTGCGGTGAAATGATGTCAACTCTAAAGGTGCGGCTCATTCGACGAGACCCGGCCACACCTTCAAATTTGACGAGGCCGAAATTCTCGCAAGAGGTGACAATCGAGTGAGCCGAGAACTACTTGAGTCATGGTTCACGGGCCCCCTATCAATCAACAAGTGCAACCATTTGCCCAATCCACATTCAATCCTGAGATCAATTTGACCAAAGCAAGCCGTCACTTGAGGAATGAGCAGGCCACCACCTCATCTTTTGCCAACACGGGGGAGCCAGACGGCTGAGCGATCATCATGCCCGAGCTCACCGCCCGTGACGAAATTTCAACAGGTCAGAGCCCACGTGCCGTCCAACAAGCAGTCCACGCACAAGAAGGCAATTAACGTTAATTGTCGCTGTATGCTTACAATGATGACTGTGTCCTATAAATACTGCAAACGTATGTGCAGATCATGTCTCTGATGACGTATCCGCGACGGATATCGAAACGTCAGGCAATTAAACATATTATCCCAGCGATCGAGTCTTCTTCTTCTTCTTTTTCTTCTTCTTCTTTTTCTTCTTCTCAATTCAGGGGTTCTAAGACAGCAACTTCCGCAAAACTTGATTGGCCAATGACAGAATTCCTTCTGATAAAATTAGATTTGTGGTCACTTTTTACCTCTAGGCCCCTCAAAATACAGGATTTACGAAGGTTATGGAAACGTCAGCACGATGACAATTTTGTTTTCGTAAAAGTACAGTCCTTTTTATATGCACGATTAAACCGTCGCTAGGTGGGAAAAATAAATTCAAATCAGAGACGAATATATTCTTAACATGATAAATAAGGTATAAATGCGAATATGTTAACGATACATAATAATTTTCGAGGTCATATCATACAAATTATTTGCAAAATCTATCATCGCATCGGATATGCTCGGCTGAATTGCTCTTGATCAAACGAAGAAAAACAAGCTTAATGTTATGAGAGCTTAGATGCATTCTTTTATTAGACTCCAAGGTCATAACGAATGGTATCCTGCAAACTGTTATCTACATATTATTGTACGTAGATGCAGCTTGGTCTGCTGGCATTTTTTTTCTTTTTTCAGTTTCCTATCTGACAATGAAGTAATTAAAGACATTTATAAGATGCTGGTTTTCATAGTAACGACACGTATATTACAAACATTTCGATCCTTAAAATCAGATAAACGTTTAAAAGCAAAGTATGCCATCATTGATGTAAATACTATGTACTGGTTAAAAGGGCCGTGTATTTACGTTTATCCGTAGGTCATCCAAGCCACACGTTTTCAATTTGGAATTATAACAAATAAAGATATGGCTTTATAATTTCAGATTAAAACGACTTTTCAGCTAGGTTCTAAATTAAGTAAAGGAATGGCTTACACCCAAGCTAGTTTAGGCATCAATGGAAGCCACCTTTTTTGGTATGAACTGTGTCTTTCGATAGTCGAATTTATAGAGATAAGTACATGTTCAATATAAATATCTCTAAATGAAGAAGCGATTGCTAAAACAAGACTTTTATTTGCCTGACGTTTTGAATTGTGCTGTGTAATCCTTAATTATAGGTGAAAGTAACAAGTCATGCTCGTGCGCAGATAGGGTAGAGACATTAACAGGTTGCACGGTATGTATAGGTCAAAGTGGTCATCTGCGAGTGTGTGATAAATGTTCACTACTGTTGCCACCACTCGGATCTTAATTGATGCGGCACCGGCTTGGCACTTCGCTTTCGACACACTTATTGCCACAATTGCCTTGTCAGCCTCGGATGCGGGCCTAATAACTGTGCAAAAAATTTGCCCACTCTCGTCAAACTTGATGCTGCGGCCGGTCGTTCTCACGTGCCTGATTATGTAACTCAAGAAATGTTTCAGTACACTGTACGTTTGTTCATGTACTGTGGTCCTGAGAACCATGACTCCATCATATCGTAGCTCATGCGTTTCTTACCTTTTTCGGGGATTTCGTCCTCATCAAACCTGGAAATATAATCTCTTCGAGTGAGCTGCAATATGGGAGTTTGCTTCGTTCCCTCTTACCACCGCTGCATGCTCGGCCATTCGCGTCCAGATTAATCTTCCGGTTGCTCCAATAAAGTTGCTTTGCACGCAAATGCAGCAGACCCCGTAAAACGACTCCATTTGTTTCCTGTAATGGCAGTGGGTCTTTAGAAATCGTGACCCGGTGCCTAGTGGTTGTTTCTGTCCTGTGCGCAATTCCAACTCCAAGTGCAGTGAGTAGGCCCCTGACCACTTCTGATACATTCTTCACGTACGGAAGAGCTCACCAAAATTTTGAAACTGTTCAATGTGGCTTCTTCTCTCGTTTGCGCATGCATTGGTTAATATTATCGCGCGTGTAACCATTCGCTCTCAGTACCCGAAGAAGGTGTTGCAATTCAGAAAATTTGTCTTCCACTACGCTGCAATGCATCTCAATGCGCCACTAAGGTGCCATTACACGCCTGCGTTTGTGACCGAGGAGGTAGTTGCTATTGTTGTTCAGGACTTGCACAGTATTAGTTGCTTTTCTGAACACTTACTTTTTTTAGTGCACCATTGTCTTTGTGGCAAAAGAACACATTCATGAAGGCAAGCTGGTTGGTAACTTCTTCCTCCATCGTCAATTGAATGTCCGAAAAGACGGCGTTTAGACGTTCCTTGAATGTGAACACCTGATACCGCTCAATAACAACGGTGTCATCCGCACACTAAGCCCAGGATTTCGGTCTGTGATGTTGAAAAACCCACGACTACAACCGTTGCAGGACCAAGTCTGCTATGAGTCCGGAAATGGGCGAACCCATTGGCGTGTCCTTTACCTGCTCGTAGATAGCTTCCCTGTAAAGTACGTCTTGAGGCAGACATTTAGGTGCTTGAGGCGATTCTCATTTTAACATATTTCTGTCGTAGGATTAGTTGTATAGTCTCGACAGTCAGGTCTTCTAAAATAGAAGTAAAAAGGGACGTGACATCAAAGGAAATCATGATATTGTTTGCTCGAGGTTTAGCCCTTTAGGTTTCTTGACGGATTGTGCTGAAGACCTGACTGTTGCACTTGAATCAGCGGTCAAAATTTTGAGCCGTGCGAACTGCCACTTTGCCAGTGCGTAGGTTGGAGTCCCTTTGAGGGATACGATTGTCCGGAGGGGTGTGCCCTTCTTGTGCATCTTCGGGAGACCATAAAAGCAGGCCCACGCTGTTTCTTGTGCCCTCGCCGTGTGTCGGTTTATAAGTGATATTTCATCTGATTTCTTCATTGCCAGCAGCGTTGTGTTGATCTCACGTGTCCGTGTCTTCATGAGGTTGGATTTGCAGGGAACGTAGGACTAAAGAACATCTAAAATGATTTAGCTTTGAAAATGTAGTCTGTCCTGTCCAGTCCGATAGTCAACCACCCCTTGTCCGCCGGCAGGATAACGAGGTCATTGTCGGCTCTGAGTTCTTAAAACACGTTCGAACTTCAAAAGAGTGTCGTGTGGTCGATAAGAAACCCATGTTTAAATTAAATTGATGAAAGATGTGCAGACAAATATCAGTTCTTTTACGCTTAGTGTCCAAGTGAATAATACTGGAATGCAATACCCACTGTAGTAGTTTTAAAAGAAAGCAAACTGCACAGGAGGTTTTATTTTATGAGTCGATCTGCTATTTTGCCTCACGTATACTTAACTAACCAGTTGGGTGGTATTTTATGCAGACGGAGATTTCGTTTCATCAAGCATGGCTTATTATATGCCATTTAAACGCATATCATCACGTTTTGCAGGAAAGCCCTTACAAAAGATGTTCCCAGGGGAATGCGCATCTAATCAGGACTCATGTGTAGATGAAGTCAAGTTAATTAAAGAAGGGAGGGGCAAATGCTCATTGCTTACATTGCCACGAGACTTTCTTTTCGTTTTTTTTGTCTAATATGACTAACGTCACCTATAATATGTGTTAAGGGTACACAGATACATGCCCCTTTTCGCCTATATCCAAAACATTGACATTATTTAGAGTATTTCTAAGTATTTGTGCAAATATTTTGACCAAATTTAACTATAGAATCAAGGATATATTTGTTACCGTGAATTTTATCAAATCAGTGACTTTGTTCCTGAAAAAGAATTTAATTTGGCAGAAATTATCCTTTTTTCCTTAATTGAGTGCCTATTGCTATGCTACCAGGTAAGAAAGATTCAAACACGTTACGTTCGTATGATATGCTGTAAAGAAATTCCAATTTAGATAACAAAAGTTTGCAACATATCCCTAGCAGAAGCGGCAGGTTTTAATAAAAAAATGTTCAAATGCAACTATAGCTAAGATTAAGTATTTTTCTTTAAAACGCGAGGAGAAAGTGTACTTTCAAAAATTACTGTTTGCTTATGCGTGACATATTTTTACCAGAAACAGACAGAATAATATTAACAACATTATAATCTCAGTAAATATTCGGCCACTTTCCTGTTGGATTTATTCTTTCGTTGAAAAAAATGGTGGCAATAATATGTTTGACTTGTAGCTATACGTATAACATTCATTAGTCTTATTCCAACCCAATGCTAAACAAACCTGACAACGGGAACCATGCACAAATGTCTAAAGTGCATGACAAAAAGTAAATGATCGGTGAGGCAGTGAACAAAATACAACTGTGGCTGGCAAACGGAACTTTATTAAATTGTTTATTGCGTCCGTTATAACATTTTTTTCCTGTCAAAACCAAGCGTGCATAAACCAACATTTTGTATGTATTTTATATAATCCTCCCATTTTCTTTTTAGTTCGGAGGATGAACTTAACGAGAGTTGACAATTTTACCTTTGAATACATTAATAAACGTCATTAATAATATTATTCTAAATATGGAAGCGTAAACAGGCGAAGTATTGGTCAACATGGGCAGCTGTCGTTCATCTTCTTTACGATATGCAGCATGCTTCGTTCTGAAAAAAAGATTTATTTGTTCATGTGCAGACAATATATTGCATTATGATATTTGTTACCTACAACATATATGCGCACTCCAGACACCCTTAGTATTTTCTGTTATATATTTGGTCTGTCCACCATGGTATATATATGTGTTCGTAATATAAGTTAAAGCGATTTAAGGAAACATTATTTTATTGTGCTGACGTTCCAAAAAACTACAGGCTTCCGTCATCAGAAATGGTTGTATGGTAATATATATGGATTATAGTATAATTTAAGTATAATGCAAGGTTCAAGCTTCTGTAAAATCCAAACTACAGATACAAACTAACGTTGGCGTAAATATAAGTATAGAGACGGCAAAATGCATGGCATAATGGCATGGGAGGACTTGCGCATTATTTAAAAACACTTTAATAGTACCCGAATGATAATCACTTTATCTAATGCAGATTGGGAGGGCATACAGGGTGCGATTTTTAAAAAAAACACACACGCCTAGTGAATTATACTATTTGATAGCCTTCAGCATAGGCATTTACAGCAGCAATTTCCTACACCAAACTGAGTACAAACAGGTACAGCCTGATGAATAGAGTTAACAGGGTGGAAGCCAACACAGGCTTTTCTGTTCTCATGGCCCACAACATGTATGAACTCGGAACAGATGAAACCCAGATTCACACTCCTTGTTAAGATCAAGATTATACAAGCCTTAGCGTAAGTCTTATCCACGTCACTTTGAGAAATGGTGATGCTAGTGTTATCAATAGTACAGATTCAATTCTTCTTAGGGTCGAGGGGATATGAACCGTTTGCTGGTTTTAATCAGCGTCACTTCTGACATATAAAACAGTCAGTACTAGTACCTTCAAATACTATTATACAGCTGTACCTTAATTACTGGTATAACAAATAGCAGCGGAGGTCGTAGTTGAAGTTATTCCAGCCTTAATTTCCTAGCGTATGGCTTGACAAGTGCTATGTGTGTGAGGTTAGACAATGCAGTAGTACTCCCGCAAACTCTTATATCAATAGTTACTAAGTGAGGTGGTACATTATTCTTCATGGGAGAAAACGACTTCAGCCCAACCCCCGCATCGTCATCTTGATTCCGGCCTTGTCACTGATTTAAGCGAAGAATGGCTACAGTCAGGTAGACAGTTGCACGTCTATTTCACTGTATCTCGGCTTTGCCTCCTACTGCCTACCCTGTTATTAAGCACATGGTAAGGCTCATTGAAGACATCGGTTAAACAACAAGCTTATATGCACTGCACGCATCATCTCCGGAAGAAGAAGAAGTAAACGAATGACGTAGAAGGTTTAATGGAGGTGCCCGTGATGATTAGGAAAATTCAAACAGCCGCCAGCAATCGATTGGTACAGTCGATCAACATGCATGCGTCAGACTAGCGGTCAGACATTGTCTATCGATATCAGCAGGCAAAAAGAATCTATCATCTGACGAGGAAAACAATTATGGCGGAGTCTGCCATCCGCACGGAAAAATCAGGACGTGGCTTCCACACAGTGATGATCCTGGGAACCTTTGCAATGCCCCCCCCCAGTGGGAACCCCCTTTTTTCTCCTAAATCCCACGCATTACCCCCACAAGGGCGACAGTTTTTCTCCTAAAAATCCATGAGGAGTTTTTTCACTGTCTGCTCCTATTTTCATCCTATGACTCAGGACAACTGGCCTCGCCAACAGTCTAAGCAACAAATTTTTTGCTACCACTGCACATATGTACAAAAAGGGCACTCAAAGGAATTTTTCCTACATACCCTCAATATACTGATACTGATACTGAAAACTTCAGTTTAATAACAACTTGGTCTCTGGAATTTCTAGTCCTTCTTCTTTTTGTAAGCTCTCTTCATAGCTGAAACATTATGACTTGTGTCCTCAGTTCCTAGAGCAAATCTCTCCCAAACATATGACTGGCTGAATTAAGTTCTCAAATAAAGCCCTTCAGAAAACAGGGCAACATTTGATAGTGGTTAAGTGTTCTTTTCATGAAAACGAAACTTCGTCTCAACACAGATCAACATTTTATTTTCAGTTCTTGAAAATAAATGTTCCCGCGGGAAGGGCGGAGTTACGGAAGCAGAATGAGATGACACAACTATTTATCAGAAAGAACTCTACATCCTTTGAAGACAGCGTATGTAGTAGAATTTAATGGCACCATAAATTTTGCGAGCGCTCATCAGCCGCTTCCACTCGCTGCATAAACAGAAAAACGAATGATGAATTACAGAATTGAATTCATACAGAAAAATCGATCCAAAACATAAAGGTCACTTGAGTTAGCCAAGAGGCAATCAATAAAGTGCGAATTCAAACATTGTGGGCAGCAAAAAACGCAGTAAACTGTCGAAGGCAAAAACATCTAAGGCGAAAAGGTGGGAAGGGGGTGGGTTAACAAGGAGCCAGTGCTACCACGGCAGGGTTAGGTTCACCACTAGCTCCAGTTGTTTACATAGGTCAGGTTTAAACCGCCTTAGGTATGCTGCATCCAGGTAGCGTAAGATACTGGTTGTTTTTGCCCGAACAAGTACTCGGAAGGATGTTTTAGGGTCAACAGAATGTCCCTTATTCAATAGGTGTTCAGTGATAGAAGAACGAGGAGTCCTATTCTCCTGTCTTAATAACCAACTCGGCAAGTGATTTTTTGCTCTGGCTGCCAATTGCCGTTGTGTTCGTCTTACGTACTTGCATCCGCAAGTGCATGTACTTTGGTAAACAACATTAGAAGTGGCATACAACGGCAAGGCATCCTTCGCAGTTGGAATAGGAAGGGTCTTCACCGAGTTGCAAAATACAAGCTCAGCTGCACAATATGTCCTTTCAATGGTATTGCGTAAACGTCTCATGATGGTGTTTAAGGTGTTGTCTCCCTTAAATGGCAAGGAAATGAAAACAGGCTTTTTCGGAGCTGATTGTTCTAAAACCTTTTGCCGAACGGGTTTGCTATTCTTTTCAATAAAGTGAGCTGGATAACCACGCTTGAAAAGAATTTCCTTGAGGCTGGCAATTTCTGCATCCAGTGAATCCAGTGAGCAGATTTTGCTTGTCCTCTGGAAGAGGGTGCAAACTAAGTTACGTTTCCATTGTAAGGGGACAGAACTTAGATAATAAAAATACTGCCCTCTCCATGTATTCTTATGGAAAACTCTACGCGTTATAGAGCCATCTTTCTGCCTAGTCATGTGAACGTCTAAGAAAGAAAACTGGTTTTCACGTTCCACTTTCACCGTAAATTTCATTTTTGGATGTAAACTGTTCATTGTTAACAGCAGTTTCTTAGCTTTTTTATATGTTTAACAATTGCAAAGATGTCATCCACATATCTTCGATAGAGTGTTGTACTTTGCAACGTGGAAGTTACTTTTTCTTCGAGGTGACCCACATTGAAAAGTACAACACTCTATAGAAGATATGTGGATGACATCTTTGCAATTGTTAAAAACATAAAGGATGCTAAGAAACTTCTGTTAACAATGAACAGTTTACATCCAAAAATGAAATTTACAATGGAAGTGGAACGTGAAAACCAGTTTTCTTTATTAGACGTTCACATGACTAGGCAGAAAGATGGCTCTATAACGCGTAGAGTTTTCCATAAGAATACATGTTTAACCACCCCCTTTCCACCCTTTCGCCTTAGATGTTTTTGCTTTAGACAGTTTACTGCGTTTTTGCTGCCCACAATGTTTGACATCCTACTTTATTGATTGCCTCTTGGCTTACTCAAGTGACCTTGATGTTTTGGATCGATTTTTCTGCATGAATTCAATTCTGTAATTAACATTCGCTTTTCTGTTTATGCAGCGAGTGGAAGTGGCTGATGAGCGCTTGCAAAATTTATGGTGCCGTTAAATTCTGCTACATACGCTTTCTTCAAATTTGTACCTGGGAAACGAGGTTTCAAACTCTATATGCCATGTTTACCCATTACACATTTTCTTTAAGTGGACAAATCAAAAGTGCAAAGATATTTTTCCACCGAAGCTTGCCGATGAATCAGAAAACGCCTTGATTATTAAAATTTATCCAATCCACAGCTAACAATAACATATAGAAGGAAAAAATATTGCCGTTATCAATCTATGCCAGAAAACAGGCTCTTTTCTGCTGGATGAACAAATGTTTTTGCGTTTATCATTGTTTTAGTTTCCCCCTTCGGTAACAACTGCTTAATATAAAGGATTTAGATTTTGTGTTTTTTCAAGGCTGCCATCTATATTGCAAAAAAAATTTTAGTGCGTTCGTTTGCGGCCACCTATATACAAGAACAACTTTTCTATCCAGTTAATCAGTCACCGAAGCGACCCGTTGCTACTAATGAGTTACACACAAGAGGATGTATAATTAGCAACTAAAATCTGGACTATGAATACGGTTTTCTTCTTACCGTCTGCAAACATTTACTAACGTAAAAGTATTTGCAAGAATATGTGTAAAGGTTTACGAAATTTTTATGAACATCCTCAAAGAGTCAAATATATTTTGTAAATGCAGTGCACGGGCCCTTTTTTATACTGATAAGCTAGCGTACAGTTCAATTTTAATAGATTTCAATAACTATTGAACTTCTGAAAAGATCATGATAACTCCATTAGTATAAAATGTTATCTGTGTCTTCATAAATGCTGCTTAAATTGTATACCACATTGTCCATATTCATCAAATTAAGAGCGGGAATTATGTTAAAGAAGTTGACTTTTATCAGACGAAAACCATTAACTGAGCAGCATAATATGTCCGAGCGAATGTGCGGTCAGGTTTTTGTTCGCTCTTACAAATATATCATTCAAAAGCAAAAATATATTCATTTTTTAACAGAAAATAAATAATACAGTGAAATACAGATGACCATTAATTTTGAGCGCGGTTTAAGCCCCATATCTTTATCTTAAAGCCAAAAGTATTGAGCACAGCATTCTCACATCGAAAATTATACTCATGATAAATTAAAGATTCATCGCAAAATTAACTAGGTGAAATGCACTTAATACTTTAATCCAAATTGTCTAGCACTGGTGAACTCTAAATATTCGCGTGTTAGTCTTACGCGATGTGTTTAAACATTTCCAGGCAAAGAGCATACCATACATTGACCAGTACTTAACAATAACAATGAAAATGTACAATAACCTACAGAGAGAGATTGTACTGATTATATCACGTTTTGAGAATACCACATACATTATGGCATCTTCTATGTTGCTCGTCGATTTCACTTCCAATATGCTGGACTTTCCTTAAACTACCCAGGCACCTGTCTCAAAAATATGCACTTAAAAACCAGTCATTTTAAACAGCTTTACAAGAACTGCGGCGGAAATGCTTATTTAAATGCATGATATTGCTTGTACTGCAGATTAAAGAACTAGTTGTCCCACATTTTAATGTATGACTGCTTTACCAAAACATTCATACGCTTTTTCAATTTAAACCTCGTGGTTCGTAGTTGGTGCTTAATTTGTCTTTTCTAACTGTTACACAAATAATAATTTTGTTGCCATCATCGATTTCAAAAACCCGCGTCTTTAAGTAGAAAGCTGCTTTCGATATAAAAAAGTAAAAAGAGTACACAGAGATCAACGCCTTTTAAGCGACGTTAATTAGCGTCAGGTGGCTCTCGAGATTTGTTGTCTACATGTTTTTATTAGTCTCGTTTACTTTATATCATGATAACCGACTTCAAATGGTAAACACTTAGTTGTTAAATGAACATCTGACTGAGACCAGTCAATTTCATTGTTTTCACTTTCTTCACCGAACAGCATCAGTGTATTTTTATTTTCCATCAATATGAAATTATTTCTGGATGCACTGTAGAACGAATACCCCCTACATTTCGAGAAGACGTTGTTTAATGGACTAGGATGCGAAAACACGAATTTCGTAGCATAAACACAATGATTATAAAGATACTGAATGCAGCTATATGCTGATTGCGGCAAGTAAATAAAAAAGGATTCTGGCAATTAGAAGCAGCACTGGGAAGTTTTTTTTGTCTTGCCATTTTCTATCACCTACATCGAGGCTTTAAAGAAGGTGACCTTGAGTTCAACGCTTTACCTTTGGCTAATGTCTTATTGGTAGCGAATAAAGGTGCATTATAATTTTGGAGGTTCGAAAAGGAGCCAGACAAGCGGACAAAAGGTTTCAACGAATTAATGCAAGATTGGGCAACAGAACCTTACTAATTCCCCTTAGATATTCCAGCTCACAGCATGCTGTCCTATGAAAATGTTGGTTATAAGGTTTTTTGAATGTAAATTTTGACACGTAGTGGAATATAAGTAAATAACTGTTATTTGAATTTTAATTAATTGATAACCGCTGTTTATATATGCCTGTAGATTTTCCTTATCTGTATTATCGTCTTATGTTTCACAAAAAACCCGATGATTAAATTGCATCTTTCTGAAAATTCTAACAAAAAGTTAAGGAGGTCATCTACTTCAAATAGCCTGAAGTTCAACTTACCGTTCTGCAGTTAGATAATAATAGTCCGCGGTGCTATGCGACACACAAAAACAACTGCGAGCCTTGTTTTCACTTTGCACTTCGACAAATGCCCTTCTCTGCCAACTCAACTTTCCTTAGGAGAAGGGTTTATGAAGGGACTTGATCATGTTTTTTGCCTTATATTGATGCAGTTATATAATATTTAAATAGCATATGAAAATATTAAAAAATAAGCATTTGAATATTATTCCCTTATTTAACCGCATGCTCTTTTTATCCAAATTTAACTGCGTCAGAAGCGATACAATACTGTGACTACTTGAATCTTAACCTTTAGTGTTGATGAAACAAGTAGTTTCCTTACGTAAATGGTTGTATATGGCGATGCAGTTTCTCGCCTCTGACGATTTCATGCGGTTGTGCATTTTCCAACCACATATTTAGCTTCGAGGTGCAGGCGTAACCTTTTTTCTCATAGCTTGTCACCTTTTGCAAAATCAAATTGCTTCTACGTGATATGAGCTTTTTTTCAGTAGAATGCAAAACCTGATAAACCAGCAGCATTTCAGAAGCCCTCGCTTGCGGGGAAGTAATGTGAGTTATGACTTCTATCTCCTCAGTCACTCGGCTATTTAAAAATATAAATAGGAATATGACAGTATATTTGAGGAATATTAAGATGGATAAAATTTGAGTTCCTCATGTGTACATGCGCCTTTTGGTATTAAGTAAATATTATCTGCGACTCTTGGCAAGGCCATTCAGGTGGACCATAGTTTATGTAGACGTATATACTGAACACTGATAAAGATTTTTTAAGAAGACTGCAATGTCGCTCTTAGGGTAGAAATGAAAGGTGGGGCGGCTCTTTAGGAAGAAAAGATTTAGCTTTTTAGCAAGGGTCAAACTGATTATAATTTGAATTGTTGTCCAAAGCAATGGCCATTATAAGGACGATATCGGTTAAATAAATCAAAAAAGACCAAAGCATGCAACCGAATGAATTTCTTTGAATTTTTTTAACCTTTTTTTTCTAACTTACTACCAACTATCATAAACGAAATGTCCTTCTTCTTAGTGTGCAGTCGATTACAACATATACTGATCATATGTATTGGTTCATGGTTTACAAATATCATTGATGTTAATGATCCTCAATAAGCTGCAGCATTTGGCTTAAACCCACCATTCCCCAGGATGTAACCTGACCATATATGCTTACTTGCTGTCAATAAATTGCAACGTATGTTCTTTTATATGCATCCTTTGAGGGTATATGTGAGCATGGCCCGTTGAAGAAAGTAAAGGAGAAATAAAAATAGCGAAGCAAACATGACAGATAAAAGTGAAGCATGAAGGTAAGTGAGCATTGAGTTCGATAGGCTACCACGGGCCAGATTGTGTTTTACTAGCAAATGATTCACTTAAGTGGTTAAGCGTACATGGCGTTTACACGTTAAACAATATAAATATGCTATTTGATTATAAATGCATGTCTCATCCAACATTTTCTGTCCTAAGACGCTCGTTATTGCTTTCAAATCTTGTCGAGCATAAAAAAGTCGACTACGTACGGTATTTAGACGCTATGTGTGTTCGTCGTCTAGTTTAATGTGTTAATATCTTACTGCCTTTCATAGGAATGCGTAAGGTATGACCGAAGACAGAACAACACAAAACGCCTTGAATTTTTGAAGACAGTAGATTCGCTTGCATTATGCAGCCTTCTAAACTGCTGCCTTTGTGTACAGTAGGTACACTTATCTTCGTTTTTTGTAGTCAACAGCTATATCCTTACCATTGATATCTGATTTTCGTTTCTGATAATTAGTTAATCATAAGCACTGGTTTATTTTTTTAAACATTTTGTGGAAGGCTAGGGTGCATTGCTTTTGGTTATATTGTTGTAGGCTATAATGTTAACTGGACGAAAAAACCGATATCTTGTGAAACGGTTTTTAAGGCAGTAATTGAATTCTTGCAGGCCGCAATATAGTCATTTTAGTGGCTTTTAAAACAGTTAATCAATTTTCCTTATTATCGTTTACCTTGTCTTTCTTTGGATATCTAAAATAAGGCGGAAAACAGTTATGCCCTCTGAAATAATTTTAGTTATTTTTTTTCAAATGCAGGAGAAATATAAATTTTAGCGACATATGCATCTGCTGGTTGTGCCAATTACGTGGCTTAAAAAACATTACTTCATAACTCAAATCAAAGCTCATTTAGATCTGTTAACACCTGAATATCTCCATAAAAAAGACATGCTACGAAATTTACGCATATTCAAACACTGGCATAAGTAAAATGGGCGAAGCGATGGGTGTGGTGGTTTGTGCAAACTTTCTCTGTTTAACAGAAATTCCCCGAAATATGCCTGTTGCTCCCCCTATTCGTGGATAATTTTGAGTGGAATAATACAAATAATGTTTAAGAGGGCTAACCCACGTTTTCAAAACGTGAGAAATGACGAACATTAAGCGAGCGCAAGGAGGAACTGTAGAATTTGAAAACATAGAAGGCATGTGGCTATCTTTGGGGGTTTGGACTACGTGCGATCATATATATGATGGGGTTCTGCTGTAGAAAATATAGCCATTATGCAGACTTCTTTTGAACAACGATGTGGTTGATTCTGGAGTCACATAATCTTTGCGTCAGCTGTTGTTATAAAACATAGTTTCGGTCCTTTATAGGCGTCTGCTGCTACTCGGTAGACAAACTAGAGTACGTTTTGGGACTAGAATCAATGGCCTAAAATTGAGGTTTCTGTTCTAATTGGCATGACTTTTTGACTTATTAGTTGAACTAACCTAAATCAAACTAGTTCTGAAACCCTGAACGTCGAATTTAGAGAAAAACATTCCCTTATGTTCCTTTCACTAACAGCTAATCTATCCGGTGTGCCTGAATTGTTTTGAAAACGTTAGAACAAATTGCAGGTAATTATCAAATTGGTGAACAACTGTTCACGATTGAAATCCTAAAGCGCTTAAAGATCAGTATAAAGCTTCAAAAAATATGTACTTTAGGGTTTTGGCACAAGGGTTTAACTTTAATATGTATTTGATTCATTGCAATTAGAAGGAGAATAGGACTTAGGACAAATATAAGTTAATAATTCCGTCATAAGCTTCGGGTTTACCAAAGTGGCAAAACGTGTGGAGCAATCAAAATAACATTCAACGTTAATTTTTTTCGCTTGAGTCCGCTACGCAAAGGGCTGATATTTCGGTGACATTTTTATGTTTTCGCTTCTTGCGTCCTCTGCTTTTTTGTTAAACTCACGGTTTTCACCAGCACTGGTTGCTAGAAGATTAAGGTGATTTATGCTGCTACGAGGGACATTATACTAAATTGCTATTGACAATGACGTGTACTGATTCCTTATGAGTGATGCATATTGAATGAAATAATCAATGGAAATGGTGTAAAAATCAGTCATGTAATGAACAAAATACGGAAAAATATATGTGCAGAGACGCAGGTAGTTTAGTAAATCTTGTCATGTGCAAATTTAGGATTTCGAGGAAATGCATCCTTTTGAAAAATGAGTAATTTTCTTCAGTAAATTTTCGACACTGATTTCCCAGATCATCGCCAGACTTGAGATAAATTTGCAACTGTTCTTTGCAAGTGTTTCTAAAGTCTGACGACGACCTGGGCATCCGTTATCGAAAATTTACTGAATTAAACAACTCATTTTCCCAAAGAATGCTTTTTTGCTTGAAATTACATTTTTTAGAATGCCTGCCTTTTAGTTTATACGAAGCAAATTAAGAAGTCCGCATGATTTCTATTAACTGTCGAGTGTATGCAACGACGGGTTGCTAAAAGACTTCGTTAGACGATTTGTTATTTTCGAAAGATTCTGCTATCCACGCATATTCCCATTCGAAGCCGTGCGAATACTAAGCCTTTCGGTCAGCCAAATGTCACGCCTGCTGCTGGAAGCCTGGTTTGGCAGGCGGACTCTATTAATAGGCGTTGCGCGAGTGATGGTAGCGCTTATGGTCACTCACGGTGGATCGAACAATAGCAGCACAAGGTCAACTCGGCACAACGGACCTAATAAGGCAGTGAGCTGTACGGTTCCTCGTTCTTTGACAATGGAGTCAAGTGAGATCCCAAACGTGGGGCAAATAAAAAACTGGTCCCAGGTAATATTTTTACGTATTTTATGAAAGTGAAATTGCATTACGGTAAATAAACCGGTTCATTTTTATCAAACTCAATATTCACGAAAGATAGGTTATGACTCTATTCATTTGGCACGTTATTTTACGTTAGCAATTGCCTACATGGACACCTCTCTCATGGCAATCAGAAGCATCTAATTTCACAACAATTATTGATTAAAACGAGAAAACTGAAAAGGGTTTCACTTGTCTCATTGGCTAAATGCAAGAACTGCGTGTGAATGTTACAAAGTCATGAGAAGACAAACAGCTGCAAGCCCATTGCATGGTAGCAAAGGCAATGCGATATAGGTGCGCGTAGATTTATGAATAACAATTTTACGGCCTCATCGATCGCTACTTGCACGCAGTTATCACGTGCTGCCTTCGGGCTCATTCTCAAGCACCGCCTGCAAGCCTGCAGCTCTAAGTAGCTAAGTCATATGGAGATGTCTGATTTTTATGGGCTGTAAATGCAGAAAAGAGCATTCCAGTATCCCTTGTCCTTAAGTGCTGCATGCTTTAACTCCTAGTCATCGAAGGGACTCAGGCGTGAGTTGCAAGGCAGCATTAAAAGCAAATTTCCTGAGGGATTGGTGATTTTTCATCGAAGAGTATCAATATTTCAAAGTTGAACCATTAACACAAGAAACCATCAGCTGAATCGGAGGAAATCGCTAAAATTTTGGTGAAATGGGTAAAATGCGGGTAGATTGATGAAATCTGCTGCAGAAATTTTTTGTGTCACCATGCAGCCAATCATAAAAAGGACGAAGGGTTGCAACAAGAGCTCAAAATGAGCAGACAACTTACGGAATGCGCCTTACAGAGGACCATTAAATAATGTGTCAATCGAATATCAAAAACGGAAATCAACCAGTATATTTATACAAAAAAGAAGGCACATACTTTGATGTTAATCGGACCGAATACTGCTATCTTCTACGTGTGGCATTCCTTTTCATAAGGTGAGCTGACGGCACATTTCAGCCCAGACGGTAAACCCTTTATGCCTTCAAGTTGCTGGTGGCTTTAGCGAGAAGAGTGTTTTAGTTTTACAATTTCTGAATGTTGCTTATCTGTAGTACTAGCTGTATGCCACAACAAAGATGCGGCTGTCAGTTTGGATGCCACAAAAAACATGTGGTGTCCTTTTTCAGGATCACATGCCTGTGCCTAAAGTCAGACTATCAAAGCGATAAAATAAGAGAAATACCAACCGTAAATAGATCAGCGGTTGGCCTAAGCTTACTCGCCTGCTGATACATAATCGCTTGGTTTGGAGTTGACTTTAAATGTACAGCACACAGTTTAACCAAACTTTTATTTCGTTGTGGTAGCCTGACGTGAAAAATGATTACGGGTCACTCCTACATTTAAAAAAATTAAAATTTATATGTTATTTTGAAGCAAAGATACTTGTGCACAGACAGGTCCTATAAACTGTTTCTCGCATGACTGTACTTGCAGTAACTCGTCGTGTGACGAAAGTACAAACTTTTCCCGATTGCTGCTTTTAGAAATGATGAGCAAAAGAAGGTAGTGGAAGGTAGTCTTGTAATTGTACTTGTTACGGCTGTAATCATGCCTGATCTAGCCGGCCTCAGTTATGTCACGAACGGTACCTCTCTATGCGTGGCGATTGGCGGCAGTGGATCTCGAAAGCTCCACCCAGTCCCTTCTCCAGCGGGGCCGAAGATAGAAGGTCCAAAAACAGCTTCCACGTCTTGACGGACGGTGTCTAGACAGGTCTTCAGTTGCCCTCCTCTCCGACGTTTCCAGGTGGGCTGTGGTGCCTGGTCGAGGGCAGCATAGGTAAGCTCGTGGGGCGGACGACGAAGAACGTGTCCAAACCACCTTAGTCGCCTTTCTTGAATGGCCTGAGGTATCCTCGTGATACGATCGCAGCGGATGCGGACTATCTCATTTGAGATGAAGTCGCTATACATAACTCGCAGGATCGTCCTCAGGTACTGTTGCTCAAAGACCTGCAGTCTTCGCTCATCGTCAGCGCGCACAGCCCAACATTCACATCCATAGAGGAGGACTGACCGGATGGATGCACGGTATACACGAATCTTCTTGGCGACGGAAATGTCACGCCGGATCCATAGGCGCTTTCGAAGGATTGATAAAACCCAGCGAGCAGCATCGATATGGGAGACAATGTCGTCCTTGCACTGCCCATTCGGTAGCAGCCTCGCCCGATGTATTTAAAGCTGTCTACTTCTTCAAGTTGATGGCACTAATCCTCAGGGGTGGCTTTTCCTGGTCAGGGATGCAGCTCGAGAACAACTTCGTATTTCTAGAATTTATGGACATGCCTACCGACATATCGATCTTATTTAACCACCACAATACTGACTGTAGACCATCAAAGTTTGAGGCTAAAAGCGCAAATTGCGTTTAGAACTATCTTTTAGCGCGCTCAAGGCTTGTTCTAACTGACATCAAATCGGGTGGAGTAGAAAATGACACAAAATAGCCTTGTTGTAAGAAGGCGGCTATTATCAATACTTAATTATTTAAATTGCGGTCATCCATACTTCTTTAGCAAAATCCCGACCACATTTACGAACCCATATCCCATACTCCAATGACATAAACATTACTTTTATTGTTTTTTTTATATTTTGCGCGACAAATGGCATGTCCTGATGGGGTATTCCATGAAAAATATGACTTTAAATTGTGTTTGCTGAAAATTTATATGTACGAACGAAATGCTTTCTGTTTACAATGGGTCAGGAAAGGACGACTGTATCATAGCAAAATAATTGCTCAAGCAGTCCGAAACTTTGACATTTCGCAAGTTTGCGGAGCTTAGTTTTGTAACTTATCCCACCGAGCTGAGAAAATGCGAGCTATGAGCGTTGCAATATATTGTGCTTAAATTCGTTTTAAATAGTATAACACCTTCACCAGCCAGACGTCCTGCCTAGATAAGTACTAGAAGTTATATCCGAGTGGCCAACCATATAAAGCACTGCAATTAGTTGCATCACTTAAATGAGCGTCTCATATTCCTATCAAAATTGACAAAGATAACATGCAGCATTAAGTTGACAAAAGAAGCAGCCTTGAATGCGTGCTCACAATATAAAATAACCTTTATTGCACAGGGTTTCCATTGTGATGGTTATTCAGAATAAATAACCTTGTTCGTTTGAACAAAAGCGTTGATTTGCGAACGAACCATCAGAAGTATCATCAGACAGAGTTAGTCATGCGCAAAAGATTGACGTTTTTATTGGACATGGTCAATTTGTTGCGATATTTCTATGGCAGGTAAAGCATCCTTATTCAGCAGTGGTTGTTTCCTCTGGTGCAGTAAAACGCAGATTGCCCAAGTTCAAGTGCATTACTCGCAGTTGTTATAACAGCCGGGCTTTATGTTTAATTGAACACTCCTTAACCATTTGGCCTACCAACAGTGTCTTTGTGAACAGAGTTTTTCTTTCCACAACTTCTGTAAAGATATTCGTTGTTGGCGCCATTACCCAAGAAAAAAACCTAGCCAATTTAAAATGACTTTACCAGCATCTTAACGATTTCGTTAAAAATATAGTCCGATTCATAAAGTGACCATAACTTGTGCGTCCTTTTAGTTGTCATTTCAATCAGACAAAACATATTTCGTCCACTAATTGAAGTTCCCACTTACCCTCTCGATCACTGAGCATGCACAGTCCCTTATATCTGATCCCGTTAAGGTTAAGTGCCAGAAAAATATTCGTGCATTGCTGCCTGTTCAATATGTAGACGCCACGGGCCCGCTGGACGAATATTTGCAGATGCAGGTGATGTCTCATTCCTTGTCATGCTAAAATGACACTGTTGATCGTTCTGCAGGTTTAATCTACAAATAAAATGTGGTTTACTAGAATAAAAAAATTGTTTGCTTTATGGCTTTTCGGGTATTAATGTTTCAAAGTAGCCCGCTAAATAACGTTGATCTGTTTCATATCTTTTTTAGGTCCTTTTTCATACGGTAAACGGTTCTTGCTGCATATCAGGACCTGTTTTGTATGTTTGCGCTGGATCATAATAAGTACAGTGTTAGATGCTTGGACTAATGATACTTCTGCTTTTCTTTAGAGGATCTTCATAATTTCGAAAGCGACGCAGTGAAGCCGTCGTTTGTAAAATTACACTGCATGCCAAAACGTGCTGCATTAGGAACTGCTGGACAGTAATTGCGCATGTTTAAGAAGCTGTCATTTAAAAAATGGTGTTCAGGGGTGCATATTTGCATTATATTCACCAAAGAATTTGGCTAATCATTGTTGCATTGGTCTTTTTAATTCTTCAATAACATGTTCTTATGTCTAACAGGTACAGCGTGTGTATCGCTTTCTGCTTCATTTGGTCCTACGGCGCTAACATAAATATATATATATATATATATATCGTAGCTGTTTAAGATAAAATAATGCAACATTTTGATTCATGGTGGTTAGCAATAAGAAGTTCGTTGGTATTAACTTCTGATGGCGAAATAAATAAAAAAGGGCAAATTTGAATCCGCATTTTGATATGTATTACATCATTCAATAATTCTTTAGAAAAAGCTAATAAAATTGAACAAATGGAGCTCTTACATTTTAAAATAACAGATATAACATAAGAAAAACTAGATATTCCATCCAACAGACGTGCACATAAACGAAGAAATACTAACCAATTCATAATTTCATGTGAATTTTAATTTTTTTATTTCAACTTGCATGCATCCTCGTTTAATGAAAAATATTTGATCTTGGATTGTTGCTTTGGCTTGCTTATCATTGGCATATGCCCAAACTATCAACTGGAAAATAGTTTTCGTAGAAACGTTTTGATAACACTTATATGAGCAATCGTTCATCAATATAAATTTGCTCTGACGACCGAAATCATATCACAAACGCATTATTCCGTTCATCATCTAGCAGAAACTCCTCAAGGATTTTTCTTTCCCTGTAAAAACCAAGTATTTATCATAAAATAATTAAACGAATATGTCAAAATCCGCAGTTTCCACCCTATAATAAACACACAGTTATCCAGATCCGATCATCAAGTCATTTCAATTCTGTTTAAATATTTTCAGTTCGCAGTGCCAGCCAGATAAGCAAAAAGCCTTCCAGAACAGGAAAAGAAAAAAGTGCCTTATACCCTGCACTCAGGTTGCATTATGCCACCTGATAAGATTTCACTGTACATGATAGAAAACGCTTTCTGCTTTATCAGACCACAGGCGGAGACCTAATGACACTGATTGTTGCTCTGAAAACTGATTATATCACGGCAAAAAACATGGTTGTAGGATCAGGCCACCTTAGTCATTTCTTTCATTATTGATATTTAAATGCAATTTGAAGCAGTTTTTTTTTGCATTTTCATTTTTTCCATTGAATGTCACGTTCATAAGTGCCTTGAAATTTGCGTGCATGCGAACATATCACACAATGCCAATACAAGCAAACATGCGCGTCCCAGGAAGCAATTGAGAAGAAGTCTGGATCGCTGTGAAAATACGTTCATTCGCCTGACGCTTCGACATCCATCGCGGATTCATCATCAGAGACCTAAATATGAAACAGAAACAGAAACGGGTAATGTATGCACATAGGTTTGCAGTATTTATAGGATACAATCATTACTGCAAACAAACAGTGAAAATTAGAGTAAATTGCTTTCTTGTAAGTGGGTTTTCTGTTGGACGGCACTCGTGCTCTGAATTATTGTCATGGTTCACGGGCCCCCAATCAATAAACAAGTGCAACGATTTGTCTAATATATAATAAATGATGAGATTAAATTTGGCCAATACAAGTCTTCACTTGAGGAACGGTTAAGTCACCTTCTAATCTTACGTCAACACCTGAGAGCCAGATGGTCGATCAATCATCACGCACGAGCACACCGACTGTGATTAAATTTCAACAGTTAAGAGCCCGCGTGCTATCCAACAGATAACCCACGCGCAAGAAGGCAATTCACTCTAATTGTCCCTGTATGTTTGCAGAAATAACTGATTCCTATAAATACTGCAAACTTCTGTGCAAGCATGACCTGTTTCTGCAACTCCTTCATATGCATGACTCTGATGATGAATCCGCGACGGATATAGAAGCATCAGAAGAAAAGTTATATTATCATAGCGATCGAATCTTCTTTTTCTCAATATTGCACAATTAATGATACATAACTGAAACACTAACTGTTTCTTCCGGTCGAAAATATAAATTTCGAAGACAAGATGGTTAAGTGGGACCTGCATACTCTTGCAAGTCACTGGTTTATCGTATGCAAAGTCAATCAAATTTGGAAGTGTTGCTTGATTAAAAATGTTTGCTTAAATTAGTTTATCATGTTGGTTATTAAATAATATAACATAAAAACAGTCAAATCGGAATAGTTGCTTTTTAACTATACTATGAACATTCACCATCTAATAATTTATGTACTATTTATTCAATATAATTTATGAACCTTTATTCTATGTACGCCTGCCGGCACATTCCATACTCTTCTATTAGTATACTATTTAAAAAAAATGATGCTCATGTTCAAAGCAAGATGCATATATTGACGTGCATTTCATGTTTACACAATGTCACCTCATCTACTTATTGTGTAATGCGTCTCACACAGTTTGTTTAGCCAAATGTGCAAGTGTTTCATAATATAACGGACTCTTTATAGAAAGCAATCCCCTAACGCAAAGGTTAGAGCACAAGATAAATTGTATTATGGTAGGTTTTTGGTCTCTATTCTCAGTAACCAATCAATAATGATGCACCCCTTATACTATCTATACCTAATGTTTTACTGTGCGTCTAAAAACTACCTTTACAGCAGATAAGATGACTGTTATCTCCGGTAACCTCGTTCGTATTCCTTTTCATATATTACTATATCCAAACCGGTTTCACTGACAGGTCACAAGCATTAGGTCCGCATCACGGTTGAATTAAAGTTTCAAAGAACAAAGAATTTTCAAGCGTATTCTAGTGCAGAAAGCAAAAGCACGTCTTCTGACGATGCGTTAAATAATGCCCTTTGCTCCAGCAAAGACTGTGCGACGACTGATCCTCAAATTCTTCAAAGGTTTTGATTTCATCACGTCGAGTGCATGTCTCGTCTGTTCCTTATTCCCGCAGGGATTGCAAAATTATGTCTGAATTCGCGATCATTAGCCAGTGGATAATTTTTGTGTGACTTTTTCCCTTTAATCCGCGGTCCTTTTGATGTTGTGGACGTGATAAAAGGCGCAGCGTGGGGACCCTTTCACGTGCGTCTCCTGGCTTCAACTACACCAATTTGACGTGGTTTTTGGTAAGGCATCTGTATAATGTGTTATATTTCTCTCCAATTAGACAAGCCTTTCCTGATATCTTTGTCTAAAATCTGCTTAGTTGTACGTGGTTTACGCTCAGTTTATCATCTCGTCTAGCAATGAAACGTGACTCGTGCTAATTTTGAAGAAAAATGAATTTTTCAGATAAGATGAAGCATGACATTATGTTAAACTTTACCATCATATCCGTTGGTGCGGCGTCCCAGCTGGTACGGGCACGTAAGCCGTCATTAACGATTTCATTATATTCAGTTATCTGTGTAGTATGTTTTGGCAAATATAACGTATGTTATCTGATAAATAATAAGAAGATTGCATAAGAGAAAGTCTCAATATATCAAAAGGGTTGATTGCACTTTTTTGTACATAAACATTTTATATACTTAATGTAATTAACTGATTAACACCAGCAATATATTGTTAAAATTATTTATTGTACTCTTTGTATTTGTTGGTATATATGCTGGCTACATTGAAAGGTAGATCCGATTGCTGAACATACCGTTTTAAGTGCCTGACGTTTCAACATCTGTCGTGGATTCTATGTACGATAAATCACCGGGAAGCGTTAGCAAAAGCGGATGAACCAGTGTCTTAATTGCTTACATTGACATTAAGGAAATAAGCCATATATATGCACACACAAATGAACAACTTTCAGAACATATATGAACACGTGGGTGCAGCACTGCAATCTGAGGAAGTTTGATGGATAAAAATGCTTCATTTTGCATGTGAGATCCCAGGTTTTTACAAAAAAGCAATTCAATTCACCAAAGGCAACGAAAAAAAACGTTAAAACATAAGGCGCAATTACTGTTGACCATAGGCTGCAATAATATGACCTTGCTAGTATTGAAAATAATAAAATTGATAATGCAAATTGTTGGGTTTTTCAATTGTTATGTTATTCATGCAATGAGAGTAAAAAGTTGACAAGCTCTCCCGAAATGTATTTATGCCATTTAAATCTGCCGGTTCTTCTTTTTAAAATAACCGCTTATAGTTTGCACACAGATCTGTGTTTTTTTTGGTATTATATCGTATAAAATGCTTATTTTATTTTTGGTCATGGTAGTCACTCTGAATTGGATGCCTAGTTCCATAGGCTTACTCATTCGGTAATACAGCGTATTATTTACGAAGCGACCTATGACGCACGTACCATATCGCAAAAATGGCATCGTTGTTTACAGTTTAAGACTTCAGCAGTCTACTTTAGAAGCAGCTTGTCGTACATTGTCAGTCGGTATAGGCTACAGAATAAGCAGCATAATTCAAGTAAACAACAAGACGACAATGTTACTTTTTTTCGGTGGAATGCATAAAACATCCTTCTATCTCTAAATGTAGTATGTTGTAGTCAAATAAAAGCACTCATAATTTGTCAAAGTTCCCTGTCCCGGCCTTATTTCTAATTCTGCCAACAACTTTGCAAAAAAATATAAACGCTTACTTATTTCAACAGCGTTATTTACAAATAAAAATGTGACGTAGACAAAAAAATGGCTTCTTTTTTCCTTCTTTTTACATTCTAGCAAGTGCAAAACGAACATGTAATTTCCAGTGTCATTTGTTTTGATTCATGGTGCCATTATTGCAGCTAACAGACACAACGCACAAATAAAATGCACATTTATACCTCTGGCGACTTTGCCCCGAAAGTTTGCAAAACCCTAGTTTAGCGTAAGGTCTATATTACTACAGCGGAAAGAACAAAGATTGTCGAAAAAAATCATGATAAGTTGTTTGCGTTGCCAACATTATACGCTGGCGTGTTGTTTATGTAGAGACCAGGCTGGGTTGGTTCAGGGAAGGTTTTCAGCAATAGTTATATAATTACCTGTAATACGGGTTTCTATTACTATGGGATTGGCGTGACGATTGAAAGTCTATTTGAATTAACTATTGCCACGAAGGATAACACGTTTTAATTGATTATTCTCGAAAGGGCAAAAGCACAGACTAGCGTTAACGTCGCTAAATCGCTTTATATTACCTATCAGTCTTAGTGTGTAGTTGAGTTTGCTTGTTTGTTTAGTGCGTAACCGGAAGAAGACAACTGTAGATATGTTTATGCAGTGATTATAACTTATATTTTTTTAAATTTTCCTGAGAAGCCAGGAGCAACCATCATAGGCCGAGGAAACTCAAAAGCTGAAAGGTTGATGCTTGAGGCATGGTAGTCAAATTTCAACTCCATCAACAGGCATCAAGACCTTCCTGCTGTCTACAAAGTCATGCGCCATTATGAGAGTGTAGGACGCAAAAGGACAAAACCAAACAAAAGAGATCCTCCGACGGGCCACTCACAAGAGGAGCCAGGGTTAACAGGACCCTTGAATAGGTAACAAGGCGTCACACTAATTGCTGTGTATGAACTCCTGCCCCACGGACAGCTAATAAGCAAACACCACTATAATTGCCCCCCGCTCCACTGACAGCTTATTGCCTTCTTCCCCATCTCTGTTTATATCGGTTTCTTACGCCTTGACAAAATGATTATTTCTGACAGTTGATTGACCTATGGTTACTATAATTACCCTTGTTCTGTTGCTTCTTCTCACCTCTGAAGTTAGAATCCTGCAAGAGGTCGGAAGCTCCGCGCAATAAATCTATTGCTTGGGTGCTCGACAAGATTTCTTCCTTATTCATACAGTTACCTGGAACGCGAACCTTTTCATTTATTTGAGAAATTTATTTTCGTTCGCAGCACACATTAGTTTATCTAAAATATATAGGCGAAGGCCGAAATTTTAAGTGTAAAAATGGATTGAAACCTGTAAAATACCGCAAAATATGCATTTGCTGCAAAAAAACTGGCCTTTATATTATACATTGATGTTGCAGCTTACGATATTAATATCCTAGGTACTAAATAAAAGGCGGAGATACGTGTTTTGCCGTATACCAACCAGAAAGCAGACAGATATATCTGGGAGACCCACAAATTAGCCGTTCCCTTCGCAGCTGTGTCAAACAGCGGAATAATACCCACGAATCCATTTTGCGAAGTAATTTAAAAAGGGAAAAACCAGCATTTTAGAGGACTTTTCATCACTCAATTCCAGTTGCATGACACACATTTGGCTGCAAATAAAAAGAAACGTTCTACTTGTTTTTTTAAAAATATTTCTATGCTTGCAAAAGCAAAAAAACTCTCGCCAAATGAAGAGTCAGATTTTGCTAAAATGTTTAATAATCTATGCGTTGCGTCTTCAAAACATCCATAAACGGAATACGTGTTGCACGAATTTTGTTGTTGTCATATGTATTTAGTTTTGTTAAGATTGCGTTCTACATTAATCTTGCTATATATTTGGGTTCAACTGCCGTTCAGGTGAGCAAGTGCGGACTTGAATGTACATGGATCTGGCCTTCAAGGGGACTTGGTCATTACCTCCAAATCATAAGAGCGTAGAGGTTCCTGTTTTGGAGGAGGGGGAAGGGAGAAAGTGGGATGAGTGGAATTCAGTTGGGTTGCAGATCAGATGCATGGCATAGTAATTTGAAGAGAAATTGGCGAGCATACTCATACTTACAATAAATTCTCATCAGGTCATTACATTTATATGGGAGGGAGGTAGAGCATAAAATGTAAATTTCAGATAAATTACGTTCAAATTTACAAGCAAATTAGTCTAGGAAATAGGGGAGGAGGTGAAGTAGTAACAAGCGCCGTATTAAGTGGTAATTAGGGAGCAAGAACGGGGGATGGGAGAGAGGAGGCTCGGGGGGAAATGCCGGTAGCTAGGTGGTCATTGGCCATGCTAAGCTTGGGGCTTGCAGCAGGTTCTTCTGCGCGCACAAAATTGACTTCCTCAACCGGACAGCAGTTGCTTTTGCTGTTGCCAGCAGGCGCCAACCCAGTGACTTAGGATAACTTGGTACGACTTTGAAGATCACCCTTAAGGCCTCGTTGGGCCCACTTGATGTCCGGAATCAACCATATGCGCTAGACTAGAGCTGTTGATGGTTCTGGTGGTATTGAATTCACCCTTCCTTAGCCATCGCGGAACGTTTTTGTTTGTTATTTTGGAAAGGCGCAAACTCGTGCGTCCAAGCACCAAGCTTAGCATGGCCGACGGCCACCTACCTACCGGCATTTTCCCTGAACCTCTTCTCTCCTGTCTCCCGCGCTTCTCCCTTATTACTGCTAAATTAGCCGCTTGATACTACCCCACCCCATATCCTATTTTCCGGACTAATTTGCTCGTACGTTGAAAGTAATTTACCTTAAATTTACCTTTTTCGCTTGACCACCCTCCCATATCAATGCAATGGCCAGGCGCAAATTTATTGAAAGTATACGTCTGTTCGCCAAATAGTCTTCGTATATCTTTGATTCGAATGTTTGCAGCCTTTAAATAATCCAAGGAATGGTACTTGCTACTATTTGCACGAAAAAAGCGATTCCCACTGGAGGTTGGGGGCGACATTTGATCACCAACGGACGTCGGGGTCAGCCCCAGATGCGCAAGAGCTTGAGTTAGCGTCCTCTGACAACGCAGCACTTGATTCGCTAGCCGTATAGCCACTGTTTTGGCTGGTGCAAGCATCCGTTGGCGGAGGTCCTTGTAGTTATAAGCTGAGGTCTAGCAGACAACGTGAAAGGCTTCGTTAGTATCGACTTGGTGATTCATATCGACAAGATGTGCTTAAATAGAACTCCAGATCGACCAACCTTCAGCGTTACTTAATCAGGGCGTTATGTGCTTACGTATTCACTTTTTCAGGTGAGCAAGTGCGGACTTGAATGTACATGGATCTGGCCTTCAAGGGGAGTTGGTCTTTACCTCCAAATTGTAAGAGCGGAGAGTTCGTGAAGAGCACGTGTAGGCTTGCCACGGGGAAAGTGCAGGACAGCGCTCATGATTGCGGTCGGCAGGTGTTGTCCAACGTGCTTGATATTAGAGGATACTTTTCCGACTTTTGTAGCCTCTTTTTCCGCCAAACTGAATACTTATTGGTCAAAGTTTATGAAATTGAAACGATATTTTCCTTCCAAAAAGAATTGCATGGAATAAAGTTCACTCTTGCATAGAAAACTTAGACAAAACTTCTTCTACTTAAAAACCTGGAGTAATTTAAAAACAGTGCAAGACTCAAGTATATGTTTCTTGCAAAATATGGCATATTATGGGTGTTTGCAATTTGAGCCCATCGATTTGTATATTACTGCTAATGGTGCAACATTGTGTGCAAATTTTCGTTGAGCGTTTTTCCCACACATTTGTTTTTTTTTTGAATTCCTTACCAAAATCGTCAGCGTTTTGCAGGCTTACATAGGATAGTGCATTAAGAGAGTGAAACAGATTCAAGTTTACTCCTTAATTAAAGAGGTAAGCCAAACGGTTACTATTATCTTTTTTTACTTAAAGTCATTATTGACATTTTAACAATTTTCAATTTATGAAGGAAACTTTAATTTTTTTCCGCGTGTCATTGCCCTGCAAAGGTCTTCAGTGTTCCAGAAAACAATTCCCCCCTTCTATTTCTATCTATTGCTTGTTTCTGACCAATGCTCGTATGAGTGTTTACTAAATATTATTTAGTTAGCAAGTACAATTGGACATTCTGCTCGACAGATGCAAAGCAGCATACTGAATGAATGTCTTTTTACAATTTTGCATTTCATTTTTGATTTTATATACGTTATAAATAGGATGTTTCAACCTGTTTGCTACTCAGATTTACTGAAAGACGTTCTTACGCTCAGCATATATTTTTTTAAAACTTCCACATATCATTGTCTTTTTTAAACACGTGTGATTTCACATTTCTGGAAGGTTTTGCTTCCTACGAACGTAAATTTGATGTTGAATTTTCGTACCTGTTTGTGTAAACGGTCCGATAAAGCTTTTCGCGTTTAGAAATGTTACTTTAAAAGAAAATTTTCTCTAACAGCTGAAGGCATATCACAAACATATCCACCAGTTGAATCTTCAGAATAAATGTTTACATCAAAACTAAGCTGTGATATCTAAGTCTTTACTATCCATGATCAATCGAGTTGATCATAATTCGAGTTATTTGCCATGTACTGAACACATATGCTGAATATATTTAACCAGGTTCAAAAAATTGCTTAGATATCGCAATTTCACCCATACATATATTCATAGTATACTCTGCCATATAACAGTTTGCAGTAGACGCTGAAAAAACACTATTCGTATCGTAGGCCATAGACAACGTACCCTCCATTTGTGTGACCATAGTAAAGGCATGATCTTACTGATTTTCTGTCTGATGAGTAATCAGGCTACATTATTTGTAGAACGTAAACCGAACCGCTACCTTGATGTCTTTGACTATTGGTTCATTACTACTTGAGCGCGCTTTTTCAGTTGCAATTGCGTTGATCTATCTTCATGATGCGTTAAACATCACCTGCATGTTAAATTTTTACGCGATGTGTGTTATATTTGTGGAGCATTCGCTAAGGACATGGTTTCAAATATTCATTTCCATGCGACGGGTGTGCCAATAGATGTTAAACTTACACCTGTTGCTCCATAAGAGCATTAAATTTGCGTATAGGCGTCATATATGTTTGCTGACCTAGTTGTGTACTCGGGTTGATTTAGAACTTCACAATAGTGCATTTTCAAATTTAAGAAAGTCAACCTTTCAGTGAAGTGTCCTCTCCCTTTCTGTTTAATTTAAAAAGATATACTTAACCAAAAAATATCTTTGATTTGACATTAAACAGATATGATATCTTGCCGCCGCAAGTGGTAATGGTCTTGTTAGACAAACACCTACAACATTCGGTCTATCGACGTCCCGCACGTAGCAAAGATAGTCATTAGGTAATAGTTAAAAATATCGGTCAACTGAGCAATATACCAGACGATGGACGAAAATATTTATTTTATTTGGCAAAGTGTCCAAACCGTAAAGATGTTGCAAATTTGGAGATAACTTCGGTTGTGAATATTTGGCAATTTAACAGTTACGGAAAGATTTGGTGTTTATCATTGGCTGATTAATAGTTTGAAAAGCCAATACCGTATGATGCAGAGGACTGGATACATGTAAGCACGTTCAGACATGTGCCTTAGCTGAATGAAGGTGATCTATGCTGATCTTGTTATACATAAATGGATGACATATTTTTTCTCCAAAAGTAATCATTTTAGGTTTCAGAGATTACAAAATCATGATTGGCAGTTGATAAAATACAAGCTTTCACTGGAAAATTCATGATTTGAATCGATGTCCGTCATCGAGCAGTAACCGCATATCACATATCGGTCACAACTGCAAAGTTTACTTACGGTTGTTCGGATATTGCCCACCATTATCTGACGGTGGTGAGTATGGGGAATGATTGGGTCAAATGGCTGTCACATTTTTTTTCGGTCTAAAAATTTGGGTGGTTGACGTAGGCGTGGTGGTTTCCAAACCATTTTATATATGAATATTTTAGAAAAAGGAAACATGACTGGCACTTAAAATGTCCCTGTGAATACTCACAGAACATAACACCACTTTAAAAAAATTACAGATTCTAGGCTTTTAAAAGGCGTTGTTGTGGTAGGTCTGCCAAAATTAAGAGGCACTGTGTCTGGTTACCACACTGACTGCCAGTAAGGAGAGAAAAGTTATCTATAAATGTTATAACAACTTACAAAATAAAATGGAACATAAACATATTTAGCAAAAGTAGTTAATGTTGTCTTCCTCACTTATCCATACTGCCAGCATGTTCACCTACGAAAATGGTGGCTATGGCTTTCGGGCGTGGAGAAGTAGGATAGTCAGAGAAGGAAATTTTTAGAAGTGTAAAGTGGGAAAAATGTAGACGAAGTTATTTTTGGCGGTCGCTGGGAGTACGTTCTTCCACATATCAATTGAATGTGTGTGCGGTGCTTCCGAAATGATAAGTTTGACGTCAGGTGATTTGAAGAAGCGAGCTCCAAACCACCATTTTTTGGGAATTTTAAGAAATAAGCAATTTGATAATCAGGTGTTTGTGCAATTCGTTAAGCGATAAAACAGGCCAGGAAAATTTGGAGATAATAATCAACAACACTTCCAAATACACTGAAAGTGAAATGCCCTTACAACATATTACACTTTATTACACTGCTTGTCCTTATTTACCTGCCATAAAATCCTATAACTACCGTTTTCCTAGGACAACATGCTGGGAATAGGGATTTAAGAGGATGAACTCAAAAGCAACTTATGCCAAAAATGTTATCCTTCAAAAAGTTTGAATGAGTATGCGATTGTGGGATCATACGAATGCTGAATGACCCAGATTTAGCTAAATTTGAAACAAACATTTTTTTGTGACTTGAAGAGGTTTTGTAATAGTTTTGCGTTTCCATTTTGCCGACGTGGCATTATATATACCCGCATTGATGGAATATGCAAATAATGTAAATTACATAAAAAACAACCGAACTCCTTTTACAATTATTTAGCTCAAACATGTATCGCACATAACTTTTCTCGATTGGGGGTGTTTAAATAATGAACATAATTGTCTTTCATCTTTTACTGATTTGCAAAACGTTCCATTGAAATCGTATGTTTGCCAATTTGTCTTCTGAAATTTCATATACCATCGATCCTCTCGTTATCTTACTGGTAAATTTATTGAATTAAGTTTTTTGTAAGGAGAAACAAATATTTGCTTTTTAAAAATGTGTCCTTTATTTTTTAGGTAAGGTGCTGAAGCACTTCCACGTCCGTAGGACTTGTGCATTTAGTTCGTTTCAAAATGCACGCAGGATAATTCGAACCATGCTATATTACTTCCCTTTACTGACATGACAATGAATATGACCGAAGGCACAAGGTTTAAAAAAAATTATTTGAATTTAATTAGGCATCATATAGCATTTCCCGCAGCTACAGTTCGCCGCCGCGTGCCCCGACGTCGACCTTCGTACGTCTCACAGTGTGGATGGAGAAACAAACATTTCAGTTTGAAGTTTGCCTTTGGTAAAGGCAGATTTTTGCGCCTGTGTCAGTGCATGCTCTCATCTCTCACCCACCATAATCATATGATAAAATATGCGCAAGGCGCACAGAGATGAATACGGTAAATGTGACTATTTAAGTAAGCTAGGTCCCCTAGGTGTGATAAATACAGCATTATCTACTCAATAATTACCAGGTTTACAATACGGATAACTCGTTGTCTACGTTAGCGAGAGAGGAAAGAAGGCAGTGCTAAAGTGTTATTGTGGCTCGACTATTAATCCAGCACTTACATAAGCGATTCTTAGACCGTCATGCTCAATCCAAAATCATCAGGGTATTCGATTGAGTTGTAAGGGTGGCCTAACAAATTGCTCCTGGTGGGTGGCTTAAAGCTCAGCTTGATAAGGCTGAGGCGATAGACTAGACGTTTTCTTGCGGTCACAATTTTAAACCTAAAAAAAATTGCAGCGTCATTCACAACGTTACAATTCAGTTAAAAAAATTATAATATCAGTTTTAGTTTGTATTACTTATCTACTGCCCTCTTGGAGTCCTGCACAATACTGTTTATCTGTATTTTTGTTTGCCACGAGCTGTGACGTTGACCGTCGTGTTTACAACAAATGTGGCCGATAACCGACGATTAAGTCGCGCATGTGTTTAACGTTGTATGAGAATCATACGCATCACATGCAATACACTCTTCTTATTCATCTATCATAAATGGATGAAAAAGAAATGGGGACTTCAGGAAAGGAGTGCACAGAAGACGGGGCCTATACATTTCGGCCGCCCTCACTTCATGCGTACTATGAAGTCCGCGTTCCAACACACCAGTATTGGGGTAGAAGTACGGACAACTCGCAATTCACCTGAGTCTAGGGAAAGATAAGTCTGGATTCGGAAGGTTTCACTCTAGTTCGACAGTTTAGAGAGGAATTCCGACAAGCCATCCAGTAGCGGCCCATCCATGCTTAATATATGGGTAAGTAAGATGTAAGATTATTGGACGCAAAATAAGGGCCACTTTTAGAATTTGTCCCGGCAGCTTGTCTCTCATATAAAATATGCTTATAGAATTATGCTTAATTTGTAATCACCAGATGTATTGTAGTGCATGATGTGCAGTTGTCGCTTAAAGCTTTATCTTCTGGTTACGAAAAATGTTTGTCTGAACACGGTTTAAAAGGCGCAACAGCGTATAAAAAGTGCTAGTCTCACATATTCTGCGAAGCGGGTTTGAACCTGCATGTTGCTGTGACATGTATTTAACTATTATTGCTTTATTTAGTTATATTGCGTAGTCCACTGTGCAGGTCATAACAATACCAATTTAAAGGCGTGTGACACTTATGTGTGAATAGGGCTCTAGACTATTAGCTTCGTCGCCAAATATTCGGTGGTGAACCATAGTCTGGCCAAAGTTATTTACCCTTCAACGGAGAAGCAGGTGCACATTTTTTAAAGGCTAGCTATTACTTATCAGGTAACCGGTTAAACAACATGCCAGAATCCAACACTAATGATAAAAATAGGACAGTAAGCGACTGGACTGCTGGTCTTCAAACGATTCTCACAATAAGTTTATATTATAAAAATTCTAATAATTTGCATAATCTTATTGCATTTTAAGACCGGTAGAATCTTAAATTTGAATAGGCATGTGCTGATTAAGCGACTGCATTAGTAAATCCTACTGCAGTGTGCATTCACTGGCTGTTTCATTTTTTCTATTTAAGCATGAATCTGAAACGTCAGGTTGAGTATCCTTTCGATCGAGTGATCGCATTAACATTTCCGCAGTCTTTCCGGCAATGTAGCTTAGGCGGTATAGCGACCTGTGCATTCAGTCTTTTCTCAGAGACATTGAAACTTACATTTTTTTTCTACCATAATTTACCAAAAAGGAACATCAAACGACCATTTGGGATCAATTTTCTGTGTATTTAGTCGCTTTAAACACAGCTCGCACTGCGTATATATATTTATAGACTTATTAACATTGCTCAGCATGGATATCGTATCTTCGTACTTCACATCGCCCCACTTGATTCTCAGTGTGCGAAGTGCATCGTAAAATTGCGGCAGCAGCAGCAGTAACAGCTTCAAGCAGGTAACATATCCTATATTTACTGGCTTATTCATGTTTCGTGAAGTGCCAATTTTCTGCCAGACAGTTTTTTCTGGCAGAATCTTAAAAAAAAGTTTCCGGAAAAATTTGATAGGCAGCCACTTTGCATACTTCATTAACTCTGCTTGTCTTGCTCATGTCGGTTTTAGAACTTCATCCGTGGACGCCTCCTGACCATTCGTTGTCCCAATAATTCCAGCTTTATGTCCATACTTTGTTATTTTCGAAAAATTCGTCAGAATTTACGAAACGTTACTTAATGACGCATAAAGTCTGAGTTGTTTCAAATGGCATTATATAACAGCTTAAGCACTTACTTTTTTCCTTAATCATCCAATGTCAATGTAGAATTCGCCTGAAGCAGTCTTATAACTCTTTTGTAACTTATGCCTTGTCGGTATATATATTTGTTAGTTATTTATCCATCAGCTAATACACTCCAGTTACAATGCTGTGACAACATTGGAACAGGACGTATGCACATAATTCTGCGAAATACTGATAAATAGATCCAGATATACGCGAAACAACCTTAATCGATGATGAATTGATACTGACTCCCAGATTACATATTTTTGAACCCCCTTGGAAGCTTACATTGATTGCCTGTCCATAAAGCGACAATACGACAATCGAGCCTACAAACGACACCACATTTATTATTATTATTAGGGAGAGTTACATTTTATTTGAAAGGCACCTAGTACAGCACAAAATTCTTGCAAGATGCCGAAGTATTCGAAATATTGATACTCCTTCGCTTATTGGCATTGAGTACTGCTGTAAAAGTAATCATCTTTAAATCTGTTTTGATGTCATTCAGTCCTGATAGGTGGCCGGTTTTTTAGTGTACTACTCCTTGACCGCTAACAAAATGCATGTTATGTAATCAGTGGCTATTTCAGTCGTGTGTATTTTTGTTATTGATTATGACCACTTTTATATTTTCAAACATATTTTACGCAAGTCATAAACGAAACAAATATAAGGTGTTTTCATTTTGTAGAAAACGGCGCTTTTGGATTTATTATTTGAACTAAGATTTCCATCCTGTTGAGAAAAACTTTCTAATAATCAGCTGTTTACGATTTGACCTGTTCATTCATTTCACATCGTATCCATCAATCAATAATGCTCCCTATTATGCGTGGTGCATGGTACACAAATTTTGCAATAATTTATGAGAACCATGTGACTTCTTCCTTAAGTCGTAGGTGAAAACTTTCTTTTCCTTGAGCAGTATGCAAAATTGGGCAATTTATAAACTTTGCATTCAGGTGTAGCAGTTGGTAGATTTCAAAATTATTCGGCAATTATGTAAGATTTCTAAAACCAAAACATATCATTTACTCAAGGGTACAATTGAACGAAGGCGTAAATTCCTTCAAATTTATTATAAAAAATAATGTTTTGTATGTGTTTATCATAAAATATATTAAAATTTAACGAAGAAGTCAAAATCAAGACAAGAATGACTTCAACATAAAGAGTTTTATTTTATTGCATAAAAGTGTTTTAGCCGTCAAAGGGAACCTTCCTAAAAAGCCGGCATTTTATCTTAACTAAAATGACGTCAAAATACACTTTACGATAATCCGTATAACAACATAAGTCCGATTAGCGAAAAGCTATAAGTATTTTGGTTACGAAGGCATATTACACGAATTTAAGGTCGTAGGTATAATTGATAGATTTAAACAGCTTTCAAAAGAATACTTTATACGAATGGTGTTTTGTGACTGTTGTTGCTTCATTCGTTTTATCCTTCAAACCTATTGTAAATTATTTCAAATGATAATTTTCTAAGAACTTATGCTCCCTATGAAAATTAACAGTTAAAATCACTTACTAAAATTGGATCCTGTGCAAATAAAATTGGCTTGATGGTTTTTTTCTTGAACCACCACCATCTAGCTGATATTCACCGCAAATTTAATTTTAATTAATACGTCGATGAGATTAATGGTTTGAAGATGTTTGGGCAACACAACCGTTATCCAATGTCAATTATCGTGTAAGTCAGTCCATGGAATATTAGCGCATACAAGGGGGATATTTTCTAAATTCATAAATGTTCACCCTTAAAAAACAAGCGTATCTAAGGGTCAAGCACTGTTTTTGTTTTGACATTATTCTGTAGCTTTTAACTGTTTTACTGATACGAATTTTGTGATGCTCCTGACCTCAGGCAAAGACTCATTGATTGCATATCATTACATATCGGCTTTTTTTTCTTAGGCAAATTAACTGCATTAAAAGCCAATTATTTATCTTAGTTAATATCAAATATACTATGAATCCCCTGTGAGCCAATTCTCCTAATGTGGATGCTAAGATATTTAATGCGTACTGCAAACCATCAGAATAGGTGAGGTTCATGATGGACGTGATACACTTTTTGGCGTCCCATTACGTCGCCACATCATTCTGGAACTATGTTCATTTTGCCTAGGAATGTCCATATGTTTTTTATTTTGTTAGCTATCAAATATTATCTTTCATCAGTTAAAAAATACCACTTAAAAACTTTGCCGATATTGCAATATATTCTCTTGGACTAGGTATGCGGGAGGTCTGCCCCCTAGAAAAATCATTTTGGCGTCAAAAACATGTTAAGATGACTAAGCAAATGGCGCTATACGTAAACGCTTTTATGCCCATCGCATTTGCACTTACTCTTAATTGAAAATGTTGCAGTTTTCCTTGCATACAGTCATGCAAAAGCGTATTGACTCAGCAAAACGCAAAGGGGATAGCCAATCTATTGTAAAGCCCTAAATAAAACATCTATTATACAGTCAAGATTTAGAAACGTAGTGGTTGATTACAAAACACGTATTAGTCTGACTAATCGCCATTAGCTCCCGATTTCATTGTACTGTCAGTTTTGGCTTTGATAATTTGTTACGCATTCGGTCTGGTTTGTTGTCATCAATGGTAAAAGGCGGGATGGCAATTACTGGAAGCAGCCATAACAATATTTTTAGGGGGAAGAAACGACTATTTGCTGTGCAGTAACATTTTTTGAATGTCGCATTGTAAATTTAAATTATTTAGTCCGTCACCTCACCTTCCACCGGTCGCTAAGGGAACCTCCAACGTTGTGAAAACTTCAGTTTAAATAAAGCTTGTCAGCGGCAAATCTCTATTCTCTCTGTGCTTCACTAGATTTACGGCTGATGTTTTTGGATGGTAGTCGTATTCGCTTTTGCATATGCAGTTACGTTTCTGAAACATTTTGGTTCATCCGCACCAACGAATTTCATTTAATTATCGTCACTCAAATCGAAAACATTATCAACTATGTTGTTGTCAAAGAGTGCAATACTTACTCGTATCAATAAAAAGTAATGTAAAAACCTAAGATATACAGGGAGCCCCAAAAATGTTTGAACATTTTAAGTTTTTTAAACTTGATGTTGATCGTAATTTTGAAACAAAAATGTGTAAAGTATTTGCAAGTATCATTTTATTATTTTTCTACTGCATTTTAACCACATTTTAAAAGAATGAGAAAGGGAGCAGCCATTGAACATGAATGTGACCAAATACCAAGGAAATTGTTTTATGGTTCGTGCGATTCCGTTGTGCCTTGTTGTCAGCTGTGTCTGGATCAAATGGACGTCAGTTTGCGAACACACAGTAAAAAATCAATAAAATGATACTTTTGAACTTTTTTTCATTTTTGAAATAATGAAATTACAATGGAAATCAAGTATGTGATCAATTTAATCGTGCATACATATTGGGCGGCATAATTTTAATAAGATCAGTTAAAGGGAAGCAAATTCGTAAGTGACTGAGCCTTTTGTATTATTGGCAACCTTTATACGTATATTCTATTCAGTTTACTGCTTTCATCATCATGTATTGCACTTAAAAATTAGGCAACTAGTCCATAAATAATAAATAGTATAGAATCAAATGTTTTGCATGCACATCAGTCAGCAAACTTAATTTTTTACAGTAGAAATGACCACGTATTGAAAAACGTTTCTGCTTTCTTTCCAAGAGAACGTCAAACGTTGCCTCATTTGTAATTATTCGCTATCACAAGTAAGCCAAAGAGTTTTCGCAAACATTTTTTCCAAAATGTCAAATTTGCTAAAGGCCAAATGTTCACGGTGACGCAGCAAACAGTGAACATACTACAGTCATAAAAAATGCATGCTTGTCTATGACAAAGCAGTTCTTTATTCTCGCAGAACATAAGTTTGTCTCTGGCCGTTTGTGCCGATGGCTATAAGATCTTGTTTACCGAGTGTATGCAAACTCTGGACATTTGTAACTTAAGGGATATGTTATTTGGGTCTGGCTTTCTGCTCCTTTTTAATGGTCCCTGAAGTGGAATGCACCAGCGTAGTTGCAGTTATTTAGTAACCCTGCGAATTTTTAAAACATCCATTTTTTGAAGTTAAAGGGAACAGTACGCTTTCAAGTAGGTCTGGCCAGCTATTAGACAGATATGCGCCTTCTCAAAGGTAAAAGTTACTGTGTTATCACTAATTTTACCTAGTAATAGGTTTGTATCTGCGTATGAAACGAGTCGTATAAAACAATACCCTGCCTGCACCGCTTGGACGCTTCCCTCTACAAGTATGCCAGAATGAGCATTTGGCGTGCAGTTTGACGTATATTATAGCAGTTACCTGCTCCGATCAGCAATTAGTATTCCGGTGTACTTAACAAAACCTACCAGATGCATTGTGGCATGCAATATATTTATGTTTTATTCAATAAAATAACAAATGATTTATTATGTTACACTGACGAAACAATTCGTGTTTCGTTCACTGCTCAACAACAAACAAGCATCTGACGTGTCTCTGGCGTTGTTTAGATACTTGATTGTCACTAATTCCAGAGATAATTAAAGTTCAAATAATCAAACCATACTAATTACGCAGGTATGTACCAGGGTAAATTATGTCCAATGATTATGATACCTGCGCATTTGACTTATGAAAAATTTAACTGTTTACAATTAATATTAATAGGCCTCAAGAGTACAAGGTGATCTCAAGCATTTATAGGCAGTGTAAGTTACTGTCGGGACAATACTATTGTGCAGGGATAGACAACCCATGGTTCGCAAACCATATATAGCTTTTTTAATGATCGCGTATTGCTCTTTCACAAACTTCAGATTTTATGATTTTGGTTACTCTTTAGGGGTCTAAGTAGTTGGTTGTACTTGGATCGCTACAATCATCAGGCCAAATCCCAGGTTGAAGGTTGAGAGACAGAAGTCATCAGAAGGAGTGATTTATTGTGGACTGAACTCCCATTTGCAGTCCCAGGTGGCAGTGGTCACTTGCAAAGCCAGGGCTAGTGTTGATAACGCCCAGCGAGACTTAAGAGAGCTGGAAACAGTTGTGACAGCTGAGTCAATAGGATTGCGGGGCAGGTTAAATTTTTCTGCTATTTCTGTCTTGCAATTGTCCGAGGGTATGTCGCCTACAGAGGCCGAGGTGTGGACTATGTGGATAGTCCTTAGGTATTTGGACGCCTGTGTATACTCGGGTGTTGCTTGGCTGAATAAACTACGGTTGTCAGGGCGGCAGACTCGGAGCCGTGAGAAAACTGAAGGAAAAGGAACGCTCGCGCAACTGTTGCCAGCTTCCCAGACGCAGCTGTGGGCTCAAGACTTGGGGATTAGGGTGTCTGTGCAAGAGAGCATTGGAACAGTTGGTTGTGGCAACACTTGAGTTTGGGACAACGGGTCTTGGAGAATGAAAAGGGGGGCACGAATTGTAGCCTTCCACCTAAAATGATGTGCCGCCACAAGCTCGCTAAATAACAGATGCTCTACAAAAGTACAACAGCCCGTAGACTTGACAGCAGTTTGGTCAAGGTCACGCTTGCAGACAAGGCTACCTTAAACACATAGGCCAGCCGGCTTTGTTACACATAGTGCCTCGTGTTTATTTACCCCAGATGTAGCAAACAGTCCATTTGTGTACACTTGCTTTGAGGACTAAAACATCGGTCATAACATCTCCTTGCTTACTTTCATGAGAGGGATCGCAAATCTTTGAACGCTTAATACTTTTTTAGTTGCCCAAAGTTTACCTATGTAACAAAAAGTATGGCGAAGCGATAAGGAGCTGAGGAGTATCGTACGTTTCAGTATGAATGGGCTGACGATTTCGTCTTTGTGCAGAGATCAGATTATACGGTGTGTCTTATTTGCAATGACAAGATTACATCGATGACATGGTCATACGTAAAGCGCCAAATCAATACACGCCGTGATACCTCTGCAAAAAAATACCCTGCGGGAGAAAGCTTGGCTTTTCCGCAAGTGATAATGATAAAAAATTATTCAAAAAAATAAATTAGGCAGCTACTATATTGGCATTTTATATTTTCATTTTAAAATATAGTATATGGCTCTTTCTGAAATATATATTCACATATAAGCTTTTTTGGATCTTTGATTGCTCTAGTGCATTTGAATGTTGTGTCAACTAGCACCCTTCCTAACCGCCTACAATAACGTTTAATGAAGTATTTCAACATTTTGCGCTCGCTAGTTATGGATCACATTATTGTTCACAAATTGTATGGGTAACATGTCAAAGCTAAACAATTGCGTTTATTATAAATGAAAATATATGTTTAACAGTTACTTAATGTGCTTTTGACACTAAACTGCAGGAGTTACTCCCTCTTAAAAGCAATTTTACTGGAAAACCATGCGTAAGAATTCCCTTATTTTTAGGCATTCATTTAAATTCATGTCAAATGTAAACATTCTATGAAATTGGCCTATATATTTAGTAAGCGTATTAGGCTACCTTACTTGCGTAGAAATTGTAAGCCTTCAATCAACTCTCATATAAATCATAGAATAAACGAAATACTTAATAATTTGATTATCGAATAACACACCTCAGGTATACTTGGAAGTGCTACAAATGTTCATTCTGACTACAGAACTCGCAATTAAACTAACGATGGTGTCAAGGGTAAACAACTGAAAAAGTTGACTATTTAATTTGAAAAATATATTTATATTTTTGCATAGTGCAAATTCTAACAGAATAGATCAATTAAAAATGTACGATAAGTACTTTAACAAAGTCACGCTTTAAAAAGTGCACATAACCTTAGTAAGAAATAACGATGATTTAGAAAAATAAGCAAAGATAAGAAGTGGAATAGAATGCATTTTTTAAACAACAACTAAAAAATGAAAATAAACTGCAGAAGAGCAGCGGTTGTTGAACAAAATGAATTCAAATGGCGGCAAGGCATCTGTCTGTATTCGATAGTTACAGAATGCCCACAAATATATATGCGGCTTCTAGTGAAATTTTCCTACAATAACCTAATAAAGGACAAACGGATTTTGTAACTTTCACTTCGTTTTGAGCGCACTTAAATTAAAGTGCTAGTGCAAACATTGTGTTTATGTCCAGCTTCTAGACAATTGAATAGCCTTGTATCGTAAACCACAATTGGCATTCGAACTTTCGTATAATCGATTAATTTCGTGAAATTTCGTAAAGATATTGCGAATAATTCATTTCTGTAGCGGGTTTATGATGTGGTGATGAGTTTACCGTTCTGTTGCCTCAAGCGGTCATTCTAACTGTACTCAAGTGTTCACATGAGTTGTTGCTCAACCCTCTAGAGGTCACATACCTCTTGATAAAAATATGCATCGAAAAAATATTTACCAAATTTAGTCGTTAATGGGATAATCGTGCTTAACGTACACAACATAAAAATTTAAAACTTTATGGCTTTCTTCATTATACTTTTTCAAAAACAATTAGCCTGTTAAAACACGTTGTAGCGGGATTGAAGCAGCTTGAATAACGCACCTGCAAACAACACATTTTTCACCATTTAGAAACCTCGGGCAAGAGAAGCCAACTCCGAATCACGTCCCTAAATATCTCTGCTCATATATCTGCCAGTTAATTGTGCGCTATATGTGAAAACATATCCCATATTTGGCTAATACAATGCCGAATATAAAGCTTTTATACTTCATTTATTATGATTACATAGATATTCCTGATTAAGCCCGTAACATGCGTCCCCTAAATGTTCTCTAAATAGGCAAGGGTACTGCACTGCAAATTTAAAAGTTCCTGTCCGGAATATCACTTATCTTTGAAATATTCTTTTTCAAATGTCGGCTTGCACTTTCGTCGATGACATTTCAGATTTAATAACGTTCCCGGAAATGTGAGTGAGATGATAACATTAAACATTTCCGTGCGCAAACTTGCATGAAAAAATGTATGTTTAATGCAACACGTGCTATTCCCAAATGCAGTCGGCTCTATTTATTGAAAAAATGGATTTGAGCATGTTTTGCCGGATAGAACTATGCCAGTTTTTAAATTCTCGGAAAATATTTAATTAAATATATACGTTATGCTTAAGATGTTTATTCAAAATATATTACGGACGCACTTATTCTTTTACACACGGGCAGACAATCACTATATTAAGGAAAAATATATGGATGAAATTGTTGCTGAAATATTGGCATTAAATTTATCCTTTTTAGACCAAACAAATATGATTAGAGCGCAATATGTTGCCATTCGGTGGCAGATGTGCTCATATTAATTGCACATTATGCTCTTTAAGACCCATAATATGCTTTTTAACAGTTACTCTTACAATAAAGTATTGTATATTTTAAACATATTATAGCATTTGTTAAGCGATATGCATGGCTTAGTGATCGTAGCATGACATGGGGCTATCACCGGCAGTCTCGTGATGATAAGTTTAAGCAAAATAAAATATAAAACATCCTTAAATAAACCATATTCACTGTTGTAAAACATACGCACCTCACTGATTGTTTTTATGAGTTTTCTATGCATAAATTTTCTGTGGTAGGCTTTCTGTATTGCTAAATTCTTCAACACTAAAATGCCATTTTTTTGTTAGGAAAGGCAAACTAATACAATCATAAAACTATCACATTTTGAGGTGCCTAAGGACTCACAATATAACAAAATAAGGCAAGGACTTGGTAAGTATTAGCATCACCAGCAACACATTTTGTTTTATTATCTCTTTGCATCTAAACCTTACAAATCATAATTTGTCTAAACATAAGATGTCACCCGGTGTGCCATGTTCAGTGCACGCTAAACTATAGAACACAGCATGCAAGACTATTGACTATGAAAAAATTGTGAACTGTTCTAGGGGAGTGGTGGTAAGGCTCTAATCTTTTTAAAATGCATTCATTTAAGATCCGAATTCTGCAAATTTTTGAACCAAATTCGTGTTCAGCTGCAAATGTTTACATTTAATGATGTAACTCATGTAATCGCATCTACATGAAACCATATTTGTGCGATTTTATAAAATTTGTTGCGAACGGAATCTCACGAGGCCTTTTTTGATTGAATATTTCCATTTGTGAAAAAGTCATGCCTTCACTATCACCGTGTTTGCCTGTTTTTTGTATGTATGATGTATTGCATATTATTGAGCGTGAGTGTTGACAAAGAAACTGTAATTTAAATAAACTAGGCTCTTTCTTTTGTCGCTGTTTTAAAATCCGGACACCCAAATTCCTTTACGGATGTCATTATTTATCAGCTTATTTGCTCATTTGGTTTCGTAAAGAGGCGTCTTTTATGACAATATGGCATGGCAAATTTCCTTTTTTCGATTGACCGGGTTTCACTTATCCAATGAAAGTGAGATAGTTCTACAGCGTGATTAAGTATTAGTGGTTGTTTCGAAAAACCAATATGCTGCAAAATATATGCAAAACCTACGAGCGTAAAGCGGTGCACATGTTGACTGATTTTCATAATACGCACTACTCTAATAAAGACACTGTTATCTACAGTAATATGTAGTGCAGTTTGTTTATGAACGTCAAACATATTAGCTGCATAATTAAAATACTGAACTGCGCCATTGCACTTTTCAGTGGAGAATCGAACATTAAAAAAATGGCAATGGCCTTGAACACATTACTTGAATATTCACGACACTCGCGAAAGCAAGATACCACATTTTTCTGTGTCTATTTTGTCCATATAATTAACCAACTTCTAATATGCTCGGTATGTATCGAAGGACCATTTCACACATGCTTGAGTTCATGAGGCATTTCAATGAATATTTTAACGTATTTCTTTCTCGTATAATAATAAATTGTCTTTTAAATGTTATTAGACTAACAAATGATAACGAATAGAATAATGTCTTGAAAGAGTATACTTTATTTTCCTTTATTAGCGTAAATAACATACAAAAGATTTGGACCACATCCTTTACTCGTCGATGCACAAATATTTTTATGAAAATATTTTAAATATTTAACCAGAAATGCCTATAATACGTATTTTCTGCATAACATAGCGTGTGGTACTTTCGATAAATTGACGACTGAACTGCAAACAGAACATAATGGACCGCCTTGTAAAATAGGTCTGTGCTACTTTATTTAGTTCCGAAAGTGCACGATCTTTATGCAGTGAGTCCAGCTTTTTTATAGATTAATTTTTTTTATCTTTTTCCTACCGATAACAAATTCTAACTATAACCTGTCGTTTTTTTCAAAAGTGGCAGACGTTCTTCCACAGCAGAGACACCATTTGACAGGCTTAGAGCATTTCCTTACTGAGAGCATCATCCTTACATTCGTTTGTCACGGAAGAAACATGAACCTAAGTTGCATCAACGACTGAACACCAAACTGCGAATTAATATATATTTGAACCATTTGTGACAAACACAACCGGAACATATTATGTCACAGAATACAATGAACATCAACGATGATCATTGATGCATATAAAATTCAAATCTGTGCTTAAGGAGCAAATAAATCTAAGAATTACTCACTGTTTACACGTTTTTTAGACTTTTACTTATTCATTTTAATTTAATCTGCATCACGAGGCTAATATATATTTTGCAGCATGCGCTTTTATAGAGGTGACTGACCGAATAACGCCGCTTAATTATGCTCAAGACCAACCCTCTTTTTTCATGATTTGTTGCTCGCCATTGTAATCTGTGCTACAGGTCACCAATAATTTCTTACTGCTTGAATTTTAACCCCAATTTTCCTGGATTCTCTGGCTTACCATCTTACACAAATTTTCGTAAAAGGGTTGCAACCGCTGTCTGATCTGTCTGTTAAATCTAATCTGTAAATGATTTTCCATTATAATCACGAGCACCGTTAAGTTAGGCATGTCTTGGATCCATTAACTATGGCTTATAAATTTCTGCCAGCCAGACATGCCTGGGATCGGAAGTAAGTGAGCGCTGATGGAGATGATCTACCGCGGACACGATGTCCTGAATTCTTTAATGCAGAATAATTAATATTACTGGGGGCACATGCTGCATACGAAGTAAATTGACAAAAACCACTCAGTCATTTACACATAATAAATAGACTGTTTTCTTAATAACTCAATCCTAATCAAACCCTAGGGAGCTCATAACCACTCTTACGATGTATACGAAAACAACTTATCTTCATATAATTTTATTTAAACCACTGTGCATAATGATGCCTAGCTGTTTCACATTTTTCAGGCATGTGCACATGCCTTCTCCACCTGGAAACATTATGATCTCCTCATTTACTTTGCTTATGATGTAGCTGATATCACAAGCGCCTAGGCACTGGGGCTAGTTCATCTGCATATTCTGATTTTGCCCACCTTCAAGATGCTGCAGACTTTGATACACCGTGATAAAAATATGTTTAATCCTTCGGCAGTTCTGCGCTCGCTTCAAATATTTTTTGTCTCAAATCCGTTGCATTATTTGCGGTTAACACCAGTATCATCGTTTAAGGCAGCCATACGAATAGAGTGAGTCATAACGCCTGATCGCTGTTAACGAAAATGACAGTTTCAGATACGATGCAGCTGGATATTATATTAAAATATACCGCCAAAATAGGATTTGAGCATTCCTTGCAACTGTCAGCGAATACGCAATTAATTTCAATTTCTGTATACTTTGCATTTATATGTAGCATAAGCTTTTTACGCTTACAACTTATAATATTGTGCAATTCATTAGTCACAATCCTCAAATATTAGGCAAGCTGTTTTTATGTTTACAGGTTTGATTATTTGACATACTAAATAAAAGTCACTGAGCTTTTTTCTGATATATATGTTAACAGGCACAGTCAATGACGCAGGTTAATGCGGTAAGGGCTGCTGGTTGCAGTTGGTAAAAAAGGTTGAGGTTTGCTGAATTAAGGCAGAATGGCACAAACATTTCTGTATTCCTCCAGTGACATGTTGTCGTCCTCTTCTGCTGTATATACATATATATATATGTCTTGAACAGTACGCATTCCAAAGAATAATCTGAAGTGCAATACATTCTTCAAGAGATATATTTTATTGCGTGATACAAAACACGCATTGTTGCTGTCTGACATTTAGAGAACTGCCGCAAATCCATCAGGGCAATGGACACGGACAGGTCATGTAGCAACAGACAGATTGCGTTAAATGCAATTGACGCATTTGGGAAAATGAAAAGCATTGGTCAGATTCGAACACACATAAACGTCTACCAATTGAGCTACAAAATGCGTCAAAATCCGTAAATGTAATAATTTTTGTCAACATACAGCCAAGCTTACTGTGCATCTGGAATCTACCAATGGGGATGCAGTTAGCTTTTGACCTTAGCAGGATTTCCTAAGAAATCATCTAGAATCCACCGAAATGACTAGCCGGGTGGACGAATTAACTGGCATAATTGTCAATAAATGCAAGGCTCTCAGCGCACTTTCATTTTCCACATGGTAGCGTGTTCTTTGTGCATAGCCTTCTCTGTTTATGTTTGCTCGACTCCCGTTGAGGTCACGACTTATTCACAAGAAATTCAATTGGGTTATAAACATCTGCAAAACCCTTCATACAATTTAGAAGCTACGAAGACCTTCTGGTGAATTCTAAATGTTCGGTTTGGGAATTCTGCATGGACTTTCAGCAAACGGTATAGGCATAAGTATATGTCATAAGTGCAGTAGGCTAGATGGGTAATTTGACTCAAATACGATTCAAGTAACGGTTCTTGGCGTACCTTCGTGGATCATTTTGTTGAATATTTTGTGTATCACAGACTTCAAAGCTGATTGTGGTTCGAATCGGACCGAGGATACGCACTGTTCACAATTTGGTCAGTTAAATTAATCGCTTATCTTCGTTGGTAATCTCTTTTTGCCTTTAGCATGCTAGTATTCAGTGTTGGCAGGCGAGGCTCAAGTGCCAGCTCCAAGGCATAACGAAAAGTGTGAATTCAAAACCCATCGATAAGCCCTCATCTCCCATAGCACACATATATTTTGCATAAAAGGCATCCTAGGAAATACTATTCCATGGCAAAAGTGATATTGGTAAGTGATCGTACACGTTTTTGCACACTTTATTTCCGAAAAATAAATTTCAACATACCATATATATATATATCAACGTGAGTGAGCACATAATAATTGTTCCTTTCTTTTGCTTACAAAATATATATTTTCATTGACCATCGAATTCCGTCGCTGAGGTTTTAGGAACTTTCGTGTTTTGGTCACTGTTGGTGATAGATGTATACGTTGTATGGAGAAGGTGCGGATATTGTAACGTTTTGTAGTTGAAAATAGGGTGTCTTGAAATAATATCCTCATTTCTAGTATTGTGGGCTTAAACGTGGTTGAAATACGGCAAATGAAAATATTTTTAAATAAAACTTTACATTAATTTCAAATAACCGTGGAAAAACATCCCAGTTACTTATTGCAAAGTAGTGCAAGAAAGTACAATCCCACGTTAAGCAAGAATAGATCGTGGTTTGTTTTTGTACTTCAGTCTCCGTTATTAACTTACCCGCATTAACGTTAAAAAAAGTAGATTTTTATACATCTAATGGCCCATCTAAAGCTTTTTCTCTTTCACTGTCTCTCTGTGCTTTGATTATAAAAACTTTCTTTGCTGCGTGACACTCTGATTTCGTTTTTGTAGGCGGCACCTTCTTTGAAGTTGCCGCTAGCCAACACAGTCGCTTGTTGAGGACGCGCGCACTGGGCACAAAACTGCGACACGTTTTTTATCCATCTAAGTAAAAAGCCACTTAATGCTTAAAAGACGAAAATAATGAGGCTTACAGTAAAAGAACATTTAGAATTATTGCGCAGCGTGCCAACAAAACGTTGATTTATTGATCCTTTAAAGTCATAATTTGGGACTAAACTTAATCAAAAACTTGGTTTCAAATTATCCTGCATTCATGGCTGTTGACCAGAATGCTAAAGGTTATCAATTTTTTGCCTGCAAATTAGTACTGAATTTACCAACTAGACACAAGAAGAGTCTCCCGCTTTTGCGGGTTGAACAAATTGTCACAAAGACATAAAAGCCAGTGGCTGCGTTGTTGATGGTGAAAAAACTATAGTCGTTTTTGCCTTGCAACAGCACATACAGTTTTTTTCCAAAAAATAACAACCTTTGCAACCCAAGGTAATTTTATTCAGTAAAGTTTCGATGCTAGATCCTCAGGTCGTCGTCAGAATTCAGAAAACAAAATGCAAAAAATAACTAGAATTTAAAAAGCGCTGATACAATCGTATAGTCATCCACTGTTAACGCTAATTGACAGCTGCAATTTATATCATGTAATGCTGGAAAACATTATAAGTCGTAATAGAGCAATTGGTAATTGTCAACTGTAATTTGGGTCAGACCGTGGTGAAAATCAAAAGTCATCCAGTATGGGCACTTGCTAGTAGATACGGTTTACGTCAGTCCTCACTGATCGGCTGTTGTGTATTCCATCTTTTATAAGATGTTTTTAAATACCATCTAATTCGATGTGGCCGTTGGTACAAAAAACATCGGAGAGTCACAAGAAAATACCGGGCTTTCTTGAAGGGACAGACACCAACAATTTATGTTTAGCCCCCGCAGTGGTGTGTCCTATACTACGGCTATGCATAGCCACATACGGTACATAATTTAGCACGTATATTAACAAATAGAAAACGAAGAGTTTGCAGTAAGAAAAGGGCGACTCTGTAGTCACGTTGTCATAGAAACTACCATAAGCTGGTTATATCCAATCCGGCCATTGGATTTTTTTAGGCTCATGCATCCTTAATTTTTACCCACTATATTATCACTTTATCTTTTTAGCCGCGGACGCGATTTCAGATCGGTTCTAGTTGGTATTTGGGCTCTCAGTGACCTGCAGTGCCATTATGTCCTTAATTAAAGCTGTCTTGGAGTTGCTATTGGGACTTTTGTGGTGGACGATAAGCGACACCGGAAAGCCACGGTCCAACAGAAAAATCTTTGATCGTTCAAATAGTAACATTAATCTAGCAAAAAATGCGTGAACCAGGCAACCGCGTAATGTGGGGTTGCATTTTTCTTACAAAACATAGTTATCGGTAAGTGCGGTAGCGCGTATAACTTACTTAACAGTTACTAACAGTTCCTCTTAAACAGGTGACTCAAAGGGGCGTCTACTGCACGACCATGCTTGTGGTAAGTGTTTGCGCCAAAACGCATTCCTGCATTTAATTAACTCGTCGCTAATAGCTTTTCTGTTCGCATTTGATCAGGCTCTTGACAGCTTCATAGATATGCAACCTGGTGTATGCCTTGTCTGACTGCATTGACTCCAGATAAAATATGCACTTCTTAGTTTTACAGTTGCCAAAGATGCCGGGTTTCTTGTCTTGTCTTTGTCCTCCGTATGCTTGGCAAGCTAGGATAACGCTATCAATTGACCAGCCGCTTCAAACGCGTGTTCGGTCGATGTCAGTCAATGTGTCCTGCTTAATCTGATTAAAAATGCAATAGAGAAGTATAAACATAAATAAATGAGACATTATCGTGATTAAGCTTACTAATGTTTCGAAACGGTACTATAAATTAGAGCCTTACGTTAATTAAAATATTGATGATAAACTGAATTGTTGGGTGTGTTGAACTTTTGTTTGGCTTGCAAATTTCTAGTTCATTTATTTTGGCTATAGCCTACAGACGAACTGGTAAACTGGTGACAGCTACATAAACACCAGATACATATCTGTCTATAAGCCCATTACTACAGAAAATCGAAAAGACCTTAAGTTAACTTGTTGATGGTGGTAAAACGTAAATCAGATAAGTAAAACTTCAATACATTTAGCTGAATGTATTGATTGACTCCCATTATTTCAAAATGTTATTCTGTTATGATCGGTTTATATTAAGTTTGGTGCAATTTTTGCACTGAATTAATATTCAGACCTTTTCGGAAATACACAATCTTATGACTAAAACAGCTGACAGCATATGCTATAATTGGGTAATTATCCATTTACATATGCAACAATCTTTCCCGCAAAAGCAATGCTTGCTATTTTTCTCTTTGATGTAGTCATATGTATGCTGATTTGTTCAAGATATGCAATAACCTGCACATAGTTCAGTTATAGTGATACAATAATTCCAGTTAAATGCCCTGAAGCTATATTGCATAAAACGCGAACCTAATAAATATAAACATGACATGGAATTAAAGGATCGGCATTAAGTTGGTAAGTTACTAGAAGAATGCTAACAATGACATTCGAAAATTTCACTTGCTATCAACTGCATGCGAATGTCAGATGTTTAAGACCCCCAAAAACCGGTCATGGACAAATAAAATTAACGGAAGTGCTATGTTTGAAGACAAAATATATGTAAAGGTTAACTTAAATCTTCAGTCGATATTAAAGTCTGATTGAGTTATTGCAATACAACGGTTTTCTTGAATGAAGCCAAACAAATTACGCAGAAATAAATATCAAGGAAGAAAAATGTTAGGAACACTTTATGCAATAGATGACGTGTTGCGAGATGCTCTTAGTCTTAGGCGTGCAGTTGCAGATTTTAAGGACTATACGAAAGATAGGTGACAAAATACCAATGCCGTCACTTTGCATGTATCGATAAAGTCATCATTAAGTCGATCCAATTTAAAAAATTGTGGCTAAGGCAAGGTTTGCGCTGCGAAAGCTCAAATAAAGAGCAACAAGGCTCAGGATGAGCCCAACTTGGGTTGATTTACCCGCCTAACCAACTATTGTTAAAGAATTCACAAAAAGTATGCACTTAGCTCACTGTCAAGGAACGAATTCCTAAGCAATCATCCAGAATCCACCAGAATGATTACTAGGCCATGCAAAAGCCTCCACTGCAGCGTAGATTCGACTTCCATCGAGGCTTCGAGTTTTGCACAATTGGATCAAATCAATTATTCAAATATGCCAAACTCCGGTAATAAAAATCTGTATTGTCAAGTACTAAGTCATAAGTTATACTAACAGTCACGAAATGAGGCAAGCATTCACAGCCCAGGAATCTGTCACCTGTTACTCGTTCTTCGGTGACAGTTTATCTCTGATGATGAAATCTCACAAGAGCCCAAATACTTATGTACCCGAATGTCCGAAGATGGATATACCATGGATTTTCTGCGATGCATAACGGAGTAGACAAGGTTTTGCCTGCCAATGACTCATTAAGCATTTACAAAAGCATTTACTTATTTATTTCCTCAAATATTAAACATTGTTTTTAAATGCACAACACTGGGAATAGTCTTTTGCTACTAGAGCCGAAGATCAAGCGTCCACATAAACACTTGAGCTGAGCTCCATAAGGTTTTTTTTACAATCAACTGCGTACTGCTCACAACTATACAAAAAGCGCTAAGTAGAACGCAAACACTATTGTCAATTACGTATTGTCAATCGTCCTTCATGACTCTGTACTGCTGCAGAAAAAGGAAATATTATTAACCACTTTGTGGTCAAGACACACGTTTACATACATGATGTGTGGTTTAGCCATCTGCACTGAAATTTTAATGACTCATAGATACGGCAAAGTGACCACTACTTTATGTTAACAAAAGTCATACTTACTGGGATTTTATGGCCTGTCGTGCATAGTGTGTGCTTGGAATACCGCTGGACGATGAATTTAGATGTTCGAGAAATGAATTTTTTACCGACTTGTTTATAAAGTCATAAAAATAATAATCAGGGGATAAATAATGGTGCACCCGTTAGTAAGGTTGTGAATGCGGATCAACTTGTTGGATTTGTGATTGCGTACCGTCATATGTGTAATCTTTGTTTGCATGCAACATAAAAAAATTGTGTCCAGTTTATTGATTACCATAGCATGTAAAATTATAAGTTGATAAAATTTGTGGAATACTAGAAATGCACACTGCATGAAGGGCATTTAAGCTCACCAAAGCATAGAAAAAATATTTCGTTGGCCGTTAATTAACTCAAAGCGAGATCCAAATATCCACCAAAACTTCTTCTGATGAATCAAGTTGTCTACAGCAGCACTGATTCATTTATAGCCAAGCAATTTTTTATTTAGGCTCAGTTAATTAAACTGTGCTGATAGAGATTGGAATTGTCCATTTTATCTTATTGTTATGGATCAAGTACAAAGTTTGACAGCATGTTCTACCTGACTTTAGTCAGGTTTTTACCCATCGTTTGCAGCCGTCCAAGTTAATGCTAACTGAAACTCTGTAAGTGATCGTAAGTGTTTGCAGATAAAAGCGGATGCAAGATAATAAGAACGTATTCGTGCGTTCTGCCTTCTTCTCCCTCTACTAGTGTAACTTTAATTATCAGGCACAAACTTGCGTTCTTGACACATAAGGAATACGCATCTTATCATACACAACGAATTAATTGGAGATTGCATCGATCTTTCTTGGCAACTTATCCTGACGGAATACCACCATTACCTTGCACACTGTCTTGGGAGGTCGTTTCTATGCCCAAATTATCAATGCACATTGTCGCGGGGTCTTGCATCCTCGTTGTGACTGTCCTCACGCAATGACCACTAGGTCGCACAGCACTTAGGTACATATTGAAATGAAAATGCTGTGTCAAAAACCAGGAACGCAGTTTGATTATTCTGAGCTTTCGAATTTATACAAGATTTCATCATAAGGTATGTGTAAACAGCTGTTTGTGCAAGTATATTTTAGTCAGGTTTTTCTCATCGGTTGCCCACGCTGGCAGCAAGAGGACCCGAGAACTGATTGAAGCCTGGACTTCGGATGACAACTAAATTAGCCAGTGTATCAAGCTGGCGCCCGCATGTGTTGCATTGCACATGTATATCCAAACTCAAAGCACTGTTGGTAAACTAGTCTTCTTCCTCTTTGACTCTCCCCTATGACGTTTAATTGAACATTTTCACTATAAATATTGCTTGCTTCCGTTGACGATTTTATGTTCAGTAAATATTCCCACTCAACACGCCGATCTCGTTTACTTGAACAGACTCACATAATTCGCATTCGTTAATCGGTGCCCACAGCAGAAAATTTTTGATTTTATGCATGCTCAAACTTCTTTTATTGCGCACAGACCCCCACTAGCCCCCATTTGTTGTTGTTTTTCTTATCTCTGACGATGGACTCCTGTAGGCGTTCGAAGCTCATATTAATAAAACTACGATCACTGTGCTCAAAACTCCTTCCTCGGAATCTGAAGACGTACCTGTGATGCGAAACGTTACCTGACTTTGTGAGAACTTACGCTAACACGCGCTAGCCTACACGTGTGCACAACTAATCACAGATCCTCAGGGGCCACTTTAGTGCACCAAATGTCAGGTGAGCTCTTTCCAATGCGCCAAATTATCTCCCAGGCAAGAGCGTTTGATAATAAATTACAAAAAACTTTCAATCTCAGACAATGTTCTGCACCACGGGCTAGACACAACCAGTCCACATCAGTCCCCAACTTCGTCCTGCGGCAAAATATTCAGCGCTGGACAACGCCAACGGCACGATAGCCATCAGAAATATCAATCGCGTGTTCTTTTAACAATTATTTCACATTTGGTTGGCATCAATTGTTACACCCTTCTCGTTGAGTTCTTCCTTGGAGATACCGAAGGGCTATGTTAGACGTTGACATCACAGTTGTCGCTAATCTAAAAATCTTTTCCTCAGTGGACTGTGAAAAAACGTCTGCGTTAGCTGCATCATCAATAGAGGATTGATTTTAAGGGCACCTTTTCAGATGACACGAAAAAAGAAAGACTACTGTCTGCCAAATTGCTGGCTTATAGTAAGAAGTTTTCTTTTCCAAAGAGTTATGACATAGGTAACCTTATAGGACTTTACAATGCAAGCTATCATTTCTATCATATAGACTATGTTGTTCTTGTCTACGATATAAAAATCATAATCATTATATCCAATACAATACAATTTTACCAGACTTATATTAATAACGCATCAAAAGTATAAATTCTTGAATCAGCACCTACTTTTAAAGGAAACTATCTATCTTGTTGCGTAAACCGTAATTATCAGGAACATGAACTGTAATCTCATAGATAACGAAATACGTATGAGGCTGTGTGGAATGAGTTTCAACTAAATGTTCTGCAGGCTCATAAGCCTGGACTCGCTTTAAGGCAGTTATGAGTAAGAGTACTTCAGTAGCGCATCTGGTATACACATATTACTGCATTTTGACCTACGAAAACAGTGTAAATAAGGTTTTTATGTGTTAGGCATTGGAAAGGGCAATTATACATACTTTTATAACCTCTGTATGGATTTTTCTTGTACTTTTGATTAATATTTGAAGGTTTACTTTACCTGTATTATCCTTTCACGTATTGTGGCAAAACTAATTATCAAAACACAGTTTTCTCGAAATTAAAAAAAATTGAAACGGTGGTTATGACGTCGGCTACTTCAACTTGTTGCTTTGGAGCTTCATTATTTTTTGATACAATCATTATCGATTTTTGGCACATTTTAACATTTTCAATGCACTTCACACAATTCCCTTACGTCCGAAGAAGGTTTGGTGCGCCGGCGTCAATAATTTTCAATAAAGATTGCTCCTGTTTCCCAGAAAATATTTTCTATCAAATAAAAAATTGCTGATGCCTTTTTTCAAATTTATACGACGGAGTTACGTAAATATATTTTCGGAGCGAAGCACGACGCACAATTTCAATTACCATGCGACAAACGTCTTCCCCCAGCAACTTCGAGCAAAAAGCTTAATTACAGATTTCCACTTTACACATACAGTCCTGCAAGTCAAGCAAACATATAACATGACGAAATATAATTTGTAAGTTCGGCATAAAGTTAACCAATGGAGTCGATTTGATAAAAAAATGGTTTAATTTGGAAAAATGCCATCTTAATTAAAATTATAAAGTTTATATCAAACAAATTTCCTCTGCTATAATGTATTACAAAACCAAAATTTCTACTCATGTGCATTGTGCTGTGAAAGAACTTCAGGATTATTCAAGAAGTGAAATAAAACTCACTTCCAGAACTGGAAAAGTTTGTGCGAAGTTGATACAACAAAATAAAGCAAATTTTAAGAGTACTATTTATCTGTTGATACAAGTAAGAGTTGTAGTTTACAAAATTAAATTTTGCTATTTTGTTATTTTTTGTGTAATTGATTGCAGTAATACGTTTTTAAGACAAAATGGTTTCACTTCACCCATATCGATGTGTGCATCAGTAATCTTTCCCATTTATGATACCGTGAAGGTATGTTAAGGTTTTTTTTTATGAAATGAAAGTTTGGTAGAAATTAACACTTTTGTAAACTGCACGTTCAGCTCAAGTGTGATTAAGAAAGAGACTTGACAGAAAAATTATAATAATTTCAAAAAATGGCCATATATGTGAACTGTATTTTCTGCATTTGCACGCTTATCAAGGGTCGAAGGAAAAATCGCTTTTTGCAAAATATAATCCGTTTTGGAGAGAAAGTTATGTGCTCACATCTGCATTCAAATTTTATCGTTTTCATTTCGACAAATTAAAGAAATTGTCAAAAGTCTCCAGTTTCATTGTGACATTTTCTTGGAAAAATTCAATATTCAGAGAATTTTGTCAGCCAAATATCCAATAAAAGCACTTTTTAAAGAGGTTACCAGTTGTGGAAGGTTTTTTTATTCAATCTTTGGAAGAAGAATATGCATGGTATATAGCAGACATTTTGAATGCCGGACAAAGTGGTTTGCTCTTTTGAAGAGTTTTTGCATATAACCTACATGGCCGACATAAAAACAATTTATTTCCACAAGCTAGTTTTTTCGGTGAATACTAATCAGTCATATTTTATTTCAAAGTTTTCTATAAAAAAACGAACAGAAACGTTTCGTTTCAAAATATGAACGAAGACAGTGAAAACGAGGGAAATCCTGAGAGAATTTATTCCACGAGATTCGATAGATAGTAATCCGCTTATTACCATATGACAACAAATTAAACTAAAGGCAATTATTTTTATGTAAAGAAAGTAGTTGCTTTATTTTTAATAATAAACAAAAATTTCAAATTTACTGTTCTAATTTACAGCTCTTCTTACGTCTCCAGAACCTTAGGATTACCCAAAAAACGATTTTTTCGTAATAAACACTTATTACTCCTTATATCTTTTTAAAGTTCTTAATATGCCTTAATTTTGCTAATTTGAACTTATAAGTTTTTGTTTATGCGTCTTTGCTGTTGTGGGAAAAATAATATAACAGATGCCAATTTAGGCAAGTCACTTGCAGAACTCGTAATACTGTAGTTCTTCAAAGTTTGTTCATTGTCTGTGCTATTTCCTCGCCCAAACTTCCAAAACCACCGTTTACGTTGCACAACATGCTAAAACTAGGATAAATGAGGTGCACTAGTTCATTGGATCTCCCAATTAAAGTACGGGCTTCAAATTCAAGAGCACTTCGTTCAGTAAAAACAGACGATTTCAATAATTTTTTGGAGTTTTGCAGTTTTAAACATTGACGTCAGTAATTATACCAAGATTTTCATCGACAAAGAATCTCAGAAGTTAAACAATACACTTTCTCGATTGTCGACTAATTTTATAAACTAAAAGATGACACTCATATTTTAATTTATTTAAGCTTTCATATATTTCTGACACATTGCTTGGGTATTTAATAATTATCTGTCATTTGCACCCTGTTTTGTGATAAAAATAGTACACTTTCTATCGTGCAAGCTGCGTCTGTGCAAAAAGGAGGATTTGGCACCCTAACTAAAATTTTCTCCAAACATGGCTACAGCAACAACTAAGCAAATGACGACCTCACAATTGATTTAATTTTCGAATGGCATGGTCCTACTGCAAAATTTATCGAATACAGGGAGCCGACTTATCACTGCCAGTTGAATTGACGCATATTCTCTAGAAGGTATAAACACGCCACATTTGTTGACCGTTTCTCTGTTTCCTTGCTCACAACTTCCAAATTATCCTTTATTCAGACCAAAGATATTCCACTGAATTAAAGTAGTATCACATAAACGAAAAGGCTTTTGATACAGGAGAGGTCTACATCAGAGTTGCAAGTAAACGAAAAAATAATGCTTTCATTTTATATGCGGACGTACCAAACTCAGAACCGTATGTCAAGGTACCGGAATTGCCAAAAACATATCGCGAAGTCAAAAAATTGAAGGATACTGCTAGAGGTCATTACAATACCTCTATTCAATTGCTGAAATACTTACTTGGGTTCACAAATTTCCTTCACTGCCTATCCTATTTTCAAATCCGTTTAACCCCCATAACCACCGTTTCTGTAAAACAAAATGCTGAGATTAGATTATTTCGTGTGAACTGCTTAAACTACTGTTGTCTGAACAGCCTTTTTTACTACTTTTAACAAACCAGATCACACTTAAATCGAAAGTTGTACTAGGGCGGAAAATGAAGTGTGATAAATTCCACTGATAATAAAGATTTTGCTTTTCATTACTCGTGGAGTACTTCAAGTGACAGATTGTTCAAAATAAACCTAGTTTGTTCTAATGAATCCATCGAGAGAAAATAGCAAAATTCAACTATCACAATTTCAACTTCAATTTCATATTTTTAAACACATCATTTCTTATACCTATTGTAAATGGTCAATATAAGTAGTAATCGCATGATCCGTCCAGCAAGTACAGACAGCTCTTTTTATCACCAATTCTACGCGTTATAATTCTGCATCAAAAAAGTAAATTGTGAGAAAAGTGCATCGGTTTCTTCGGTAATAACGTCGGCTTAGAGCTGAGCAATAATTAAAAGGTGCATTGTCTTACCCAAAATACAAGTTAGTGGCAAGTGACAAAGTCAATTTATACAACTTAGGTTTGTCTGCTGGCAGCATGCGTGTATTTTACAGGCGTTGACGGGTTGCAACACAAATATACATTAGTGATTTCAGTCTACGCCTAAAGACCTTAAATATACTCATATAAACAGCGATCAAACATTAATTTCTCTGTAGATTAAAAAACCGAACATTCAAAACCAGCATATCATTCAGAAAGCAGGAAGGGAAAGCTGGGCGACGCAATGATGAGCCGGACCCCTAGCAGCTGTGTCAAGCAGCGGCAGAATACTGGCAAAACACATGTCTATGGGAATTTCAGCAAGTTTCTATGCTCTCAGTGTGAAAAGTTCCGACGTCAATTTACACTACTTACGCTGTCTGATCAATGCATGTGTATATATCTACAGGGCTTGACGCGGTTCATTACGAATATACACTTACAATTTCGGTCTTCGCCTATAGACCTTAAATATACTGAGACATACCGCGATCAGAAATTAATTTTTCTGGAGATTAAATAGCTGAGCTTTCAAAACAGGTATACAACCAGAACGCAGAAAAAGAAAGCTGGTCGACCCACTGATTAGCAGGAGCCCTCGCAGCTGTGTCAAGCAGTGGCAGAATACCGGCGAAACACGTGTTTATGGGCCTTTTTCCTCAGAACAAATTCTGTTAGTATGATATGTTACAGCGTCAACTTATACTACCAAAGACTGTCTTCTGGAAGCATGCGTAAATTTTACAGGCGTGTTTGGGTTGCAACACAAATATACACTAGTGATTTCAGTCTACACGTATAGACTTTAAATATACTTATATAAACCGCGATCAGAAATAAATTTATCTGGAGGTCAAAAATTTTAATCTTTTAGAACCGGTATCTGAACCAAAAAGCATAAATAAGTAACTAACCCACTGATGTGTGGGAGCCCTCGCAGCTTTGTCAAGCAGCTGCATAATACCAGCGTAACACGTGTCTACGGGCCTTTTCGCAAGCAGCTAGGCTGTGAGGTTGGTAAGTTAGAACGTCAAAATATAATACTAAGGACTGTCTAATGGCCGCCTGTGTATATTTACAGGGGTTGGTTGGCTTCTCAACGAATAAGCACTACCAATTTTGGTCTACGTCTTTACACATTAAATATACTGAAATATCCTGCACTCAGAACTAAATTTCTCTATAAATTAAAGCTATGAAACTTCAAAACCAGTATATAAACCAAAAAGGAAAAACGGAAAGCTGTGTGACGCACTGATGAGCCAGAACCCTCTACGCTGTGTCAAGCAGTGGCAGAATACCGGCAAAACACGTGTCTATGGACCATTTAGCAAGTGCCTAGGCTGTTAGAATGGTAAACTACAACGTCAATTTTTACTACGTAGGACTGTCTGATGGCAGCATGTGTATATTTCACAGGACTTTACGGGTTTTTACACGAAAATACACTTACAATTTGGGTGTTTGCCTATAGACCTATAAAATGCTGATCTATTCCGCAATCAGAAATTAACTTCCCTGGAGATTAAAAACCTGAGCTTTCAAAACCGGTATATCAACCAGAAAGCAGAAAGGGAATGCTATGCGCCCAAGTGATGAGCCGAAGCCCTCGCAGCTGTGTCAAGGAGCAGTCAAATTATGGCAAAACACTTGAATGGGCCTTTAGAAATTACCTAGGTTGTTAGTATGGTAAGTGATAACGTCAATTTATACTACAAAGAACTGTTTTGTGGCAGCATTGGTATATTTTATCCAGGGTTTGACGGGTTTCAACACGAATGTACACTAAAAATTTAGGTCTTCCTTTCTAGACCTATAATATACTGACATAAACGCTGAGCAGAAATTAATTTCTCCGGAGACTTAAAAGCCGAACTTTTAAAAAACGCTATATCAACCAGATAGCTAAAAGGGAAAAAATAAGTAACATACTGTTGAGCCAAAGCCCTCACAGATGTGTCAAGCAGCGGCATAATACAAGCAAAACACGTGCCTATGGGCCTTTAAACAAGTGCCTAGTTCGTTAATATGTTAAGGTACAAAGTCAATTTACACTACTCATGACTGTCTGATGACAGCATGCGTATAATTCACAGGACTTGACGGGCTTTAACACGAAAATACATTAACAATTTGGGGTGTTGGCCTATAGACTTATAAAATACTGATATATATAGCAATCACAAAATTAACTTCTCCGGAGATAAAAACCTGAACTTCCAAAACCGGTCTATCAACCAGGAAAAAGAAAGGGAAAGCTGAGCGACCGACTGATGAGCTTGAGACCTTTCAGCTGCGTCAAGCAGCAGCAGAATACCAGTAAAACACGCGTCTGTGCCGATTAACGAGCACCTAGGCTGTCAGTATGGTAGATCACAATGCCAATCTATACTCTTAAGGACGGTCTAATGGCAGCAGGTGTATATTTCACAGGACTGGACGGGTTTTAACACGAAAATACACGTACAATTTGGATTTTTGCCTATAGACCCATGATAGACTGATACATACCGCAATCAGAAATTAACTTAACTGTAGATAAAAAAGCTGAACCTTCAAAACTGGTATATCAACCAGAAAGCAGAAAGGGTAAGCCGGTCAACCGACTTATTAGCCGGAGCCCTCGCAGCTGTGTCAAGCAGCGGCAGAATACTGGCGCAACACGTGTCTATGGACCGTTCACTTAGTACCTGGGCTG
>JAYGXS010000005.1:41905228-41928866 GCA_036362985.1 Ligula intestinalis
TCATTTGCTGTTTCTAATCCCTTGATAACCTGACGATTTCTGGCATTGGATTGGCCTTTGGCCACTATAACTATCCTCGTTTTTTGGTTGCTTTCTAATCTCTGAAGATGGACACCTGTAAAATTTCGAAAGCTCAGCACAATTAATCAATTGATCTGGTGGTTGACCTAACTTCCTCCTCAAATTAAAAACCGTTTCTTTGTTGTACACAAGGAAAGTGTTAAATGCGTGAAGGTAACGTGAACCTTTATATGCTGTTCAAAAGGGCAGTACCGTTGGACCACAACAAATCAGCCAACCTCTCAATGTGGTAGGCAGGATAACAACATACACGTATGTTGATTGTAACAAAGTCAACTTGAAACCACCGTTTCACTCGGCTTTTTCCCGTAGTTACCCTGATCACATGGCCAATACTTATCAGAACAACCACAAATGAGCGTGACAGCATTCATTGCAAATTGATTAACAGTCACTGGTTTTATATTGACATCCAAAACTGCCTGAAAATCGTCTTACTTATTTATAATCACGGTTTGACACTCGTTTTAGAAGGAAATTACTCAACTCTGTCTCAAAAAACACCAGTCATTTGTACTTCGTCGGCGAGTTCGTTCTTTCATCACAGAAATTAAAAAAATTCTTATTTTAAAGATTAAAACATTGCTTTTTATTGATTGCTGACCATGATTTTATTATTTAGGGACCGTAAACCCGCAACACAGAAACAAAATATGCAGTTCAGAGAAAATCGGCATAAATCAATCACATTTTTGAACGTCGTATATTCAAAGTTATTTTTAAGTGGCATTTTGAAGAAAATTAAGCACAATTCGTATCGTTTAAGTCAATAAGGTGTAAGCATTTAAGTCATTACAGTGATATGCCTAGATAGGTATCAACGCAGCTATCCTATTAGCAAGCAAAATGTTAGGTTACAACTTGTAGTGTCCCATGATTCGCTTAAACGCGCTTAATAGCGTCTTATTAATAATGACGCATTAAGATGTATCAGAACACAGGAATAACTTCTGTAAGAATGCAGTTATTCGGAAAGTTAAGAGCTGCTGTTCCTGAGTTATTTGACTCTCTTATGTCCGATGCAATTACTACTGGTTAGGTACAGTTGATGGTAGGAACAGGTTTTAAGAGAAACACCAAACCTAGATTTCGCTCCTGAACCTTAAAATACAGGGGCCGCCATACCAGAAAATTGGTGCTCTCGTGACTTGGCGTACAAACGAGCCATGTCTTAGTATTATTAGCTGTCTTTTTTTACACGAAATGTCCTATGGTAGATTAAACTTGTTTATATTTCCTCTTCCGTCCGGAGTAACTACTGAACCTCCCTTTTAATTTGCTTTGCATGTTTTTTTTTCAATAAAAATTCCGTCATGTAAACGAACCTTACAGGTGTGATCCTTAGGCGATATTATACACAGAGGTTGGAGATAATGCGCGGACTATTGCGTTATGAAACTAAAATAGTTGATATAGTTTGCCGATTCACGTTTGATATGGCATTTTTGGAAAGCTTTCAAATGACAGATCTTGCTGCTGAACGACTTTAGACTGAGTTATGCTAACATATCATATGATAAAATACTAATTTGGCGAGTATGATGAGCAATAATTATAGGCGATATAAATATCAGACGGTCCGCAGTCTGAAGTGTCGCAGGTAAATCAGACCGCAGTATCGGTTGACATGCCCATTCATTCTGGAAAGACGAAGTTATTCTCGACCTGCATCCCTGACCAGGAGAAGACACCCCTGGGGATTAATGTCGCTCAAGTTGAAGATGTTAACAACTTTTAATGCTCCAAGACGAGGCTGCTAGTAAATAGGCAGAGCAAGGACAACATTGTCTGCCGTATCGATACTGCTCGCTGAGTTTTCTCAATCCTTCAGAAGTGCCAATATAGCTGACTCGAAAACTCTATTGCCACGAAGATGAGTGTATACCGTGCATCCTCTATGAATATAAATGCTGGGCTGTGCGCACTCAATATGAGCCAAGACCAGAAGTCTTGACCACCGATGTATGAGGACCCACCTGTGAGTAAAGTACAACGACTTCCTTTCTAATGATATATTTTTCACCAGCTTCAATCGTATCGTGAGGATATCTCAGGCCATTCGCAAAATGAGAATTATGTTGCTTGGAAATGTTCCCCGTCCTCCGCTCCACCAGTTTAGCTATGCTTCCCTCGACTCAGCACCGCGGCTTACCTGGAGGCGTCGAAAAGGGGGCCAACTAAAGAGATGGCTCAACACTATCCGCCAAGACATGAAATTTAGTCCTTGGATCTTGTTTTTTTAGTCTCCGTCACTGAAGAAGAGACCGGGTAGAAATCTCCACATCCGCCGCCACCATTCGTCACGCATGGAGCCGTATCGCCCGTGACATCATTGAGGAGGGTTAGATCAGGCATGATCACAGCCGTAAAAAGTATAATAAGTCAGTTCACCTCATTAGTATATTATTGGGTTAACAACTGACGAAGTACGCAATATGTATTTGTCTATAAGAGAACGCTGCAGAATGCGGTAAAAGCTAAGCATGTTTGTTATCTTGCCGGGAGCAAACTTTTAATCGGGCGTGCGTGAACCAGCATATTAAAACATTTTGCAAAGCTATATAGACGCTCAGGCGAAGACGCATGTATAATTGACCGTAAACTATTTCTTAAAAGGACGCGTCAGAAACGGAAAAGGAACATTTTCATCGAAGAGCTGTTTATTATCTTTGCCCTAAAATGTTTAATGTACAGATCGCGCTTTAAAAAAGTAACCTACAGAGGTCAATGGCCCAGTGTGCAAATTTATATAAGTCAAGGTCAGCCAAATAATGAAGCGTTGTTGATAAGTCATTGAACAATCCTGGGTAGAATGTTTTTTATTGACATCTTTGAATAATGGAATCTACCAGATGCTTAAAAAACATGTAACTAGTATAAACAGCAATAATTGACATTTGCCTGGTGGATTCCTCTAAAACGAGTCAGCCGCGTAGATAACCACTGAGTCACCTTAATTATTCAAGTGCGCAAAATCATTCAATATTTAGGTGCGTGAACTGTTCATCTGCTAGACTCCGTGTCAATCACAACGGAGATCTGCATATTCCACCGGATAAAATCTAATAATTGTTGTACTAATCACCAGAAAACTCGAAGTTTGCAAAGAACCGTACCAGTGACCTACATAGGGAGATCTTGTCGGGCGATAAAGCGTTGAAACGTAAAGCATAAAAATAATTATTTTGTTCGCAAACCATGCTTAAAACGAGAAATTGAATCAAACTGCTCAAAATGCAGAGAAATGCCAGATGCAAAACTTCATAAACTGCAAAACTGTGCTAAGCTGCCAATTTTTCAGCCAAAAAGCAATAAAATGCCGCTAAAAAACTCAAATAATAAAGCTTAATGTAAACTAAATTTTTAAAGACCACAAGAAAAAGTAAGTTAAGATAACTTACCGAAAAAATCATATCGACTGAAGTCAAACTAAAATTATCTAATAAAAGTCAAACTCAACGAAAAATGCAGCTACGCTGAAAACAAAGCTAAACTAATCAAACTAAGATATTCCCATTTTACGATTGAGAAGCCATCTTGCTGAACATGTGTTTTCATCAACTCGTCGTCAGGCCAGCACAATCAAAAGGAAAAGAAGGGTCAGTTGTATGTTGTGTGTAGTTTAAATGGTTCTCAAGTTCATTCCTCGCTACGACCCACCAAAGTGACGCAAGAGAGGCCTTTTAGATCATAAACCAGGCTCTGATAAACTACGCTTATGGCCTGCGCAAACGGGTTGTCGCCACAGCGAAGTAGTGACAATCCGATAATCAAAGCTCGTTCTCTGCTTTCAAATGTCACTGGTATCCGTAGTTTGCCTACCCTGGCCAACAGCACGAGGAATCCCGTGCCACCAGAGCAGACGTCATTCGTAACTACGCGCGCGACTATGAGAACAACGCTGCCCTGCCCCCTCTTCCCTGCTAGCCAAACCCCACACCCGCAGCAGGATTGCGTGCGCATGCATGAGACGAAGGAACTCCACGATGAGTAATTACGCCCGTACACTTCCCTACCGCGTGGACCATTTAAAAACTTCACAACATACAACAGACCATTTAGTCCTTGCAATTTTACTAGCTTGGCGAGGAATTACTGAAAACACGTTTTCGCCAAGATGACTTCTTAAAATAAGATAAGTTAAGACAAAGCAAACTAAGTAAACTAAGTAAACTAAAAAGAAAGCTAGGCCTTAAGAAAGGATAACCAGAATAAAACTTAACAAAATATGCCCCACAGTAAACTCAAATTACGTAAATAAGAATATAGACTTCCATATAGAGGGTAAAATGAAACGAGGAATACGTGCATAAGAAAGCAGTCGCACTACAACGAACTAAGTAGTGGGTACGGTGATGTGATTGCCAAATCCTAACAACATAATTGTAACTGATTTGTTTCAAATCAAATGGTGCGCAATATTATATGATGGTAACGTTATGCAAATGTGAAATAAATCACAACTCTTAATGTGCTCACACATTAAAGTAGTATTAAGTGTTTGTCCAATTATTTGCACGTTAAGCGCACTGTTCAATACAATGTGTATTTTACTAGCTCGTATTCTCGTAACACAGGCACGACCTGGAACATTGCTTGGAAAAAATCCTTACTTTTGGCAAAAATTGTCCCAAAACTGACTACTGGTAAATAAGTCAGATCAACTTTACGCATGTTAAATGGCAGTATGCAGGTTACTTGTCACTCAATAAGCCCAGTAAACCTTATGTTGTAATGTGTATCACTTAATGGTAAAAAATAATGGACCTCAGTTAGGTATACGGAAGACCACTAATTTCTTTAGCTTAGCCCATAGTCACGACATTTTACGTCATCTTCTCACAGTACCTCATTGTTCTTGCAACAGTTATATTCCGTAAGCGCTTGTATTTGTTTCGCTTACAACAAACATCGGCCTATCTCACAAACAATCCCGTTTCAAAACTAAATAATGACGTTAATACACCCATGCTTTTGACAATTCTTTAATTCAAAGGTGTCTTTTGAGGAGTAAAAACGAAAAATCTCATGAGATAGCACTAACAAGCTGCGTTGCAACTAAAATAGACGTATCTTTTATAATCAGGCTTTTCTTACTTACCTGCTGAATTTTCGATATTTTCTGCATGCATATCTTAAAAAATGAAGACAATTAATGTGGCCACCTTAGAATGCCAATATTCAAAAAAGGGATGTTTGTAAAAAAACATCACAACTTACACCTCTTTCCTTTTACGGTATATGATTCAGAATAAAGAAGCCCAATGTAAAATGCATTGCGTGTACAGCCTCGTAGCCCACATACAAATTTTTTGGCCAGATTACTAATGGAAAGTTGATCCTCCAATGGCACACTTAACAGAGCCATGGACCTTCATCCGGCCTACCAAGCGCTCCGCGCAGGGCTCACCCCCGCCCGAAACGGGGCAACAGGCCAGGCAAAAGAAGGCAAACAGGACAGACGGCCGACGCCCACAAAGAAGGAACGTGTCAACGAACAAGGATCTCCTTAACGATATGGCACAATTGCTCGTGGGTGCGCCCGCAAAGGCGAAAAAGACGCAAACGACCATACACCCACGAAGGAAGAGAGTCTCAATTATCAAGAGTCGTGTAAAAAAGGTGGCACTCATTCCCGTGAAGGCGCCCGCGAGGAAGAGGGAAATGCAAACAACCACCTCCAATCGATCGGTCCAATCGATTTACACGCGCGTAAGAGGCACCGTTATGAAACCCGACTTAAGACAGGACGCATTCTCTCAAGACAAACGGCAGGAAACGGACATGACTCTGACGATGGAGACGAGAGAGTTTCCGAAACGTCAGCTTAATTATAACCAGGTCCCAGGAATCGCCTCCACTTCTTCTTCCTCTTCTGGGAAAAATGGAGGTAAGATTATGCCTCTGTTTTATTTCGGATCCAAGCTGTTATTATGATGTTAATAGATTGATCCAAATTATTGACAGCTGATATAATTTTGCTAAGTTAACCGTTTGCTTAAACATGGCCTCCGAAACTGACAGTTGATAATTTACTGTGGTGTCATTCTCCAAGAACTGCCTTAATAGTATATTTCCAACCGAATGATATAAAAAATGAACATTGATTATTATTTTAAATATTCCTACGAGTGAAGAAGAGGATGCGATCACTGGAAAAAAGTTTTAATTTCCTGACGGTGGGATTCTATCGGGATATTAGAATCATAGGCCATCGTAGTATAGTCAAAATCATGCGCAGATAGGGTTCTAGTTAAAGCGCGTTAGTCTGTTTATGCGTTTAGACACAACTTTTGTAAATAAGATGACTCAATCGCCGGGACAGTATTTTTATTCACCTGCAGTTTCGAAAGCCATCGCATATTTGTCATCTGAGACAAAATCAGAAAGCAGTAACAGATACGGGACACCTGTATATGTCCTCCAGTTCACATTTTTCATACACTCCTGCAAACAAGTGCAATGGTTTATTGCAATAGCTATTATCCTGTTTTTCTTGTTGCAGTATAAACAGATGTATGTTTGCATATTTTACTCAAGGATCGTAAACAGCAAATTCAACGGCATCAAAAACCTGTTCAAAGTAGATCTTTGCTTATTAAATATCTTCAACTTACGCACACTCATTTTTAAATGAGACGAAAATGAAATAGCAAATATTAATATAACAAACCTATTAAATTCGTATACACCTGTTAATGTGAGGACATTCTGTGCATTTCAATTGTTATACAATAAGAAACAACTCATAGATATCCGCTCGTATACGTCGAGAAGCCTGGTTGGTTTAAAGCAGAAGCCAAGCTATGTGTTATTAAAGCAGCACAGCATTGGGCACTAGTCATTCATATGGATATGGCTTGTGGAGGAGAGAGTAAACACTTTTATTTCACCTACCAAAGTCTAATCACATAATACCGCTGCTGAAACTCTTCAAATTGTCTGCCGTGGGCGCAAATGCTTTTCTCTAAAAACATTTATGCATGCACTTTATTTATAATTTCAAATAACTAGGTTTGCTGCATTTCGTGCAGTCGACTCATTAAATGATTTTTGGTTAAAAGAAAGGTCCCTACAGCTTTAATCAAACATTTTTTCAGGATTCTGCGTGAACCCAAGCTTGCTCATATTTCAAGTATAAATACTCATTGATTGTGTGTTTGCAGTATATCATGGCCTAAATAGAGATCTCCTGTGTGCAATGACTTTTTTTATTCCTCGCCATTAAGCAAGCAGGATGAGTAACTATTTAATCAGATACGACCGCTGAATGTGGTGACATAGTAACGTATTCGAGCGGATCAGCTCAAAAAATTGTGTTGTTCTGGAGAGATTGATGAGATAAAGGATATAACCGACACCGTTTGCACACAAGGAAAGGCTCTTTCGTTGCGGCCAATCAATTTTTGCATTTGACCGATAAAAATAGTCCATGACACATTAGCGCATTTAACACTTGCAGTGTAGAGAAATTGAGAGAGTGTGACCACGTCGCACCCTGACAAAATTAGAAAACCTAATTCCAGAATGCAAAACAGCGTGCAATCGTAACGAGGAAAGATAGAACATATAAAGAGTAATCAAACACTTCTCTTTTTTGTCATATTTGAAATTTAGGATGCAACTGGTTGTGGTGTTTTGTTTCTCATAACGCAGTTCAATAAACAGCAAACCATCGCGCGTGGGTAAACACCTATATCAAAAAATATTTTGCAAAAGTTTAATTTATCGATTATAAGTGTTCATATCATATGGACAAGGAAGAAAACGTATCAAGTACCAGATCAATTAGTTTACGGTTATAAGATATTCAAATTTTAAGAGTCAATTTTCAGAAAAAAGTAGTAACCACCAAAAAATGTGGTAATTACAGTGTGCATTTGATTGGCCTACGGCCATTATAATAACCCATCCCTTTTTAATGAATACTTCTCATCTCGAAAGATGTACTACTGTAAGAGTTCGAAAGCTCAGAAAAATAAATCAATTGATTTGTTGCATGATACGTCTTTCACCTCATCCATACAAATACCTGCATCGCAAACCTTCCTGTTCATCCCGTAGCCCAATCGGTGAAAAGCGCTCTAAAACGGTAACACCATTGCGTTTGTAATGGCTAGAGAATAAGCTAGAGGTAATGCTTCGAACACAATTGCCATTTTTCTTTAAAGGTTGAGTATCGCCGATCGTTCAAGACTGACTACGCGAACAAATATGTTGCTGTCTTGTCCGTTTCTGTCAGCATTCTTCTGAAATTATTTATCACACTAATATATGAGAAGATAAGGCGATCATGGGAATAAAAGTTTGATCGTCCTGACGTTTCGGAATCATACAAGCTTTTATTGTCAAAGACAATAGTCACACGAATTGTCACAGTGTTAAAGTTTAAAATTAACTAAACAGGCCAATGACTGTTGTTTTCATGTGGCCATCGCCTCGACTCGGCAGGGGTGGTGGTGGTGTCGGAGTGATAATGGCCATTGATTGGGTTTTCATGGTCCATTGGTTGGATTCAACCGTCGTCCTGCTGTGTTCACAACTTCCCGCAAACGTTCGAACGGTGGTTGACATGGCCGTGTTCACGCGTCGGTTGCTGTCGGACTGGTGGTCATCGTTGCTGAGTCCCAGCGTGTGCTCGCGTTTGTCCACGTTGTTCTTGTTGTCATGTGTCAGTGAGTTCGTCTCAGCGGGGGGCGGTGGTGACATCGGGGTGATAAGTACTATTGAACGAGTTCACATGCTTGGCTCGTTGGGTTCACCCGTTGTCCTGCTGTGTTGACTACCTCCCACAAACGTGCGAACGATGGTTGCCAATCCCATGTTCCCGTCTCGGTTGCTGCCGCCTGGCGATCATCTTTGCTGTTATCTAGGATCAGCGTGTGCTCGCGTTTGTCTGCGTTAACAGCATGTTGCTGGTCCCGTGGGCCTACAAAAGCCATGGCTTGCCATTTTTTGGGACTGCATCTGGCGGTCGTGCACGCTCGTTTGTGCTGTTGGCTGGTGCATCTGGTCAGCTTTTACTTCCATGGTCATGTTGCTTGTTCTTAACCCGTGAGGCTTGGTAGGCTGCTGGGAGCTTCACACAGCGTTTGATTGAATTGGATGTTGTGTGCCAGGTTTCGAGTATCTCCCTAGCTGTTTGGTCACTTCCTCTCCACAGGACCACAGCATCTTTAAAAGCAAACGTATGCCCGGTAGCTGCGCAAGGTTCTATCACTAGGGAGTGCTGTTTCTGGCTTCACACAGCTCCTTCGTGCTCTGTCATGCGGGTTGCAATCGCTTTCCCGTTTCCCCGACAAAGTTCACTTTGCAGGAACTACATTTGATTTTTTGCACGCCGTTGGCCGTTTCACTTCGGGACTGGGGAGCCTTTGGTTACATTATCAATCGTCGGATCGTCTTTTCGGATCTATGGGCGATGCCGATACCCAATTGTTGCAGGAGTCGAGTGGCTGCTTCAGACACGCTTGTGATATAAGGCGGCGCCCACCATACTTTTGGTTGGTTGATCATTGGCTTTCTTATTTGGTTAACCCATTAACTGCGCTCTATGAAGCTCCGGGGGTATGTGTTGGTAGTGAAAATCTGCTGTAGATAGCGAAGTTCAGACACTTTGTGGCTCTTTCGCTGCAGTGCGTTTCAGCTTTTTTTACAGACTTCTTACACAGCTGCGTTTGTGAAACAACGGGTGGTTGCTGTAGTAGTTCAGTATCTGACGTGTGTTGGTGGCTTTCCTGTGCATCGTCGTCTTTAGGTTTTGTCAGACTTGCGATGTACCAATACGTCCAGGGACGCCATTTACCCGTTGTTCTTCGTCTCCATTGTACATTGAATATCTGGAGAAGTTGAGTTGAGGAGGGCATGGACGTTTGTGGCTGTTACGCATTTAAGGATGACGAAAGTGTCATCTACATAACACGCCCAAAACTTTGGCTTGTAAGTGGCGAACACTAGTGCTTCTAACCTCTAGAGGACCGCTTCAGCGATCAAACTGGATAGCGTTAATCCCATAGGTGTACCTTTAGTTTGCTCGTACACCATTCCTTGGAAGGTAAAGTAGGTTTTGAAACAGTGCTTCACCAACTGCATAAGATTTTTGCGTTGAGGTGTTTTGGTTGCCTCTGTATACCAGATGTCAAGTAAGTTGCTGACAGTTCCAATGACAAGGCTGTGTAGGATCGTGGTGAATAGTGAGGTGAGGTCAAATGACATAATGATCTCATCAATATGTCTCTCCAAGAAATCCGTGGCTAATTGGACTGTCATATAAGAGCCCGAAATAACGGGTTTAAACGTCGAAACATCCATTTTGCCAGGTAAAATGTGGGTGTTCGCTACAACGGCACGATCGAACGAAGAAGAGTTACCTCGTTGTGAACTGTGGGTAGCTCTTAGAGTCTTGCCATCGCTTGATCGTTTGGTTTGATGGCCAATCGTTCCACTCTGGTCATTGCATTTTTGTTCTGTAGCACAGTGAGCGTTGACTTGTGTCGTGTAACAATATTTCTCGTTGGGTCACCTTCACACTTTTTGTATATGTGGTGGTCCTTAAGCAGTGTGTTGGCCTTCTGCAGGTATACAAACTTCTCCAGTACAACTGTAGAACGCCCTTTGTCTGCTGGTAGCATGACTATTATCTTGTCAGCCTTCAGCGTCTTCAAGGCGTCCTGCTCTGTTCTCGGGATGTACGTGCGGCATTTGTATAAATGTGTTCAGCTGTTGCAAATCGATTAAGCAGAAGCCACTCAACATTTTTCGCAACGTTATCTGGCGAAATCATTTCTTACGTCCGGTGGGGTTATAATTTACACAATGCATACAGAAAGAATGTGTGATGCAGTGACGTGGTGCTGTTATCAATGGTGGTATTGATCACGCTGATTGGCCACCTAGAGCTCTTGTTCTTCGTTTATGTGCATGGTTTGCTAATCGTTACGGCATCGCGGTGAATTGCATTTTATGCATGCCCATGAAGTAGAGTATACATGTGTTTTCTGTGGTGTTTTTGACACTAGATCACCAGTTTCTGTTTTATGATCTAGAAGGTTGGTGACCTGAGTGATTTGCAAGGTGAACGTTCAATTGTAATAGGGTAATATTCGGCTCGGTCCCACTTGCTGGGGTAGTACTTGAAGGATTGTCATTGACGTTGACTTTAAGGCAGCACCTCATCAGGTAGGCTTACTTTGGGGAGGATGAAGCAGTAATAGCGTATAAAACGTACATTTTGGTGATTCTACGGATTTTCTGCGTGGTACCAAATCCACTGTGGATGATTTGCTCTTACCTCAATCATTTTGAATGGCGGAATGTCTACGGAATAAGTATAAGATAGCAGCGGCAAACGAAGTTTTCTTCTCATGCCGTAGGGTTTATTTGTTGTTATTTTTCTTCAAAGTCCTTTTAGCGTTGCTTTTTTCCACCTTTATGGTCAGAATCCACAGTGGTATCGTGAAAGAAGACTCATCTGGTTATTTGCCTGTTGTTCAGTGTTCTCGGGTGGCCCACATCGCACTTGTATTTGTTTAAGCATGACATAAACGTAGAGTTTCCGGTCGGCTCCCATAATTGCGCGTCCGAGATACTGACTCATCCTCTAAGCTTCCATTATCTGTGGGGTTAGGTCAAATGGAGGTGATTTAGATTTCTAGCTTTGTCGACAAAGCCGCTTCAACTCTGTGCTATGAATAACAGTGTCTATTGAACGAAATTCTCTTGCATATTAAGTTTACTCTTCAGCTATAGGCCCCAGTATTGCCACACGGAGGCTTGCATATGGCCAGTGACCAGGCTGGCTTTAAAGATCCGTAGAGGATCTTTCTCTCATTGATTTGTGTTAGCTGTTGAAACAAGCTAATTTGTGCGTGTTGAGTTGGTCACAATTAACTTTGGCTTGCGAACTGCCGCACTGCACCACGTGGTGGTTGGCGCCGAATCACTGCCTACATTATATTCATCCAAGGCCAACAAGGTTAATGTTTCTTGGTATTTTATGTTGGTCTTCGGGGCGCTGTTGTCCACTAAGAACATGTTGTTGAATGCAGTCGAAGCCTGCGTACGCAGGACGTTGAGAAGGTGCTCATCAGTTCCGCGTGTTATGAGAATCAAGGGGAAATCCTTAGGTTCGTGTCTATGAGCATAACATAACACACGCGACTGACATGGTTATGCGCAAAGACAGCCCAAGTTCACAGTCTGACATGCTATGAATGACACGCAGTATCCCTCGCCTGGAGCAGACGCGTTATGGGAGCGAAACGCGCAAGACAGCAGCATGCATACAGCTCTTCCATTTTCCGTCCCAATTAACCGTGTTTTGGAGGCTCTCGTCAATCCCTCGAAGTTTCTAAAGAGGTCCACTGCAGCAAGCACCCGGTGATGACCATATCCGTTGGGCCGGTGGTGGTGTATTTCGTAAAAACGTCCATTAAGAATTAATGTCAAGAATGCTCAAGGGGCATTAATATATGTTCACTAGTCAACTCATCAGATTTGTATCATCAGAATGCGTTTGCTTTATGTTAAAAAACCCGCCCAAACCTTACATTCACATTTATATTTTTGGTCATATGGATTTTGTTTTTTTAAGACAGTTTGCTATTTCAATGACTCGGAACAAGCACCATTTTGAGGCAGGAATATTCTGTGCAACTATATAAACCAGTAGGTGGATGCTCACGCTAAAAAGCGCAGTACACATTGTTGCAGATTGCGTGTACTCCTCCGCATATAAATATACTTTTGTTACAATTGTTAGAACATTCAAAATGCGTACTTATTGAAGTTATTTAACACTTATAAGACCTCAAAACTGGACTAAACTTTGGTGAAAAAATTTTTTATTTAGATATGGTTTAAGGTGTCAATTCTGGGAGTTGATGATGGGTTAAGCTGAGTTGTCATTGCCTTCAATTGCAAGTCAACTTTATATTATTGCTATTGTGACCAAATGTCCCCAGGGACACACGCGAAACTAATCAGCGCTCGTATGCAGATGAGGTCACGAAATTTGGTTAAAGTGGCTTCAGATGACTAGTTCTGCCTTTGCTACCAGACGTCCGTTTTAAATGTGGGTAGTATTAAACTAAATCAGCACCTCTTGTGCAGACTTTTGCCTAAAATACATTTAAATAAATGAGAGTATTGAAATTCTTTTTCAACATTTTACAGCATTTGTGCTGTAATTGTTTCTGCGTATGATGTTGACAGGTGGTGGGATAAAATTCAATTTTGGCAACAGTTTTATTTTATACTGTTTTAAAAAGTAATGTGCTTAACATTTAAAATGAAAGCCTGTTCTATAGTGCACAGTTTAATTGCCAATAATTATGAGATTTTTTTAAAGTAGACTTTGCTTTGATAAAGCTTGAATACCCTAGGATTTTCTGATACTACAGCTCAGATTTAAAAATTAAAAAAACCGTTTACCGTTATCAAAGAAATGATCATAGAAGCTAAAAATTGATAGATACCTTTTTTTGGAGAGCTTTTTAGGATGCATATGCGTTTTCCTATTTTTAATCAGTTAATATAAAATTATTAAAAAATCAATGAGAAAGTGCATAATTCGTATGGCGTTACGTATAACATTTGCGGTTATAAGGGGCAGCGAGTAAACCTCATTCCTTTTCAGAATGCTCACCTGCATCAGACCCGTTGGTTCTATCCTACATAATTAATACCATCATATTTATACTTAAGTTATTACTTTTATAAAAATGGGCCTTCCACTGAGTTTTTAAATATCGGCCAGTGTCTTATAGGAGTCGCATATGGAATAGGCACCCTGAATGCCATGCTTAACTGTTTGATAGACTTCGCGCTTTACTTGATTGTGCACCTATCTAAAATGGAATGATTTACTCAAATTAACGTATAACAGCTACCCCGTTCCCATATTTTATACGCAGACGTTGTGTGGACGAAATGTGTACCTGTTGTTCGATTTGCCCTTTAACTGAGCATACGTATATGAAATGTGACATATTTTCGGAAACCTAGCTTGCGCCTTAAACGTATGATCTATTTTAAAATCACTAATATCCACTCTTATCCATAATAACAACATACTCTATTCTGGCATCATTTTAGTCTGAAGCGAGATATGCTTGCTTATTCCGAATATATTTATTTGGTTGGCATTTTGACTGAATTAAATTATGGCCTACTAGCAGATCACAGTGAATGCAAGAACTATGATACTTCGATGTGGCACGATAGGTTAGCGTGCTTTATTAACTAAACAAAATGCAAACTGCGGTATGAGAATATGAATTTCTTTAGGAAATGTTTCAATTTTATTGCGTAAATGTTTAACATTGACCCACTGGTCATCGTTAGACGTAGACAATTTTGTAACGAACAACAAACATGCTTAAAAGTTGAGAAAATCAATATTTCTCGCACGTGTGGTCGATTGGTATGAGCGTTGGTCTGTGCTCGCAGATATTATATGATTTCCGTATTTTGATTGTCATCTGCGATTTTGTCCTGCGTATTTAAGCTAGCTTTGAGGATACCTTAGAAGGGTTCAATGAAATTTAATTACGCTGTGGCATAATGTAGGGAACCTTAAAGCATCCTGTTGGCTTTTATACGCTCCTCTTAAAACGGAATCGCTAAGCATTTAAATAAATGGCTGCCATCAATATGTAGTGGACCTTATCAGTCATTTTAAACATTCTATATGTTAAAAAGGTAAAGACTTCATAGGTCCACTTATTTTGGCATATTTTTCTGAAATGTATGCCATATCGTGTTCGAAATATTAATTTTATTTCACAGAAAAATAGTTATAAATTTGCAGACGCTTTCATTACCTTAAAAATTATTATATTTTGAAGATATAAAAGCCGAAATCCGACTTGAAGTGTGACTGATCAGCCAAGAAGCTTAGCTTAAGATCGATTAACTTAAAAATCTTCATGGAGCATTATTAATCATTGCATCGATTGAGGATGATTATAACACAAGCTTAATTAATGACACTGTCGATAGCGGAAAGAGAAGATTTTAATTGTTCTTTCAGGCGTTTGTCTAAAAAAGGTAATTTTTACACTTAACAATATATTTCCTTGTTACCAAAATTTTGCCGTCCACGGCACACCAACATTGTTGCCTGTCAAAATGTCACGTTTATTTCCATTTGCAGCCAAATTCATAGTCGTGTTACCATCAGACAAACGACAGGACGTTTTCGTCTATATCTTTCTCACTCAATGAGACAGAGGCAAAAAATAAGTTTGGCTGTTTGTCTGAACAACGGTATAAAATATTTTTAGCTGTATCCTACACAATATAGCCAAATTAATTTTTTTTTCGTTTTTCTTGTTAACTGCAGTGTACGGATTTTGCAACTTAACCAAATATGATAAACCAAAATATTTTTAGTTGACAACGCAATGTCACTTTGTACGTACTCTTCAGATACTGATACTTTCTACATGGCAATGCGCATTTTTGTTCAAACGAACATTAAAAAAATACATATAAATGCGGCGCTATTACTATGCCAAGGGCCTACTACTAAACTCCAAATGCGATTACAGCAGGTTTCATTATGATATGCATTTTGTGGACATAATAACACCTCATTGTGCACCTCTCTATGACAGAACATCCATTTCAAGTTTCCGATTAAAAATTCCATAATATAATTTTAAAGATTTTACTTGAATTAGTTTTAATACTAAGCATCTCGGAGCAACCTCATATGATCGTCTGACAACTGCCTGCGCTAGTATATGCAGATGTATTCAAGTCACTGAAGCTTATCCATATACGTTCCGAAAATTATTTTGATCAACACAACATCACAAAGAACTTCCTTTTTAAATTAGTTGGAGAGACAGTGCAGTATTTTTCACAATTTGCACCCCAACATTCCACTATTAAGATGACATCGTCAGAAGCCGCTTGCATAAATGATGCAATTTACTCTTGTTCACATGGCGCAAGTAAGCACTATTTATGCCAATTGTTTTGTTTCATTTGACGCCAAGCTATTTATCAGTTAATGGTGCAGCGTCTCCTATGGCTGTCAAAATTTCATGTTTCAATCCGGTCGCTTATTATGTGTCGCACTACACCCAAATGACAAAGAAAGCGAAGGAAGACAGAACCGCACCAATGTTTGCTTGTATTTGTAAACGATATGCCAATATTCATCTAATTCTAACGAGCAGAGCATGGTCAGATTACAAGCTTTCGTAGAGTTTTATCGCACAAAATAAAATCGACTTTTCTAGTTGCGAGTCCTTTAACATTTTTTAAGCTCAGAAAAGTAAAGATTTTACTGCGGTACCCTGCAATCCATCTTACTTTTCCGTGCAATTACCTGAAACGCAAACGTTTTCCTTAATTCCTGAAATCACTTTTGCAATTTCTGTAACGTAATGTGTAATCCTCTTGGCAAAGCAACTTAATTGCATCTAAGCTAGAATGTATTCGGCAATAAAGAAACATATTAAACCAAAAGATACACTTTTTTACGCTACTAAGTTCGAGAAGGCGCAAGTTTCTACAATATGAGTAAAAGAAACATGGTTTTGGCTTTTATTTCCTTAAAGATATATTTGAAAATATAAAGGCAGCCAGAATTTATAAAAGAGCGCATCCTACTTAAAAAGTCACCTTTAACTGTACATGCTTTTTGCTAGCGGCCAGGAAAAAGCTTGTCAAAAAAGCCGGCATCCTTTCTTGTTTGAAATGACCTTTGAATAGAATAGGTGATAATCAGTATATCCACCTTATCTAAGGTTTATTAGTGGATCATTTTCGATCTTCCGCAGACTCTGGCAGGTTGCATGAATTCTATGCCGTATTACACAAGAGAGTCTGATCTCCTTAGATTTTAGTTCAATAGAAAAGTCACTGAATAAAAACAAAATGCTGAATCATTCGACCTTTATGATTTCTTTAAGCAGCGATTGCGCATGTGCACACATTGTCTTAAATTAGGTTGAAATACTACGTCATGTACTCAATGCGTTAGCGTTTAAATGAAAAAGGAATTATCCGAAGTGCATCACTAGGACTACCTGTAAAACTCAACCAAAAGTGCACTAAGTACAGTATTTTGTTGAAGCAGATGGCAGGTATCTTTCTATTGCTTACGGTCAATTAAGACAAAATCAAATTTTTGAGGTAAATTGGCAAAGGTGTTTGTTAATAGGACACAGTGGTAGCTCTATACATGGATAAAAGTCATTTGTGCCATTTGGAGTAGGAAAATGGAAGCAAAGCAGCCGACATTAACTACCTAAAGATGCTCATGAGATTGTGAGCATTTTAATTTCCACATTTTTGGGGTGAAAACGTCTTGTGTTCTGCCGTTTAATACAAATAGACTCATATTTGCTCATGGTTTGGCAAGTCCCGCAAACAATTTTCATGACGAAACTACACTGGTAGTTAAGCACATACTTGGACAATTTATTTTGCTAAACTGAATAGAGTCAATAATAAGAAAGCCTGAAGTAAGGAAAACTGTCCTCTTTGTTAAAGTAATTAGGGGGAAAAAGCATTCACTTTGGATTATCATGCGTAGGTTTGTATTTAAGTAATTTCCTATGCTAGAGGGAAAGACAGGACCATACTTTCTTCTAATATGCATTGCACTGAGAAATAATTTCATAATTAATAAGAAAAGGTGAAATAAAAATCTTTATGAGAACTGAAAATGTTTTTGCAAAGTTGATCGAACGGAAGTCAAGCCAAGTTTAAGTAATCACCTGTTTTTCAGAATGAATCATTAATTTAAGTTTTAAAATTATGTTAAGCTCTTTTTTGAAGTATTTGCCCAAAAAATTGTTTGGTAGTACATTTACTTTTACCGCACAACTGACCTTGCGCATGAGCAAAGTGTCCATATGTTAACGCAAAGGCAATCTATAGAGTTATCTAGGTAAGTCATGAAGAAATAAAAAAATTGTAAGCAATAACTTTCGCTCAAGCGTTATTTAGAAACGGAACAGACAGAAAAATACTAAGTATTTTAACATAAAGCCATATATGTGACCTGTTTTTTTTGCATTTGCAAGCATATAACGGATCGTGGTATGTATTTTCTTAAGCTAAAAATAATCTGTTATAAAGACAAAAGTATGCTTTTTCATTTTACGTCTAACTAATTCGTTTACCTTTATGTTCATGCAAGAAAGTTCCAAAAGTCTACAATTTCCCTGCAACATTACCTTCAAAAAATTTAAAATGCACAAAATTTCGTCAGGAATATATGCAATAAAAGCAGTCTTTAAGAAGTTACATGTATCTAAAGAATAACAAAATGCGCGGTATCTAGCAGACATTTCGTATGCTTAACAGTGCGGTTTGATGTTTTGAAGCATTTTAACATTTCAGCTACATGGCCATCTGCATTAGGACTAATATCCAGAAGCTCATTTTTTTGGTAACTGCTGTTAAGTTGCATCTTACTTTAAAGTTTTGATGTTAACTTCGAACAGAAGTCCAATTGATCAACTTTTCAATGAAGACACCGAAAATGAGCGAAATTAAGAGAGACTTTATTTCATGATATGCAATATATAGTTATTCCCTAATGGTTATATGATAAGAAATATTTTGACTGAAGACGAGTACTTCTTATGCAAAGAAAGTGGTTACTTTACGTTTTATACTTCAGAAAATATTCAAATTTATTCTTCTAATTTACAGCTAGTTTTTACGACTCCAGAACTTCGGAACTAAGAAAAACTTAGTGCTCCTTATAGGTGTTTTAATTACTTAATATGCCTGATGCTGCTCATTATTTCTAAGTTCTCGTTAATCCATTTTCGCCAGTATGAGAGAAATAATCAAACTTTTGCCAATAGTAGCGAATCGAGTCCCAGAAAGCAGTTCAGAAGACGAAGATGCGAACACTGGAACAAGAGTTTTTATTTGCCTGACGTTTCGGATTCCGTCGGGAATCATTAGTCATAGGTAATCGTAAACAGGTCTGAGACATGCGCAGATAAGGGGTGAAACATGCACAGATTGCACGGTATTTATAGTTCACAGCAGTCACCCGCATGCGTACTATAATTAGCAATGTATTTTGGCGCGATGCGCTCTAATCGGCTCGACGGTGGGAAACATTTGCTCTTCGAGAGTCGTCTACTTATGCGCAGATCCGATTCTTGCACAGGTGTCTTGACAATAATATGCTACCGAAGTGTGTTTCATACAGACCTCCGGTTTATACAGAGTTGGCGAAATGCAAAGAATTAAAGCACGACAGAGATATGATCCAAAGTGATCCTTCAAGACTCTCACACGAGGCTTCGCAAGTACTGTCAGAGGATCAGCGAAGAGAGGGAGAAGTGCTTTGAGTTTATGGGCGAGAATGGTACCAAACTGCTACAGCAGAGGGTGACCGAACGAGCCCGAGACCACAAAGCGAAGCGGGAGGCAGCACTTGAAATTAATTTTCGCAAGCTACCTCGACCAAATTCATCCAAAGATGACAAACTGGTGCACAACCTGTCATCCAAAAAGCTGACGGAAGAACAAATGCAGGTGTTAAGGCATGAAGCCTCATTCAACAGAGCTGATGCCAGACCTGCCAACATGGTTGCTGCTGTAGAATCAATTTTGAGCCAAACAGAAGCAACGGACGACACGAAAAACCTCATACGTCATCAGGTGTCGTCCCTCCTCATGGCACATCGACCACGTGACGTTCTCTCCAAGGTCGAATGTAAGGCACTGAAAGAACTCAGAGCCGACAATGACCTCGTTATCGTGCCGGTGGACAAAGGGAGGTCAACTGTCGTATTGGACAGGACAGACTACATTCACAAAGCTCAAAATATGTTGGACGATCATCAGTCCTTCGTCCCTTGCAAATTCAACCACATGAAAACGCTGACACACGAGATCAACACAACGCTGTTGGCAATGGAGAACTCAGGTGCAATATCACCAATCGCACCGACGCATGGCGAGAGCGCAAGAAACGGCCCCGGCCCGCTTCTATGGTCTTCCCAAGGTGCACAGAGAGGGCACACCCCTCCGGCCAATCGTATCTCTCAAAGGAACTCCAACCTACGGACTGGCGAAGTGGCTGTTCCGACGGCTCAAATTCTTGACCGCTGATTCAGACCCAACAGTCAGGTCGTCAACACATTTCTTGGATAAACTTAATGGGGTAAGCCTCCAGCCAAATAATATCATGGTTTCCTTTGATGTCACGTCCCTTTTTACTTCTATTCCACAGGACCTGGCCGTCGAGACTATCCAACTACTCCTTCGAGAGAAATACGACGAAACGGAGAATCGCCTTGGGCACGTTCAAATCCTCCAGCTGCTAAAGTTCTGCCTGAAGACGTACTTTGCCTTTAACGGAACTATCTACGAGCAGGTGAAGGGCACGCCTATGGGTTCGCCCATTTCCGGACTCATAGCAGAGGTGGTCCTGCAACGGCTGGAGTCGCTGGTTTTCCGACACCACAGGCCGAAACTATGGGCTCGGTATGTGGACGCCACCTTCGTCATAATTGAGCCGTCTTTTCGGACATTCAATTTACGATGGAGCAATAAGATACCAACCAGCTTGCCTTCGTGGATGTGTTCTTTTGCCACAAAGACAATGGTGCACTAAAAAGATAGTGTTCAGAAAAGCAACCAACACTATGCAAGTCCTGAACTACAACAGCAACCACCCAATCGGTCACAAACGCACCTGCGTAAGAGCGCTATTCCGGCGCGTCGAGACGCATTGCAGCGAAGCGGAAGACAAAATTGCTGAATTGCAATATGTTCGACGGGTACTGAGAGCGAATAGTTACCCACACTATTTTGTCAACCAGTGCATACGCAAACGAGAGAAGAAGCCAACTCAAGCTGTCCCAAACGTTTGGCGAGCTCTTCCGTACGTATAGAATGTATCGGAAGCAGTCAGCCGTCTACTCACTCCACTTTGAGTTGGAGTTGCACACAGGCCGGAAGCAACCATCAGGCGCCGGGTCATGAGGCCGAAAGACCCACTGCCACGGCAGGAAACGGCTGGAGTCGTTTACCGAATCTAATGTAGTTGTGGACAAAGCAACTACGTCGGAGAAACTGGGAGATTACTCCAGACGCGAATGGCCAAGCATGCAGCGGCGGTGAGGAAGAAAGACGCCAACTCCCAGGTTGCAGCTCACTCAACGGGACCCGACCACATTTGCAAGTTTGCCGAGGCCGAAATCCTCGCAAGAAGGGACAACCGCGTGAGCCGCGAGCTGCTCGGGTCATGGTTTTCAGGCCCCCAGTCCATCAACAAGCGCAACGATTTGGCGTTCTCCCATGGTGTACTGAGACATTTCCTGAGCAAGAGAATCAGTCACGTGGGAAGGACTGGGTGCAACAAAAACTCCGACGACAGCGGGCGTTATTGTCGAGCAATTATCAAACCTGCATCAGACGTGCACAAGAACGCTGTGGCAATTAATGAGCAATCACCGCACCAATTAAGACCTCAAGCGGTGACTACAAGAACTGAAAATTATAGTACGCATGCGGGTGACCGCTGCGAACTATAAATACCGTGCAATCTGTGCATGTATTACCCCTTATCTGCGCATGTCTCAGACCTGTTTACGATTACCTATGACTAAGGATTCCCGACGGAATCCGAAACGTCAGTTAAAAGAAAATCTTGATCCAGTGATCGCATCTTCGTCTTCTAATCAAACTTTTACAAACTTAGGCGAGTTGCTTGCAGGACTTGCCATACTGTATTTTTAATGAAGCTCGAAGAATTTTGGATGTGAGCTGTATGTCAAAGACTTTTTAAGGAATTAACTTAATGTAGGTTGGTAATATGAACATTTTTAAAGCGATGACTGATCGTTAAAAACGTTTTCGAGGTTCATTATTTTAGAAAGCAATTATTTTTACGTTTTGTTTAGGTCCTTAAAACACCTGAAATTAAGGAGAAAGTTGATATTGGATCACATTCTTACGACATTCCTTTCTTGAAATATCTACTAAAAAACCTCCCACAAGACAAAGTTATTTTAACTTTTCAATCATTTTACATACTGTGCGTTTTCCACACCTTTTTTTCAGAATATATATTGTGCGGCATGAATCAAGTACGCTCCCATTATATTAAGGCATTATGTTACGTTGTAGTTTTTGCCGGTTGTTTTTGCCACAAGGCATCACTCGGAGAAATATTCAGGTGGATATTCTTTCGACTGATTCAATTTTAGTGCAGGTGGGCTAATTAAAGCTACATTCATAATGAGAATGGGACATACTGCAGTTAACATTTTCAAAGGTGTTGGCTACCACCGACGTCTAGCCAACAAAATTGGTCTAGTTCCCATTTTAAAAAGAAATTTAGCATGTAGTAATATGCTTGTTCTGAACGTTGTGGTGTATTTGTCAAAAACCTGTTAAATTTGAATAACGCTCGAGTACAGAAACGTTAGCCGGTAAATTATGAACGCTTGTACTGAAATGCACCTGATATAGCACGATACGCAACCTGTACTGGCTCGTAAAGAAACCTCTGCAAACACGCAATGTTTGGTCATAGTAAGAGCAGACTTAGGACAAAGAAGTGTAAGTGTGGGCTTTATCAGATGCGAGGGAATTGTGTAGCCACGAAAAACGTACAAGGCTTTAAAGATGGGTGACAGCACACTTTAGGAAGAATATGATGACATTTATGTGCAATATACCTAATAGAAACCAAAAAAGTGGCTGCCGTGGGTGTTCGTTTTGATGAAAGTAGTTGGTGCAATAGACTTTAGAAGACTTTAAAATTGTATTCGATAAATGCGTTAAACACCCTCCAAGTTTTAATCTAGAAAACGATGTAAACTTAAGTGGAGGCTGTTAAGGTAGTGTAACTTTTGCACGTTTACCATATAAGCGACCTTTGCCATCGCATTCGATGATCGCTATGCCCGCCTCATTTAGAGTATGCTGGGCGCTGCGCATGTGAATACTCTAATATAGCTTGGTTCAGCATCTACAAAAAAAGCTTCGGCCTAGCTTATTATGTCACGGAAAAGCGACTGTTTTTTGTGTGTTTGAAATGTCTTTAAAGTATTTACAATTACCAGCAAAATAAATCATGTTTACTTAAAAAGCAGAGTATTCTGACAAGGCGAAAGAATAATCGATGCGAAGCCAAAATTATTAGGTAATGATGTAAAATTACGATCAACCTGATGTATTCGGTATAGAATCAATTACAGAGCAGTCAGAAATGTAAGTAAATGGTCTGATATAGTATGTGTTACCCATATAACACTGAACTTCAGTTTAAAAAAATTGGCCTTAAGTTGAACCACCTTATTTATTACAGACTTACCATTCTGCAATATGAAATATAGAGTATGCACATTGGCAGGACTAGGTGCAATGTAATTTATCAATAAATAATGAAAAGTAGGACACTTAGCTCTAGGCCAGTATTATTTGGGGAATAATCACCGACAGCCTAGATCTCTTGGCAATAACGAGTGTTTAATATTTACGTGTCATGTATTTGTGGCTATTCTTTTCTGATAGGTTTATCAGCGCCATTCATTGATATCAACAAATTTCGAGACAG
>JAYGXS010000005.1:41940008-41951366 GCA_036362985.1 Ligula intestinalis
GTACTCGCTTATGCTACCGTCTTTTTGAAGTCTTTTCAGACAATCAGTCAGCTGCGTTTCAACTACATCAGTGTTATCATTCTCCTTTTCCGTCTTGCTAAACTTGGCTTTGTCTGAGAGAATAGATTGCATTTTTGCAATGTAGTCTGTTCTATCCATTAGAACAACGCCCGTTCCCTTATCTGGCCTTGTGATGAGTACATCTTTATTCTGCCGAAGAAGTTTTAATTTTTCCATGTGTGCCTTCGTTAGCAGACCCCGATGTTTCTGGCCACTGTTTAAATACTGATACGAACAGTAAACTAGAGTAGACTTAAAGTGCTGTGAACTCTCGGTCGAAAGTGGCTGAAGGTCATGTGTTTGATTAAGCAGATTCTCGAACTGTGTTTCCAGCTCTAGTTGGTTGGGTTTTTGACGGGGCAACAAAACTTATGACCCAGTGATAAGGCTTCGATAAAAGTTTTATCAAGTGATACGGAGGAATAGTTGTGTACGTACCGACTTGGGTCTTCAGGAAGCTTTGATTGTGGTCTGCATTCGTGTACGCTGCGAAGAAGAGAGGTCGTCTTTATTTCTCCCCGCTTCTCCCCGATAGATTGCACATAATTCTCGAATTTCAGTCTTTTGTCTTCACTTAGTTGGTCAAGTATGGCTGCACTTTGGCACAAGTGACGCTCTAGCTCTTCCACTTTTGCACGGATGCTCTCTCGTTCATTCTTAGCAACTCTTCGCAATGTGTCACTGGTGATAACCGTACGACTCCTTCGCAATGCTCTCCAGTAGAAGGTTGGGTATTCATCTACCTCTACACATCTGTCAATAAACTTGGCCCGTATTATCGCCTCCACAAGTCTGGTGTTGATACGTAGGTACCCATTGAGCGCCTTCAACACCGCGGGATCTTTGGATTGTCTTAAATTTGCGAAAATTCCCAATGAAAAATTCAGAATGTGAATTGGCGAACATACGTTTGTTTTCGATAATTCTCATCAGGCCTTTACATTTATAGGGTAATTAAGTAAATTGACTATGCGGGTTAGTAGAAAAAAGGAAGGACGGTTGTCAGGGGAGGGGGAATGGGGGGGTCAAAACGGGGTCAACATTTGATCCGCGTTAGGGGAAGTTGGTAGTCGGTTGAGGTGTTAAGCCGCTGGCTGTTGGATTAGCAGCTTTTGACCATGGTAACTGTGGTGCCGCGACGAAATTCTTTTGGGCGCAAAGGATAAGTTGGCGTAGCCTGATTGCGGCCGCTACTGCCGTAGCCAGGAGATAACTCTACTAACCCGCATAGTAAATTTGCTTAATTACCCTATAAATGTAAAGGCCTGATGAGAATTTTCGAAAACAAACTTATGTTCGCCAATTCATCTTCTGGAATATCTTTGAATAAATATACTCGAATTTGAAATCAATAATAAAATACAAAAAAAAACTTCGAAAGCCCCTATTTACAGTACAGACGTTTTGTTAGTGGTCATAACAACGTTTTTTGAAAAAGCGGCATCATATCTTGACTGCAATGATCTCAGAATAGAATACACAGTAATCCGTTTTACAAGCTTAATGAATTTGGATTATCGACACAGTACCAATCTTCTACATATGTTCGCAAATAACATGAATTATAGGCTGTTATGTAGATACGACGTCCTCTCTTTTGTATACAGTATGCTAAAAAAATCTAATACGTGCATATTGGTGAATAAAGCAACGACATACTTGTGAAAGCATAACCATTATAGCTGCTTTGGGCAAAATGTGTCAACGAGTATCTACTTTTCCCGCTACATGTGATGTTGCACTGAATTTTAAGAATAATGAGTAGGCTAAGGTTAGGTTTATGTCGGGAGTTACCTATTCTCACATTCAAATATGTTACACTTAGGGTAGGCCAACAGGAAAACACCTTAAAAGGTCAGCGCAAAACTTTGAAAGATTATTATATCTGATGTTTTTATCTTCATGCAGTCAAAATCTCTCAATTTGGGACCCTCCTGAACAGCAGTTACATAAATTTTTGAAATGAAAACTTTCAGACTTCAGCCTATTCTGCTGTTCAATCCTTAGCCAGCCTTTTACAACGGAAAATTCCGTTCAACCCAATTATTCGATTTGTGTTTACGGCTATAAATTTTATGCAGCAGATATGAAATCAGCGCTGGCTTTTATTATTATCTGCGCGCGATTGAGTCTATTGGTGAGTTATAGTGTAGCAGACAAAATCGCGAGCTGTGTAGGTAGCGTTGTCATTCATGTGCATCAGCCGTTAGCAGTGAGTAATAAGTGGTAAGACATTTAACAGATGATTCCATATCTGATGCAAGGTTAGGGATAAGAGGATTCAAAAGCACACTTGAGGTTGTTTATTTAGTTCATTGGGTTGAATGGGGTTGCAAAATATTGTTACCTAGAGTAAACTTACGTTCAGATCAGAAAACTAGGAGCAAAAAAAGAGGCAAAAATGGGCAAAATCCAGCGTTTTTTATTTCTGAGCAATTTCTCTGCAATTAAACGCTGCGGAAAAGAATTTTTGGGTGCGCATGTTGCACTATAATGGAACATTAATGTTTTGCATCCATGAAATTTAGGTAAGTGTAATAAGGAGATAGCTCATTACTTTTTTGGAATGAAAGAACGAAATAAGCTTTTAAATTTATATTTTGCAAATCTGCCAAGTTTTGTGCCATAAAATTGGGTAAGTAACTTTTGAAGTTGTTTTTTGCATTGCTCCATATTAAATTTATATTTAATATTTAAGGCGTTACAGGCAAGGAATGCGTTTGATAACTTTATAAGCATATATCAACTAAATTTTTCGTACAATCGATCTCAAGTTGGAGACAGTTTAAATAACGAACATTTGAAAGTGTTGTCTAGGGACATTGTGAAACAGTTTTATTTCAAAAATTGTCGTTGATATTATTGCCACTCTAATTTGTATTTGTTTTTGTAGAATTTAGTCTATAAGTAACCAAATATGCTAAAAACTGTTAAGTTTACAGATAATCAAAGAAGCCCTTTCATTTATAACAGAATGGGGAAATCAATCCACTGGCAAAAATTTCACATTCAGGCCTTGACTTTTATCATCAAAAAAATTAAATTACGTGGACCTCAGACACCAAAATATATAAATTAAGCATTGTTTAGGGTAAACATTTTGTAAAAAGTTTTGACCAATCTTGATCATATTTATTCGCAAATTTTGCAGCAGACGTTCATTTTTCTTGGCAATGAATTCACATGATTGTGTGGTTCTGAAACTATGACACACAAAGACAGCTGCATGAGAAAAAATGTTTAAAGCTGGTTGTTTATGTGATAGCATTAAAGATTTATCTTAATTTGAGGTTTTGATGAGCACATAGAATATACTCATCATTAATGGTCAATTGACAAAAGTCAGTGAAAATTGTGAAGTCTTTATTAGAAATTTGTCGAAGCTCTGAACCTGTTTGTAATAGAAATATCAAAATAATTACAAAAAATATTTCAAAAGCAATAACTCAGTGTACAAATATGGTGCGTATACAATTGTTTCCGACAATTCTTTTTAAATTATTAGTCACTTAATGGCATGTCTGCAAGTGAGCTCAAGCAAAATATTACTTCTCTGATCTCTTAATGGGGCATCTCCAGAGAAAACGTGGTTGCCTTAGTCCAACATAAGTCAACTGGTGCATAAACGAGAGAAACAACTAGCAGTTCTCCTGAAAACATGTTAGAATACATACTCGAATTTAAGGCTCTTCGGTAACACCCATACACTATATTGCACGTAATATGGAAGCAGATTTATTCGAAATCTTGACAAAACAATAATTGTTCAACGTAATTTCACTTTTGCTACTTTATGTACTCAGAGGTTTTGCATGAACGGGCTTCCTCTACATGTAAAACTTAAGTTTTTGTCGTACGCGTGATTTCCACATTTTCGGAATTTTCAATTTCGTTAAAAAAAGCCAGTGTTTCTATAAAACTTTATATTCCTTCATAAATCATAATATGCCCCTTTTGTGATGAATGATTATTACTTTATTCTGTAAGACATTGGGGGCAACAGCTTGGGCTGTGTTTGAGTAAGAGGGAGTTACTTGTAAAAATTGCAGGACTGCGTGATTTTGGCATTTTACTGTTTATCCCTGGAAATTATCAAAAAAGCCAATTTCATTGCTGACTTAAGTATTTTATTCGCATAACGTTTTAACATCTGTTTTTATCCGTTCATATAGACAATACCATAACCATGTACTTCACAGGTCAGTTATTGCAGTGCCTGCCCGCCGTGAATTGTGTTCTTCTTGTGTAATTATCACCAGCTTCTGCGATTTTATATGATAACTGATACGTGGCGGATTTTGAAATGGTGCGAGGTTAAAAATCTTGTCCGAGCGATCTCATTGGCTTCTCAGAATATAGTGTGTTCTCCTTCTATGACCAAATAACGCAACTGTCAAAACTGTTTGAATATTCATAAATGAGGCATACTGAGGAAACTGGGGTAAATTCCCAAAAAAAAACATAAAAGCAAACAACATATTATAATTTGAAATGGTGCCGACTATAAACAAGAAATGTAAGGCATGCTCGTGGCATTTATCACTGGAGGCGTAGGCTGCACTTTACGGATAAAGTGGTTTAACATGAAAGGTAAATTGTAAGTAGAATCACCGTTACAAATCCAAAGGCAAGTATGCCTTCCGTTGCCAGGTTGTTAACAGTGATTTCGTTGTCTGAACTGAAGACCGACGCGATCGGTTTCAAAAATACATCGGCACATGTGGGCGAAGTATCTCCCCAAACTCTTTGATCTGTCGGTGCACACCACGTATGCTCTTTGTACGAAGTACACCATTGATGGCATAATGCTTTTACCTGATGGTAAGTAAAAGGTTTGAATAAATGATGAAAGTGATAAGTTTTCGAAGAGCCGCATGCAAAGGGGTAGCCTTCTAAAAACAATCTGAGTTTGCACTGGACGGGTTATCAATTTGGTAGAATTTGAACTGAGAGCCAGATAACATCATTAAATATTCAAATAGTCTTTCAAAAAACGAATGTTCTATCTCTGTAAACTCAATATTAGGAATTTTCTCTACGTAATGGGCAGGCGGAGACTATTTTGAATGAATATCACAGACAAACGTCTTCCTTTGGACTATAGCAGCGTACAATTAGAGAATTGTTCGTCAATTCTAGAATTTGGCCACATTTGTACTCCTACTCCCCTCATTTACCTGCTTCATGACGATATAGGCAGGCAAGCCGCTGGAGAAAGGTTAGCACAAGTTGGTGTGTTTTATAGCCAGATTGAAGTTAAGTTAAGCAAATTGGCAATATTCAGTACTCGGAAGGTCCGCAGCTAACCAGATAGTGCACAAAGTATAGCTCTGAACGTGCACACGAGGTGGACGTATTGTGCATAGGCTTTCCTGGCATTGTCCTAAAAACCAGTCGCAGCATTCTAAATTTTGGTTTAAGTGACGTTGTTTGTTGGCGGCATACTAAAATGCAGCCTATATGTGGCGGGTGCGAGTGCTGTTCAAAGTTCAGTAAAAATGGCCGTTTTAACAGATAAATATAACCTCAACTAAGGTTTTTTAAGAGTTTGCAATTTTTTTCTATGACAGTCTACTACCCTCGTCTGCACCGGAGTACACTGCTTAGGCTTTAATCTACCTTGGAGTCATCCTCTTTCTGATAAAATCTCCGTATAATTAAGTATTCCTGGCACAGTAACCACTGGATGCTGCTAATAATAATTCCAAAAGCAATGCACTTTTTCTCCGCAGTTGCACAGTATAAGTTAACCTAACGAAGGAGCGCTGGAAAGCAAGTGGTCAGAAAAAAATGTAAATTACATATGACAGCAGGACTAATGAGAGTGACTATAAGACAACTGAGAACATAATATATCCCGGAGGTAAAAAAAGTAATTCTAAAGGCGATATAGCACAATCCAAGCCGTTTTACTTTTCATTTCAATTGTATATGCGTTGTTAATCATTCACTACTTAGAGCTGCATAACTATATTTACACATTCCTTAGAAAAAGAAAAGTTACTCTAATTTTCCTCGTCGAATGTGCTTATATTTTAAACTGCTTGACAATATGCTTACTCTTCTAAGTGTTTTTGGTAAGAATTGACAAATTAATTATTTCTGAGTTTTGATGTTGTCCTGGCGGAATGGAACATAAACCCAGCATGGCAGTCAGCTTACTGCGTCCGCTTTCGTGGATGCCATGCCTGCAGTAAACCTGGGCAAGACAATCGGCCCAAGTGTGATTAGGTTCGTGGCGCACGGTGAGTCTCGTAACTCAATGATGGAGCGTTGGCTGCACAAAAGCCTTCCCTGCTGTGTGGGTTCATCTACTACAGTTGGCACGAATTATTCGCAATTGGGTCAATTGAATAATCTAAGAATTATACTCTCAATACTACCGCACCTCACGTTTCAAATCACCTGTAAATGTGGGGCATTTGATGAAAACATCGTAAATTATTCGATGTGAGTTTGTGATTGTTGTAAAATGGGACGTGGGTGGTGGTACAGTTTGATTAATTTAATACATGTTTGTATGTACGTGACGCCAAAAATGTTTCGGAACAGTTCCTTCAGGCAATTCCGCAGTGCTTGTGTGGTATTGTTTTCTCTGTCGTTGAGAAGCAATATTTGAAGTCACAATATCGATTTCCAAGCAAATGGACTGCTTGCTCCAATAATTATTTTATTTGACAAATGCGGGGATACAGGTTCGAATGAAGAGAAAATACAATCCTAACTTGGTGCGTTATCTGATTGGGGATCGCAGACATGAACCCGAATAACTATAGATGAAGTTAACACAACGCTGAGTGGAGAAAAATAATATCTCAACGATGTTAACGACCCCCTACCCCCTGCTTATATATTTACATTAAAACCCTGATAACAAGGTCTTCTGAGCGATACTTCTTTATAAAAAACGAGGGACAAGGGCGTTACCTTTGTAGGCCGCTATCTCAGACCGACACCCGAAAAAGAGAAGCTGTTTTGACGTTCAGTCTTGTACGGTTAACATTCAAACATTTGTATAATATCTTACTAGCAATTCAATTTCGTGTAGTCTGAAGGTCTAATTTCTCCTCAAAAATTAAATAATTCCCGTTTATGTTGTTTAGAATCCTTTGCGGTATCGCAAATCACGTTGATATACACAACGTAACAAATACAATTTCTTCACCTCCCCTCCATTGATAGTTACGAGGAGGGAAAAGGTTTATTTTTCTGACGATCTTCAATGTGTGCATTTGACCAAAGCTTAGCGAGCGTATGCGTTGATTGCCAGCAGCCCAATAAATAAAGATTGTATTCAAGCGCATCCCTTGAGAAAATCAACTCCATCTCGAATATGTTCAACACAGGTTATCTAGGGAAATTCATGGTACCGATGAGCAGACGTCATGTACCAGTTTCAGATCTCCATAAGTCCTTTTTCTTCTTGCCATGTTTTCCTGTAGAACACTGTTGAATGTTGGAGAATTCACTTGTTTCAACCTTTCAGTTTGCCTCTCCCAAAAGGCAGTGAGTTTGCTGGTAAGTAGCAGTGAATGCACTGTGACTATTTTTATTCAATCTTCAGGCAATACAATCTGTGTTGCGTAGGTTTTTTTCTGTCGTGAGTACAAACAGTGTAATGGCTGTATCCGTTTACACACATGTGGTTGCCAATGGTCACCAGGTACTGCTATTTCCCACTAATACGTGATGGTGCAACTCCATTCCTTGACCACAGCCTTCTACTCCGAAGGATGAACACCACGTAAAGGACCGTTGTTGTTGTCCACTGACAAAGCAGGAAGAGTTTTTATAATAAGGTTACGTGCCGTACATTACCGACTGAAAATTGACTATGAACACTAAATTGGCATATCTTAGCATGGTGGACAAGAGCTCAGTTTCCTCGAACTCATATGCCCAGAAATGCCCTGCTGTTTTTGTTGATGGTATATGATATAAATATTGTTTACTTTAGTAAAAGGATTTGGTTAAACTTATATACAACATCCCCAGGCTAATCATATATATACTACTGGCAATCAAATCACTATTGCTAGCTTTTTCTGTCATAAAATAGTCGTAAAATCCATCAATCGACCATAATTGAAGAAAAAATAGTAAAAATTAGTGCGTAATAAAGAAGGTTATTTGGTTAATTAACTTCAACTTCTTCTACGTAATGACATAGGCAATCAGCAGCTTAATATATCGACACCTAATCTAATGGACCTCCCGATTTATTTTACTTTGGGCATACGTTATATATGCAAAGAAATACTACAGATTGAACCGTGGGACTATGAAATTGCCATTGATGGTAAAAGCTTGGATGGCGTAACCACACATGTTCAAAAACGTTTCTTATGTAACATTCATATTCTTTGTAGCTATATAAGTCGCTTTCCTTAATATTGATCAACGTTCAGGTCTGCTAACATTATGAAATCCATTTTGTGATAGGTTGAGAGTACGAAGCTACCGTAAGCCGCGTAGACACTAGCGGCTATCATCAGTGATCTAATGAACTGCCGGCAAAACTACAGAGAGATCAAACACATTTTGAAGATGGATTATAAGAGACCGCAGCACCCTGGGGGTGGGCGACACCAGGCTATGCAAGCGATGAACCGACCCCAGTGTCTTGGTATCTGTGGTGTGTGCTACATCAAGCAGACCGCAGGTTGGATGGGAAAAAAGACACGCGAACATGTTAAAATTACTCAAGAATTGGGGTTCCCAAATTTAACCGCGAAAGGCATGCGCACACAGGAGAAAGGCCGGTATTGCACTCCAAAGTATAAAACCCCGCGCTAATTTGTTGACACGGTGGAGAACTTGGTGATATGTGCTCAATTTGCCGCATCCTAACTGGAGCGAATTACATGGTGTTCGGCATCTTCAAATGCCATGCTTCTGTCCCTTTTGTGCCAGAATATGCTTGCAAAAATTTACCGAAATAAAACTTTCTTTGAAGCGAGTTTAAGCCCATACGAATGCTGGCCATTCTTTGAGATTAAGTAAGTCAGTTTTGTCATAACAGTACTGCAATTGGTACAACCAAATTCAATGGAGTTAAGAATGAGCATTTCTAGCTTAAAAGCAGTTCTTAGATGGGCAAATCAAATTTCAGGTTTAGAAGATAGGATAGATGAAGGCTTATTGATTGTTCGTTGTGAGTTAATTCTAACAGCTGACCATCAGATCGCCAAACGCTTGTCCTATACATTGTGATCGGGAATTGTACCCACGGTAATAGGGTAACCCTTCTTAAACCAGTTAATTGTTGGCAGTTAATATGCAAATAGTTGATAATAATGGCATAAGACGGTCCTTACATAACATAAAGCATAGTTTACTTTTGATAGAGAACATTCATTTAAGTGAATTTTACAAGTCATATTTGAAGACCCATGCGTAAAATTACCTTAATATAAGTTTTAAACGACAGCTTCTTCGCTGATCTTGACTAGTATTGCATATACAGCTCGAGGGATGAAGAGAAAGTATATCGTATTTCGCAACTTATTGCCTATGTAAATATACATAGCTTTTGTCCTGTACAAAGACGTTTCAATTCCTTTTTATGTGATGTGGTTGGTTGTATGCAATTTTTTAAATAAAGTGAAAGGAGTACTGTTTGATCATCATGTCCAAACACAGCACACTAGGAGAAACATGAAACTCAGTGAAGCACGAATTGGTGTGTTGCCATTAAATCCCTGGTGTCGACAAGCAGGCGAGCATTCACAATTTGACCTAAAGAAACCTACTCATCGCTAGTTCTTTCTTGTTCTTATCCATGGTCTGGTGTGACATGCGTTTGGTTGTGTTGATAGGCGGGATTATTAGAGACCGTTGTTAACATTAGGCTGCCTTGCATAGAAAAAATTACGGAGTAGGCCTTCAGCACGCCACGGCAACCATCTCAGATCGGTGTTATTCGGATAGGTGGCTTGTTTATCTAGGAGGGAAGATAAAATAAGGTGCACTCTGGTAACTTCGTTCGTGAAGCTCATCAGCAAATTATTTCTTATTGCAAATCAGACGAAATCGGAGGCTATATAGCAGCAGAATTTAAGTCGTGATATGAAAGTTTGAATAAATTAGTCGATTTTTATAGGAAAAGTTAGATTAAAGTATTATGTTTGATATATATTACCTTTATGGTGCTTTCTAATAAAGGAATCCAATGCAGTACCCTTTTTTAAGTACAACAACGTAGTCCTTTGTTTGCAGGCCATGTATGTATTTAACGCGCAGATGTTCTAAATAAAATTAACAGTTTATTCTTGCGATCCGGCCTTCGATCTTCAGCCGGATGGTTTATTGTGGTAGATGCTGTCACGATAAATTAAAGACCATACAATTCCTCATCTAGAACCTACCACTTTACATACCAATTCTCAAATCACTAACTACCCTAGGTTGAATTCAAGCAGTGATCTTCGACTTCATGCTGACATTTTTAGCAATGCATGCAACATGGGACATGCCTGTACCCTGTAGAGGATTTAAAAATGTTCACTTTAGGAGAAATTGAGTAACTATTTAGACTAGTGATTATGCAGCAGCTTATAGAACAACTTATTATTCGACCATAGATTTCGATAAAGTTTACCGAATGCAACAATATCTTGGTATATTGTAGGTGCCTGGTCATGGAGGTTAGGCTTAAAGTGATAGCAGACGTAGTTTGCGCCAACCGCAGGCATCACCTTCGCCAGTGATTAAGAATACCAGACTGGATCATGCGTTGGACGCATTTTTCTGCTGTAAATCAAAAACATTGCCCAACGGTAGACTTTGAATGGGTACTACCGCAATTTCTACACTAAATAATCTCCAGTAAATGTCAAGGCAGGCTCAAATAGGCCGAGATTGATACAACTACTACTATTTATGATATTAAGAACAAGCAATGTAACCGGTCGTTAGAAGTTTTGGTACTAGTACTGACGCTAATGTTAGTCCATTGACATGCTGATCAAATTCAACGCCGGGGCTCATATCCCCTCAATCTCAACAAGAGTATGAATATGGCTCTATGCTTTTCGGAATAAATACGTAGTTGCGGACCGAAGCACATTAGAATTTGCCTTAGTTTCCGTCCTCTTAAGTCTATCCACATTGATGTGTCAACTTCTACTGCGTTTGGACTACAAAGGAGAGAATAATGCTTCTAGACCTAATGTGCTTATGTTATGAGTGGTAATTCTAGTGATCATAGTCAAACAGACTCGTGGGTAGTACTACAGCCTGTGTGTGGCTTAAGAACATTGGCACCCAGTATGCTCTTCGAATCTGTAGAAGGGAAAA
>JAYGXS010000005.1:41951466-41973625 GCA_036362985.1 Ligula intestinalis
TATTGACTATGACTGCCAACACCTTTAAATACTGTGAGGCGCGGTACAATTACCACCTCTGATGACGGAAGCCTGTACGCTTTTGAAACGTCAGGACGATAAAACAATGGTTCCCAAGATCGCCTTATCTTCTCATTTATGTCCGGGGACGCGCACCTTCGCTTCTATTATATATATATATATTTCTATATTTGTGGATTACAGGTAATGTGATGGACTATATTTTCTGAAGACAAACAAGAAAATTGTTTACATATTATTAAGTTGTTACGGAGGAATGTAAAAAATCAGTTCGTTTTAGCTAATGCTTGTTTTCCATATGTATTCCGCACTATCATTTTCAGTGCGGTCGAGTAATATATTCAATGTAAATCTTCATAAGGAAATACCGTGGGGTCCAATAAGGCGCGTGATGCTTGCATCATTTCAATAAGTCCACTTGGTTTTAGGGAACAAATGAGTGGGACATATTAGGGAATATATCAGGGCGCAATGATCATAATTCATAATTTTAGCATCCACTTTCTTCAAGCAAGACTGTTATCAAGGTTTAATTGTATTTTCGCAGCAATAGTAAATAAAAGTTTGTGCATTATCGATATAAAATACATTTGCATGTCTTAATGCCTGTAAAAACTTAACACCGTTCGTTTTAAACAATATAAGCAAGTTGTGGATGGACAGAAATCAGCTGTCCAATTAAGTTGGATTTCTGTAGTTTATTAAACAAACCGTCGTTGATAAATAATTAACTGGTTGCGGTTTCCTCACTGATGGTTGAACTAAAAGGGGGATCAGATAATCTATGAGCGGTCTGAAGTGAACACACTTTGCCAATCATAGCTTAATGTGCGCTTAATATCCTCCGTGTGGCAATCAGTTGGCCACCTAGAAAGACATCAAGTTGCCATTAATTATGCAAAATTGAAAAGAAACTCATGAAAACCATGGCCAGCCCGCACAAACCATTCGTGCATTAAAAGATAAATGAAAAAAGAAAACATATGTTTGAAGCTTGCATGCGCATGGTTCCCGTTAATCTATCCATTTAAAGAAATCGGTCTCTTAGCAAAAAAGAGTTGATTTATTGCCCTGGCCTAGGTCCATTTTAAGGAGTAAAAATTTTTGGACTCAACAGCTAGATTTGATTAAAAAATTGCCACTCAAGCAATGGCATACCCAATCAAGAGTTTTTTTATGGGTGTCTTCCGAGAAGTCAAAATTTGTTCTTAAATTGTTATCCAGGCTCAATATATCATTTATATTTTGACCTCATAGCCCATAGCGATATTTCAGTGGCCAAAAAACAACAATCTGTGAAACATTGGAGGCATTGAGCAATAAGAAATTCGTACAGTGTCAGACATTTCTGAAAACTTCCTTGCAATCGTTTTCATTTAATCGCACTGCTTTTTATACAAAACACCGGCAAAAAGAGCATGAATGTTTAGACTATTCATAAAAATGAAACAACAGAGAATTGAGTAAGGTTGTGGAAGATTTGGTTTAAATCACATCGCTTTAGTCCAGTTAGACATCACAATGCATGATCAACGTTAACCAAAACTCAATAAGAGCTTTTGTCATATGAAACACAGGTTCCTGCAAAAAAAGCAACACGCGTTTACACAGTCACAAACTTCTCTCAAATGTTGCAATTAAAAAAGATGGAACACTGATCTTCCGTTTTTTTAATGGACGATTGTTAACCTCCCTTTTTATTCTTTTACATTAATTATAGACTTACGAACGTCCTTATGCTGCTTCTAATGATTTAACAAAGTTGATACTGCTAATATAAATAAATTGTAAGATAAATCACGGTAAACATTAATAGGCTTTTACTTAAAAAAAACTGTTATCAATATGAATTGTGTTAACACTACTAAAAATCCCTTGGTGCTCTAATCCTGGTTATTAGTCATTTGCCTACTCCTAAGACAGATTAACTTTGTTAACAGTTTAGGCAAATCCCTGAGCCACGGCAACTAATTAATAAGATGAAACTGCAGACGGATAAATTATTGCACGATGTTGCCTATCTTTGTTTGCAATAAGTATTTAATTAACTGCTTAATGAAGTGTCTGATTCGTAGTAAGTACTGAGGGAAAAATGAGTTTTTTTTTCATGACATTAATCGGGAAGTTTCTCTCGCATGGTAAAGCTTTCTGTATTGATATGCACATAGACTTCTGTCTACGGACTCTTTTAAATACATATATTTGTTTATGGGTGTGCGGAGTTTATGTGTGGTGTTTCGGTAATTTGCATGAGAATTGTTTTCCGTGGCCGAATGACAATTGCTTTTCAATCTAAAGTTTATCGCTGAACTTACATAAGGAACGTGAAGATATTTGAGTAAACTGATAGCACATATTTTTGAATTTGCGACACAAAACATCATTATTTATGTGGACCATTATTATAGTCAAGGAATATTGGTTCAAACCGTGTGGATAATACCTTATTTTTGTTAATAATCATGAAACTACCAGAAGTTTTTAAAAATGGTCAATAGCTGGTGGGTTTTCAAGAAGACCCCTGTCTTAAAAAATGCCATCACCTTATTTCATCTACAATCCAACACATCCGATGATTTGCTTTTAGTATGAATCAAACTCATCTTGAGAGACCCATAATCATTTTATGCAATTACTGCATTTTCGCATGACTGAAACTTGCACAATGCGGTAACTCATATATAATCAAATCATTTTTCTCTAATTTCTCCCACCGCTTTTTATATAAAGCCAAGCGTAGTATTATAGTCCTTGCTGTTCATGCAGTTAATTGTTTTCCTTGCATAAGGGTTGGCGTGCGAATAGAAACTCTTAACTATAGTGCTGTCGTTACACTTGTCGCACGCTCTCTCCTAGCTGACCTGACCTGGGGACGTTTTCACCCGCGATACTCAATCGGTCCCATGCGACAACCGAAAATCTGCATTACTCACAAATAACTGGGGCGTTTTTCGAGGATCTATCTTATTACATTCCCTCTTCTGCCTACACATTCATGACCTAAAATCGCTGATAAACTTGTATATGTCACCCATGCTGATGATGTGGTTTTTGGTCATCCTCTCAAAATCAGATTAATCTTCAGGTTCATAAGGATGGTCTAGTGGACGTCTCAGTATGATCGTTTCTGTGAATTATCAGAACGCAGTTAACTGCGCTTTCTGATTGTGACCCTCCAACATTCTCAAGGATAATTCAGTACCTATCTGTTACTCCGCAATCTAATATTTTTTTCCCTTTGCACTTTAACTTCTATTTTATATTCAAAGTCTTTTTTGAAATTAAAAAAAAACCCAAACCCTTATTTCTCCCTGATTTGCTAATACAATATCTGAAAAAAAAAATTCTGATGCTTAAAATTTTTCTCCGAATGCTTTTTTTATCTGCCAGCGTTGAACATGCTTTCTTAGGTTCTTTTATAATGCAACCACATTTTTAAACGCTGAATTAATTTACTGATACATTACTTGCTAAAGTTTTCCATGGCTATAAGGCTGCCGTTTTCTTTTTGCGAAGTCTAAGCGCACTATGTGCAACGGCATTCGGCATATGTCCTGCCGTAAGGTGGTCTACCAACATTGTGTACTGCCGTTTGTAGAACACTTTCTCCCGTATACGGGAATGGAATATTACAAACTGAGCTCGAAACTGTCTCCATAATATACGTTATTTTAAATGTGCAAAGATTTGAGGTCCAGATATCTTATTGGTTTCGTCACCCCCCAAAGAAGAAGAAGACGAAGGTTTAATGACATGGACCGAGTTATATTGGGACTGAAGTTTCAAGCACTGGCTTGTTTCCATCGTCAGAGTAACGTGGTGGTTGTTCCTGCGCCGGGACTGTTTCAGCCTCGCTGCATGTCTGTTATTAAATCCGTGCTTTACGCACCAACTTTGACCTGCTTGTTCGCTGCTGGCTGTCAATAAGTTTGATCGCTGGGGGGCTCATGTGACTTGTGTCCTTTTTACGGTTGTCCTAATTGTTCGCAAGACTGTGTGCGTAATGGCCTGTCCCTCATCCACCGGCTTTCGAATTTGAGCCACCCATGTTTTACTCTCCATTAATGCGGGAATTTACTATCCTATACCATCCTCTCTAATCCTCTGCTTTGTTTGTGTGCATTTGTCATTATGAGGTCATTTATACAGTACAGTGTTGCATTTTTATGCACAAAAACAAGTTATTTTATCTAAAACGCATCAACATTCCAATATTTGTCAAATGGGCCCAATTTGTCGTATTTGAAATTCAATGTCTTTGACAATTCTCCGCACCACACGGAAAAAAGCACATAGATCAGGTTGGCAACAAGGAAACAACTTAAACCTAAACAAGAATTGTCACTTCCAGGTTTCATGTTGACAAATTGCAGATCCCTGTTTAACAAAAGTGTCGAATTATTGGAACTCATCTTGAAAAGAGAACATACGAACTCTGCAGTCATCTGTATGCAAGAAACTTGGCTTTATATCGACATTGAGTAAGAACTCATCACCACACAATATTTTTACGCCTATCGTTTGGACAGAAAATCCTAAAACGGCAGCAGAGGTGGTGGAGTGGTTGTCTTTGTAAACCAGCAATGGTGCACAAATTTTTAGTCCTCATTTTCTTATTCAGACGACTTAATAGACGCCATTGCTGTAGTATGCAAGCCCAGATTGTTAAGCAATTCTAAAGGCATCATTTTTTTCAGTATTAACATTCCTTCCTCTACATGCCAACGTGCATGAGGCACCTTTTTTTTCTTTCCCAAAAAATTGCTGCACTGTCTTGCGAGCATGTTATAATTTAAAGCAGTGATTTCAACCGTATAAATCTTCGTCCCCTTACACTGTTAGGTTTTGATGATTTAGTTTTCTTCAACACTCGTGCCGACGCCCCTCTGGATCATATATTGACCAACCATCCTAAATGTTTGTCGTCAAAAATAGAGCACCGTTGGTAAGCTCAGATCATTCTGTGTTATTTGGCTTGCCAACCATCTAGTGTAGCTTTAACAAAGAGCCTTCAGTAATTCCCGAGAGGAAACTAAGGGTTCGAGACACCAGTACGCATAATTTTATTTGCTCCAGACCGTCATATCTGGCAATATTTCTACCCTTCTAGAGTATTCGGATTTCGAATCATGCTGTAAACATCTCATTACTTTTTTTAACAACATTTTTAATGTCTGCTGTCCTCTTGACGCTGGCATGGTTAGACCTGACACAAAATCTTCTCCCCATTAAAAAAACTTTGAGATGTCAAAAGGAATTGCTCTATAAACTAGGTCTGCAAGATAGACTAAAGGATGTGAACGTCCAAATAAAGCGGGAGATTTCCAGGCTGAATGACCTTTTGTTAGTCAGCTTTTTACTTCTTCTACATCTTCCGCTCCTCTCACTTCCTCCGAAATATGGAAGCGTGTCAAACGTCTCACTGGTCAGTGCAATACACTGGCACATGTGGATGCTGACCTAGACAGCTTAAACTCAAACTTCATTCACACTCCCACCGACTCCTATCCCCCGACAAATGACATTTCCTTACCACCAAGTGATTTCTCTCCAGTGTCCGTGGCAACATTCATGAAACACCTAAACAAGGTTAAAGGTACATTAGCTGCTGGATCAGATGGCGTCTCTCCATTTCTCCTGAAATCTTGCTCTTTTCAACATTCAATGGTACCATAAATTTCGAGAGACCTCCCTAGTTCCAACCCCTCATTGCATTAAGGTCCATGAATGAGAAAAAACATGAAATTGAAAATATAAAAAAAGGTCATAGGTCCTAGTCAGATAGAGAAATAAGGTTCAAACAAAATTGGAGGAAGAAAACAGGGAATTGAGTTGTGGGGAATATTGGGCTGGGGAATGTGCGAATCTGGGGCCTGTGGTTATTAAGGTAAGGCAAGGTTAACCACGTGCTCCAACTGTTTGCATAGGTAAGGTTTAAAGCGTCTAATATAAGCAACTTGCAGGTTTCACAAGATTCGAGACGTTCGTGCTCGAAAAAGAAGTTGGAAAGAAGTTAAAGGATCTACCGAATGACCCATGTCCAGTAAGTGTTCAGTGATAGAGGAACGAGCAGAACGGTTTTCTTGCTTACTAACCAGCTAGGTAGATGTTCTTTGGCTTTGGTTGCCAATTGTCTTTGCGTTCGCCCAATGTACTTGCATTCACAAGTGCAAATGAATTCATAAACGCAATTAGAGGTGGCGTGCAAAGGAAAGGCATCCTTAACACAAGGAGTTGGCAGGGGCTGGAGATCAAAATATGATTCTCTGGCGTAATAGATTTTTTCTATAGTCTTGAGCAAACGTCTCTTGATAGTGTTAAGGACGTTATCCCCCTTGAAGGGCAAGGATATAAATACTGGCTTTTCGGCGCCAATTGTTCACTCATTTTCTGTAGTAATTGTGGGGACAGGCGTGATTCGGATGAATAAGCACAGATAATATCAATGGTTTCATCCAACGGCACGTTAGTAAACAGGGACTCCACGTCCAGGGATAGCTTGCATTTGTCTTGCAAATTGAGCTGGCTGATCTCGTCGATAAACTGTGAACTGTTTTTGAATGAAAATTTGGAAAATCTTTGGCGAATTGGTTCTACTTCCTTAACTAGCCAATGTGCTAGTTTGTTTTCTTTCTCTATCTGACTAGAACCTATGACCTTTCTGTTTATTTTATATTTCATGTTTTTCTCATTCCTGGACCTTAATGAAATGAGGGGTTGAAACTGACGAGCTCTTCCGAAATTTATGGTACCATTAAATCCTGCAGCTTTAATCATCTTCAAGTTCTCTCCGGGAACAGCATGTTTCAAAACTGCTCTTTTCAATAAGCTCTTGTCTTGGCACATCTTATTTATTTATCTTTAATAGAGTCCAAGATTCCTGATGGCTGGCGTTCGGTCACTCTTATCCCGAAAAAAACACTTTAACGGGTCCAAAATCCTTTCGCCCAATTGCCTGTTCTTCTGCACTCCTCAAACTTAAAGAACGAGCATCTTTGGACATCATTAAGCCATTTTCATCCAATTTTTCTGATCCCTTGCAGATTGCGTATGAGGCTACGTGTAGTATACTATACACTGTTGCTCTGGTAGTCCACTCTGCTCTTAGAGACGTGGACAAGGGATTTCGTTCATACGCATGTGCTTTTCTTGACTACTCTTCAGCTTTCAACACGGTCCTGCAAAATCTTCTTAATAAAACCTCTGCATGCGGCTCTCCCAGCTGGGCCGTTTCTTGGCTTGGGGACTTTTTTACTTTGCGCACCCAATTCGTTCAGAGCAGGAAGCGAAATCCACGATCCTTCCCAACAATTGTGGAGTTCTGCAGGGGTCTACATTATCCCCTCATCTTTTTTCCCTCCATACTGATGACCTACGATCTCCAAACGCATGTTTATTTGTCAAATATGCTGACGACATGGTTGTTGGCCATCCTGCTAAAAGCCAGACCTATCTTCAAACACTGAAGATTGGATTTGACCATGTCACAGCATGGTCATCAGAAAATAGATTTTTACTTAATGAGCGGAAGTCAGTTTAGAGTATCTTCAGCCTGCAACCCTCCTCCAGTCCTGAAACCATAGACTTTCTGCCCAACAAGTTATCCTCCTTCCGATACCTTGGTGTAACAAAAGCTTCCAACCTCTCAGTGACTCCTCATATTGAAGACCTTTTTATTAAAATCCGCACTATTTTATATTATATCCGCCGCTTGCGTTCTTATCGCATCCCGCAAGCCCTCACCTGGCGTTTTATAGACGCTTTTTTCCTCCGTCTCATTCTTTACTGATCTCTAGTTAACTTTCCTGCACTTCTCAAAAAGAGTTTATTATTATTAAACGTATTATCCGCATGCTCTCTTCAGCTGCCGGCCATACCTATGCTTTTAAGCTGACCTTATAGTTCAGTGACATTTCAAATCGGTCAAGAATTTCGTGAACCGTATTCTTAGAGATGACGCTCACCCTCTCCACTCCGAACAAATGGCTGCGAAGTCTTCTCGTTCGACGCGCCGAAACTTCCGACATATGAAATGTTGTACATCAGCCTACCAGAACTCGATACCCTCCATTCTAAGCACGCTTACTTACGTGCGAAGAAGCGGAAATTGAGAATCTGAAGGCCGAACTGACTCCATAACTGTTGTGGTAACCATGTTGACTACTTACTTTGAGTTTTCTGCGATCTTTGACCGTTTAATCTTGAGTTTTTGGACCCTTTAAATTACTAAAGATCTTGCTCTCCGTGAATGGAGCCATTTTTTCCTGAAAGTTTGATATTGTCATCAAAATAAGTTATCATCATCATTATCATGAACTTGTTCCGCAATTAAAACATACAATAGATTTATGGAATAAACGTTTACGTTAAGTGATTTTGCATACAGCTAATTTGTAGCAGTGTAAGTTCCCACTGACTAAAAATCACCAAATATGTGGAGTACTTATGATATAAATGTAACTGAAAAGTTTGAGTACCTGAAAAGGTCATTTCTTATGTATTTGCCATCATAAGTCAGCCATCAACAGCTGTATAGATGTGTAACATAGGTTTTGACCTCATAATGTGCTATATAATACAATTTTCTACATTTTGGAATCGGAGCCGCTGCTGTCTGGTTTAGAAAATGTGCAGTAATGCAAGAGCATTCTCAACCACAATATGAAGTTGTTATGCTACTATCTGTTTATTAGGGCTGGCTGACTACAGTGAATGAGCAAAAAACGTTCAATTCGTTTACCATCATATTTCTCTAGTAATGAATCCTGCAGTTTGACGGTCACTTTCGATTACGTCCATTGCAGGCTTTAGAAAACTGAAGGCAGACGTGGTGAGTTGTGCTGGTTGATATTTAAAGTTGACTGCGCAGGATCTACCTAACTCACTCCCACCGACGCCACCTATACGTGGTGTCATCACCAGATTCAAGAAGACCGGAAATGGGCGCAGGCCGCAGGTGGCTGGCGCGGCCAAAGCTGATCCTTTGTGTGCAACCATGATCAGAACGGTCAACTGCGAAAGATATGTACCGATAAACTAGCCGAGTGGCCCTTGGGACAGCACACGCGAGGGTATTACGGCAATAGCCGCCACTATGCCGAATTTTCACCATTTTCCAGTATTCGCTCCCCTGAAGCGAGAACAAACAGTTTGCCGGGCACCCATGTGTAGGGCCTATAACCGCAGTGGAAACGCATACGCGGACAGGGGCCCTGGTTTTCTAAAGCGTGACGTAGCATGCGCACACAATCATTTAACCGTTATTTCTTCATCATTAAATTTTTTTAGCCTAATTAGTCCTACGGTGACAACTTATGGGGACGCAGGGAGATATGCACATGCTGTGGCTTAAACGGTATATTTCCTTTTGATCATACTCTGATGCGTACTTAATCATCAAAGCGCTTACCTTTGATGGAAAAAAGTTCAGTTACCCGATGCTCAAAGGATGTAGGAGTAACTGAAAATGTAAGCAACAAGGATGATTTCAGAATTTTTACTGATTAATTCTTCTTGAAGGGGTAAAATTTTATGCAAATGGTTTTGCCTCAGATTCTTTTGGGAGATTGCAACTTTAATTGTCAGTCGCACAGACCTTAATGGATTTGGTCTCTTGGGAAAAGGGAATGCGATGTGTCAGCGCATGTCCTGCTAACTCGATGTGGCAGAAGCGCAAAACTATCTTATAGCGTATTTCAAAAATTGAACAAAATTCTGCAGAATCTGTACTTCATTTAAACAGTTGGCCAGAAGGAAAAAGTTGATTACAGTCGAATGGCCCAAAAGAATATTTAACTCTTGTAGAGAAAGGAGGTCACACGAAGCCTTGCTTTCTAAAATTGTGGCAGCAGTGTGTATGCATTGCGCATGTGCTGCAACTCAGTTAAGGTAAATGTATGTACATTTAAGTAGCATTTTCAACAAGGAAAATTTCATTTCTGAACTGCTATTATAGCTGGCAGCATCTACATAACGACGTCTATCAGTTTCTTCATAACTGTCAACTCTTGTTTGACATAAATGGAGCGAAAAACCTATGACGTAATTATATATAACTCGGCATTTTCATCCATTTCGAAAACAGGCCACGTTAACAAAACTTTGCTATCATCGATTTCTGTGTCAATTCAAATAAAAGTGTTCTCTCAACATTACTTTTTGCATGCGCAGAGCGAAAGTAACTGATAAGCGCTCTCAAAATTTATTTGCGCAAATAAATTCTGCTATTTTGGTTTGCTTCAACATTTACAAAAGAATTGTTTAAGCAATCTTATTTTCATCAACTTTAGATTAGCTCTGACTGCTGACTACGAATACACTTGGTTTGTTTCCCCATCTGTCATAATGGAAGAACTTTTACCGCCTAAGCATGTTCACTTTGATAATAATGTCCAAAATGTCTTGTTCGAATTGCGATTCAAGAAATGTGTAATCGGCAAAAGTAGCTTATGTGGCCCCGCTCATTAACCGATAGTCCCAGCATTTTTTTCCTGCAAAAACGTTGATTATAGAATTTTGCGAGATTAAGAAATACGAAAGGCAGAGAAGGCAATTTTTAAATTTCAGTGTTGAAAAAATGATGTCGAAATTGCTTCTCGCGGCCGTTGGGATCAGGTTGTTCCGCATGTACATTTAAGGTGTGCGTGGTGCTTCGCGCTGCAGACTAAACTAATCTAACTACAGAACGGTAAGTTTGACTAGAGGTAAGTTGAAGATCACTTCCTCCTAACCACCGTTTTAGTTTTTGGAGAAATTTAAAAAAACCTGCAGTTCTATAATCGGGTTTCTGCAATAAGTTAAATGATAATATAGACTAAGAAAATCTAGAGATAAAAATCAACAACATGTCGAAATACAGCAAAATAAAAATGCATTTAGCCTTCATTTAGGTATATTACAGTGCATGTCTTAATTGTCCTCCAATCAAACTTGATAAATACTCTTTTCGTAGGAAAACATTCAGGTTGTAGGAATTAATGAGTGAGGCTATAAAAGCTACTTTTTTCAGTAAAACCGTGCTAAAACCCGTTGATACCAAACTACAGACATTACAATTTCTATAGAATGGGTCAGCTCTCTCCCTTTACTGCGTTGTGCACACGATTTCTTCGTTGTTCTATGACGGGATGCAGCCATGGTAACCTCTTGTATCATAATCAAAATGCAACTTAGTTCGGCAAAATTCCAACGCCGCAGATACTTTTGTTAGAGTGGAAACCAAACAAAACTAAACCCTGGGTATTTCTGGTATTTGGTTATATTTAAATACTGTCGGTAACATCAGTGAACGGGTAAATACCAGAAAGCACTAAAGAAGGGAAGCGCATCAATCACAACGAGCCAGCATTCCTCTTTTGGATAAGAGGTATTTTCAGAACAGTTCTGTCTCCTCCAACATACAACTAGCATCGACTTTAGCTGCATTTTTCAGTATGAGTTTAACTTTGATCCTAATTATTTCGATTTCAGCTTTTGGTTATGCATAAACGCAAGCTTTTCTGTGGTACAAGCACTCTTTATAAGTATTCACGTTATAGAAGCCACTTTGATCTCCAAAGTGTTGGGTTTAAAAAAAACACTCCTGGAATGGTTCTAAAACGGCAAGTATTACAGGGTGAAAGATGTCAGTAGGGTTCATGGACACGAGGTTGATTTCGGACGGGGTATAATGCATGCATCTTAAAATATTGTCTATAAATGTTGTCTACAATATGAAAATGAAGTCAATAAATATATTAATCAGTCCCCCTACTAGATATTTCAGGGCCTATATTCGCATAAAGAAAATGTACAATCTGTGCAGGTTTTAAAGTTACGTTTACTGCAAAATAGCCATGAAATATATAGCCCTAGGTTTCATTACACAGTAAGATTTGTTATTTTAACTGAAGTAACATTTGAATTTGCGCTTTTGTTTACATTGTGTTTTACGGGGTTTCTACCAAACCTGAATGAAAACCATCCTAAACATCATACTGAATAAATGCTTGACTGCGTTGTGTTCGATAAATTTTTTCAATCTTCCCCTCATATTAATGAATCTTCACAGTCGTATGTTGTTAATTATGACTTCAAGAGCATCACCGGCAGAAAAAAAACGCAGTAAAACATACCTTTCTGAGCAGACTATGTGTTGCAGCACAAAGTTGCGAAGTTTATATCAACAGCTGTATGACAGACGCTGTCAGCCGACGAAAACGTCAGGTGCGCTAACGTTCGTGAGAGCAGCTAGGCAAACATCAGTTGCCTCACTAAAATTCATGAAAATATTCACATTACGTCGTAAGTATATTTTTCCGGATGTTTTAGCAAACGCAGACATCTAGCCGATGGAATTGGATGGAGACTAATGGCTTCCAGGGGGGGGGGAATATTTAAGTCTTGTTCCTACAAATTTTTAATTTTCTCAATTGAAGTTCATTTAGTGGCAGTAACCAGTCCTCAGATCAGTCGAAACACTTCAGAGAAAACACTACATCTGAGAGCACAGGCAGTTATATGTGGCTAACGTTCGGCAGCTAAACGCTTATCACATTCTTACAATACTTTTCGTACATACTTAAGTATTTCTGTGGTTACGTTAAGGCCCTAGCAGACATAAAATAGGCAGCTATTCTAAATATTGCTCTCCTTGAAGGTGCTTGGATTTTTATTATACCATGACTCCGTAATCCGTTAATGACGTCCTTGAACCAGCCAAACACTTAAATTTTCTTTTATATTTTACTCCAGAAGCTATCAATGAACTTTTCAATTACCCCGGAAATATAAACGTAATGTAAAATTTGCAATTCAACCTTACTAGAGAGCGTATTCGTTGTAAAATGTGCTTGGAACGTTTACTTTCTCGACGATTTGGGCTAATGATCATGTAAACTGTTCAATTTGCCGTTGTTGTTTCTTTGCACAAAAATGCAATGCTAACTGCATCCTCCATAGGTTAAACCGTTAAAGATTCGACAGATATATTATACGTTTGAAGAAATCCAAATAAATCAGGCGTTTGAATATTACGGCAAATTGACAACCACGTGGGCTGCGTCAATATTTTCTCAATGTTTGCCTAACGTTCCTCTATTGAAAAAGAATTTTTTTTCATAATGGTTTGTTATTTGACCAACGTTTCATAAGAAATATGTTTTCTGGGATGTGCGTGCCCTTTCAAGAACATTCACAGAATATACTATTGAATAGTAGATTTATTAAGCTCACTGAGCGCTTTTATGTTTTTGAACTTTGTTTTGCCGTTGTAGGCATGAAATTACTGTTTTACATACTATTACTATTTACTCATTTGATGCCAAATTTATCTTCATTTCTTTTAGAGAAAATGTTTCGAACTATTCGCACCTCAATCATTTTTATTAGTAGTTCTTTTAAAATAAATATATATTCCAATTACAAAGCACTTTTTCTGCGGCTATTTGAAGCAGGCAATAGCTACAACAACACAACAAGTACAAACTGCACTGTCAAGTGATAATGCCAAATAAATAAGCAGTTTCTCCTGTGCACCGTATCTCATCCAATTGCTAACCGTCAATTAGCAATCGAAGACTTGCGCTACATCTACTGTGATAACGAGAAGAGCGTTCTAATTTTCTTTCACAAACATAAGGTGTGTTTGACACTCCAGGGTCTGAACTGTATACATATAGTCGCCTTATCCATGTAGGTTGGAGAGATTTAAACTTACAGCTTTTCCACGTCTGCAGCTAGGTTAAGCGGTTTATCTGCTAGTGATCACAACTGCTTCTTCCTAGTTATACAACTACTTAGGTTGCATGCAATAGTCCCTTTGCTTACAAATGTATTTCGAACACGTTATCTTATTTGCTTAATTGTAAGTAAGAGAATTTTGCATGGATGAGGAAGGAGGCGTGTTGAGCACCAGATCAATTAATTTATTTTTCTGAGCTTACAATTGATCTGGTGCTCGACGCGCCTTCTTCCTTCGTCATGCAAATACCTAGATCGCAAACTTTATTATTCATTTAAGAGAATCTTGTAAGAATACTATCGTTACACGAGTAAGGCCACCCAGTTAACTTCATTATTTTAGAAATAAGTGCGATGTTTGTTTCACGATAAACATGAACTGTAATATTTGCATGGGTTTTAAGAAAAAAACAGGAGTTACTTTACGCTGAATATGTTTATATATAGATAATTATCTTTTGCGTTTGTGTGCTCAAAAAAAATCATTAAAATGTTAATTAGATAGGCAGCTTTTGAATGCTGGATTTCTTAAAAGACTGCTAAAACCTTCTTTCCAACGTAGCATATAAGCCTTTTTCCTCGGATGAAGAACGGAATGATCAAATATTCCACGGTAAGCTCTGTAGTTTCTATGATATGTATCCTTACCCGATAAGCTCTCCTACATTTAAGACAGAAAGTGTGAACATGAATATAAGGGTTCATCAATCGATTGTGAGCCTGATGAGAGTTGAGTCGGCAAAATAACTAGAGTTCCAATATATGAACTTACGCTCCAAATTTGCTCAATAACCTACCACCAACTGCCAAGTAAACTATCATCTTAACATATTTATTGAAAATAAATTTTTATCATGGATATTGAGTGCCCTAAGCAATCATCAAAAATCGGAATTGAACAACCTTAAATTTGAATACTTGGGATAATAAATGGGTGGCAGGCGTATATGGGTGGTAAAGTCAAACAGAAATATTATGACAACCAGAAAGTGGCATTCATGAAATATGTAAATGCGTTTGCCTATCACACAGTTCCTGAAACTCTTCTGGACCAGGCAGTAAATTGGTCTTCCACAAAAAAGCAGCAATAAGGTAACTTCCAGATTTAAATCCTGCTGCTGGCAAATGCCGCTGGTACTGCAGACTTTTACTATCAACTTCGCCCAAATAATGGCATTTGGGGTGATGCCAAATACGACAACACGAAATCATTGCTAACCAATCCATACAAGTCCAAAACTAAAAAGGACATGCGCAAAGCAGAACAGGTTTACAGCCGCTACCCAAATCGCAGGATTAAGGGTGAAGAAGTTTTTGATTTTTGGTGCAATTTTCCGTTATGCCCAGAATGTTAGGCAAATTTGGATTTCACATCCAATCAAAGCAAATGTGAGTTAATTATTTGAATTATTTAATTATTATTTGAATTATTAATTTTATAGAATCTCGGTATAATAAATAAACGCGAAAAGTATGACAGAATATATGATCCTGCCGCCAATGGCAAAATGCGGGTCCCGGAAAGTAATTGGCAAGAAATAAACGAGGTCGCTGAAAGAAGAACTTCATTCGTATTACTTTTTGGATTCGCTCTTGAAGCCATCATCAGGGTCAGCCATGAATATGGCTTAGTACTGCGCAATGAGTTGCAGTTATAATAAGTAAAACGGCTATGCTACTGCCTGCTTCTTCAAATTTTTGGCTCATTCTTCATCGAAGATAATGGTTTGATGATCGCCATTGGAGCCATGAATGTCTGACATTTCGTCATCTATTTTGGAGGTTGCTGTGATGGTTCGTTGGCCGCTACTGGCGCTGGAAATATTATTTGCCTATGCACTCCCCAAACTGCTAATTTCTTTGGCCAAACTATGTCTCAACGCCCACCATTGGATGGCAAGGTCACTGTATTTGTTAATAGAATGCGAAACGGTGACAAGGGTAGCCATTTGAGCTATTTTATGTGTGCCTTTATGGCCTCCGAAACAGACTGAGTGATAGGTTGCCTTAAGGTAAACTAGGGCCAAACAGACTGCAGGCATTCGTTTATTGAAGTATGATAAATGCATGCGGGCACTTGTGAAATTCCATCTATGTGTAGTCTATGTGTGGAGAGTGCAGTGTACAAAGTGGAGAAGGTTCGATCGCTGGGACAACGCATTTTTATTTACCTGACGTTTGGCATCTGTCGCGGATCCTTCATCAGAAACATCAGTTTAAGGAGTTGTAGAAGTGGGAAACGCATGCATCGGAAGTTGCAGTATTTATAACATACAATCATACTGCACAAATGATACGTGCCCTTCTGTGGACTTGAAGCTTGTTGGCCGGTATGCAGACCGTAACCTGCTGAACTTGCATCATGCGTGGTGGGATGGGGCCTGATTTTTCCTTGACCGCCTGGGTTCCCGGTGTTGGCGTTAGAAATCGCGGTTGCCTGTGCGTTCCCCAAGTGGCAATTTGTTTTGACCAATTTAAGCCTCAGTATCGATTAATGGGCTGGACAGATTGTTGCATTTGTTTATGGACTGGGGGCCCGTAAACCATGATTCGATTAATCCCCGGCTCACACGATTACCGCCTCTTTCGAAAATGTCGGTCGCATCAGAGTTAAATTTGTGGCCGCGTCTCGTCGGGTGAAGCGAGACTTTAGAATTGGCATAATTTCGACGCCCTGTTGCCGTGTGTTCGGCAATTCGCTTCTTGAGGAGTCTGTCAACCCCGCTGACGTAATTTCCTTGTCTGTAGACGAGTCTATATGTTTCTCGCCATGCCTGCTTCCGAATGTTAGTGTTAGAAGGCGACCGACTGCCTGCAAGACGGTTTTGACGTACGGGATTGCTTGGCAAAATTAGAGTCGGTGCGACATTTTGCCCCACTTGTTGCGCAAGGACGGGTTGACGAATTTGCGCTGGTAGCTTTTTCCTCTGAACTCCTGCCGAAGATGTCTCAAATTAAAAATCAGCGGCGGATGTTAAAATATTAGGCGATAAGAAATGCTGCCCTAACGATCAAATTCTTTTCTCAATGACCTCCTGGGATTCGCATTTTTTTTTGTAGTGTAGAAAGACTGGAACCGACACCACGGCTAACTGCGCAGCCTTCGTTAGAGTAAATCCGATGTGTTTAAATCGATCAAAACGCCCTTAGTATTGGGAAAGTAATGTCTGCCAAGAAATTCTAGAAGCTTGTTCTTCATTTTGGACTGACTGGTGATACCTTCGATGTCGAGAAATAAAATATATTATTCACGGCACATACAAATCAGAACGGCGGAGGTTTTCATTACTATATTCGGATGGTAAGTCTGTCAAAAGTTCAGATTTGCGAATCCTGCAAACAAATTTCAGGACAAAATTTAACTTGATAATTAAGCATATATCTGGACAGGTTATTCTGATCAAATGAAAGGGTTTAATAGTTAGAAGGGCTTTGGTTTGGAAAACTGCCCTCTTATTTAAAATTATTGGGGCAAATAGGCTCTCATTTTTTGCTTAATTTTGATTATATTTATTTGAAAGGGATTCTGTATGCTATAAGGAAACACAGTACGAAACTTTCTTTTAATATGCATTTTTCTGTGGTAGAATTCCATAATTAGTAAAAAAGTGGAAAAATAATCCCTTCCAGTACTGGAGAAGTTTGCGCGAATTTGATCAAATGGAAATCAAGTGAAGTTTAAGGAATCGCTTTATTTTCAGAAACAAGCACCGACTGAAGTTTAAAAAAATATATTTAGCTATTCTCTTAAGTTTTTTGGCAAAAAATTCAGTAACAAAAAGTACTTGGTAGAACATTTTTTAACCGCACAGCTGGTTGTGCGCGTAAACAAGCTTTCTACATGTCACTGCGCAGACAGCCTTAAGAATGCCTTATTGAATTTTAGTTATGTAGAATTAATATTTTTTTGTAAACAATGCGTTCTGCTTAAGCGTTATTTAGAAACGGAGCAGACAGAAGTATAATAAGTACAGTAGTCGCCGGCTATTGAGCCAACCTCGGGCCCAGACCAAATTGGGCTTATTGAGCGGTGGGCGCTCTAAGCGTAGAGTCCTAGTTCTTGATTAGCAAACGCAGTATAGGCACTATATATTGCATACGTACTGTAATATATGTACAGCTTGGTTATGTACAAGAAAAGAATGCTGTTTGTCTTTATTTTACGTAATAACAAAAACAAAGGAATTATTTGCGATATGTAACCAGTTGCGCACGCAGAGAGATTAAAATTTCACTCAATCCTGTTGGCAAACTGGGCTTTGTAGCCGACGACTGGGCCGGCGGAATTTGCTTTGTAAAATTCCGTCCCAAGCTGTCTTGGGCTTTATACGTAGCTTGGCTTATTAATCGTAGGCTAAATAACCGGCGACTACTGTATTTAAAATAATTGTCAGATACGTAGCCTGCTTTTTTTTGCAATCGTGCATTTATTACGAATCATAGAATAAATCTCCTGAAGTGAAAAATAATTCGTTATCAAGTGAAAAGTACTTTCTTTCACCTCCAGTCAAATGCAATCGTTATCTTTTAGATAAATTTAAGAAATTGTCGCGAGTCTGCAATTGTACTGTGAGATTATCTTGGAAAAAATAATATACGCAAACGTAGGTCAGCTAAATATCCAATTAAAGCACTTTTTACAAAGGGAACTTTTATTTAAATTTTTTTAATGAATCTTAGGAATACCAGTATGCGTAGTATATAGCAGACATGTTGTGTGATGGTATGGCGATGGGTTTGCCACTTGGACCGTTTCTGGCAAATGTCTTAATGGGCAAAATCGAGAAAACGAGTCTAGGGGACACCATCAATGACCTTGCATTCTACGGTCGTTATGTAGATGATATCTTCTGTTTGACAGACTATAACGCTGACATTGACGCATTGGTCGCGAAGTTTAACAGCGCTCGCCCATCGCTTAGGTTTTCTGCTGAGACTGAAGTGGACGATGAAATTGCGTTCCTTGATGTCCTTTTGCGAAGGCAAGAGGATAAACCTTTCCTACGCAGGGTTTTCCAAAAGAAAACCTGGATAGGACAATGCCTTATCTTCCACAGTTTTGTCCCCCTCAATATAAAATGAACTCTTGTCCAGGGATGTGCAGCTAGAATACAACAGATCTGTTCTCCTGAAACGGTCGAAGCAGAACTCCAACAGCTGCAGCATTCACTTATTGAAAATGGATACCCGCTAAGATTCATATTCAGAAATATTGGTGAACGCGTCAAAAAAGCCTATCACCTTAACTGCAGAAAAGAAAGACGTGATCATAAGACTGCCTTTCTTAGGTGATGTAACCAGCGAGCTGGTCAGACAACACTTGAGGACTGCAATCACAAATGCTTTCCCAGCGACAAAATAACGGATGCTCGTCACAAACTCTCCCCTCTTATGAGTGGGAGGTAAAGACCGACTCCCTTTGAAGGCCACATCAATGTGTATTAACTCTTTTACTTGCTCCTGTGGAGCAGGATACATTGGCCAAACAACGAGGCGTCTCAAAAAGAGGGTACGTGACCACATACTGACCTGGCTAAGTAAAGGTGAAACTAGATCGATATCGAGTGCTTTTCTTGCACATCTAGTCGATACGAACCATCAAGTCGATACTAACGAAGCCTTTCAGGTGGTCTACAGGTAACCATCTAATTTTTCCAGAGGCCTATGCCAACGGATGCTTGAAAGAGCCAAAGCGGTAGCTATAAGGCTAGAAAATCCAGTGCTGTGTTGTCTAAAGATTCTGACACAAGCTCTGTCACTTCCATGGCCAAAAACATCACCAGGTGGCGATAGGATTTTGCCTCTTCCAACAAGCGACAATCTCTCAACCAACACGCTGACGTGGCCTACATGTGCAAACTGACATAGACCGCGTTGGCAAATCAGCGCCCGTGTTAGATAGTTATTGATTTTTCTACCTATTCAAACTTTGATTGTTATGTACAGCGTTAATTTTCCTTGCAAATGTTTGGTCTGATGAAGAGTTGCTGAACACAATTGTTTGTCGTAAACTGACTTCAAATGTTGTTTCGTTATTTCTTATTTTATAGGGTTTGATGTAAGCATTGAACAAACGGGCAATTATAAAGCGTGTGAATAAATACACGTTTATTTAGCAAAACAAAGAGAGAATTTATTTTGCGATATTCAATAAATAAGTAAGGACATATTACCAAATGCACAAACTTTTTTCACTAAAGACAACTTCTTATCGTATAAAGAAATTGGTTGCTTGAAGCTTTATACTTAACAAACTATTTTGATTTATTGTTCTATTCGATTGCTATTTTTGACGTCTTTACAAACTGGGAATTATCGAAAAATAAAATTTTTCTTAACAAATACTAAGTTCTTCTTATAGGTGATTAAATACTTAATATGCCTAAAGCTGCGCATAATTATTTATAAGTTTTTGTAAATGCGTTCCCGTTGGTATGGGATAAATAATCGAATATTTACAAATTTAGGAAATTTGCTTGCAGCACTTGCAGGACTGTACTTAAGACTCTTCTGCGGCCTATGAAGGACTGCGGCGTAGCCTTCATAAAACTAGAACATGGTCACAGAGGACTCAAGTAATGCGAGCAAACACAGCCCACGACGAACCTATCTGGAGAGAAAGAAGGATCACCAGCACACTCCAGCGTATTGACAATTCGCAGCAGCAGGATCGTTAGACTGAACAAACATCCACATGCGGTCTGATGCGGCAAAATATAGAAAAAAAGCGATTCGCCCAAGAAAGAACTTTAATCGGAGATGCCAGTTGCTGAGTGATAGTGCAAGTCGATACTTTGAAAATGAAAACATCAGCACAAAACCAAAATGATTCCAGTGGCAACATTAAGCTTGCAGGTTTCCATTCCCTTCACCTGGCATTTTTGTGATATTTAAAACCACCTTACTTCCTGTACACGTTCGAAACATGACATAGGCCCTTATATAAAAGGTAACCTGTTTACTGCAAAAGGTGTCAACAAAAAGCGACATCAGTAAATAGATCGTTAAGAGCACCTTCTGACTCACTAAGCCTTTTGATGCCCTCCGCATAATGCAAACAAGGTATCGCATCTGCTTGTAACTTTTTCTGATACGATCTTTAGAGTTTCGACATAGGTTCAATGGTGTGTCCGATCAATTGAAAATTATTGGCCGAACAAATGTATGAGATGCCAGCTATAACTTCAGCGAGATCTTGAGCTTTTGGTTGTTTGAGTCGCAATTCTCATATCCTCTATCCAATAATAAACGTAATGAACTACTTCCCTAACATTATTTGTTGTAACGTATCCTAGGCGGATTAACCGGACGCTTGTGCAGCTCGTTGATGACATTTTGACCGTCTTTGTGCACGATATCAACCATATGCTCACAGCAGTATCTGTGCAAAACCATGAATAGGGCGTGAATTTGTTAACGTTGTTAGAAGACTTGAATTGCACTTACCAAACTCTGCATTCGCTCGAACATCTGTCCTTGGTGCCAGTCACATAGGAATGGCACGCTGCAGGCCTACGCAAAGGTCTACCGTCATACCTTCGTGTTTAACCTTCATTTTCCCCAGACGAGGAAGAAAAAGTGGAGGCGATTCCTGGGACCTGGTTATGATTAAGCTTACGTTTCGGAAACTCTCTCGTCTCCATCGTCAGAGCCATGTCCGTTTCCTGCAGTTTGTCTTGAGAGAATGCGTCCTGTCTTAAGTCGGGTTTCATAACGGTGCCTCATACGCGCGTGTAAATCGATTGGACCGATCGGTTGGAGGTTGTTGTTTGAATTTCCCTCTTCCTCGCGGGCGCCTTCACGGGAATGAGTGCCACCTTTTTAACACGACTCCTGATATGTGAGACTTTCTTCCTTCGTGAATTTATGGTCGTTTGCATCTTTTTCGCCTTTTCGGGCACACGCACAAGCAATAGTGGCATACCGTTAAGGAGATCCTTGTTCGTTGACACTTTCCTCCTTTGTTGGCGTCGGTCGTCTGTCCTGTTTGCCTTCTTTTGCCTGTTGCCCCGTTTCGGGCGGAGGTGAGCCCTGCGCGGAGCGCTCGGTAGGCCGGAGGAAGGTCCATGGCTCTGTTAAGTAGGCCATTCGAGGACCAACTTTCCAATAGTAATCTGGCCATCTTATCATTGGCTCGGCCTACTATTCTTGCTTTTTCAAAGGCGAAGGTGTGCTTCTCCTGCTGTACATGCTCATAGACCATAGACCATTCATTCTTGTATTTAATTGCGAGCTGATGCTCACGCAATCTTGTGCACAGGCGCCTGTCCAGTTCACCAACAGACCTTGCATTGCAATATTGGCATGTTAAGCTGTAGACCACTGACGATTGTTCTGTCAATGAAAGCGGGTCTTTGGGCTTCATCATTGCCCGTGGGTGCGCCCGCAAAGGCGAAAAAGATGCAAACGACCATAAACC
>JAYGXS010000005.1:41989708-42050213 GCA_036362985.1 Ligula intestinalis
TTCAAATTGTGCTATAACCCACTTGTTATTCATTCATGCAAAGACGGGCCGCAGCTGACGAGCCTTCACGAAATTTATTTGATCGAATAAATTCTGCAATATTTGCTTGCTTCAAACATAGGAAGAGGTTTAACATTCATTTCTCTGTTATCACTTTAGTGAAAACAGCCACTTCGCAACGTATTTTTATTTCAATATCTGCATTCTATACCCATTTTTTAGATTAAAATGAGTAATATTTTGGATAGTCGTGTTCTGAAATTATGTGGTTAGTATTAAAATAATTCTTTGGTTACCAAATAAGTACATATATAGACCAAAAGCTGCCGATTTGAAAAGTTATATGAGTTCTTAAATACTGCAACGCCACAGAAGATGTGAATTTTGCATTTTTTCGTTGCATGGATCTGGTTTGTCTTTTAGACCTAGGAATATAAAATTTGCTGAAAAATAGTCCGCAACTAACTTTTTTTTCACATTATTTAGCATTAGCGCATTCCAATGCGTTGGCATTCCATATGCCTTCTGGAAGGCAATTTTACTGAACAAATTCGTGTTTCAATTTAAGAATTGCTCCGTTCATTAATGGCTTTATAAACTGGACAATGTGGAATTTGTATATGTCACATCAAAACAGGCTGCGTGCAAAACGCACACATTTTTTTGTACCTGCTTCTGTCTCCTGTTGCATGGTCCTTGAAGTAAGTTTTCGTTTTTTGCCACTTTTTGCTTTTCTCAAGCAAACAAAAAACGACCAATTGCGAAATTCATAAGTGTTTTTCTGTGCAGGACACAGCTGACAAAAATATAATAGTGTTTAAGGGACCATATTACTCCTTCACTTCAATTCTTACTCTTTGCCTTCAATCCTGATCTTAAATACGGATTTCATGTGGACCCACCTAATGCTTGTAACAATGTTAACTAATTTTGTATTGCTACTTGTATAGTTAGCAGGATAACTAGCTTCTTAACACCTGTCAATGCATAATCACCAACGGATTTAGGAGGATGGTTTATGAAAGCAGTACCGTCATTACCTTTATAACCGTTACTTGATCCAAGTTTTAGGAAACACTTAAATTATTTGGATAGGTAAAAGGTCAGAATTTCTCCTTTGATACCTACAGGAAGGAATTCTCGTATTTTGGGTACGCCTTTTTGGTCTTAAATGTATTTTTTACTTAAGTAACGTTATAAAAATTATATTCTCAAGAAAAAGTCCTTTTAATTGAAACGGTGACGTAGAAAAAAACATTGCGAATGGTTCTTCTGTTAGAGTACCTCCCATCAATAAAACAACAGATTGACTGATAAAAGCTCTTGAGCATTACCTGCCAACAATTTGATGGTCATTCGTCAATATAATGCAATATTTGAAAAGTGGACAAGACACTTATGTCAAAAAGGCTTGTTGTTTTTAATGTTTTCTTGCACTCAACGCGTACAGAATATCGCATGTGCTCATATAAAACCTTTTCGTGGTTCATAAAATCAAATGGAAATCCCCCGATAAAATCATGCATTTGGTCAAAAAATATTTCTATCTAAGATTATGTACCCAGTAGTTAAAACAATGGATGTAAAGGTCGTTTTCACAGAAATAATCAAGAAACACCACAATAACAGTGCTTGGTAGGCCTTTATTGCATTCTTTTCGTCACCTATAGTCTCGACAAAAGAAAATATTTGGTAGGACAGCTATTAAAAAAATACCTTTGTCACGCAAACCAAACGTTTTTTTCTCTCCCGTATGCCAGCGCGGTGAGGCTGGTGTATTAATCAGAGTCAGAAAACCCGGTATGACAGAAAGATAAGGCAAGTCAGTGGGGTGACGTGGTTTCAATATGTAATGGGTAGCACTGTTCTAGGCTGAATGAGAATATCAATATTTTTATGATTTCAGCAGAGAATTAGAAACTCGGCAATCATGATAAAGACATAATTTCGGCCATTCTATTACAATTTTGAGTAAAATGCATTTTTTCTGGGGAACTTCCAGTGCTAAAGTGACTGTATACATTCATACGAATCTGGTTGCTATTAAAACACGATTTTACACTATAAATATATTACAGCTAACCTCATTGTGGCACAACAGTTCGACCGTCGATTTTGACGATGTACCCCACGAGCTTCAAGGAGTTTAAGCAACGCGATGTCTCCCGCGAGATATAAAGCGAAAGTCAACTCGCAGAGAATCTAACTCAGTCTCTTGCCACTCCAACACCAGGACCCGGTTATCAAGACTTAGTCAAGAAGGCCGTAGATGGGGGAGGACGCAGATGGCTGGCGTGACCAACACACAACAAGTGTACCAATTGCACGTCTGGCTCGGTAAGCTCCCCTCTGAAAGCGCCATAAAGGTCACATTAAGATGGATCCATTGAGTAAGAGCAGCAGAAATGGGTCCGTTTCTGCTAATGTATCTGATGATGAATCCGCGATGGGTATCGAAACATCAGACGAATAAAAGTATTGTACCAGTGATCGATTCTTCATATCTTCATGTTCTCTCTAGTCTGCAGACAAACAGGGGAACCGACCTCGATAATTCACTGATTAACTTTAATTTGTTTCCCCAAAACACATATTTTCTTCATTACAACTTTTCTGTTCACTAACTTACTTCCACGGAGGTGGAAAATTAATATCAGAACTAAGAAATATTCTTCATATTTTTGCTTGTAGGCAGCAAAACGCTGTGTAAAAACTGTCACAGTTTATTCCTTTTTTGTGAAGTATTTTATGTGACGTAGACTAAGCTATCAGTGATAAGATGCATGATGCACAAAAAAATCAGACGTTCGTTCAATAGCTTTTGTCTAATGCTGACTGAAAATGATGTTTAAGAACCGGTTTTATTCCTGCCTTTCTGGGGTGTTTAAGTAAACTTGAGACATTATAAGTGAACCGTCATCAAGTTCCATCAACGAATAATTTACGAAATGAAAGTGACGTTCACTGGTGCGTTGTTTTGTAACATTTATAACACATGCATACTCAGAGGGCATGTAGTATTGCGTTAGTATCCAAGAAAGATTTTATGCTGCAGCATGAAGCGCAGAGGCTGTTTTTTGCATTCTTAGTCAACCAGGAGAGAGAAAGAGCAGTCAGTTTTTAAATTGAGGATGTGATAAACAACGTAATTTGAACGATATTCTTTTTCATTCTCCCGATATTCCAGTACAATGCAACGAGATATTTAAAATGTGCATAGTATATGACTTAAATCCAGCAAAATTTTGATCAAAATTGACAATGGCAGTTTAACTTAAATTCTGTCTTAGTGTTTTTCTCTTTTGAGTCCACCTGATGCTCAAAAAACGTTTCAGCAAAAACAATTACATGTAAATTCATCAAAATGAGGAAACATCGGTATAATTTAAGCAAAATCTGATATCACTAGGTTTCAAATGCAAGTATTTTCTAGTTACAACGGGGAAAAAAGCTTTCTAGTTTTGCGCGATGTGTTATAAAAAGACATCATTTGTGCACTTAATGTTTAAACGATCTTCCGGAACCGAAACATCTTATCTTAAATTATTAAAAATAAAGCTGAAGCAAGTGTAGAGAATTGACTTTTAATCCAGAACCAGGGAATTAATTCAGCTTTAAAAAAAAATTTTCGATTTCTGCAGTAATTTGCCACAAAACGCAGAAACAAATCTTTCTCACTCAACTTTAAATCACATGGAAGCTGTGAGGCCTTAGGTAAGAACCGTGGGCATTTATCCGTGCATTTGAGCACTATAAAAAGTGCTCTTAACTTAAGAGCCTTTGAAAAAAAAACATTTTTGCGCAGGATGACCTGCGCTTACATTTTTTTTAAGAACGCAATGGACGGAAGATTGGCGGGTTTCGCACAATCACGAACTTTTGTCAAAAGAGACAAAAAACTATTCGGCAAAATCTATGGAACATTTATTCGCTCACATCTGGCTGCTCAAAGATAACCAGATGCTGGAAAGAATTCAGCGAAGGGCAGCGAAAATTGTGAGGGGTCTAAAGTCTTCATCTTACGAATGTAGACTAAAAGCACTTACCGTTTTCCCCTTGAGTATAGACAAATCCGTGGCGACCTCATACAGACGTACCGCCTCGTGAGGAATCAGGGGTTTGCCCTGAAGTTTGATTACTTCTTCGCCTTCGCCACTTCAACCAACCTCCGTGGGAATTCCCTCAAACTGCGAGGAACCCTATCTCATCTAGAGGTCCGCAAGCAGTCGTTCTCACAACCAGTCATCGGTGCCTGGAACAGACTGCCCAAGGAGGTCGGAATGGCGAACCCCACAGAGGCGCTTAAACGGAAACTGGATGAACATCAACTTAACAGTTACCGTTCATATGTACACGGAAGCAGAAATAATTTACGCCCCAGAAATACCTATAGATAAAACTTGACATCTGTATATGCTTCTCACTATTTTACAGTAACACATTTTATGTTGGACGTATTTTGTACACAAGAGACTATTCTGACTGCTCACACGCACACGTTAAAATTTGTACATGTATATGTTACTCGCTGTTTATAGTGACATATTTTATGTTGGATATTTCATGCATACTGTTTTCAATAGGGTCTTCAAAGGCATTGCTTACTACCCTAAATTTACTGGACCATACTGAACTGTATGCTTGGCCACAGGTGACTGCATTTTGAATCTTAGAGCAGGGCCTAAAATGATCACATATATTGAAAAATCATCAACTAAAATGAAAAAGGCAATTATTTTATTTTACGTAGACATATTATCATCAGTGTCGGGAGGTGCAAGATACCTGTCAGAATTCCTGTTTTAACTTTTATGTTACCTTGGAAAAATTAAACGAACCTGGATATTTGTCAACTTATATCTGGATTAATTGCCGTTAAAAAAGGCAGATTATAATGGAAGGTTTTTTAAAATGATCTAAAACATAGTTTTGCTTGAATTAATTGTAAATGCTCAGTGCTCTCGGAAATGTGTTGTCATGTTAGCGGTAGTATACAGATGTATCCCATCGTAAAAAGTTCCAATATCTAAAAACTTACGTTTGCGGTAATAGCTTTTAAGAAATATCTTTGTTTGAATTTATAGGAAAATGGTTCTATAAAACAGAGCATCTCGAAGTATTTGCTGGACTACTAAAAATGAAATGTTTTTAATTGTAATGCAATACCGGAAATAGCTATAAAGAAGATTATTAAACGTAAAGCCCTTGCAATCTACATATAACGGTATTTTTTCGAATTATGTCGATAATAATGTTTACTTTTTTCAGTCATTGTAACAGCAATATTACTTACATTTTCGAAATCTTATACTTCTTTGAAAAAGTCGCTATTCCTAGACAGACCGTTGGCACTTTTTCTATTTGTTTAGCGTTTAAAGTTCACTTAAGACTGTTAATTATTTTTTCAAGGTTTTTTGTGTAAGGTGCTGTTGGTCTTTCAAAGTTTATTAATAACCAGCGCAGAAGCCCGGCTTTGCCTTTGGCTTCCTTTTATTTTGTTGTCCCATAAGTAGGCAAACCATACATCAGAACCTCTTAAAAGGATGCAGAACCAGTGGCGCTGCCAGAAAAGGATCAGCATTGGGTAGGGGAAGAGAGTAAATAAACTTTTTCGGCATTTTCCATAAGTGAAGTTTCGAATGCCGTTTTGTGGGATTTTAAGGAGAAAAACTGTCGAGTGTGGGGCTGGGGCCGGGAGGAGCGGACGCGACGGGTATATGTAAATCGGATGTCCTGCTGCTCAAAGTGTTGGAGTCATGTCAGGAGGAGGCCATCGCAGTTAATCAATACCCTAATGGTCACATGAGGGGAAGATCGCAATGGGCACTAGAATATCGCCGAGAACCGGAATTGAGCCCATCGCACACCCTTGTTGGTTACCGGGTCTGCCGACCATTGAACTCCCTCTTTGTACATAGCTATGATGCATAACATTTGTGGCGTTACCAGTAATGGAACTGTGTTAGAGGGGGGGGGTTGACAGTAAAAAAGTGCTTGAGCATTTTTAATAAGTCTAATATTGAATGCACAAAATCCTGACTTCCTTTGAGGGTCTCTTGCCCATAACTGTACCTTATGTAGGCTAACTGCATGTGTGCTGTATATGGGAAACTCTTAAAATTATGAAGTATATGGTAAATATCTCAGCATTTCTGAGGTCGCTTTGACTTGATGTACAAGAAGTTTATGCTCGGAAGGAGTAACTGTGGAGAAAGTAGCGATGAAAAACCGTAATGTAAAAATCCGAAGTCTGCACAATCATCTAAAAGTAAAAATAAGCCATTCATGAAATTCATGATATTTGCAATGACTAAGCCATGCTTGATGGAGTCCGTGGGAAAAAGTGATTCTTCCAGGTGAATTCCAGCCACCTTGAAGGTATGAGCTTGGGAGTTTTTGATGGACATAGCAAAGCAAACCTTCAGTTGAAATTGAATTCGTTGGAAATTGAACGTAGTATCAGATGGTACGTTAGGAATGTGGGGGATATAAACAGGTTCTCCTTGTGCACAACCGGCCATAATTGTGCCATCTATCAAAAATGACATCAGGTGCTTAACAGTTAGCATAATGCCATTACATGGCCATGCTGCATCGAGATTTCTCATTAGCATACTCGGTGCACCAATCTTCAGAATCAATTTGTGCGATGGAATGCCAAAAATTTACAAACTATCCAGGAATTCCACTGGATAATCAACACAATGTGTATGACTTGTACAGGTCTTCCTAACTTCGGAGATGATGGCTAACTCTCTCGTTCGTATAGCCACTTTGCGTCGGAAAAGTTGGTAAGAAGATTAGGGAAGACCTTTTCTCCAAGATCTTTGTCACTGCTCAAAGAATGTGTCATATTGTATGTTTTATAACAGTTCTGTAAATAACACTGACATTTATAGTGGTAGTTTGTAAGGGTTGGATCTAGAATTGATTAATATGCTAGGTCATTCAATCTAAACTAAGAGCTAGCCAAACTTCCGTGTGAATGAGCCAGTCGGATTATGCAGTCACTGCGTGAAGGTGTGGCAGACAGTCGCATTACTGGGGGGCTAGCTGGCTAGTAGCCCTTGTTGGATCAGGAGCCCCGCCGGGTTGGCCTCAATCCCGGTGGCGAGGAGGGGAAATCGGAGCAGAGTGGTCGGGAGGGGGGCTGCTCCATCATCAAAAAAAGAGATGCAGAGGAGGAAAGATTGATCCACCGTAGGGAGATTCGGTGTAGCAGACCTTGACCACCGTGCTGGCGGGTGGGAACGCGGCGAAGACGCGTCTCCTGTGGTTCCCTACTGCAGGGGGGGTTGTGTTTCAAGTGACCGCGACTATCTGGACGTAATTATGGGGGTTCAAGTGGTAGTAGGTCAAGTGATATGCCTTTCAGTCGATGACTGATTGGCTACCCCTCTTAGGGGGGTGTTGGCCCAGGCTTCGTGCATGGGCTGCTCTCACTCTTGAGAAATCGAATGGTCTGTATGTATATGCAATGCCAGTCCTCAGCCAACCACGGTCCCTGAGGCCTGGTAGACGCTGGCACTTTCTCTCAGTTTTGATTCCTTGTTGGTGACCGTGTTCGCGCTCCCATTGGTTTTCAGGCCCCACCTCAGGTGTCCGAAAAGCGAGGTGATCACTATGCGGTGGGCGAGAGAGTGAGGTCAACCCTCGGCGCGTTTCTCTTCTCACTATAATAAATCTAAATGCACTTGAATCTATCACGTTGCGCAAAAAGCCGTGGCCTGGAGGGTTTGCCAAATGTCGGGAAAACCCGGGCCCCCTACGCTGCTGCTCTTTTTGTACCCGTCTGTTTTTGTGTGCATATGCGAGGACAGGGAGGACTGAGAGTCAGGCTGCAACGGCTCCCTCTTAATGGGACCTTTACGGCGCTCCCGCGCAAGTGGGAGCATACCTAGCGAGTTGGCTGTTTCAAGTGTGCGCGTGTTGAGTGTTTATCGCGCCAGCCACCTACATCCTTCCTCATCCCCGGTCTTATTGATTATGTTTTTACACCGGAAATGGAGGTGGTAGAGGCGAGTTGGTGGGTAGATTCTGCGCGAGTCTGCCTAAACTCCTGTCTTCTCTCGTGCTAGTTCTCTGCGTTGCCTCTGCTTGCTGTAGCCTTCGTTTCGTTTGCCCAGCTCATCTTAGTGTCTGTTGCAGCTTGCTTCAGCGTTTGCTGCGGTTGTTGGAGTGCGCGTTGTTCATCGTCAAAATCGAAGGGTGAACTGTCGTGAGGTCAAGTGATTTACGTTTAAGCCGGCTCTCTTCCAAACAATGAAAGCAGTCAGACGATAGGGCAGTAGAGAAACACACACGCGCGTGCCTACACAGTGAGCGTGGTACAGACCAACACGCGTCGAAGTCGCAGAAGGAGTTTCAAGATAAACCCTGTGACCAATGAAAACGGAGATGGAAACAGAGACAGTCTTCCCTCTTATTATACATACAGATTTGCACAGTTTGGCAATCGGCCTCAGAGGGACTCCTTTTGTACAGGGTTCTGTTTAATGTTTGTTTTTTACTTTGTGAAATTGAACCTCACCTTAAGTTGTTAATCATGGTCCAGGAAAAATAAGTGTATGTCAGTGGTGGCCAAATTAACTGATTAGACGCGATGAACAGTCAAGGGCAATTTCCGTACAGTCAGATCTAATAATAACCCAAAAAATTCAGAAAATTTTTATCTACAAACTACGTATCAAAGTAAATGAACCTGGGGTGCAGGTTATATGGGTCGCACTAGTCGGTCCTTATCCAAAAGAATACAGGAGCACCTCCCAGCATGGCTGAGCAAAGGTGAGGGCAGAAGCATCGACACCACCATCCTTGCCCACATGGTTTACTGCGGACATCGTATGGACCGCAACAAGGCCTTTAGGGTTATATATAAGGCCCTATCAAACTACCCAAAGTTTTGGGTCAGCATTTGCAAGCAAAAGCACAAAAAAACCCAATCCCGTTGAGGAAGCCGGTTTTGTGCGCGCTGAAGTACCTCCTCCAAGCTTCAAGTTTTGCATGGCTGACAGTTATATACTTACCTGCATCTTAACGCGCTCCCTCTCCTTTCCACCCTTCCAAGCTATCCGGACGTAATCAACCCTCATTACATCGCAACCAGCCGAATACTTTCAACTCCTTACCCCCTGCCTTATCCTGATGATTAATTTGCTTGTAATTATGAGCATAATTCCCCGCAAGCTATCTTTTACACCCTTCTCCTATAACTGTAATGGCCCGATGAGAAGACATGGAACGTTGCGTATGCTCGCCAATACTCTTCGGAATAAAAAGTTCTCAATATCCACAACCATGTACTATTTGTTTTTAGATGTCCTGAACTTGCGCATGAGTCGAGCGACCAAGACATTTGAAAACAGTTACAGGTTTAGGATGTAAAAGCCGAGCATCATTCGGTGTTGCAAGTCGGGATGCGACTGGCACATCCTAATGGTTTACACAAAGCAAACGAGCATCCTACAAAGTCTCAGATTTCAAAGCAAACATCTACCTAATCGCACAAAAACTCGTGTTTGGGCAAAAGCAGAAAAAGAGGACGTGACCAATGAAACAAGAGATTATTTTCCTGACGTTCGGATTCCGTTGGAAATCCTTAAGCATAGGTAATGAAAGCTTAGTCTGAGTCATGCGTAGATGTATTTGGGTGCTATTCAGGTAGAGTTAGAGTCACTGTAGCAAGCCGTAAGGAGGGATACGCAAGGTTATACATTTTCGCAAAGTGGCTATCCGATGGCTTCTATAAGCTAAAAGGATATGAGCTTGTCTGGGGAGAATACAAACTGAAATTGACAGGATCTGTTATGTAAAAAGAACGGAGCAAAAGCGATCGAACGTGTTGCAGTGGACCTGGGTGTTCGCAGTACACAGGAGTCCACTGCTACCATACGCAGTAGGTGCGTGAACATCAAATATTGGCTGAATCTTAAAGTACAACCTAAAGTAGTTTACAGCAACCCACTTCAACACGCAGTGTCGTAGCAAACCAATATGGTATGTTTGTTATCCATTAACCTAGGATGCTGTTGATTCGATTGGAACCAGTACTTTATTGTTTTTGTTAGAGTTTCTACGTAAAGGTCCGCTGAGAAACGTAAGCCGGGTCATTTCTGCCGTTTCTGGACCAGGTCTGACCAAATCAATTTATAAACTCCCACCTTATTCTTAAAATATCATCTTGGGAATATTTTTTCTGAATCGAGAAGTTGACCGCGTGTCAGAAAGTTTATGAGTTTACCAAACGTTTCCAATCAGTTGAGCATCGGTTGTTTGTCTTGATAAAAAGTGGTTTTCTATGAAATTCGCCTGCTTGTTAGGTGCATATATTCACCCTTTCGGAAGTGTCTCATTTTTCAATTAAAACCGTCTTAATAACTCAGTAAGCATTAGATATGGCTTTGAAACGGGTGGTATGAGGGACACTTTTGGCCGCTTTCTCAGAAATTACACATAACCTAAAGTCAAGCGTTACTACATAGACCTGTAGGAACATGAGGGCGTCCTAAGATTATTTGTATTTCCGATTAATCCGCAAAATAATGGACGTTTTCATGCTTTCCTTTTGATGCACTTGTTCACATGATAAGCGTAACAAGTTTGTTCTAATGCGAAGGTCCCCGTCTTTTCTGTTTAGAAATCCTTTATATCAGAACAGGATGATAAATTATTCTTTAGGCTTGAAAATCACAGTAAAATTGATCATCCAAACTAATATCTTGCTAGAAAAAATAGACGAGAGATCCTGAGTTGTAAAAGTATCGTTTTGTTATGCGTCAATACGTATTTGCCGAGTTTTGTGAGCCATTTACCTAAAACTTACTAATGCGTTAAATTACGATTGTCGTTTTGCCTCATTAGTCTGTCATGATAGACAGATTTGTGGATAAATAAATGTAAAAGGGGACAGGCATGCTCAAAAACTATTAGACTGCTTAGTCCTTGACAAGCCTGCAGCACACGAAAGCCTCAGGTTTGCGACATCCGTTAGCTAAAACCTTGTTTGCCTGGATACATCCGCCCACGCAAAAAGGTATGCAATATCTGTACTATACTGTAACCTGTATCAATGCGTAAATAAATTAAAATAAGTATATTCGTCCATTAAAATCATTATTTACATTTAAAAAATGAATAAGATAAATACATTGTTTTATAAATCGATTATTTACGCAAGATCATACGCTAACACTCAACATCTATGCAATCAAAGCCTTTTTAATCATCCCACGAACGCCAGTCATGGGGCTCCATTGATTATTGACGCAGCAACCGCGGCGTAAACATGCGTTCTGACAGGTTTTATTAATTTATTTGACCTTAGTGTGCAAATTTCGGCAACTTCGGATGTGAGATTAACATTGTTGCTTCGGAGTCGAATTTTACTGACACTGTTAATTTTTGCATAGTTATTTCGAAGGAATCGCTCAAATCTGCAAAAGAGCTCGTTAATTGGACGAATAATACTGACATCTAACACATTCTATCATAATCGCATCGGAGATTTGGCTTGCACACTTGGCTTACTTTATGAGATTAAGTGGATCCCACACGGTGCAGTGTGCTAGGTGGGTGCAGTTGCGGTTTCCGATGAAAACTTCTAGCTAAGGACGGCTGCATTCTTTTGGTTGCAGTTTTGAATCTGACGGAGGTTGCCTAAGCGTTCGTGGGGGGTCAAATGAATCTTTTGTAGTTCAGTTTTAAAAGCCCAATGCAGCTCTTTGACAAAACTTTTTTCCCTGAAAATGGATAATGGTTCGCTACTGAGCGGACTCTTTTGAAGTAGAACATATGCGTACGATGCAAGGATGAAGCAGTACGACAGTTATTAATTCAGATATAATGAAGCCATTTAAATTGTTTTCTAAATAATTAGCTTAATAATATTAAGGTGATATACGAAATGACAAACAAGTGGATGCTCGACTAGCAAAAAAACTACTCCTTATATAATACTGTAGGAATCTGACTTACGTTTGCATTTTTGTTGAATCCGATCACATCCAGCAGTAGAATAAAGGATTCATCTTGCGTTTCTAGGATAAGATTTTCGAAGAGCATCTGACTGTAAAAATAGGGTACGGTTTTCAACCAGAATGAAAAGCAGCCTATGCTGATGCATTATAATTTCATCATGTTTTTTGCCATAACGCTACCCTTTGAATTTGAAGGCACTTTTATTTATAAGTAATTAATTTGCAATGTTTTATTACTTTTTTCAATTGATTAAGTATATGCCTTTTGCAATTTTTTCTACTACCATTCACAGGAAGTCATTAGCTGTAAGGGTTCAGCCATATGGTGTTTTTTTCGAATATTGCTTTGCGCAAAGTTCATTTGGGTTGGGTTGTTAGACCCACCGTTAATTTCAAATAAAAGCCCTGAAGGAATATGCATGCAACTAACGTGTTCTCGATTAGATTAAGGGGTCGTTTTAAAGTTTCGGAAATTCTTCGTTGAGAATTTAAAAGAATATTTAACGAGTATACACAGCTTTCGATGAATTCTTCTCGGACCATTACATTTATATATAGAAGGGGTAAAGGGTAACATGTGGGCAATTATGTTCATCATTACAGTCAAATTAGTCATGGGAATTAGGGAAGGAGGTTGGGGTTGATAGTACTAGGCTGTTTATGAGGCAATGAGGGTTTGTTGAATCCGGACAGGGGGAGGATGGAAGGGGACAAAAGCCCGGAAAGGTGCAGACAGTTATGTGACCGTTGGTCATGCAAAGCTAGGGGCTTACAGGAGTTTCTTGTGCGCGCTCAAAACCGGCATCCTAAACCGGATCGCTGTTGCTTCTGTTATTGCTAACAAATGCGGAGCCAGGGACTGTGAAAAGTTTGGCGGGACCTTATAAATTACCTAAGAAACTTCTTTGGGGTCCACATGATCTCCTGAGTCAATCATGTGCGCAAGGATGGTGCTGTTGATGCTTCTAACTTCACCTTTGCTCAGGCATGCTGAGATGTGCTCCCGTATTCTTTTGGATAAGCGGCGACTCGTGCGACCCATATAACCTTCTCCAAATGAGCAAGTAAATGCGTAGATGCGCATAGAAGTCATCTGAGCTGACGGCTTCTCCTAACTTCCGCCGTGCAGGACCGGGTTGGTCAAGAATAACATCCCATGTTTCGCTGTTGGGAAGGTTTGTGATATGGCTTGGTTGTTGCGTCAGTTTAGGCGTTTGATTGCCGCATCTACTTGAAAGAGGACTTTGAGGAATTTGGTCTTCTTTTCTACCGTGGGTGTAGTGGGTTTTCTTTGTTTTTCTCTCCATCACACTCATTTTGATGAATCTGTCCGCATCTCCGTTCTTTCCAAGCACCTATTGGATTATTTGGAGCTCTTTTTCCATAGTATCTGTCAAGCAGGTTTCTCTGGCTCTTTAAGTTAAGCAGCAGACTAAGTTACGATCCTTTTGAATGGGTTCAAAACTTTTAAAGTTTGTATGCTGTCTGAACCAGGTGTTTATTTGATAAACGCTCATTCGAACTTTACCGTCGGGACTTCGACTTAGGCAGACATCCAATAAGGGAAGAGAATTTGAGATTTTCACCTCCAAGGTGAACTTAAAGGACGGTTATGCTTGATTGACACTGTAAAGAAGCGCATCTATATCTGTTTCTGCTTGGGCGATGGTGAAGATGTCATCAACATATCGACCGTAATGGTTTAACACATGGATCAGCCCAGTTAAATGAAATTTCTGCAGCATGCCCATGAAGATATTTGCAAAGAGAAGCCCGGGAGTCATGCACCTATCGACGCCGTCTTTTTGCTTATATAGTTGGTTATCATAAAGGAACTGCACATTTACTGCGAAGTTATCAAAAGTTCGCAGAATATTCTCCTGAAATGAAAGGAGTTGTCTATTTTCATTAGGAAGTTTGGCATATTTGCTTAATTTGAGTTGACCCAATTGTGAAAAACTCGAGGCATTCAGCGAGATTTGAACCCGTGTTGTAGAAAAGGCCTTTACCGGAGCCAAGGCTCTAAACATTAAGCTACATACGCCCCACCTAGCGTCATGAATTAAATCACACTTGGGTCGATATTACGCACCCAACTTTACCGCTCATATGGAATCCACTAATACAGAACAGCAAGCTGACTGCCCAAGCAGGATTTCCTTTGCAACTATCTAGAATCCCCCAGAATGACTACTAGGCTGACTCAGTGGCTCAGTGCTTATAGCGTTGGCTCCGTTATATGCGCATGTCTCAGACCTGTTTACGATTATCTATGACTAAGAATTACCGACGAAATCCGAAACGTTAGGAAAATAAAGTCCTTGTTCCAGTGATCGCATCTTCTTCTTCGGAATGTCTTCTCTACTACGCGAGTTCAAATATTGCCAAACGCCTCAAGTTCTTAACTATTGGGTTAAATCATGTTCTTTATTTACCTACTGTGTTATAATATATTTGTATTTTTGTCAACACTGTCAGTCATCTAGAGGGTTTCATCCTCCGTAAGAAATTATTAGAAGCTCATTTTACCCTACGGTGAATGCCCTTTTGGCTATACTTAATATTTGCTTACCTTAAACCACAATCTGCCTGCTGTCTCCGGTCTGAAATCCTTTACATTTTTGCCGTGAAGAAGACCTGTTCGGCTTTTAAGAATACAAGTCCAACTGTTGCAGATAGTACTCATATCTTTCTTGAATGAATACGCTGGCACTCTTTCCGTTGCAACATTATTTCAACGGTCCTTATTCGGGGGTCTAGTGCGACTCTCCATGAAGGATTATAGTTGGTTTTAAAATTATTGCTTGGATTAATTCTGGTGTTGGGGTACATTTTTGATTTGAGTAACATTAAGCTTTGGGATTCTTGTTGCGTTCTGATTATGTTTCAACAAAATACACCTAGTTTTCCAGCCATTTGCCCAACCAATAGCTTTTTCAAACAACTTCGTTTATATTTCACCTAAACTGGAAGGCAGGCATGCCAAGAAAGGTTATTTCAAGGAAAGGTGTTTTTTGAGAAAATCAGCAAAAGTTACTGAATACATTTTGCTATATTTCCCAATAGACGCCTTTCCTTGAAATTTCATATCTTCAATGTAAATTCAAATTTCTGTGATATCCGATACGACTGATTTTATATGCTTAAATATTATCCAAACCAATTTGCTCCATATTCCAGTGGATTCTGGAAACTCCTGCTAAGAGTTGGTGAAGTTTTACCATTCTTCGCCATTTCTGACAAGTTGATCATTTCGAGCCTATGTTTGTCCAATAAAGACGATTGCTTTGTCAGTTCTGATGGTCTAGCCCGCAAATAGGACACCGAGGTAGCATTACCCTGCAGCGTTTTATTTCTTTTTATTGTATTTTTACTGAAGGAATTGTAAATTTACATAAAGTCCCCAGAGAACGTGATCAAAAGGGTCATTAGATTTAAATATAGGACAATAGTGCGTTGGGATCGGTAGTAGATAGCCCTTTTAAGGGCAAGCATCTAGGCTGAAAGTTTCAATTGTATGAGAAAGTAAAACGCCACAGTATTGCAAAAAAGTAGTCTAGAAGCCACAAATACTGACATTCCTAGCATGAACTGAATGCTTCATCATAACAACAACTTTTTATTGCAATTTCTTGTTGTTTGATTCCAACTCCTGTCTGGTATATGTTGCATCCAACAGTGCTTGGATACATTTGATGTGAAAAGTCTTTTAATTCTATTCCGATCAAATAGATGCCGAATTGGAACGTTAGGTACGTTTTTTACACAAATATATTTTACTGACATAGTTTAGTCGCCTATTTGTGTCAATTGGCTGACACCACACTGCTAACGAGTCGAATTAAACTAAGCAAAATTCACGTATCCAAAAGTATTTTGATTTTGACGGTATCCAAAGTAAAAACAATTTGAGAGCCAGAGTGATCTAAGAAAACCAAAACTTATACCGATTGCGTAGAATCAATTGTAAGGCTTAGTAATTTTACCTCGGAATGAGAGCAAGTTTGGGAAATGCTAAGCAAAGAGAAAAGCTATAAAAATCTTTGTAGAAATAAGGCAAAATAAGGCATTTGAAACTCCTTGTGGTAAAATGTTTTAGTTGGAATTTCTTATGTTTTTGTCTTTACTGGCCTTCATTTTGAGATAAAACTCTCTTTCGTTCATGGATTTTTATAAACATATGGCTGGCATATGACGATTTCTTTGACAAATTCGCATAAAGAAGGTGATTAAAGGCGTAAGCTGTTGACAAATATAATCCTGAGATCATGTTTTTGCTCGCAGGAATTCTTATTTTAACAAACGTGAAAAATGATTCTCTCTGTGCGCTAGGAAAGTATTTTTTACCCACATCTGGACACATGGATGTCGTCTGGCTCTAAGGCTGTATCAGCTTTTCTTCAGAAAACTTCGACAAATAAATGTTTCGTTGCAGTAATTACAGCCCCTTCTTAACAGCATCCTGAATCTCAGCATTGTGCCACTATCAAATAAACCTCCTTAGAACATTTAGCTATAGCATATTTCTCGTATATATTGCTCTGCGGTTGAGCCAAACCTTTTTTGTTTAACAATGCAGTGAAGGCAGCAAGACTGATAAAATAATTGAAAGGCGAAATGCAATAGGCTCGGAGTATTTCCTTTGCACAATTGCATATCATGGATCCTTAAGTAAATAAAATGTTGTAGAAGGTCTCTTTTCCCCTTTTCCCTCCAAGAATAATACGCACAATTCTGTATTGATGTCTTTGTTAACATATATAAAACGGCGTTTTTATCGATTTTTATGGAACAGACGATTTAGAACAGGAAGAATGATGTTATATCTTTTCACAAAGTATGTTTCTCGATCGGGGGCATTAACCACGTTTCCTATTGTTTTAAAAGTTCGAATAGTGCTTTCAGGTACGTGAAAACAGCTAAGGTGCCAGCATTATTATTCTGTTTTAGGAAAGGAAAATATCTTGTGTAAAACAAGTGCATTTGTATAATGCATTGTTTTTGTTTATTCTTAACACTAGTGTACCTCAAAGCCATATTTTCCTCGGGGAGGTAATAGTGAACATGCTTTTGTAGAGAATAAAAACAACAAAAGTAATGGAAGTTTTAACATCCAAAACAGCCAGAAAAATCGGAAGGTCAGCAATAGGAAATATTATTCGATGATGATCCCTGTCAAATGCCAGAGGAAACATCAGAAGTATAAGAAACTGATAACTCCTTTGTTCGATAAAATAAAAATATGAATACAAGCGAACATGCAAATACCGAGAAGTAATTGTGAAGAAACAGAAGAGGAGGAGGATGAATATGAGATCGCTGGGACAATACTTTTATTCGTCTGTCGTTTTGAAATCCATTGTCGATAATTTATCAGATGTGTCAGCAGAAATGGCTTATTCATACGGAGGGAGTTGCAGTGTGTATAGGACGCATTCACTACCGCACACTTATGACAATTATGACTCACCCATGGAAGATAATTACCCGCTTGTTCTTAAAATGCTTGATGACCAGTGTGCGGGCCGTGACCCGCTAAACTTTCATCACACGTGATGGAATTGGACGTGTTTATTGTTCGGCCATTTGGTCTCCTGGTGTTGGCCGTTGCCTTGGCCTGTGTGTTCAACAAGTGGTGACTTGCTTTGGCCAATTAACGAATTGAGTGGATCGTTGGACTTGTTTTTTGACTGGAGGCCCGTGAATCATGAATAAAGTAATTCGCGAATCACACAATTGTCACCCCTCGAGAGAATATCGGCCATATTAACGTTAAACGTGTGGCCGGGCTGCATTGAAGGGGCCGCGATTTGACAATTGGCATCATTTCTGCGCTCTGCTGCCACGTGTTCGGGAATTCGCGTCTGGAACTGTCTTTCAGTTTCTCCCACATAGTTGCTTTGACTGAACCATCAGGCGATTAAAGACCTTGTTCAAGCCATTGCATCCTCTTTGCAATAAAAATTTCAATTAATAAATTCCATCGACCACCAATGGTCCAGAGATAAGACGCAGAGACATTTTTACAAAGCAACCAACCTTCAAATGCGTGGTGGAGATCCGAAGCAGATAAGCACTTGTCAAACCGGACTCAGCCAACCCGTGGTAGCGCAAGCTTGGCAATAGAGATGCAAGTGGACTGATAGAGAGTTGTTCAGGTGGTATTAGGCCTGCATTCGTACAAGCAACAGCCAAAAAAACCATCCTGAAACAGATACCCAAATATGCACCTCTGCGTAGGACTCGAAGTGCTATAATTGATAAACGGAGGCGGAATAGTCCCCAACTAGTCATATATCAGTCTACTTATATGTTTGGCATCAGCCGCCCCGCATTTCGTAATGACTTCTAGACCATCAGCGTAAACGTGCTCTAGAGCGAAATCGTACGCTTCTGTATTTCCCGTCTTGCGCATTTTTTAAACACGCGTCTGCGCTAGGAGTTAGTTTATGCAGTTGGATTATGGCAGGTCTAACTGCCCAACTTTGTCGATCTTGTGTGCAGTGTGCGTGCGATAACAAAGGAGTCGTTAACCGTGCGGTTGTCATTCATGGTTACCCATTTATTGGCCACCGGCTGTACCAAATGCACATTGTTCTCTCAGACAAACCGGAAGTAAAGCAAGGGGGTGGAAGACAAGAAGAGATATGGCTCCCAACCTAGCTCACAATGACAGCCACGAGAACCGTCAAGGCCTGTTGACTCTATTGTTAAAACTCATTTGTCGAGATATGCCTCGGTGCACACAACAAAAGAAACAAATCAACGAGTCAGCCTCACGAAGAGGAAGGCATAGGGAGATTTTGGTGAACAGGGGGGTGGGGATGATTGTTAGATTCTTTTTGCTATACAGAATCGGCGTAGTTCAGTTCAGTTCGTGAAGACGCCCTGATTTCTTATGGAAAATAACATTTGCTTTTGCGAGAAGAGGGGGTTCGCTTCTACGATCGCTTAATTTCACTTATATGGTCAGCCGTGTGTTTGTGTTTGTTTGCTCCGTACCACATCAAATCCGCAAATCATCGTTTTGGGCGTCACCAACAAACAGACGGCGCCTCATGTGTGGCAAGCATGCCTACTTCTTAAAAATGACTTCAGTTGCAGCCTCAAAGCCACGAGGGGGGGGGCGCCGGAGCGTATGGGAGGCATATCGTGCAAAATTCATCAGGGAGGGTTTTTAAATTACTGACCGGCTGAAAGTTAATCGCTTGCATTGATAACATAAATCGCTTTAAGCTGCTTCTAGGCAGTGCGCCAGACTTGCAGAATTGCTACTTAACTGCTACTCAACGCATGCAAAATAGCAGGATACAACTACTGCGATGTTTTTTGTTTGGCAGAGTTAATATTTAAAACTTATTCCAGATGAAAGTCAGCACCGACTTCGAATTTTGATTTCTAAGTGAAAAAGTCCTTTCGCTTCTAGGGCCCGCCTGAATAGAAGAATGATTACAGGAGGCCTCTTGATTAAAAAACAGACATTGTGCACTAACAGTGCTTGTGTTGATATAGAAAAATGATCAAATCTTTATAAGAGAGCATTTAATTCGTTAAATTCGGCAACAGGCATCAGCTGCCTGAGCAACAGGAGCTTAGGTTTATTGACCTGATCCTATGTGATATATTGAACGAAATATAAGTTCCTTCAATTCAATATATTTGATCACTTCTAACACAATTAAATATTCAATTGCACTCGCTAACCAGGAATAAAATGTTTCTACAGGAATTTCGTTAGACAGTTGGGCAGGGGGAAAAGATATATGCGTGGCCCTACAAGGCAGTTTTGCCGACATATTTCCAAGAATCCCAATGTAAGACCATAAATTAATTCCGTTGTGACAAAACTACACAATTTTTGGAAGCAATCAGAGGATCAGGCCAGTTTTTGATTTCTTCATAGAAATTGAAGCGCTTCTGATCAAGACTATGCTACGCCATATGGAAAAGATGCTAATCGTTTGGAGCAATATGTGGCAAATAGTGTGGATGCAGTTTTACGCATTGTTCAAATACTTCCGACATTTCGTTCATCCATTTTGCAAAAAGGTGCTTGGATTTGTGATGTGATACGATCAACTTATCAGGTTTTTAATCATTGTCTAGCCTCCATGTATTCAATACTCAACTCAATAAATCAAGGCAGTAACAATTTAACTTGGCTTCAGAATGAGTGTTATATTATAACACTCATTCTTGGTCCAGTAGGGCCATTTAGCCTCCATGATAATTCCCCTTTCCCATTAACAACGATCGGTGGCTAGATGTCGTCAAGGGTTTTAACGTTTAGGATTATCATAGCAGATGACGCTGTCGTCGTAAGTCCTGATTGACTGCAAAGATGCTTGCCCTGAAAAAACTTATTCCACAGGTGGTTTGCCAATTTAGGCAGTAGCAGATCATGTTAGGTGGTAATACACTGACGAGCTTCTGCTAGATTAATTGCTGATATTTCATTTAATGCATCTTCTAAGGTGACAAATGGCGTCCCGTACGGGAATATGCTTGTATTTCCGATCCGAATTTGAAATTGCCTAATCAGGGAAAAGTACACCCAAAAAACAATGTCTTAATGTGTCAACATCTCCGTCATTTTTCCCCTGCTGCCAAATTCGGCCTTGTTGGCAGTTGGCTGTTCGTCAGCTCTACTCCAAATCGGAAATTATTTGCCTCTAAAAATTGAATCCAACAGTGTGTACTCATTTTGTTTGCACAGGTACATTTATAAGGTTAAAGATTTTTTTACGTACGAGATAAATACGTTGCTGCCTTTAAACTTTTTTTAACGATATGACATGGGTAATAGACACAGACGAAATACGCAGGCACACTTTTTAATTATCGGATGGAATTTTATTAATGTTATACGTCGAATAATTAAAAATCGCATTAGACAGAATGCTAAGTCAGACCCAATGTTGCAACCGCCATATCTACGTTAAGGAGACAATATAAAGACAACTATAGTGATCTTATGACGGAATTAATGTAAATTGCGGTGTTTTAGTTTTTACAAAAGAGAATATATACCACCTAGTATGGAGTAGAATATGAAACACACTCGTGGCTGTTCGCAGTTGTGTATTTACTAAACGGCAGCAGTGAGACAAATGGTTAAGCAGGGTGGATGAAAAGGCAAATTCACGATCTGATCCTTAAACTCCTTATTCTTGAAATTTATTGGGAGACGAGGAAAGGGTTACCGGACAGGAGATGAGAAGACTTTTGTCGGAGACGACCAAGGGGGAAATTTTGTGAATGATCACTTGATCCCACGAAAAAGCAGGTTCTCTGCAACTTAACATTCCCGGATTACAGGAGGGCAGACGCTCATGGTGAAGGTCTGATCTGTCCCTCTGTGATTGCTGTGGACTAGAATCACTGAATCCGCTGGCTGCTTTTTGATGGAATTTTTCTGAGATGCAAGCCAAATATTTGCAAATCACGAGCATGAAACGCGAAAACGCCAAATTTGATTCCTTATAAAAGCCGGTCTTTCTAAATGAAGAAGCTTAAGTAGCTGCTTACATTTTCGAGCAGATGCGCGTTAATTGGAGCTGCTGTGTGACACCCTGAGACGGCAGCATATTCATTTGGAAAAGTAAACTGATTGCATGTTATGTAGGCAAACTAAACCTTGCACAAAACCGGAGGACTGCTCCTGCTTTAGGAAATGCCCTGTCGTAGTAACCGTTTAATCAACTGGAGATATTTGTAGTAAAACCTTTTCCTGGTATGAGTTTGAAACAGGCACGGATAGTACAATCTAGTTGAAGCAGTACATTTATTGTAGGTTTACCTACTGAAACCCGTCATTCCATAACATTTATAATGAATAACAAGTCCCCATCAGATTAATATTGCACAGTAAAGCAATACAAAACAGCGGGATAAAAGTTCAAAGCGCTGGATGAAATAAATAGATGCTAATGTGTTTTTTTTTAAATTGCGGTTTTAGTTTCCTATTTTCATCTTTTTCGGCTGCGCAGTGGAAAATGAACCATGAATGGTCCTCCTAGTCTACCTTGCCTTGGTCGGCAACGTCATTCTACCTATATTACTAGCCACCTTGCGATGTAGGCTCGAGTGTGAGCTACAAAGGTACCACGGACAAAGGCGTGTGTCTCTTTACTGATCTGTGTACGCCTATCTGTCACTCCATATTCCTGATCAAAAACCGACAAGATCACGACCTCGGGGCGCAATGGTTAGAGCGATTTTAACTGATCAGAAAGGCTGCAATTTCAAGGCTCGGGTGGGGCACCACTTAGATCTGGGTATGACTGGCTGAGAGTGGCTAATAAGTCACAAATGGGCATCCTGGTCTCCCTTATCTTTGTCAGTTACGTTTTTCTGCTTACTGTTTCCGTATTGGTGGATTCCATGCGTGTAGTAAAGCTGGCCAAAAAAATCGACCCAATTGTGATTAAATCCACGGTGCACGGTGAAACTCATAGTTCAATGGTAGAGCGTTGGCTACGCAAAAGCTTTCCCTGCTGTGTGAGCTTGACAGCCACCGAGGTCGAGAATATTTCACTACAGAGGCAATTGAATAGATATGTATTCATTAATTAATGTGCGAACATTGCTCCAATTGACTTCCCGAATTAAACAAACCACTTGCCAGGCTGATTCCGGTCAATTCCTACCAGCAGAGAGGGATTACAGCTTTTGGGGCTAACTTGCCACAGAACTGTTTCAGGATCATTTGCCTTCTTTCAGCCAAGCATAACCTTGACCACCAGCTGGGCTAGATAAAGCAAACATGTGTACTCACAGATGGCGCAGATGGTCCACAACTATGGTCTGCCATCCTCGGGATCGAGTATGACTGGCTGACGATGACTTATAATCCAGAAATTGCCACTTGGTCTACCTTGTTTCTGTTGGTTCCACTCCATATGTATCAACTGATTATCTGCGCACAGTTAACCTATTTTAGGTTCTTATTTGCTGTCTAAGTTAAGCAACGACGGATTGTATTTTTATCGTGAAATATTATTGTTCCAAGAAATTCTGCTGTTACCACCTGCTTTGAAATATATTCATCGTTCAAGGCAGTATCCCGGTATTATTCTATTTTACAGATAACCTTTTGAGTCCTCCATAGCAATGGTCGCCTTTTTGATACAACTAGGTTGTTACACAAGCTTAGCAATTTCCCAAAATAGCTTAACAGATTCGGCGTAATAAAAACCCGTTTTACTTTAATACCGTGCTACAGCTGCTTGAGTGCATGTGTTTTAAAATCAAGCTGTCTTCGTTTTCCACAGAAGCAGTTTTTTTTTAATGGAGCGAACTTCGGGCCGCTTTGTGTCTACTAAACATATGTTCGTAAGGCAAGTTATATTAAAAGGAGGTATTCGGATTTCAATCGCTGAAAGAAATGCAAATTTCAGTTTTGCTATTGCATGTGCATCGGTCCTTTTTTAGAATTAGGTGACAACCGACCGAATCTCCTGTTTATAACTAGGTGTATCCATTTCTAAGTTTTGTACTTCGTTTATTATTAACTTTCATTTAACAGTGTTGTGCTACATCAAATGTTGTTATCATTGGGATATAACTTACGCGTTACAGCTGGATGCAAAGTCCGAGGATGCAAGATACTTAAGGTAACATTTTTTATCATGGTGTACTCTACGTAGTCAACTTAAAAGCTTCGTTCAAACTCTAACGCTACATTCACACCTTACAACATAATGACACTCTTTTCGAGTGGCTTGGAAGTTTTGAGTGTTAGTAATTCAGCAGACCCTTCTAAACCCTGTCAACTCTTCATATTTTCAATATTAATCTAACTGTCTGGTTCTGATAGTGGATTTCTGAACTCATGTTTGTCAGATAGACTTTTCGTTAGGCAATCGTTCAAAAGTGATAGTTTGGATCTAGTAAAATATCATCAATTGTGAATGGGGTCAGTTGCCCCTATTAACTAACACTGCAAACATTTTTAGACTATGAGGGTATCGCCCTCCAGAAACACGGCAAAATTTTCAACAGCATATGTGTGTTATTTTTGAGGAAGGATCAAGACCCATTGCTAGATAACTAAACAAAAATAAAACTAATAAGAATAATAAAATAGGTACGAATAGTGATACCAAGTAGGGCTTATAGTGCCATCCTGTCACGGACCATAACTTAAAAACGACTTGTAATTTTCCACTACAAATAAACCATGAATCTGGATGGACGTCTTTGTGGTAATAAGCGTAGTTCGCGTATTTTTCTGCGAAGAAAAAAAGCTTCTACAAACAATTGCATTTGTATTTCCGTCCGCTTTTCTAATATCAGTTCTTGAATCTGTTTCAGCATCATGATATTATTGTGCTTTGGGAAGCTTTGGGGTAAAACCAAACACTAATAAATATTTCTTTAATTGCGTTGTCAGTTTTTCGGCAACCGAAAAAATGATAAAAATAGTCGAGTTTAATGTCGGCGCACTGGAAGTGAAGTGGAGAAGAGGTCATCGCTCTCTTCATATCGTATTTTAATTATTCAACGATGCCGCTACAATTAACCAACGCATTTAAAACATACAGTAAGTTAGCATCCAGTCTTTTTGTCAAAATGCCAAAAGATTAATGGAAAATGTCGAGGCAAGAACCTCTGGCAGGAGGGTAACCCAGTAAAGCAGGAAACTTATAAAAGTTTCTTTCGGAACGAATTTCGACGCCTGACTGACTTTCCTCTCCCAATGGGCAGTCCGTTATACCGAGTGAAAGAGTACGCGTTAATGATGGCAGTTAACTTCAAAGGTAAACGCTGCTGTTTTCTCTACTTTTGTTTACGCATATCTGGATTGCGGCATCTAAACTTTGCTAAAGAAATTGCGGCGTTCTTCCCCCTCAATAGACTAAAGTAAAATCGAACACTCCAAAAATCTCACTGCACTTACAGCTGATGCATTGCTGCAATGAAAATCTGAAGCGTTGATAGCATTTTATTTTGAAGATCGGAAAGCCTTTTGTGAAGAAGGGCTTAGTTTAGATCTTTTTTATCAAAATGAAAAACGAAATGGCAGTTTAGTCGTCATCGTACGTTTCAGTACGAACAGGAACGAACTGCGTATCTGCGCATGTCCCAGACCTGTTTACGATTACCTATGACTAAGGATTCCCGCCGGAATCCGAAACGTCTTGGTCCAGTGATCGCATCTTCATCTTCTGAGTAAGTTCACTATTTTGTTGTAATATTAACCAGAACGCGTGCATGCATTTCAGTTAGAATACATTTGACTGAAGTTATAATAGTGATCATTGTGTAGCATTGGCCCATAATATTTCAGTCATGGGCGCATATCAGCTTTTGAACGAGTGTCTTTTCAATCATCCGCAAAAATTATATCCTTTGAAAAAACTGCTTACTAAGCATAATTTATTTAAATGATCTGCAATTCTTCTACACCTACACAACTATTAGGTGATTGGCATATTTGAATAATTCAATTGATTTAATTGTGCAACATTCGTGGTCTCAGTGGGGTTTCTAACTCACATCAGCAGGAAAAGTTTTAGAACGGCTAACGCTCTGCCCCGGCACGCCAAAAGTCTTGCATTCTGCTTTATTTACCCGCCTTACCTACTGCACGTGTGGAATCCACCAGTTATTAGCTATTTTTTGCAAAGCTAATTTGCTAAAATATTCCTTTTTGTACTCATTCGGTGTCGGCATACGTTTTTTTCATATTTAATGCGTGCAAAAGGGCTTCTGTTTGTTTTTTAAAGAGTTTTTTTACTCTCCGAATAGATTTGAACTCGACTGGCTTATAGACCTGCATTCAGGACTTCAGAAATATGCATTTTTTTATCAAACTTTGATAGTTCTGCACGGTATTAAAAAGATATCATATAATGTTCGTAACATTTTGTGATGTATGTGGACTTTACTGCATGTTTTATAAGCGGCAGCTATAAGTAGATATACATAATTGGTTATTAATAGATAATACACATTGTCAAAGACATAAAATAAAAATTTTTCAGTGAAAAGATAGATTTTCTTTAAGTATACATTAGAATTTATAATTGCATACAACATTTATTAGAAAAATTCATCCTGTTGAAGTAAAATTTTATATGGTCAGCTTTCTAAATGAACAGAAAGTAGTTCATTCAAAGGCCGCTATCCTGACGTGACTTACCTACTTAGGAAGTATACTGGAGGATCAGCAATGTAATAAATTTACCTACATACTCTTTTCAAAGCGAAAACCCATCCAAATTACGATTAATATTTCATGTGCTAGCGTAGCAATTCACTGTTTTTGCATGCGTTTTCCAATTAACTGGCTTCTACGGCGACCTTCGTATCAGTCAATATATGTGTTTTTTACCCAACAGCTCATCTGCTACATGAGATTTTCTTTTAGCAAAAAAGTTTCCCAAAATGTCAATCCTTCCATGGAAGTCGATATCCCTCCTCTCCTGGGAAAACGCTTTGCGTCAAGGTCTGTGGAAGAGACAGGACTTAATGAAAAAAAACGAATTATTTCCTTTAAGGCTGTTAATCTCTGAGCCATAAATGTCAAACGGACACTCAAATGGACTGTTTAAAATTGTACCCCAGAAATTAAAATCAGTGTTTCTAATGTAGTGGCACTTTCTGCTTGATTATTGCAGTTAAACTTTCAAGCTATTGCAAGCTTGTTACTGATTACTTTATATAGCAGGATAACTATTACTGATGTAGAAAGAGACTGGAATGACCATTTATGGCATATCAGCTGTCTTCAGCACGTCTTCTCTGTCCTATGTTGATTGAACCTGAGATTCCCAACAGCATTCTTTGAGCTTCCTACCCTAGTACGTTCAGTGCTTTACTAGGGAATTACGGACTCCTTGTCCTCTCATGTTCGATTTGGGATATTAACTAGGGGTGAGAGTGCATTCACTACTTATGTTGCAGAGTATACTTGTCACGTTGCGTAGGATTTTCCAACCCTGCAGTTGAGGTGTTCGGTAAAGCTAGCTGACGATGGGTGGTTAACTCGAACTAATCATGACTGTTATCTGTAGACAACATTTTGTGCCTTAATATCGACGACACGATCGACTAGTGGATCTCAACCGTTGGATTTCGTTTGGACTCGTAGCATTGTCCACCGCAACAAGAAACTCAGGTTTTACGAAGTGGTTATGCTGGCAATGCACCATTATCGAGCGGATGCAGTCTGCGAAAACCACATGAGGGAACTTATTGACTGTCGCCGCAAATGTCTCCCTAGAACACTCAAAGATGAGCGGAAACCCTACCGGGTTCGTGGCATTCTCGACCCCCAGGTAAGACAAAAGCAGCTGCAATAGCGCTAGGGCAGCCACTTCGAAATGATAGATTGTGAATGCCTCCCAAAGGTCACTACTTCTGCCGCTGATGCGTAAACAAACCAAGTGGATGAAGTTTAAATGAAATCAAGCTCACGGAAATCAGTTCTGGGACGGAAAAATGCCTAGCACATGTAAGGCAGGTCTGGTGCAGTCGAAAAAACTGAACTAACTAAACAGCTGAGGTCAAGGTGAAGCAAGACGTTCGCGCGGTACTGATGACGTAAATTGAACTTGGATTGATAATAAAAGTGAATATGCGCGTCCCAGGAAGAAATAAGAAAGGGGAAGACAGCTCGATCGCTGGGACAATATGTTTATTCGCCTGACGTTTCGAAATCCTTCGCGGATTCATCATCAGGGACATACTCATAGAACAGTAGCAGAAACAGTTTGTGTGTGCACAGGGCTCTACTGTTAAACTTAACCGTACAGAAAAAATCGATAAATGCCTTGAAAGACCAAAACTCAGGCAATAAAATAGCTAATTCGCAAAGACCTTCCGGCTCCCTCGACCTACAAATCGCTCAGAACTCTATGCCTGCGAAGCTGTGCTTTCTTTATGCGAACGCACAGAGTTTGCTTCAGAAGATTGACGAGCTGAAATTTTGTATAGCTGACCTACAGCCAGATTTCATAGCCATTACAGAGACCTGGCTACAGGCCGACGTAATGGATGCCGAAATTGTACCCGGAGAGTACCAAGTTTTTCGTCGGGACCGGATACATGGGAGGGAAGGAGGAATAATAGTATTTGTCATGAAATGCATCATTGCTTCAGAACGCAAAATAAGTTCCTCTTATAATTGTGAAGCACTATGGCTTAAACTGAAAACGCGTGGTGCACCCACTTTAAATTTCATAACTGTCTATAGACCGCCAAATCAATCTCCTGAGGGTAGCGAGACCTTGTTTGGACTAATGCATGAACTGGCTCCAAATGAAAATGCGCTAATCACTGGAGATTTTAACGCCCCACTGATTAACTGGGATGGGCTATCAGTTAAGGGTTCTCATGAGTCTTTTAGCTACAGATTCTTAAAGCTGACGGGGGACCTCTCTCTCTCGTGCAGAATTTCGGATTCCCAACGAGAATAAAAGAAGCACAAACAGCGAACTGTTTGGACCTCGTATTATCGAAAGACCCGATTGATACAAGCTAAATTATGTCAATCGCGCCTCTTGGAAACAGTAATCATGTCATGATCCTGTGGAAATATGCTTCAAACACTACTCAACCGAGAAATATGGAGGTTCGGTTAGACTACTGGCGCGGAAATTACACCGCAATGATAAATGAACGAGCAGCAATAAATTAGTATGACTATCTTACCAGTAGTCCGGATGCCGACTGGAACACTTTCAGGGATCTTAAAAGCGAAGTTATACATCGAAACTGTCTGCTGAAAAAAGTACAAAGGGCGAGCAGACCCCCCTGGTTAACGCAAGATCTAAAGAGCCAAATAAACCACAAAAACAAACTCTGGAGAAGGTTGTTGTTGCGTAGCCTCCATTCTCTTGAGGCTACGCAACAACAAGGCACCTGGTGAGGATGACCTCCCGCCGGAGCTCTTTAAATGAGCACCCGAGGTTATTGGGCCCTGGCTACAACAAATATTTGCCAAGATATGGGACAGCGAAGTTGTGCCCTCTGACTGGAGAAAAGCAGTGATCCTCCCCTTGTTTAAAAAAGGCGACAGACGAGCGTGCAGAAATTACAGAGGCATTAGCCTTATCGATGTAGCGGCGAAAACATTCACGTCTCTTCTTCTCAAACGTTTCCAAACTGCAAGAGACCAGCGCACCCGCCCAAACCAGAGTGGATTTCGACCAGGTCGTGGCTGCACCGACCAGATCTTCAATCTCCGCCGTGTACTGGAACTGAGATGGGGTCACCAACAACCCACTGTTCTATGCTTCATCGACTTTGCTGCCGCATTTGACTCTGTTGATCGCAGTTCGCTGTGGAACATAATGAGGACGGACGGCCTACCACCTAAGCTTCTCAATCTCATGCAGGCATACTATCGTGGCACTTCCACACGGGTGAGGACGCAGAATGGTGACACGGAAGCCTTTAGCGTCAGGACGGGCGTCCGCCAAGGTTGTGCCCTTTCACCAACCCTGTTCAACTATGCGGTGGACTGGATCATGACCAAAGCACTGGATGACTTCCCGGGAGTGCAGTTTGATCGCTCAAAATGGGTGACTGACTTGGCGTATGCTGATGACGTCGTCCTCTTTGGCGACAACTGTAATGCAGTTCAGCAGGCGTTGGACAAGGTTAATGAGCGTGCCCGATCCATCGGATTATGCCTAAACGCGACTAAGACCCAAGTCATGCTCTCCTGTGTGCCCCCTACATCTGTCACTCCTATTGTTCTCGACGGCGCTCCTCTCGAAAAGGTCGACTCGTTTAGATACTTAGGCTCTTTGGTCACGGAAACGGGTCAAGGTGTCGACGAGGTTGTATCACGCGTCAACCGTGCCCGATCTGCCTTCTACCGACTGTGCGCTCCTCTATGGAATAGAAGGGAAATATCACTACGCACAAAGTCCCGTGTTTACCAAGCAGTGGTTCGATCTATCCTACTCTATGGCGGAGAGACATGGCCTATGCGTGTTGAGGACATGAGGCGCCTTGAGGTGTTTGACAATGACTGCATACGCCGCATCCTTCGTCACCGACGCGTCGACCGAATTCGCTGCTCCGATCTCCGCCGACGCTGTCACCTGGACGCTCTCCCTCCACTCCTGCTTCAGAGACGACTTCGGTGGTTCGGACATGCGGCCCGGCGTGATGATGGTGAGCTGATTCGTGACCTGCTTGTGGCGACGCCTCCCCCCACCTGGCGCAAACGTCGCGGCGGGCAGCTGAAAACTTGGACAGCAACGGTCAAGCAGGATCTGTCGTCAGTTTCCGGCCCATGCGTCTACGGCCTACGCCAGTGGAACCGTGAATGGATGGTGCTCTCGTGTGAACAGGCGCAAGATCGACGCGCCTGGACAGCTGTGATTCATGATGCAGTCAACGTCAAAACTGATGCCGGCTCAACCCGCCCGAGGTGAATGCGATTACAAGTTCAAGTAAGTAAGTACGTATCAACACGACAGCCTTCACACTACGAAGAATTCCGCCAAAAGCGGAACGAGGTTAGATCAAACATTCGAAAAGCGCGGAAAGACTACGAAGCAAAAATTGTCTAGCGGGCCGTAACAAAGCCAAAGGTGCTCTTCAGTTACATCAACAGCTGGCTAAAAACAAAGACACTGTTGCAGTACTTAAAAATAAAAATAATGAGGAAATTATCGACAATCTCGAAAAAGTAGAACACCTTCGCAAGTTTTTTGCATCTGTTTTCACCGAGGAATCGCATTTTAATCCGACAGACTTCCATGCAGAGAGTAATGGAAGAATCATGGAGGACCTCCGTTTCACAGAAGAAGATGTAAGGAACGAACTTCTTGCGCTTAATGAAGCTATGTCTCCGGGTCCAGATAAAATATCAGCAAAGGTACTGCAAGAGCTGGCTTCGGAACTTTCCAGACCGCTTACGCACATTTTTCAGTTGTCCTTTGATCGAGGCCTCTTCCCATCCGATTGGAAAGTTGCAAACATATTCCTTATTCACAAGGATGGATCAAGAACCGGCGCAAACAACTATCGACCAGTGAGCCTAACTTGCATCTGTTATAAAGTTATGGAAAGGATCATCAAAAAGGCCACTATGAAGTTTCTCGAAGAAAAAGACTTCTTTGATGGTGCTCAACACGGGTTTCGAGGAAACCACTCCTGCCTGACCAAGATGCCTTATTCTATGGACCAGTGGTCTAAGTCATTAGACGAAAATACCCCCGTAGATGTTGTGTACATAGACGTTAAAAAGCCTCCGATATTGTCCCTCACCAACGGTTACTCTACAAGGTTGGTGAATCCGGGATAATGGGCAATTTACTAAATTGGGTAGGAGATTTTCTCATAGGCCGATCGCAGTCCGCGTGCGTCGGAAATGCAACATCCTCTTCAGTGCCAGTTGCGATTGGAGTGCCTCAGGACTCCGTTCTTGGGCCACTTTTGTTCCTTATCTACGTCAACGACTGTAGGCATGGACTGGTCAGTAATGGAGTCTTGTTTGTAGATGATATTAAGATATGGCGACCCATCAGAAACGCTTATGATGAGCAAACTCTGCAAGAAGGACTTGACCGCCTAGGTGAATGGTCCAAAAAATGGTTAATTCGGTTTAACTTTGAGAAGTGTCACATTGCGACTCAAGACGAAGAAAGTGAGCGCGACGGATGACTCACACAACTACGTACTCGATGGACAGTGCCTGTTAAACGTCAATGAACAAAAAGATCTGGGTATAGCTATTGTGCCATCCCTGAAGCCGTCTTTACAGTGTGCTAGGGCTACCAAGAGGGCGAAGAGTGTTCTGTTTGCCATTAACGAACTTTTTTCGACATAGACATAAACCATTCGGCAAAATCTATGGAACATTTATGCGCTCACATTTGGAGTATGGCGATCAGGCGTGGCGACCATGGATGCACAAAGATAATCAGATGCTAGAGAGAATTCAGCGAAGGGCAACGAAAATTTTGAAGGGCCTAAAGTCTTCATCTTACTAATGTAGACTAGAATCACTTAACATTTTCGTCTTGAGTAAAGACAAATCCGCGGCGACCTAATACAGACGTACTGCTTCGTGAGGAATCGGGAGTGTACCCTGAAGTTTGATAACTTCGTCGCCTTCGCCTCTTCAACCAACCCCCGTGGGAATTCCCTCAAACTGTGGGCACCCCTGTCCCATCTAGAGGTCCGCAAGCAGTCGTTCTCACAACGAGTCATCGGTGCCTGGAACGGACTGCCCGAGGAGGTCGGAATGACAAACCCCATAGATGCGTTTAAACGGAAACTGGATGAACATCAACTTTACAGTTACCGTTCATATGTACAAGGAAGCAGGAATAATTTACGCCCCGGAAATACCGATAGATAAAACTTTACATTTGTATCTGCTACTCACTATTTTACAGTAACACATTTTATGTTGAATATATAATGTGAACAAGAGACTATTCTGACTACTCACACGCACACGTTAAAATTTGTACATGTATATGTTACTCGCTGTTTATAGTGACACATTTTATTTTGGATATTTTATGCATACTGTTTTCAATAGGGTCTTCAAAGGCATTGCTTACTGCCCTAAATATACTGAACTATATGCTGATTCATTGCTTCAGCAATTAAAATGTGGCCTTGTGGCATTGGCATAAGATGATTTAGTGCCTGGTCGTTTCCCCAAGCGGCAATTGGCTTTGGCCAAATTTAGTTTCAGCACCGAATACGGATTGGGCTACTCATCGCACTTGTTGATGTATTGGGGGCCCGTGAACCATGACTCAAGTAATTCTCGGCACACTCGATTGTCACTTCTTGCGAGAATTACGGCCTCATCAAATTTAAATGTGTGACCGGGTCTCGTCAAATGAGCCACAACTCTAGAATTGGCATCATTTCCTCGCACTGCAGCCGCGTGTTCGGCAATTCGCGTCTTGAGAAGCTTGCCAGTTTCTCTGATAAAGTTGCTTTGCCCGTAACTGCACCAGATCCTGTAGGTGACCCCAGATGCTTCTTGCCGTGGCAGTGGGTCCTTTGGCTTCATGATCTGATGCTTTATGTTTGCTTCCGGCCTGTGTGCGACTCCAACTCAAAGTGGTGCGAGAAAGCGGCCGACAGCCTCCGAGACGTTTTTGACGTACAGGATCGCTCGCCAAATTTTGAGGTCCGTGCGACTTTGTTAGCCATCTCATTTGCGCAAGCACCGGTTGTCGAAGTTGCGCGGGTAGCTATTTTCTCTGAACACCTGTCGAAGTTATTGTACCTCGACAACTTTACCTTCTGGTTAACTGCAGTGCCTCTCAACACGCTGATAGAGCGTCCTTACGCAACTACGTGTTTGGCTTATTGGGTGGTTGCTGTTGTAGATCAGTACTTGCATCGTGTTTGTCGCTTTCCTGGATACTTAAGCTTTAGGCCACCACAATCTTCGTGACAGACTTCCCCCTCTTAACTACCCTTGGGTGTTGGGGATTTGGCAGATTTCCCTAATTCAATTGACCCGATTGCGGAAAAAACTCGCGGCCTTCGCAGGAGTCAAAACCATACAGCAGGAAAGGCTTCTGCGCAGCCAGGTGGATTTCATGTATGCAATAAAGCTGGGCAAAAAAATTGCGCAAGTGTGAGTGTGAGCACATGGTGAGCCTCGTAGCTCAAATGGTAGAGCGTTGGATGTGCAGAAGTCTTCCCTGCTGTGTGGTTTCGACTCCCACTGAGGTCAATCGAAGTATGCTCATCAACCCCTTAAATGCTCTACTTCTGGACGTGTACACGATGCCAACTGACGTTAGAGTATGTTCGGATCTATGGTAAGGAAAAAGCACAAAACAGAACTTCATCGCTACCGCTAGCATTACTACTGAGGTCAATTCGCCTACTTAGTAACCATCGCTCCGCACCCACTAATATTTCACTTTCGAACCACCCATCCGCCTGCTTAACCACCTGCGAATCCATCATACTACAGCCGTCAAACTAAAGTTTGGATTTTTGGACAGTCCCTGCCACCAATGCCTGACATTTCTGCATTAAAGTAGGACATTTTTAAACCATACGTTTCTTTCCAGCCGTCGGCCCATATTTGAAAACCTTCAGTAAAACAACACAGCCCGGACCCTTACACTATTTTGTTCGACTAACGCACACAAAACACTCAGTTGTCATAGAAGTGAATATGCGAGTTCCCGGAAGCAGTGCAGAAGAAGATGGTGCGATCACTAGAACAAGAGTTTTATTTTCCTACTTGTTCGTGTGTCATTACACGACAAATACCGTGAAAACATCGACCATGCAGCGTGTATGCGATGCGATTTATCGACGTATTTATAAGAGGCATGCGATAGTGTGGTAACTCACTCCGCGCTAAGACTCACAACTGCTAACGAGTGCACCTGCACTTAAAGTGGCCTCTGGGATGACCAATCATGGGTGACGCCAATTCGCAATACCTGGCAGATGCGAGGAAGTGAGCATGCACCAGTCTGGCTCATCACCTTCCAAGGCCGACTCACAGAAAGATTGATCTAGTCGCTGTGACGATTCCCGGGCTGACACTCTAAACCCAGCGCCCTAGCAGCCGGAGTGAGCTCGTCCGAGAGTCAACTTAGTCCTTCATGGTCTCCACTTCTTCTGTACAGTATAAATTGTTCCTAATATTCTGACCTCCCATGTTTTTCCCATCTCCTAAGAAAACGGGCCCAAAGATCGCAGTTAGTAGGGTTTAACTCGCTTAAAGTCCTGTGTTATCGGGCGTACTAAGCCGCAGATCTTCCTTGCGTGAAAAAAAAATGTTTTTTCCGAAGTCTGGCCCTGTGAACTAAATGACCAGGACGTAAGCGCCATGCGCCCACGCGTCAGTGTGCCCAAGTTCACTCGAACTCAACATTGGTGCATAGAAACGTGCCGCCAATAAAAGGAATCCAACCACATGGCCATTCAGCACATCCCTCTCCAAAATCGTAGCCTAGAAGGTGGCCTACGAGCGTTCTTTGCAACGACTGCAACGACGCTTTCTTGGCGTAGCCCCTACGACACCCGCACCCCTTGGGGTCTGAGGCTTCTCTCCACGAGGCCTAGTGCAAATGAAGAGAGGACAATGCTATATGTGGCACTAGCTCACATGTGGCGCTTTAGCTCACCTTCTTCCTACTGACACTCTCTTTTCATAGAATTTGTGCGTATAAGAAAATTGAGAAGACTGTCAAACGAATAACCGCTGCACTGTCAACCAACTCACGCTGAAGCCTGTAGCCGACGCCCAAAATTGTTTAATCCGTTGTCCTTGTTCAAGGCCCACTGCCTCAAGGTCATCCGTTACCTCACTCAGCGCATTCAGACGCGCTGACCTGCAGGTACTTGACTGACTTCCACTCGGATCCATGCACGTGCCTCCAGGGAGTCGCGGCTGCCCAAGCGCCATTTGAACACACCCCTTTCCCCCAAGCCTCGGCCGACCCAGCCTACGCTACCAGAAAAGACAATCCTCAGGGGGAAACCACAGTAGACGCGTCTTCGTCGCGTTCCCACCCGCCCTCACGGCAGCTAAGGTCTGCTGCATCAATCTCCCTACGGTGGATCTATCTCACCTCCTCTCCGTCTGTGTTTTTGATGACGGAGCAGCCCCTCCCGAACATGCTGTTCCGACTCCTCCTCGCCGCCCGGATTTAGGCCAGTCCGGCGGGGCTCCTGATCCAACAAGGGCTACTAGCCAGCCAGACATCCCTCAGGTAATGTCGCACGCACCTATTGGAGAACACTTGAACCTGCTGTGAAATCCTACTCAAGCGACTACCATTATTTTCTCACTCTGTCTCAGGCCCGACCGGACGCAGTCAACACGTCCTGGCTTCGCCAACGACCATTTCCACCTGAGGCAGCAACTCGGAGTTCTGTATACAATAAAACCTTCCCACAGGTACCTTCGGTTTTTGGTCTTCTGATTGTAGTGCTGTAAGCACAACCACTACTTAGACTCTACATGCCCTATACTAAGCCGGCGGTAGACGTCGCAGTCCGCGATGGTCAAATGATTAATTTCAAAACGAGACTCAGATCACCTCTAAACCTCCCACTTTGATGGCTACGGTCGAACAGTGCGTGCTGGTCATCTAAAATTCAAACATAGACCACCAAAATATGCAGTAGTAGATGGTAGTTCTACGGTCGATGGTGTGTGTGCGTGTTTTCGCATCGCAGGCATTTTGTTTGATTTATGTGAGACGAAGAGGAGGCCAAGAATCACATATCCTCTGACGGAAGCGGAGCGAAATCAGGCTTTCTCTCCTATCCCACGTAAATATTATTGGTGCTATCTTGACTCTAGATTAGTGAAAAGCTGCTTACTGATACCATTGCCTGCTATCCTTGTCGACCAGCTGACTCCTTTTTATGGTAAGTACGGCAATGGTGGAGGCAAATGTGTGTATGAATTATTAAAAATACTATATTTACTATAACAAAATACGTGAGTATTTATGTCTAGAAAACGCGGCTGTTTTCAACAATCTATCCGTAGTATCATAATTTCGACTCCGACCCTTCAAATTTCGTTGAGTTCCCACTGCAGTTACACTAAAGATAGGAGAAGAACTCGAGAGCCCTGAGAGTCGTTTCTCGCTGCTTTCGCTGATGATAAGAGGGACTCCAACTCACCGGAAGTGTAAGCATGCGCATCAGCTGAGAGGGCACTTGACCGCTCTCCGATACGCCCCCCCCTCCCCGCGCGCGTGATCATCACTCAACCGACACGTTAGTTCGAGGGCTTCGATGAAAACAGCGTCCGTCCTTTACCTCCCGCCATGAATGCCTGCGTCACCAGTGTTGTGGATCCAAGGTTGCTAAGGTGGCGCGCGGTCGTCATGACAGCAAACTACAGATGTGGACCGAAGCCGTCTGGACCAGAAAGTACGCTTTGTTCGCCATTCGCTCACGCCTGCCACAGCGAGTAGTAGTCCACTGTATTTATGGTTGTAGGCAGTCTTTGAAGGCTCTATTGAAAAAAGTTTGCATAAAATATTCAACATAATATATGTTACTTTAAAATAGTGAGTAACATATACACATGCACGGTTTTGTTATCTGCATGTGTGACCAAAGCGTTCGTGTCTACTAACAATGCCTTCCTGTGCGTATGAACGATAGCTACTAAGTAAATATGCATCTAGGCTGCGTTTGAATGCACGTGTCGTGTTCGCCATTACGACTTCCTCTGGCAGTCTGTTCCAGGCACCGATGGCCCGCTGTGAAAACGAATGCCTGCGGACATCAAAAAGGGGTAAGGCTTCCGGCAGTTTGAGAGAATTTCCACAGAGGTCAGTTGATATGGCGAATGCAAAGGAGTCATCAAACTGCAGGGTACACTCCCAATTCCTCATGAGTCGGTACGTCTGTATGAGGTCACCTCAGATTTGACTGTGCTCCCAAATGCTGGGATCTCGAGTTTCTGCAAATCGTAAATGCGCCAGCGCGCAGCCGACTGAGATCCGCATAACGAATGACTTGTATAGGTAATCCCACTGCGCAAACGTTAAGTGAATAATCATACCCATAAATATAAAATAACATGTACCGCTTCGGATACCACCATTTCAAAACCTCATCCTTTATAAAACACTAATTTCAGCCCTGAGCGCAAAAGTCTAACCCTAACCCAAAAACCTGGCCTTAACCCTCACGCTAACACCAACTGTTAACCCCTCAATCCTAAACGTAAACGTAGCTCTAGAAACCTGATTCCAATCCTAAATCCGAGAGCCTAATTTCAAACACTAAACTCTAAAGATCCAAAGCCTAATCCCGGAACCCTACGCCTCATCTCATCTTATTGCGAAGCAAGCCGCAGTTCTTGAGAAGTGACCCAGTGGGCTTTTATGCTATACCCTCAACAAATTTCTCGCCACGTTTCTCTGGTGTCAGAGGAGTTTTTTTATTTTTACCTGAAGCTTCCTTTGGTAAGGAACACATATATACGCCTTCCCCGCAGGATATACTAAACAGTAACCAGCCCCCTCCCCTAACACTGACAGCTTTTCACCCAATTCCACGTAAATTATGCAGATAGAGTTTGTGGATTGTGGTTAGTGTTAGAACATGGGAATATTTACCCTTTCTGGGAGTGACCTCAAGGTGACCCGTATTATGTGAGCAGCATTTGTTTTCCATTTTGGCGAGGGGGAGTACACATAAGGTCTTCTGAAAGCGCCCACCCCAGCTAACCTTAACATATATCAATAAGAAGGGCGCCTGTGACCGATCGTTGGTTATCGGATGAAAAAGAATCGCCGCCTCCAGCATCCGGGCGTCCCGTGTCGCATAGACAGAAGTTTCAATCTTAAAATGCCCAAGCTTAATCTCCGCTCTGACATCTTTATGCAACGAGGTATTTAACAATGGAATAACCTCCCGCAATCCATCGTGGAGGCGAAGTCCCCATAGCTTTTAAAAAAAGCTTCGATAAGTATACATCTCCTCTATTGTCCCTCGACAGTATGAACTCGAACTAATACCACACAAACTCCAGATGAGAGTTATTTGTAAAAATAATGCTACTCGCAGTTTTTGAATACAATTTTATACGTGACAAGTTTTAAGGTGTGCGTGCATAAATGCACATGACCCACCGGTACGTAAAATATAGGATTTTTATTATTGATTGCCAGTTTACAATCAATGTTTTCAAAGGCATTGCCTACCACCCTCACCAAAAAAAACTTTAAAAACCTAGGGAACAGCCTATCGGTGTGCAAAAAAGGTTCCCGACCTCGCCTGTTGCAGGAACCCACTCCAACAGCACACAAACAATGCATCTGAGTGCGCCAGAATGCGCCAGAATGCCAGCAAACACCTGTGATCTATGAGAGCAAGAAGTTGTGAAGCAGCAGTGAATGAAAAAATATAAAAAGATCTTTTGAATCTAATGTCTCTCAAAAGGGGAACTGTTTATGTATAACCGATAAAGGAGTACAAAATGTTTCTGACCGGGGACTATTTAAGGGAAAGAAGAGGGAAATGTTCTGGCGATGAAGGAAGTTGAGATTCAAATGCATCATTGAAAACTGCAGCGTGGACATCTTGTACCGGGCTACCGGCGACGTTTGGCATCAAACTTTTTGCCAGCGGTCAGGGACGATCGCTTCCCAGGAGCCTCCTTTTTCACTGAAAGCGCAGGCTTCTAAAGGACGGAGAACAAACACGACCAAGTTGATTGTGGAGCAACAAAGTCCCGGTATAAAATGCCTCATAACCAAGGGGTTCGGAATTTAAGAATGCATGCTCCGACAGATAATCACGCAATGACTTAATATGACCATGCATGGGTATCTGCTGACAGATTTCTACTAGAAAAGAACTCATCACGGGTCACCTCCGAAGCACGTTATGTATTTGGACTGGATGAACTTGCAAGGAGGGCATCTTGCTCCGTCGGCCACCTTTAGTATGGAAATGCGAACATACCCGTGTTTCTTCCCTCCTTGTCACGTAGAATATACTTTCAAGATGTTTCGTGCAAAGATATAAAATGTTCGAGGAGAATCAAGGCAATTTGCTCTGTTATTACCTCCCGCAGACCACGCCTGCGTTCTTGTGAGCGTTGGCTTATAAAAGGACTCTAATATAAGTAAGAACTGGTAACTAAAACAATCTTGAGAAGAAGAAGACTCGAACGCGATCGAGTCTTCTTCTAAATTGCTTCCTGGGGCACGGACGTTCGCTTGTATTGGTAAAACAACAATAGCTAACTTGAAGTAAGGTCTGAGTAAGGGGGCTCCTTGGAAGAAAGTGGAAAACACTCCGACTTTTAAAATCCTGATTTGTACAATATTATGTTGCAAAACGCCGTAAAAAGTAACCATGGGTTTAACGCGCTCTTAATTTCGTGCAATTTGCCAGTTAACCTTTCGACCGCGAAATTGCCAAAGTTTCGCCTTAAAATACGGTAATATTTATAGGACAGCTCCTAAAGGCGTTGTCGCAATGAACGTCAAGAATTGAGGAAAAATCCTGACTACAACAAAGGCAAAATCCAAACAACAAATTCATTTTTCAGTTAGCATCTAAAGAGGACAGTAGCATTCACGTAAGTATAGAAAAACTGAAAACTATTGTATCTTCCCTCAGAAACTGTCTTGGATATTCGTCTGCTAAACATTATGGTAAATTATGTTGGAAGAGAAGGCTTATTAAACATATTTTCTTCTGTTAAGCAGGAGCATACTACTATTATGAGTATTTGTGTTAGAAGTCAGTTTAACGTGGCTGAGAAGGCAGTAAGCTGACGCATTTACCAGAGACAGTATTAGCTCAGTGTGTATTGTGTGTGTATTGGCTGGGAGTCAGACAGTGACGGCCTTTTCTGACCCCCTAGCGAGTTGACTGAGACAAGTGTGCGCGTGTTGAGTGACTATCGCACCAGCCATCTACAACCTCCCTCACCCCCCCGGTTTTATTGACTTTGTCTTTACACCGGAAACGGAGGTGGGAGTGGCGAGCGAGTGGGAAGATTCTCCGCGAATCTGCTTTAAGTCTTGTTTCATTCGCGGTAGTTCGCTGTGTTGTTTTAGCTTCTTGTAGCCTTCATGCAGCTTGCCTAGCGTGCCTCAGTTTCTGCTTCGGCTTGCTTCAGCATTTGCTCCGGCTTGTTGGAGCACGCGGTGCCCATGGTCGAAATCGACGGGAGAACTGTCGTCAAGGGGGTCAGATCGTGTTGCGGCGCGCGTAGCCGGGTTCACCGGTCGTATCAGCCACTGCTCCCAGTCACGCCTCAGCCTTTTTGACCTTTTCTTGACACCGGGCTCAGGTGGATGAGTGAAGAGAGAGTGTGGTAGATGCAGTGCAAGCCTACTAGCACCTGAAAATAGTTCACGCGTACGTCACTGTCCCCCCCCCCTGTTGTGGAGCATACGTTGGATATCGTCGAAATCGACGGTCGAACTATCACATGAGCCTGTCTGGCTGCCCCCGCTACTGAAAATGCAGCTCAAAGAAGAAGAGCCGGACAATGAAACATACCTTATCAGATGGAGGTGCCGGTTTGAGGGTGAAGAAGTTATCGATGCGGCCCTGTGTTGTTCCAGAACGCGCCTTCACAATCTTCTTCACGGCATTGCGGACACGATCTTCACTGAATCAAAATCAAAGGATGAAGTCATGACATCAGTAGAATAAACACAGATTGGAAAAATACTGTAAACTAGTCTAGATATTGAATTTTCATAGGATTCTACAGTTTGCACAAGGAAAGTTGTCAGGTTTTCAAACTGCAGCAGGATTTTATGAATATCACGTTTACAATTAACTTATGGAATTAAACTCTTGTAAAATACAAACTGACCATACTGTGCAAACAGTGCGATAGGGATTTTCATGACTTACTTGAAGCCATTTTTCGCACACATGAACTCAACAAGGCCTTCTTCATCAGGTTCCGTCCACTTCAACTACAGAGAAATAGGCAGAAGTTTTTAGACACAAACCAACGACGTAGTACGTCAGAACGCTTCTCACTAAAATCAATCTAAATTGTTCGAAACCTACGCAGATAGTATTGCTGGCAAATACAAGGGAGACTGGAATGACCGGTTCTGGTTGTTTAGCCGTCGCTAGTCACCCGAGGCTCGAACTCGCGGTCTTTAAATCAGAGACTAGACTAGGCTACTGGCCGCTACGGCTGCAGTCAGGGCCCGAGACCCAGGGCAGAGAGGGACCAGTGGGTTCCTCTGGCCGTCGGTGAACTTTTATCAATGAGTGCCGTCTGAAACTACCGCCAAGGTGCTAGGAATCGCAACTTCAAATTCTGACAGTTGACAGGGTAGTTTAGTCCTGCTGGGAACTGAGGTTCGGACTGCGCGTGCCTCCTTCCTATGTGGCGTTTATGGCCTTATCATCTACGTGAGATCTTAAGCTTCCGTTTGGCACATGTATACTGGAGGGGCGTGTCGTGTGTGACACGAGTAGACGGGATATCTGGTCCCTCTAGCAACTGCACCCACATTCACCACCCCCCCCCCCCCCCGGTCGCGTTGACTGTGTCCCCGCAAGGTGAGTGAGGAACGTTAGAGTGCAGAAGATGCTGCGCGATCCACCGATGTTACGCCCAATCCATGGACACAACAGTAGTAGAGGTTCAGAAGAAGAAGAAGCTTCTTCTTTTTCTTCGTCTGAACTGCTTCCTGGAACTCGGATATTCTCCTCTATTGGCAGAAGTAGAGGTCATCGCTTTTCACAGCCGAATTATCGTCATTGGTTCACGAAACCGCTAAGGGAGAATTCTAGGTGGGTTTGGGTTCATCGGTTTAAGTATTCAAAGACCCACCTCACTTCTTTCTGAAAGTCAACTTGATTGCCAATACAAGCGAAAATGCGAGGCCCAGGAAGTAATTGAGATTAAAAAAGATTCGGTCGCTGAGATCGCAGCGATCGAACCTCATTTTTCTCAGTCGACTTAATGCGTTCGATGGCTTCGGATGGAAGGGGGAGAAAACGGCAAGAAGGGTCATCTGCAATTTCTATGTGCGATTACGATGATCCACATATTGCTAAGATGCCTTTTAACTCAGGGGTGTGATTCTGCTCAGAGTCTATGATGAGTATCACACTTCCGGAGTCAAAAAGTTGTACAAAATGGCTACTTGTGAAAAGAACAGTTACTTTACGTTGTTTTATATGCTCTAGAATTCGAAAACATACAGAGAGGAAGAATTTGAAAAGCTCACCTCAATCTGTTCTGGATCTGTTATCTCGGGATTTACGAAGAGACTGGCGGCCTGCTTGTAGATCCAGCCCTCGGGTACGACGTACTTGGACTTGTCTATCGACTCCAGAGAGGCCTCAATGGAGCCCAGACGCTGGATGAGGTCAACTGCCTTCTTTGGACCCACACCGCGAATTGTGTCGCAGTAATCACATCCCAGGAGGATACAAAGATCGATGAATTGGCTCATGCTGAAGTTGAGGGAGTCAAGAATTGTCTGCAGACGGAATTCCTGGATGGGCATTTTCCTAAAAGGAAGCAATTCACAAAGATGATAACTTTATGTTTTGGTGCGGAAGATGTTAGGAGACTAGCTTAACCGAATGCCAGCAACCTTGCAGGCTCTCCTGGGGCGTTGTGCCGATGGCTGACTGCCACAATGATTCCTTTTTCAGTGCGAACTACCTCCAAGGTCATACATATGCCCTCGCTGGTGACTGTGTCTACGCGGTGACCTTAATCCTCTGGACAACTGGCACACGCACGCGAGCCCACCCGCGTGCCAAACTGGTCGCGGTTCCTCAATGGTCACTTAGGTACCTTACACGGCAGGTGACCGTATCCCGACGTGCCCAATTATGCCACAAGCGAATGCGCTTGGCAATCGCCTGTAAGCTAATATCACCTCTCAGACAGTGAGTTGCAACACGGACTGCAAGGACACCGTCACTCTGTCTCATTGCCTGGCTTCGCCCTGAGACGGGACATTTAGCGCGTTGGCTTTACGCTAGCGGCAACAAACCCTCCCCCAGTTGGATTCCACTTTTACGTCCTCGTTATGTAACCCCTCGGGGATTCCAAAGGGCATAATTAGACGGTGACACAGCTAGATGCCACCGTTACAACAGAAGTCACTCTGAGATAGATGTTGGATGCACAAAGATACAAAAATCAACCAACTAGCTGTAAAGTGGGGAAAAGCCAAACCAGAAAATACTTAGCGTTTGTTAGTTAGAATGGATTGGTCACTGGTGGAACGCGAAAATGGACAAATAACGCTAAAATTAACCCTAAAATTAACCCCAACGTGCCCCTTGAACTTAAACGCAAAGCCACCTATAGTATGGGGATACGTATCCCCGTATTCGCCCCAACAACGCGCTTAAAATCCTTTTCAGACCATCCGCAATAGCGGAATGGTGGTGAAATTGATTTTTTGTGGGTGGGATAAAATGGCGATATTTCAGAGTCTAAAACTCGCAAACATAATTTTCCTATTTTACACGCTCTTTTGGTTTAATTTCACCAACAAGAGGATGTCCGCGACGTATGAGGTCTACCAATCGTAAAAAAATAATGACAATATTTTATTTCTCCAGCTGCACAATAATTGGATTTAATCTGTTCACACAAGTGACCAGTTGTAGCAATAATTAACCACAAAATTGTCACAGTTGAATATTTCAAATCACCATTTGCACCTTATTCACAGACTGCGCAGGCCTTAGAAATTTAACGACAACTCTGCCGAAAAGGGTTGCTAGTGTAATAAGTACGCCACAGAGAAAACAGGAAAAGTAAGAGGAGCAAAGCCGATATAACCATAAATTAGCATAAACCATAGGTTTAAAAGAGAACTTTAAGGCCAGTCAACAGAAAGCAAGATGCATGAACGACGCACTGGACAGAGGACGTTTGTGAGTACAAATGTTCCAACAGAGAATTGAAAACTGTATTCAAATTAATTCAACCTACCGAACTTAAATAAGTAGCAATTACACGTGCGCGCAATTGGGGGAGGGTTAACAAAACACTTGTCCATTTATCTATTAAAAGGATAAGAAGTCCAAAATATGAGGCCCATCTTGCGGTAAGCTTCTAAATGCAGTCCAGCGCAACCTCGGAACCCTTTAAGGCTGTACCAAAAAAGTTGACGAGGACACTTACCTTCGCTGACTGACATATCTTGAAATTATTTCGTTCGATGAGAACCCTACCTAAGTAAATCATTTTACCCCAAAAAAAATCGGAATTTCTGCTAGTATTTCATGAGATAGGCTAGCTGATGTACATAATCCTTGACTGACCCTCAAACACGTTTTCTGCTATTCATAAAGTAGTGTGGTAGATACGAACATGGTTACCTGTGTGCTTCTCAGGTACTTTACTGATGGCAGATTTTTTGTAAATCAACGTGTGTCCCGACACCGTATATGAAATTTTAAGACGCCTATAAGACGTTATTTGCTGTGCATCTGATTTTACAACCATGCAAAGCCACTGAAAACAAATACGCACAGGCTGCTTAAGTACTGATTACTTGGACGGCCGGAAACGTGCTAATGCGCAATATGTTGCGTGTAAGTTGCGTATGAAACCACAGGCAGTTAACACTTTAAACTCTGCGGCCTATCGGAATGATTATATTATAAGCTTATATGTTTAGGACCAGTGGCAGTCAGTAGGACCAGCACGTGATCCGCAACAGCTTATTTATTAGACTCCAGAGCTTGCAACTCCGTTGGTTGTTCCCTGTTTCGGAGACAGCCCGCAACTGTACTACCAGACGAGCCATTTTTGTCGGGGACTCCACAAACAGGAATTTAGGGAGCAGCCCTATTTATTAATTCCTCTGTGTGGTATAATTTCTGCGGTTTGATGAAGATGTGGATTTAAACAACGGTTCGAATTAAGACGGCGGTTGAAACTTGGCTCCAACATTTTGTCCTTCGACGCAGCCGACGGTAGCAAAGGATCGATTTGTTATCGCTGTACGCCTTTCTCGTGAAAAGCAAGCACAGCACTCCAACGGTTCGAGCCGAAGTCCAATATGCTTGTCTGACTTTTTTTTCTCCTGTGTCACAACCCTCCCATCCCGTATAACTCTTATTACCGCCGGTCTCGTATTACAGAATTCTAAGAGCGTGGTTTTCGCAGGAAGCCCCATGATAGACTGCTACCTCTGATACCACTGCCAACAAGCGTCACCATGACGTAATGATAAGTGTACTCCCTACTGCGTGCACTTCTGGCAGTTGGTGGCCCTTCACATTTGGCTTTATTTCCTTTTTTAGCAGACCAGCGCCCTGCTTACATGAAGCAAATTGAATTAATTCACAGCGCGACAAAGCCATTCCTCTCAAAGGCAATAACCCAACAGGGTTTCACAGCTCACCTGGCCTCGCTGAAGGTCAGGTGACGCAGAAGGACGGGAGCTCCAAAGGCTAGCGCATCCATGTCCTCGGTGCCCACGGCGTAAACTTTGCCGGCCTTTGCCAGAGCAGAACACTGCGCCTCTGCCTCGCCTGGAGCCTAAAATATAGAGAAAAAATGCACATCCTTGTGTGAATGGACATGAGGATGGAACCGCTGTGGTCTGCGCAAGCAGACAAACACTAGGTGGACCGGCCTTAGACTACAATTCGACCGTAGACAGTAGACAGGAACGATGACTTGGCCGTGAAGAAGACTGTAGTGGTTCTATATTTGCGCTATATATATGCACTCACTGTCCCCATCCGCCTGGACCTGATGTCATGACGAGGTCACGAAGACCAGAGACGGAGAGGGTACAGCCCGTTAAAGGGGGAGTGTGCTGGTGGATCCACTGGTATGCGCATTTGGACAAACAATGGGTCGGCAGTCGGTCTCATACAAGCTCTCCCACAGCCTCGGGCGGTTTCATTATGGGCGATTATGGTCTCAGGCCCCATCCCGTGGTCGTCGTGGAATCTTGTCGTCCTCAGCCGCCCAAAGGCCTACCTGAATCATGACTCGCATGCCAGGTGTTGGTTCGAGCAGTTTAATAGAGGGGTACTGTCCTGGATTACTGCAACCTGAAGACAGGTGTCTCCATTCACCCTTCCAGACCAAAGTTCCAGGATTGTGCGCGCAGCCATGATGACAGACAAGAGGCGCCATATAATCCTACTGAAGCCTGTGATCAACTGCCAGACTACCGATATGCAGCTCGGTCATCAAGTAATGCCGCTGTACTTTTTGGTAGGAGCCTCTTCCCTTCTTTTCTTCTCAGCTAACCTTCACTGAAGGTCGTTTCACTAGTCGCCCAACCCCTAGATTTGTGGGAGAATCCGTCACAACGACTGTGGGCAACGTGTCGACAGAGAGAAAGGTCAAATGACAAACTGAAAGCCACGACCACATCTGTGAATTTCTTTGATTGCTACAGACAGACAACGAATCAGTGTAATTTTTTCATGTGCGCGGGCCGCGATCCATAGGCTAAACGCTAGGCAAAAAGGTGGGCCACACGAGGGGTAACGATCGGTATCTAATTAATTCAATGGACCCAGCCGTGTCAAATTCAGCAACCTAGGTAGGATTCGAAACCATGTCCGCAGGAGAAGGCTCGAGCACAGTCAACGCTCAAGCCAACTGAGCTATGGAGGCCCCACCGAGCCCACCGAAGTTTTTACAATTGGATCATTTAAATTATTCAAGTCTGCTAACCCCCTCCTAATAAATAAGTCATCTGGTGGATTTTAGACTGATTGCTAAGGATATCCTGCTTGGGTAGTCAGCTTAATGTCACAGTTTACTGCCCATAACAAGGACGATATTGTCTCACGCATCGATGCTGCTCGCTGGGTTTTCTCAATCTTTCGAAAGCGTCTATGAATCCGACGCGACATCTCCATTGCCACGAAGATTCGTGTATACCGTGCATCCATCCGGTTAGTCCTCCTCTTTGGATGTGAATGCTGGGCTGTGCACGCTGAATGCGAGCGAATACTGGAGGTCTTTGACCCCCGATACCTGAGGATCATCCTGCGAGTTAAGTATACCGACTTCATCTCGAATTAGACAGTCCGCACCCGCTGCGATCGTATCGCAAGAATATCGCAGGCCATTCAAGAAAGGCAACTGAGGTGGTTTGGGAACGTTCTCCTTCGGCCACCCTACGAGCTTAGCTATGCTGCCCTCGATCCAGCGCCGCAGCCGAACTGGAGGCATCTAAGAGGAAGGCAACCGAAGACTTGGCTCGACACCGTCCGTCAAGGTATGGAAGCAGTTCTTGGACCTTCTATTTTCGTTGGAGCTCTCCAGATCCGCTACCACTGATCGTCACGCATGGAGAGGTACCGGCTGTGACATCATTGAGCCGGCTAGAGCAAGCATGATCACAGCCGTAACAAGTAGGAGTACATAAGTTCATTCCATACGTTGCAGTAGGCTGGGCGGATAAATTGACCCTGGTTGTGTGATTTTATTCACAGCTGCGGTGGGGTCTCAATAGCTCAGTTGGCTGGAGCGTTGACTGTTCTCAAGCCTTTCCTTGCTGGCGTGGGTTCGAATCCCGCCAAAGCCTCAGAGTTATTTACAACTGAATCATTCAAATCGGCCAAACCCCTGATCTGCGCATGTCTCAGACTTGTTTACGATTACCTATGACTAAGGATTCCCGACGGAATCCGAAAGGTTAGGACAATAAAACTCTTGTTCCAGTGATCGCTTTTTCTTCTGAATCAAATTACTTTTTTATAAATAGCAGATACTGGGTTGAAGGTAAGGGAGAACATGCAAAGTGAAGATTTGTAAAAGCTTAGAGGATGGCGGTGATTCCGCTCCTACGCAGTATGTTTTAGTCACTGTGGTGTTAATACTAATCTGACACTCGTTCACCCCCTTTTCGCTCATTCTTGTTGATTAACATTCACCCCTGCCTCCCTACGAACGCTTGATGTTTGCCTATATAATCCTTACCGCTCTTTATTCCTTTTTAGTTCGTGTGCGACAATTATAAGATGAGTAAAGCCCAATTCTAGGGTACTCGACTTCTCATTCTTCTCGACTATTCGACTATTGTGTACTAAATAACGCGACTATCTCCCAATCACGACAATTTACTCATCTTATAATTCAGAATGGACCGACTCCTCAAACCAGAACGATTTGATGTGGATCCGAATGCTCCGGACGCTTGCAAACAATGGAATCACTGGTTCTGCACATTCGAGAACTTTATGACAACTATCGAAAGCTTAAAGCCAAACAAATTGAGTGTCCTGACCAACTACGTCTCTCCGACCGTTTGGGAGTACATCAACGAATGCACCGCTTACGAAGATGCAATTAAGGCGCTGAAGGAGTTATATTCAACACCTAAAAACGAGGTCTTCGCCCGCCACCTTCTGGCGACCTGTAAACAAGAGGGTGGACAAACTCTCGATCAGTTTGCTCAGAAACTGAAGTCTCTGGCTAAAGACTGTGAGTTCAAAGCAGTTACTGCACAACAAAACCGGGATGACGCCATAAGAGATGCCTTTATTAGTGGTCTCTTATCTAACCAAATTCGACAAAGACTGCTGGAACAGAAAACCCTGGATTTTCAAACAGCGTTCGATCGAGCAAGATCTCTGGAATTGGCCGAAAAACAGTCTTTATCCTATCAAAATCCTCCAACAACCTCATTCACTGTCACCACTGAGGTGTGCGAAACTCCGTGCAGTCCTAACAAATCTGCGGACATCACGGCTTCCAGTTCGTCGTACAATAAATGTTTCTTTTGTGAGTATGACAAACACCCTCGTTTGAAGTGCCCCGCACGCAACGTGTTGTGTAAAGGATGCGGCAAAAAGGGACACTTCCAAAAGGTTTGTATGACATCGCGAAACAGAAGGATCCTTTCCTCTACCCACCCCACTATTTCCGCCATCGCATCGGCTACTGCACCAGACTGCCTTTCAAGCGCAGTAGTTGTACTACAGATCAATGGGGCTTACTTCGAAGCCTTAATAGACACAGGTAGCTCGGAGAGCTACGTCTCGTCCTCGGTAGTACTCAAAAATAATTGGAAAATCCACCACTCTCGCACCAAAATATCTATGGCTACTACCGCTCTAACGAGCGCCACACAGGGACATGTTTTCGTCTCCATTAAATACAAAGGTGTCGTCTACGAAAAGTTCAGACTATCGATCTTGCCAAGTTTATGTGCCGACATATTACTTGGCCATGACTTTCTTCGCTTACATAGAAGCGTCGAAATTCCTTTTGGTGGACCTAAACCTACATTCTCACCCTGTTCTGTTGCTTCCGCCTGCGTCGAACCTCCCTGCTTATTTCCTAATCTAACCCCGGACTGTAAGCCTATCGCAACAAAATCTCGTCGACACACTAACGTTGATGAAAGGTTTATTCAGGAAGAAATTCGTCATTTTTTGGCTGATAGAGTAATTGAGCCTTCTTCCTCCCCCTGGCGAGCCCAAGTCCTGGTGGTAGCCACTGAAAATCACAAAAGGCGAATGGTTGTTGATTATAGCCAGACGATCAACAAATACACTCTACTCGATGCCTATCCATCTCCCAAGATAGACGAAATGATTGAAAATATTGCCAACTACGACACCTATAGCACTCTTGATCTCAAGAGCGCGTATCACCAGATACCTATCCGGGCAGACGAAAGACCATACACTGCCTTCGAAGCTTGTGGACGTTTGTATCAATTTTGTCGAATCCCGTTTGGGGTCACCAACGGAGTTGCCTGTTTCCAACGAACCATTGATGATATAATTACACGCGAACACCTTAAGGATGTATTTGTTTATGTGGACAATATCACCATTTGTGGAAACGGCATCACAGAACACAATTCAAACCTTCAAAAATTCCTCGACATTGCCACAAAATATGGACTCACTTTCAATGAAGCAAAAAGCGTCATCGCTTCTCATAAAATAAAGCTTCGTGGTTACGATGTGTCCAAAGGTAACATCAGACCGGATCCAGATCGTCTGAAACCCTTGCGTGAGATGGCTGCTCCAAACGATAGAAAGTCACAGCAACGAGCCGTTGGATTGTTCGCTTACTATTCGCAGTGGATATCCCACTTTTCAGATAAGACCCATCTGCTTATCCACAACAAAACTTTTCCTCTACCACCAGAAGTACTTGAAACATTTGAAGCACTTAAGGAAGAACTTGCAAAAGCCACGATTGCTACCGTCCAATATAATATCCCATTGGTTGTTGAGACTGACGCATCAGACGTCGCCATTGCTGCCACACTGAATCAGAATGGTCGACCAGTAACATTTTTTTCGCGTAGTTTATCACCAAACGAGCGACACCATTCTGTGGTCGAGAAAGAAGCGTATGCCGTAGTGGAATCCATGCGTAAATGGAAACATTTTCTTCTATGCAATCATTTTAAACTAATTACAGATCAACGTTCTGTTGCTTTTATCTATGGTAATCAACAAAAAGGGAAGGTGAAGAATGAAAAGATTGAACGCTGGAGATTTGAATTATCGCCATTCAAGTTTGACATTATTTACAGACCTGGCAAAGAAAACCGTGCAGCTGATACCCTTTCCCGTAGTTGTTGTGGCGCCATGCTAACGGATGTCAATCTGAAGGAACTACACGCATCTCTGTGCCATCCTGGGATCTCTCGGTTATCACACTTTGTCCGGGCTAGAAATCTACCCTTTTCGATGGAAGAGATTCGTAATGTTGTTACAAGATGTCCAACGTGTTGTGAAGTCAAACCCCGTTTCTTCAAAACACAAGGTCAGCTAATAAAGGCCACTCAACCCTTCGAGCGGCTGTTACTCGACTTTAAGGGTCCACTTCCGTCTGTGACCCGCAATCGTTATCTGCTGACGATTATTGATGAATACTCCCGTTTCCCGTTTGGATTCGCCTGTTCCGATCAATCTGCAGAAACCATTATTAAATGTTTATGCCAACTCTTTGCCATCTTCGGAACTCCTTCATACGTACACACCGATCGAGGATCCTCATTTATGTCGAACGACGTACAACAATTTCTCCATAATAGGGGGGTGGCGACGAGTAGGACAACTCCGTATAATCCCCAAGTAAACGGACAAGTTGAACGTCTGAACCAAACTTTGTTGAAGACCATTCTGCTTGCTTTGAAATCTAGAAATTTGCATGTAACACACTGGGTATCCGTCCTCTTGGACGCTCTTCACTCCATCAGATCACTTTTATGTACCGCCACTAACGTGACGCGACATGAAAGAATGTTTGCCTATAATCGGAGATCAACCACTGGAACCACTCTTCCTATGTGGCTCTCTTCCCCTGGTCGAGTCCTATTGAAGAAGAGTAACCAACAGTCCAAATATGACCCGCTCAGTGAGGAAGTTGATCTACTCCAGTGCAACCCTCAGTACGCTCATATACGATTCGACGATGGCAGAGAAGAGACAGTATCTGTTCGACTACTTGCTCCTAGAGGTGAAAAGGATCTCAGTGATCATCATCAGGAGACATCCACTCTCTTAGTCGAAAATTTCGTTCCACCTCCGCCTCACCAATCACCCAAGGCCGAACTGGAAAACAACACCGCCTGTACTGACAACCAAGGCGTAACAACGCCTGATCATGGCCATAATGAAGACGACCCACATGAGCATAACCTGGAGACGTTAATAAAACAACAACAACGTGTCCATCCATACTGCCTTCGCAACCGAGATGCTTAGGATTTATCCCGCTCAAACTCTAGAGTAGATTTGTGAACATTATGCCCCTTTTTTGTTGGCCGGGGAGAATGTGGTGTTAATACTAATCTGACACTCGTTCACCCCCTTTTCGCTCATTCTTGTTGATGAACATTCACCCCTGCCTCCCTACGAACGCTTGATGTTTGCCTATATAATCCTTACCGCTCTTTATTCCTTTTTAGTTCGTGTACGACAATTATAAGATGAGTAAAGCCCAATTCTAGGGTACTCGACTTCTCGTTCTTCTCGACTATTTGGCTATTGTGTACTAAATAACGCGACTGTCTCCCAATCACGACAGTCACTTTGGAAAACTGTCAACCGTTAATCGGGATAGGTGCTTCACCCCTTACTAGGCATTCAACCCGACTATAGCTCAACTTAACCCTCTTGATGAATATGCTGGCTGATTCGGCAACCAGCCGAGTCTGTCCATTCGCTTATTTCCTGGCTACCTGGTAGGTTCAAAAGTGACGACTTGTAAAACGGTCCTCAGAAATGACTGGATATAAAATAAACTGAACTTTACTTGTGATTAATAAGCTTTTGCTGTCAGTAGCGGGAGGCTAAGGTAGCCCACACTGATATCCCTATAAAATTATAGAAGCTGGTGACCGCAGCATAGTATGGGGATCTTGAACCAGTGCTAAATAGATACCCCTTGTAAAAATTTTCCTTTCATTAGATTTCACAAAATAAGTTTTCAAGAAAACACCCACGCTAAAATGTTCGTTACCTCAAAAAAACTAGCCACAAACAGACCCCTTTTGATGCAATCTCGCGTTTGATGTTTGGAGATATTTCTTGCAACCATTTTAAAGAATATCACTATATCCCGCGTATGACATTCAAATGATGTAAAAAAACTTAGTATACAGGCGTCGGATTCTGAACTGGGTACGAAGTCCACATCGTACGCGTCATTTAAAAAAGGCAGAAGACGAGACATACCTGAACAACTGGAACACCCATTAATTTGAGAAGCGTCTTGCAGTCTTCGTTGTGCTGAGGTGTTACCTTCACGAGACGACGGGAAAACTTTTCTATAGCTTCAACGTCTCCCAATTCCTCAGCTTTGTTCAACTCTTTCTGTGACTCCTCGCGACGTTCGGTTCGTTTTGCCAATTCGCCACCTTTGAGATTGGGTGGTTTGCCGTCAAAAACGTAAACTGGCTTTAAACCATTCTCAATCATACGAATTGTTCGATAAAACATTCCCATTATGTGGCTGAAACAAAATACAATAGGAAATGTTAAATGGTTTTAAAGATAAAGCCTGTGATAACAAATAGTCGCATGGTAGATCCAATATAGGCGTTTAAGCTAATTTTTCACGGATGAATAGCTCGAACCCTTAAGTGCTCAGAGGTCACGAAAATTTGGAGGAAGCTAGAGCTGTTCAAGATGTTTGAGTGAATGACCGGGTTTTACAAGCCAGGTGGCATGTTTGCCCCTATCAAACTTGGCTTATTTCACGTCTTATTGCACAGTACACTGGATACCATCCATATATGCAAAAGCCGATAGCGATTGCAAAAAAGGTCCTGAAATCCTTACTACCTTGTTCTTTACAATCAGCTTATAATTGCGTTGGGGTGCGAATAAATTTTTTTGGCCCTGGAAAAGCGAGACCGAAAATTCGTTACGAAACCTCGCCTTTCTCTCCTCTGTAATACAGAGATTATTTCCACATTAAAACATACATACGCAACCTAATTATGGATTTTTAAGAGGTACCAGCATGCGCCAGGTGTGACCGTATATTCCCATAACACAAATGAGGTTGGGTCCCTGCGAAGCCATCACAGTCATCCAAATAAGAATTTTCAGCTCCGTCTTACCTGCCCATACTGTCCCCGCACATACAGCATCGTATACAAAAGAACTAGAACACTCAAATAAATTTAGCCATAAATTACAAACAAGATTTTTATTTGGTGCGTGTAACTTAGTACTATTCACAGATGGCATGGCGCCGTAAAGGGAGAAGTTGAAGAATTTCTCAAAATTCGGCGCCCTAATGTTTTGTGAGCTTCGATTTTATAAGTGCGCATTGGGCTGCCAAACGACGTGCACAATGCATTACGTTCACAATCATAGGTTTAGACTGGGTTTTTGGCATAATAAGAGTCAGCACACCCTAGCATGCACTACACAGTCCTTTCCTCTGGAATGGCTAGCCACGCAACTTCGTCGACTAGTGCCTACGCGAACGAGACCGAGTCAAACAGACCCCAAATTTTAGCGAACTCTCTGATACGGTGAGGATGTCTCAGAAACCATCAGCTGCCTTCTCATACCCCGTTTGGGGTTAGAGTAGCACACGGACCAGAGGCAACCATAAGAAGGCAGGAAATGAAACCAGAAGACCAACTGCCACGGCAAGAAACTTATGTGGCCCTTTACCGGTCTACTGCAGCTGTGGACAAAGCAACTGTGTCGGAGAAAGTTGAAAACTACTATGGCTGCGGATGACCGATCATGCAGTTGAAGTAAACAGTTTTAAGGTATTATCAACCCTAATTGAAAGAAAATACGATTCAAAACTCGAACCTCAGGCTGCAGTCCCTGCTGAATAGTTATTGTTGGCTGCACGTTAGGTACTCTAACCGCATGATAATTCGACCATCGACTCTAGCTACGTTCACCGTATGTCCTGCGATAAGGGGACGGTACCCTGATGGCACCTTCCTAGGAGATTCACTCCTGGGCAGCTTACATGCAGCGCTTTGTGGCATTCTGTACGGCGATTGAGGGAAGTACACTCTGCGAATCAGGCCCAGGAAGAGAGGCCTTGCTATATTGGAGTGAACTACAATTTTTTTAGATTCACTCGCGAAATTTGCTATTGAGGTAGGACATACGCCGTGATGGAATACACACAGGTAGGAGAAAAGCCTACGCCAACTTGCGTTATACCAAGTAAGAGGAAACAGTGTCAGTTAATAATATAAATGTAATGAGACAGATAACGAATAGAGTGATCAAAAGCAATCAACCAGAAAAAATGCACCTACCTTGTTGACTCCCCTGCATCATTCGTTAATGTATTACCCTCCTGTCGCACGGCTACCAAAAATTGATACATAGACATGGAGGCATCTACAGCTATTTTTCGACCAAAATATGCTTTTATTTCATTATTTTTTATGGCTTTTGGAGCATGATCGCCAATAACTTTACTAAGTTGGTGAATTCCCATAATGTAATAGCTGTAAATCGATTGGTCAATTCGATTTTTCAAAAGGTTTGGCTGTGGTATGGTGGGTTTAAAGTATGCTTGATTACCTTCAGAGTCATAAGCAAGAACGCAGGGATCATTCGGAAAACGGCATTCTTGAATATATTAAAACCATTTCTTTTAAGTTTTACATCGAAAACATCCTAGAAATTCCAACCTTTAAAAGGGCTTGCAGACCTGCTGCAAGGGCATCGTGAAACACTATGCATAGAACTGGCTTCTTACGTTGAAACCAACAGAAGTAAGCCCTCTGCACAATATTGCCTCTATAAGAGAAGAGTTAGTGTCCTGAAAAAACATTATGGAATATATCTGCGACACGGAAATTCCATGAAAAATACGCTTCAATTATTCATGGTATTATGTTTCGAGACGAAGTGGTTTTGTAGGATTAAAAAGCTTCGAACGATTTAAATCTCTCGGTTTGGGGGAGATTCCAGCAAAATTGTTCGTCAAACTTACTAGATAGCTGGCAAAACCACCATTTCTTATGGGCCAACGTCCTTTCGCCGCTGGAGGACTTCCCATACGTTTGCCTATCTTTCCCTTGATAAAAATTTAATTGATTCGAACTGAAGACTGGAAACCACCCCACGGTACACAGCTTTAGAAAAGTGGCACACGTGCACTTGCGAAAAAGTACAGTTACACTTGTCTGCACTCGTTATTCTGCAAGTTTATCGTTACAAATTTGCCACAAATCAAGATGTTTGCTGTCCAGTTACTCCTTGTTTTCATCTCCGAAAGAGAACACATTAGCAAGGATGCATGAATAGAGGTCGATAACCATATGTAGAGCGGTGTATTGAGGGTAAGTAAAGCATTTTAAAATATGCCCAAGATCGGACGAATCTAGTGTCCCCAAGCAGGTAGCGATTAGCCCGAACTGCACGTGAGTGTGTCCGTTTGAATGGCTCATAACAGTTATAAAGAGCATCATCATATTATGAGGAAACTTTTGTCTTATTCACCATGTGGCGTCCTTAATGAAGCTCGTGTGTAACGAACTTTATTCAAAATATGCTGCGTTTGTTACCCACATTTGCTTCCTGAACTGTTTTCACTTGTTGCAATATTGATCCTATTGACGATTTTATTGGTGAGCCCAATGGGCCTGAAATATACAACTTATCATTATCATTGCTACTACTGCTAACTGCAGTCATAATTGCAACATCCGCGCTCTCAGTTTACGATTTGGCGCCAATTTTAGCTCCGCCACCGAAATATTTTAGGACAATCCCCCATAAAAAAACCTCCACCACAGGCGGTGACAGCTAACCTCTTGCATCCTCCTCATCTAAACGCTCTTTTTGTTTGCTTCCAGAAAGAGCTTTCTTTGGAATAACTTATCGATTGAAATGAGGTTGTACACGAGTCTATCTTCTTTCAAGCGAAGACTGCACATTTATCTTCACACTGTTTCCATTACCCTTTTACTCCCCTCATCTTTTCTAAGCAGCTTTCTCCCTGATTCGGAGAAAAGACAATTGGGAATTTAGGAGATCCATTTAGGACTATTTTTCTCTGCCTCATGTCCCCCGGGCACCTAGATGCCTCCGTAAACCACCAGTTATTTTGACGATGGAAGCCTTTTGGACGTACTCTGTCGATACTGCTCCCATTTTGTCGGCTACTTACCATCATTAGTGTTTTTATGCTGGCTCCTAAGATGTCGAGGCCCTACGTCGACGGATGCTTTTTCGTAAAATTTTCATGTTTTGCATATAAGCGAACACGAGCGATTTAAACACATATTTAATTATCCATTCGTCCACTCTATAACTCTTGCTTTTTTTCCTAAGCAGTTTTGGGATTTGGGATTTATATTTGTTAGCGCCAGAAGGGCACTCTCCATACATTCCTACACGTTGTTGAATATGGAGGCATGTTGAATTCTGTCTCCATTTTCATTGTGGGAGTTTTCTGACTGCCTACTCTCGTGTTCATAATTAATTGCAAAAAAATCACCAAATATTGTCCTAAAAGGAAAATTTATGCAGACATTAATAAAAATTTGTACATTTTATCTGCGCACATCGTCGTAATTCTTTAAGAAATTAAGTTTGTAGAGATAGTGCCTTCCTGGCGTGGGAATGTACCAATTCCCACGGTTACTCTGTAGGAGACGTCTAATAGATAAATAGTCCGCGCAAGCAGCCGCGCGCAGAGCAGGCTATCAATCGGCCTACTGGCAGCGAACCAACTCGCAGTTACATGAATTGATTATTCAAAATTAAGCTGAATGTCAGCCACCGAGTCCCAGTCAATCGCGTTGGTAGCCAAAAGCTGATTGGTTCGATGGACCTTGCTTACACTTGTTCGTTGTCCTAAATCTGTTGTACCTTTAAGACTTAACGACTTGCACCGACATGCTGTAACGTGCTTGTTTGAATAAACGCACTCTCTCTTTGACCGACTGGGCTTCTCTCTGCCTTTCTCTTACGGGCGTCTTGCTTTGGCGTTCGTATTGATGAAAAGTACCAGGCGTGGGTCATAAGAATTTCTAATTCAAAATAACAGGTTGTGGGAGCCCTTCAGGCCCAAATCATCTGCATCGGCACTTGGTATGTGAGAACTCCATCTGCCACGTGGAACTCTCACGGTAGTTAAATCACGGTTGTGGACTGACGCAGTAAGAACGGCCGTGCTCGGAACCCCAGCCTGCTGACATGCATTAGCGTCTCTTAACGACGTATAGCAACCTGAAGACTGGCTTTTCCTGGGTTTCACCAATGGTGAATCGACGCTGGAACACTAAGTCTACCCTCTTTAAACTTCATTATTGAACTTTATCATGGCGTTTTCTGTACTCGCACCACTAAAAATGTTTGCTAGTAATCAGCATTATAATTTTTCATATCAACAGTAACTAAGACCTTTAAGACAAAATCAGCTTTGTTAATTGCTAATCCTCGTTGATCGTAGTACTATCGTTCTCCTTGTCGTTATTTTTACCAGTTCTAGTACCCGCAGTCACAATCCCAATAGTCGCACCTTCGCCTAGCTTCTTAGCACCAACATAAGCTTCTCCATCAAAAGCCTTTTTATTCCCGAAAAGTCCTCTGCTGAGTGGTAAGCTGTATTATCTTTCTCGTTTTTCGTTCCCCTTCTTGTCTTCTCTTTCGTCTTTCTTTCTTTATTATTTCCCTCTTTCTTCTTCTTCTTCTTCCTCTTCTCTTCTTACCTTGCACAACCTGCTCTACAATACTAAAATTCGGTTTGTTTTTCTTTTTAGCTCATCCGACCTCAAGCGACCGATCAGCTAGGCGATGGCCTATTACTGGTGGTGGGAAAGAGAGAGAAGGATCGATCCTCAGCTCCCGCCGTTCCTCACTAAAAACAACCTGATGCGCTTGAAACTATCACGGCGCGCTAAAAGCTGTGACTCAGAAGATTGCGAACTGACGCGATAATTCATACACCACAGTCAGTTTAGTGTGCCTTGTTGTGTTAATTGGCTCACTGCAAACTGAGGGTCAGACCAAAATGACTCCTTCTTACTGTGGCCTTTATGGCGCTCCCGCGCACGCGGGAGCTTACATAGCAAGGTGGCGTTTTTGTGGCGCGTGGTGGATATTTGCACACACCACCTGCACCCTCCTCCATCTTGTTTGCTGAAGCTCATGGTGAACTTCGTCCGGAGCGAGGGCCGAACTGTCGGTTTCCACAACGCCCTCGACAGTGTTCCACACCAGCGTCTCATGTACAGGTTGAGAAGGATGGGCATCCGAGACGAACTTCTGGTGCAAGTCAAGATTTTTTCGTAAGTCGTTCTCAAGATGTAAAGCACATCAACACTCAAGATGCACAGTCATAAACAGTAAGGTCCCACAAAGTGCAGCGATCGGACTGACACTCGTCCTCTTACCTGCGCATGTCTCAGACTGTTCTACTATTACCTATGATTAAGGATTCCCGAGGAAATCCAAAACGGTAGGATCAAAAAATTCTTCTTCCAGTGATTGCCCTTCTTCTTTTGGTCCTCGGTTTTTGTTGTTTACTGGCGGTGAAAAGGGTTTGGACTGTCAGTTTACCGCGCTGGTGGATTATAAAAAAATTTGAAAAGCCGAATTCCATGAAAATCTTCGTAGATTAGGCTAGTGGTCCCGCAAACGGCTACTGTCCTTCAGCTTGAACAAATGGACATTTATAAGTTAGGGAAATCCATATCCCATCCCCGATACGCGAACATAATATCTGAACTGAATGCCACTCTGAGAAGCAAAAACAAAAAAGTATCTCGGTATTTGGATGCCAGACAACCTAAATCCTCCCAAAAAATTTTTCAAGATGGCTAAATCTTCAACTTCAGTTGTGTGCGCCTACAGACAGCTCGATTAATACAGCTTTTCTCAATTCTTTGGTACTTTTAAAAGGTGACATGTTCAATATGCGATCCAGGCCGCGAGACCGTCAACAGATCAGAATTACAAACTTTTCGATTGTATGCAGTAATGGGGCAAAATATCAGAAGGATACCTAGATAACTGTAATCTCTATCCTCTGAGTTAATGGCAGTTATGCATGGACTTAAATCCACTGTATTGAGGGATAAAGCTCTCATCCTTCAGCTCCATATGCATACTCAGATCCAACAATTTTAAGGACAATAAATATGATAGCTGTAAATTTAACTTATCAATGTGCGTGAGATAGTCTCAAACGCCGTTGCTGACACATAAAAGGAACAACAGTAAATTCAATGCACAATAGTAAATAAACTGTTCAACAGTAAAACTACAACATTTTCGTAGTCAATGCAAGTTGAATTTGCATTAAAATGTCGTAACGGTTGCCAAAAGGACCACTTAGTTATGGAGTCCGTTCCATGCTGCACGGACCCTCTGCGAAAGTCCATGTGGTCCAACTTCCTCTGTAGTTTAAAGGAATGATCCTGCCAATGGCCGTTATGTATGGACTTAAAGCCACTGTATTGAGGGATAAAGCTCCCATCCTTCAGGTCCATATGCATACTCAGATCCAACAATTTTAAGGGCAACAAATGTGATAGCTGTAAAGGTAGCTTATCAATATGCGTGAGATAGTCTCAAACGCCGTTTAAGTCACTTTAAGTCACTTTATTAAGGGAAGAAGGCTTTCGCCCTTGAGCTCCCTATTCATAACCAAAATCGCATAATAGGTC
>JAYGXS010000005.1:42050613-42062350 GCA_036362985.1 Ligula intestinalis
GACCTATTATGCGATTTTGGTTATGAATAGGGAGCTCAAGGGCGAAAACCTTCTTCCCTTAATAAAGTGACTTAAAGTGACTTATCTAGTGCGCGAGTCCACTGCTCAATGCAGAGTAGAAGGCTGGAAAGGCAAGAATGGTTCTTTCTGAAGCCGTGTTGGAGCCCTGACAGTAGGCTGTTGTCCTCCGAGAACTCCATTGTCGTCTTCTTATTTATTGTTGCCATCACCATACAGCAAATGCAAGTTAGGCTGTCGGGCCGGTAATTGTTGACCTTCATTCGTAGTCCGCCCTTGTATATCGGGTAAATATTTTCCATTTTCCATTCAGATGGCAGATTTCCTAGTTCAAATGAAGAACAAAAGATATGTGCTAGGGGCTCTGAGAGTTCGCTTGCCAATTCTTTCAAGAACTTGACTGGTATATTGTCTTGACCGGGTGACTTTGCTTCTTTGAGGATCTGCAGCTCCCTCTCAACTACATATGTTGGAAATAGTAGAGAATGAAGTGCTGGATCGGCGTTTACAACAGCACTGTTGGCATTATCAAAATGAAGCTCGGTTTTCCTAGTGAATACCGAGGCAAAGAACCATCTACAGTACTCGGCTTTCTCGTCATTCTCAACCACTTCTCCACCATCATCATTCTTAAGTACTGCGACAGGATCCTTGTTTTTTAATCTACTGTTAATATAGCGGAATAGAATTTTGGGCTTTTCTTCGGCCTGTTGTAGGATTCTTGATTTATAGTTTTCCTGGCCTGGCGAATTGATTTTTTTACTGCATTTCTTTGGTGTCAGAATTCCTCGAGGTCTATTGGCGACCCAGTTTTCCTGAATAACTTCCATTTTCTATTCTTCTTCTTCAGTTGCCTGTTAAGGTCTCTCATCAACTAGGCAGGACGACTAGTCGTCTTGTGTACCTTTACCGGACAAATGCGCTTAATCAGATCTAATGCAATCCTTTTGAGTGATCTCCAATCCTCCTCCAGATCCCCCTTGAGCAGGCAGTCCCAATTCACGGACAATGGTGCATTCTTCATTGAATTGAGATCTGCCTTCCATATGTTTGGCTGGTCCTCCGTTTTCCTCAGCCGTTGAGTATGGAGTGAGTTATCCCACATTAGCGTCGTATGGTCACTCTTACCGAGCGGAGCACTTGAATGCACTTCATCTATGTAGGATGAAGCCTTCGTGAAAATGAGATCCAAACAAGTAGCCTGCTGGTTTTTTCGAAATCTGGTTATGCCCATAACGTTCTGAACTAGAGATAGGTCAAGCGTGAGATCCATTAATTTGGAACTAAAGGAAGTTGACGCTACCTCCACTGTCAGGTTGTTCCATTCAATTGCAGAAGCGTTGAAGTCAATAACGATAAGAACCTCCTGGTGGCTAGCAGCTTCTTTCACCAGACCAAGGAGCGAGTCGTCAGCTCCACTCAGAATGTTTGGTGGCCGGTAAACGGCCAGGAATTCAAGGTTCTGTGAATTCGCCTTCGTGATCTTTAACCAGACGGACTCATACTCCAGGGCTACAGTGTGTTTTCTTTCTACAACAGAGATTTCAGTTCTGACATAAACGACAACCCCATCTCCTTGTCGGTTTTAGCGGTCTTTGCGGAAAAGCTGGTATGCTGGAATCGAAATCTCGGAATCTGCGATTTCTGTTTTTAGACATGTTTCCGTTGTGGCAACTTCATCAGGTATCCGCTCCGAAAGTACTGCCTTGAGTTCATCAATTTTTGAGGGAAGACTTTGGGCATTAGTGTAAAGAAAGCTCAATTTAGACGTTGTCACCACTTTATGCAGGTGGTTGCCTCTTGCGTGAGATTGCATGCAAGGAGCTGTCGGGGCTGATGGAGACGGACTGTTGTCCATACCGACTAGGCTGTTAGTGTTATCGGCTTTCTCCAGAGGAATGACCTCGGGACATGGACGATCTCTCCGTTCAGAATTCGAAGATTGCTCTCGCCGAGTTCGCATCTCCTGTGGAGTTTTTCTTTTAGCAATCTCCATTTCTTTCGCTCCGCAGGGGAAAAATCCCGCTGAAAAAAACCGTCAGGTGTGAGTATCTAAGTATTGGTTTCCTGCTTAACAATTGCTGGACCTCAGCCTCACTCTTCAGAACACCCGTCAACGGTCTTGGTTGGCGTTGTTCATCTTTTTATTCTGTTATACGGCCCATTCGGAATGCCTTTAGAACTTCGACTTTCTCCTCACCCTTTAGGAGGAATTTCAGATATTCTTTAATTAACTTCCTGTCCTCTTCTAATCTTGATTTCAGGGTATCGGAAGTACCTTCTGTCATGCCTTTTATGACTATGCAGTTCATACGTGTGGAAGTCACCTTCCGACTGTCATTCCCTTCTGCTTCTCTAGGGTTTGTTAGGACAGATTCGCTTCGGGGTTCAGCGCTCCTGTTCGTTTTTGCCTGCGAAGGTGCCCTTTTTTGGCTCGTGCTCAAGCTCGGCCAATATATATTAGCACTTGGGCTTGGTTTACCTTTTTTGGGAGCCCGAGCGCGCTTCTTCGTTCTCTGGGAAGCCAGTGGGTTGACCGTTTCCCCTGTCTATGGCAGACTACCAACTCCGTCAAGCACCCTGGCTACCGGATCATTTTTGTCCTTAGACACTTTGGCAAGAGATTTTGCTTCTCCGTACGTTAGGTTTCCCCGCTCAAGTTTACGCATCGCCGGTTTCTCCTCACGAGGGAGAAATAGAGAAAAAATTTTCAGCTCCTCCATCTCCATTCTAAGACTATTAACTACCTTCTCAAGGTTTGTAAATTTGTTCAAAAGGGGAAAATATGAAATGGAGGCTTCAGCTTCATGAGTTACATCCCTTAAACTTTTACGATTTTCAGTTCACTTGGCAGGAGGAGAAATTCAAAGAATTTCTAGATCGAGTTTCCGTAGTTAGTAACGGAATTTGGAAACTATCGCAGCATCCAGTAATGGCGAGGAGAGGTAGGCGCTCGACTTCTACGAGGGGGTCAAGGGTTCGAATCCGGGCGGTGACGTGACTTTTTTTCCTTGTTGCGATAATGTCGGGATTTCGAATGCAGGCACTGGCGAACATTCCCTCCCGTCTTCCAAAGCTGTATCGCACATAGTTTCAATTTTTTCTGTCACCATCTTTTCACAACAGACCGTTAATGAATCAAATAGTAAAGTGGATTGCTTTTTGACTGTTAATAACCGATTTTGATTACTGTCACCCTGTGTCTTCGTGGTGGAGTTGATTAAACGCTCAACTTGCTGTTCGTAAATTAAGTCTACTGAACTCGAGAGACTTTCAGCCCTTTTAGCGGGGGGTGATTTCGTCGCATCAATCTTGCGACTTATGCCCTCAAAATTACGACTAGGGCTTTTCATCGAAATTAAATTTGAGTCTACAGTCGACGCCGATGGTGTGGTGGTAACGATTGATACCGGCGAGTTACAGGTTTCGGGTTCGAGTCCCTCTTGCGCCGCAAATTTTGCAAGCTGATCTAAACTTTTATTTTTGTCTCCCATAATAGATCAGACTGACGATAAACGATATTAAAGCTCTGTGCAATATGTATAAAGCGTTCAACTGTATGAAAAAGGTTATTGAAACTACTCAGCCGTTTGTAGAGAGCTGGAATCCGGGAGAATTGTTGACAGAAGGAAGTGACGGAGAGGATGCTCGTTTTGACTTATGTCCTGTCGTGTCTTCTGAGGCTGGAGTAATTGCGAAAGTGAATCCAATATTTAACAACGAAAGTCCGCCAGAGGGCTAAGTCACTTTAAGTCACTTTAAGGTGAACGAAATCCCGAAAATAATATTTCCCACGAAGGACGGGAAATTCAAACCGCAATTTGAAGCGCGCACGATTTTTACTGACACATAAAAGGTGCTACAGTAAATTAAATGCACAACAGCGAATAAACTGTACAGCAGTTAAACTACAACATTTTCGTAGGAAATGGAAGTTGAGTTTGCATTAAAATGTCGTAACGGTTGTCAAAAGGACCACTTTGTTATGAAGTCCGTTCCACGCTCCACGGACCCTCTGCGAAAGTCCATGTTGTCCATCTTCCTCTGTAGTTTAAAGGAATGATCCTGCAAATGGCAGTTATGCATGGACTTAAAGCCACTGTATTGAGGGATACAGTTCTCATCCTTTAGCTCCATATGCATACTCAGATCCAACAACTTTAACGGCAATAAATATGATAGCTGTAAATTTAACTTATCAATATGCGTGAGATAGTCTCAAACGCCGTTACTGACACACAAAAGGTACAACAAATAAATTAAATGCACAACAGCGAATTAACTATACAACAGTAAAACAAAACATTTTCTGAGTAAATGAAATATGAGTTTGCATTAAAATGTCGTCACGGTTTTCAAAAGGATCACTTTGTTATGGAGTCCGTTCCATGCTCCATGGACCCTCTACGAAAGTCCATGTTGTCCATCTTCCTCTGTAGTTTAAAGGAATGATCCTGCAAATGGCAGTTATGCATGGACTTAAAGCCACTGTATTGAGGGATAAAGCTCTCATCCTTCAGCTCCATATGCATACTCAGATCCAACAACTTTAACGGCAATAAATATGATAGCTGTAAAGTTAACTTATCAATATGCGTGAGATAGTCTCAAACGCCGTATCGCGCTTTTTGCTGCTTTTAGACACGAAGATAGTTTGCACGAGGAGTTTATTAAAACACCGATGTCCTTCTGTTTTTCATGATTCAAAAGGGGCTGCCCATGGAGAATGTATTAAAAGGCATCATTCACTTCCCGTTTCCTTCTAAAACAACACACTTAATTCCGTTAAATTTTAAGAGCCAACGTACAGACCTAGTGCTATATCAGTTGACACCTTCTTAAAGTATCTGCCGATCATGTTCACACCTGATTGCTCTCCAGAAGTTGACGTCGTCAGCAAACATGATGGCGCTGCAACCAGGTCGTTGACACAGTCCTTGATAAAAATTAGGAAGAACAACGAAGTTAAGATGGATCCTTGTGCAACATCACTTGGAATAGCAGTAAGCGTTGACGTCGAGGCACCTAGGCACACATTTTGCCTTCGCGCTAGGAGCAAATCTGTGATCCATGTAGGCTTAACATCAGCGATAGGTGTACACCAACTGCTGCTGCTGCTGCCACTATGTTCATTATCCCTGTCACGATTTCTCAGAAAATTAAAATCAAGTTTGCGTTTATAAGTGTCGACAGTATTTAAGAGGACTATTTAATCAGGGAGTCTGTTCCACGCTCCGACAACCCTCTGCGAATAGACGCTCTGTCGAACGTCCCTATGTGCCGGCTTCTTTTTTAGTTTAAAGGAATTATCCCGCAGATGATACATTCGAGCCAATTTGAAGAATTCATCAAATTCTAGGTGTATTCACGGCCTCTGATTATTCGGTAGGTTTGGATGAGGTCACCGTGGAGTTGCCCGTAATTAATTGGAAATACGTCGCGTTTTGTCAATCTGTCCTCATCAGGCAGACGACAAAGATTATTGATCATCTTCGTAGTCTGCACTCGTCCCGGGTGCAGATTATCCTTCTTAAATCACGGACGCCAGGCCTAGACGGCAAAGTCCAAGTGAGACCAAAAAAAGCTCAGTTCGTTTTTCTGAAGAGTCTAATCGCAGCCAGTACCCGTGTCACGCGTTTAGTTGCCTTTAGAAACTGTGAAGATGGTTCTAACGAGGAGTTTATAAAAACACCGAGGTCTTTCTGTTTGTCAAAATTTAAAAGGGGTAGCCCATCGAGGAGGTATTGGAAGGAATCATCATCCTCATTGATCCTTTTAGTACGGAGTCTTAAAACCACACACCTACTTACGTTGAAATTTGAAAGCTAACGAGCGGACCAGCTGGTAAGTCGACTGCGGTTCTCTTGAAGTGCTTTCCTATTGGCGTCAGACTTAATGGCTCTCAGTTAACATGATGACGCTGCAACCCAGGTCGTCGACAGAGTCGTTGATATAATTTCCTTTATTTTACATCAAACGCAGTTTAGGCTGTCGGGACGATAATTGTTGATCTTCGTTCGAGCCCAATCCTTGAATATCGGATACACACTTGCCATTTTCCATTCAGATGACAGTCCGCTTAATTAAATAACGGTATGCGCTACTAGTTATGAGAGCTTGCTCGTTAGTTCCTTCAAAAACTTTGATGATTAATTGTTTAGACCACACGACTTTGCTTCTTTGGTGTTTTGCTGCTCGTTTTTCACTACAGATGGTGGAAATAATGGAGATTAAAGTGCTTCATCACCGCTTACCACAGCAATGTGGAATTTTTAAACTGAAACTTGGTTTTCCTGGTTAACAGACAGATAAAGAACTAGTCACAGTATTAGGCTTTCGGGTCATTTTCAAGGAATATTACGCCATTCTCCTCATCAAGCAATGCGCCTGTGTCCTTGTCCTTAAGTCGATTACTAATATGGCAGAACAAACTACTAAATTTTTACAGCCTGTCGGATAATTCTTGATTGATAGTTTTCCCTTGGCCACATAATATCTACCTTGCAGGAAAAACGTTACAATTGCACCACATAATTGTTCTTCTTCTCCTAGAATAGTACTGTCGCCTTTATGGCTCATGAATGTCTCTGACCGCAGTAAGGTTGAAAGTGTTCAGGGAATCCTTATTTGACCACTAATTTCTCTTTCTGTATCCCGCATTTCTTTGACGAGAGATGCTTATTGACGAACATTGCATTTCCGTGCATTAGAATACTCGAAGTCTGCCTCTGTTTCTTGTTTCGTGTAAAAACTGGCCATTATCCCCCACGAATTACGAGTTTATAGTGGAAACTCGGTATACGAGTTTAACCCGTTCCAGTACCGAGCTGTTCACCTGAAATACCCCTCTTTCTAAACGTAGCTAAGCAACTGTTTCAGTTCACTGATTGGCTGCAGGCGATTGAGGACCCACGCGCTGGAGCATGTCTCAACAGCGAACACAGGCACATATGCAATAACAACTCATTGACCGAGCGAAAGCTCATCAATCAAATTTTTTGCAACAGGCTCACTCAATGCTCAAAATGCTCATAGATGGAGCTACTCCTCACCCGAGGCTCCATCATACAGCGCGCGATGAGTCAGAATTAAGGAAGTGGGCGCAAACTTGTGAATCTAGACCATGTAATGCATATTACACATGGATCAAGTTAAAAAAGTGCAGTTATAATTTCTGTCATCTTAGAAACGACTGATGTCACAGCGAGTGAAACTATACTAATAATAATATTTTAACTATGCCAGTTTACAGGCAATTGTAAAGAGTTGGAAATGCACCTCTTGGGCGCCTTCCAACACCTCGAAGACCGGAAAAAACCTAAAACAAGCTCCCTATGTTGCAGCTAGTATTGGTTTTGTTTCAGGTTTTTTGTTTTGTCAATACTGGGCGAGATAGGGAGTTTGTTTCAAGTGAAAAAAACCCGCCTTCAAAGGTATGATACAAACGGAATATATGTACAGTTGTAAGCTGAGTTGACTCATCAGCAGGAGAACTTTTTCATATCGTTTAAAAACTTTAGTTCCAGACGGAAAGGGTTGGCACAAGAACACAGTGTTCTCAGTCTTCCTTCAATAATTGTCGACAAAAGATGCGCGCTAACGGCTGAAGGGTTAGCAGACTGCGGGCTGCTGCTTCAGCAACATTATCTTCAGCATGAAGCCTGGCGGGGTTCAAAGTCCACGAACGCCATCAGTGTGAAAGAGAGATTCCACCGAGTCAGCACCAAAAATTCGTGAAAGTTGTCCTGAATGTAGAAAAATAGTTATAGCTCTCTTAAACATAGGGAAGGTTTGCTGGGTCTTTATACTTTTGGGCAGCTTATTTCAGATATATATGGCGTTTACGGAGAAGAATTTCTGGTACTTAACTGTACGCGTCATATGAAGAAATAAAAATACGTCTCGATGACTGGCGTGTCGAGAGTGCTCAAGCTGCCTTATTGTACTAAGAGGATTAAAGGTTTGACCATTCAAAAGTTTAAACAATAACAAAGACCCTTCTGCAATCGACAGAGCCATAGGGGATCCAGCTTTATAAGTTCACACCTTTGTTGGTAGGCTAAATTATGGTGTTCTGTAGTGAAAACTGTTCTAGAGAAGAAGTGCTGCACCGATTCTTTTTTCTTCCGTTCACTAGTGCGCATAAGACTGAATAGGGGCGAGCAGTATTCAAGACTAGGTCTCACGTACATATCATAAAGGCTAGTTCTAGCCTTGATAATCTTAAAATTTCTAAGGATAAATCCGGTGGTTTGGCGTGCTTTCGAGACTATCAGGGCACAGTGCTCTGACAAATTGAGACTATTAGAGTAGGATATGCCCAAATTCTTGATAACTCCTGGGGCATTTAGTTCGTGGCCGTCAATGCTTAATTCCGGTTGATGATCGTCGCCAACAACCATAACGGAACATTTGTGCCATGAAAGGGTGAGGCGCCATGTGCAACACCACTGGGCGAAGGCCTGAAGATCCTTTTTTATCAGCTCGAGCACGATGTTGCGATCTGCCGGTTTATATCGATAAGCGACTTTTAAATCATCAGCGTACATGAAGGGTCTGCCATACTGAAAATAATCTGAAACATCGTTGACAAACAGGCAAAATAGGAGCGGACCCAGTACACTACCCTGCATAACTCCACTCCTCTCATGCGTGGGGTTGGGGATAACATTGGAAATTTTAACTCGTTGTGTGCGAGCATCCAAATAGGAAGATATGAAGTTCAGTGGCTTGCTACCTATGCTGAAGGAGGCCAGCTTCAGAAGGAGGAGGTTATGATCGACCCGATCAAAGGCCTTAGTAAAATCAAAATAGACGCTATAAGTGGCAAAACCGCTGTCTCTAGATTGCAGCACATAATCAAAGAAAGAGAGCTGGCAGGTGTCACAAGATCGTTTCTCGAGAAAGCCATGTTGAGCTGTACTGAGCAGGTTGTTCTCTGTCAAGTGACGCATAATCTTTTATTTGATCAAGGTCTCCAAGATCTTCGAGGCTGCGAGAATTTTATTTATTGGCCTAAAGTTGTCGAATGACGTCGATCGGCCATGCTTACGAATAGGCATTATGTGCGATTCCTTCCTCAACGAAGGAAAGGTTTCGCTCTCAAGAGCAAAGAATAGACGTAAAGATATCATTCGCTTCAGCTTTTAGAAGGCTAACTGGGACGCCATCTGGTCCTGGACTATAGGATTGACGATAACGACGAATGGCCAGAGTCACATCCCAGAGGGTAAAACTTATGGTTTCGAGTATGGCACCCGTCCAAGCCTGGATAACCGGAGGTGCAGCGAACGAGCTTTCACTAAACGTTTGGATAGGAACGCATTGAAGCTATCGGCGGTCAACTTAGCGTCAGCTATGGGGTTTCCATAAGCATCTTGAAGTATAGGTTTGCGTTTTCCTCTGCGCTTTAATTGTACGCAAAAAGAGTTTCGCAACATTAAGGGAAGGATTTTCAGCGAAGTGAGCCTCATCGGCTATCTGCTTTTCGTCGGAGAGCTTCTTAGCCTGCTAAAAGATCAGTGGGATCAAGGGCAGAACGGAAGTGTCGTTCTGCCGATGCAAACGACGAGAGAGTTTACGCAGCCTACGACGGAAAGACAGAGGAAGGTACAGTTCATCCTTGACATGCATTACTTTCTTAAGGGGGACAAAGTGGAGGATGAGTGGATACAACACTTTGTATAGTGCATCGGTACAAACATTTACATCCAAACATCGGAAAAATTCAGACCAGTCAAGAGCGTTTAGATGTGCCAGTAGGTCAGTCGTGTTTGCTGATCGGAAGTCATGATAAAAACTATACTTTTGGGAAAATGTTTTATCCGCCTCCAGTTCTAGTTCACTCACAGCTGTAAGATGGTCTGAACTCCCAAGTGCGTCTAAGGATGACACTGAAAATGGTTCACATCCCCTACAAAAAATTAGGTCGAGTATGTTTGCTCCTCGAGTGGGAAAATCGACTACCTGATCCCACATGCAGATGTCTATTGCCTCAAGTAAGTTCTCGAACTTTGAAGGACCGGATGGTGGAAACCATTGCACGTCAGGAAGTTTAAAATCGCCTGCAATCAAGCAATACTGAAGATTTAAGTCAGCTGTGGCATGAAATGCCTGTGAGAGACAAACATCGTAGATTGCATTGGCATTAGGTGGGCGATAAACACAGCCATCAAGTAAAAAATATTTGTTTTTCTAGAACAACTCGTAACCAGCAGCTCTCCTCCACTGCTGTGAATTGTGGATAGTCCTTCGGGAGAAATGCAAGTGGCTGCTTAATATAGATGCAGCTTTCTCCGCCACGGCCATTGTTTTGATCGTACCAAACGCATGTATAGCCTAGAACAGAGAGTTCTGAGTCAGCTACAGAGGCCGATGCCCATGTCTCAGTTTCTATAACAATGTCTGGGCGGTTGACGAAAACCATAGTCTGGAGCAGAGGCATTTTATTAATCAGTGATCTGGCATTTAAAACGACCAATTTAAGAGGGCATGTCTGAGGTTTCGGTGGAGGGACAGCTAGGCCGTCACTGTTACCAGCTTCGACCAGAGCGATGTCCTGTTGACCTGAACTATTTTCCCTCTCTTATTTTGAGATTTGTCTCGCCATTGGTTCTCCGTTTTTCCAGCTCTATTATTAGCTGTCTCATCTTTCTCCGCTCTTTCAACTCGTTATCCGGCTGAAAAAAAACTTGCCAATGCAGACTCCGTAAGGATGGTTTGCGCTCTAGCAAGAGTTTTGCCTATGCTTTAGTTTCTAAAATAAATTTAAGAGGTCGTGGCGGAGAAATTGATACTGGAACTGTTGGAGCCTTCCCTATTTGAAATGCCTTAAGAATGCGGAAAGAGTCGCCTGGTTTTAGCAACGGTTTGGCGTACACTCGCATAAGACCCACGTCATGGTCAATTCTTTCTTGTGTATTTGACGACTCTGACTCTGGGGCCCCCTTAACAACTATTTTCTGCTTGCGACTCAGATGCGACTGAGATGCAATTTACGCTCCTTTGTATTTATATAAAGGGAACTTTGGTGGTGGAGAAGAAAACTACAGACAACAAATAGTGATTTTTAGCGATATCATTATTGAATAAATTAGTGGCATCCATGGAAATGAAGGCCATAATTTGAGGTAGGAAAAAATAGGTGGCGTAAAATAGGATTTTCAGGAATGTCGAAAGTCACTGTCACACGTAATAGTCGTACCATTCGTTGGCTGAAGAAAAACTTTTTGAGGTCCACTTACCCGCGTTTGCATCCAACCTTACGCCAAAGCTATCATTTTTGACATACACAATGCATTGTATTGAGCCGTTCTTCTGCCGCACAAGATAACTTGCCTGTCTGTTTATTCGACTCTAGAAACAAGGTGCCCTATATGCACGCAGCCAGGTAATTGAATATCCGAAAGCCCCATACACGCAACCCAAAACACTGAAAGGTCAACAAACAGGATATTAGTAAAGAAAATGCAGGCGAAAAATACGCAAACTTCAAAAAAGAATTGTAACAGTTATATTTCTAAAAAAAGAATTAAAAGTTAAATTGGCAAAGAAAAACCCATTCAACACAGGCAAAAACGTATCTCGCAGATAATGGAATGCAAACCTGTAGAAAAAAACATACTACCGTTGACAACCACCACAGAGCACTCTACTGCCCATTTCACCATGTTCAAGTACCCACAGAAGCGACCCTCAGTACGCACTGCGAGCCATGTCC
>JAYGXS010000005.1:42062698-42117792 GCA_036362985.1 Ligula intestinalis
GCACGGTGAGCCGTGTCCTATGTCACTTACTACCGTTGATAACCACCAGTGAGCACTCTACTGCCCACTTCACCATGTCCAAGTACCCACAGAAGCGACCCTCAGTACGCACTGCGAGCCATGTCCTATGTCATTGACTACCGTTGATAACCTCCATAGAGCACTGCACTGCTCACGTCCCCATGTCCAATTACCCACAGATGCGACACTTAGTACGCACGGTGAGCCATGTCCTATGTCACTTACTACCGTCCATAACCACTGGTGAGCACTCTACTGCTCACTTCCCCGTGTCCAAGTACCAACAGATGCGACCCTTAGTACGCACGATGAGCCATGTCCTATGTCACTTACTTCCGTTAATAACCACCGATGAGCACTCTACTGCTCACTTCCCCGTGTCGAAGTACCCACAGCTGCGACCCTTAGTACGAACGGTGAGCCGTGTCCTATGTCACTAACTACCGTTTATGACCACCGGTGAGCACTCTACGGCTCACTTTCCCGTGTCCAAGTACCCACAGATGCGACCCTTAGTACGCACGGTGAGCCGTGTCCTATGTCACTTACTTCCGTTAATAACCACCGATGAGCACTCTACTGCTCACTTCCCCGTGTCGAAGTACCCACAGCTGCGACCCTTAGTACGAACGGTGAGCCGTGTCCTATGTCACTAACTACCGTTTATGATCACCGGTGAGCACTCTACAGCTCACTTTCCCGTGTCCAAGTACCCACAGATGTGACCCTTAGTACGCACGGTGAGCCGTGTCCTATGTCACTTACTACCGTTGATAACCACCAGTGAGCACTCTGCTGCTCACTTCACAATGTCCATGTACCCACAGATGCGACCCTCAGTACGCATGGCGAACCATGTCCTATGTCTTTTACTACCATTGATAACCTCCAGTGAGCACTGCACTGCTCACGTCTTCATGTCCAAGTACCCACAGATGCAGCCCTCAGTACGCACGGTGAGTCATGTCATATATCACTTACTACGGTTGATAACCTCCAGTGACCACAGTACTTGTCACATCCCCATGTCGAAATACCCACAGATTCGACCATCGGTACGCACGGCGAGCCGTGTCCTTTGTCACTTTCTACCGTTGATAAACACCAGTGAGTACTCAACTGCTCCCTTCACCATGTCCAAGTACTCACAGACGTTACCTTTAGTTCGCACTGTGAGCCGTGTCCTATGTCACTTACTGCCGTTGAGAACCTCCAGTGAGCACTGTACTGCTCACTTCACCATGTCAAAGTACCCATAGATGCGACCCTTAGTACGCACTGTGAGCCGTGTCCTATGTCACTTACTGCCGTTGATAACCACCAGTGAGCTCTGTATTGCTCACTTCCCGGTGTCTTAGTACCCACAGATGCGATCGTTAGTGCGAACGGTAAGCCGTGCCTATTCGCAAGTATAGCCAATCGACGTCATTTGACAACGTTAGGCCAATAAATACACTTCTCGCAGCCTCGAAGGTCCTGGAGACCTTGATCAAATAAAAGATTATGCGTCACTTGACAGAGAACAACCTGCTCAATACAGCTCAATATGGCTTTCTCGAAAAACGGTCTTGGGACACCTGCCAGCTCTCTTTCTTTGATTAAGTGCTGCAATCTGGAGACAACGGTCTTGCCATTTAAAGCGTCTATTTCGATTTAACTAAGGCCTTTGATCGGGTCGATCATAACCTCCTCCTTCTGAAGCTGGCCTCCTTCGGCAAAGGTAGCAAGCCTATGAACTTCATATCTTCCTATTTGGATGCTCGCGCACAACGAGTAAAAATTTCCAATGTTATCTCCAACCCCACGCATGTGAGGAGTGGAGTTATACAGGGTAGTGTACTGGGTCCGCTCCTATCTTGCCTGTTTGTCAACGACGTTTCAGATTGTTTTCAGTATGGCAGACCCTTCATGTACGCTGATGATTTAAAAGTCGCTTATCGATATAAACCGGCAGATCGCAACATCGTGCTCGAGCTGATAAAAAAGGATCTTCAGGCCTTCGCCCAGTGGTGTTGCACATGGCGCCTCACCCTTTCATGGCACAAATGTTCCGTTATGGTTGTTGGCGACGATCATCAACCGGAATTAAGCATTGACGGCCACGAACTAAATGCCCCAGGAGTTATCAAGAATTTGGGCATATCCTACTCTAATAGTCTCAATTTGTCAGAGCACTGTGCCCTGATAGTCTCGAAAGCACGCCAAACCACCGGATTTATCCTTAGAAATTTTAAGATTATCAAGGCTAGAACTAGCCTTTATGATATGTACGTGAGACCTAGTCTTGAATACTGCTCGCCCCTATTCAGTCTTATGCGCACTAGTGAACGGAAGAAAAAAGAATCGGTGCAGCACTTCTTCTCTAGAACAGTTTTCACTACAGAACACCATAATTTAGCCTACCAACAAAGGTGTGAACTTATAAAGCTGGATCCCCTATGGCTCTGTCGATTGCAGAAGGGTCTTTGTTATTGTTTAAACTTTTGAATGGTCAAACCTTTAATCCTCTTAGTACAATAAGGCAGCTTGAGCACTCTCGACACGCCAGTCATCGAGACGTATTTTTATTTCTTCATATGACGCGTACAGTTAAGTACCAGAAATTCTTCTCCGTAAACGCCATATATATCTGAAATAAGCTGCCCAAAAGTATAAAGACCCAGCAAACCTTCCCTATGTTTAAGAGAGCTATAACTATTTTTCTACATTCAGGACAACTTTCACGAATTTTTGGTGCTGACTCGGTGGAATCTCTCTTTCATTCTGACTGCGTTCGTGGAATTTTTACATCACCAGTCTTCATGCTGCAGGTAATGCTGCTGAAGCAGCAGCCCGCAGTCTGCTAACCCTTCAGCCGATAGCGCGCAACTTTTGCCGACAACCATTGAAGGAAGACTGAGAACACTGTGTTCTAGTGCCAACCCTCTCCATGTCAAAATAATATTCTCAAACGATCTGCAACATTTCTCCTGCTGGTGTGTCAACTCAGCTTACAACTGTACATATATTCCGTTTGTATCATACCTTTGAAGGCAGGTTTTTTCACTTGAAACAAACTCCCTATCTCGCCCAGAATTGACAAAACACAAAACCTGAAATAAAACCAATGCTGGCTGCAACATAGGTAGCTTGTTTTAGTTTTTCAATCGGTCTTCGAGGTGTTGGAAGACACCCAAGAGGTGCATAACCAACTCTTTACAATTGCCTGTAAATTGGCATGATAAATATAGTATTATAATTTGACACAAAGCATACATGCGGCGGTTCGTTCCGCAGGTGCCGTTTATTTGCAGCACCTTGCCATACTGAACGAACAAGTTCTTCAGGGTTGGCGTTGTGAAGCACACTGCGTCTAGCCCATTTTTCCATACAAAAAGTCAAACATACAGCAACCCTTCATATTTTGTAGAGTCTATGACATCCCTATCGCGGATTGATCAGACTGCATGATCTGTCGTCGCATATTAGCTATGTTCTTCATCTTGTAGCTGATGCCAGTGGTCTTTAAAAATGTTTGCGTCATAGCGCAAGAAACATACTTTTCAAAAAGACCTTCAGACGACCTGCTGAGGGCTTTATTTGAACAATGATATTGAGGAGCTTTTCATTGACTTCGCTTGACTGTGGATTATTATGAAGCTGCAGTTGGTGGCCTGCGAATTCGAAAAGGGTAATCATGTTTATCTCACCTTCTCAAAGTCTTCCACTTTCGACATAAACTCTTCATAAATACTGAAAATGCCCTTCTACATCACTCTTTGAAATTTTGAACGCGAAACTATAGCTAGCTCACGTGCTAATGTTGCGAAATGACCATAATGCACCAAATTACCTTTAGGGGATGACGGGCTCAACATCCGAAAATCCTCTAATTTATGCTCCCTTGAATTATTGCTCGTATTATCTGTTTCTGCTGGCACGGGCTCATGGTTGTGGTTCATATTAAAGGACATTATCGCAATGCCCTTCTTTACTCTATGATTCAAATTGAAGTACGCGTCATATCCAAGACGGCTAACAGACGAAAGTAACTACAAATAAAAATCATCCTACTTTCTCTTCGGCGCCATGACGCATTCATATTTACGGTGTGCATGCACAAATTTTTCCGCGTTTATGCATTCAACCGGATATTTATGGGAACTGCCCGTCCTGAAATTGAAGCCACTTGCCTAAAAGTAAGCTCTCATTAATATAACTTATTTTGCTAAACTTTTTTATGGCTTCTTGCAACTCCATAAACGACTGGAAGTGTCTACCACAGAGAGCCTCTCGGAACTTCGCATCAACAGCAGAAGTGAACGCCATGACAGCTCACGTGGAAATGTTGAAGATGTGCGCCTTATGGTCGGTGCGAAGGGTGAAGCATTCGCCTAAGAGGAGGTGTTTGAACTGGCGAATGAAGGCAATTATCGCTAGTAACTCACGTTTGAAAACGCTATAATTACGCTCGCTGCTGGATAGGGATTTGCCAGCGAAGCATATTGGGTGTTCTAGGCCGTTTTTATCCGCTTGAGAGAGGACAGCACCGATGGCAACATTGCTAGCGTCAGTATCAAGGATGAAAGGGGGAGCTTCAGGTTCGAGGTTAGGGAGGGCAAGGAGAGGAGCCGAAAACAGGGCAGCTTTGAGGTCGTTGAAGGCTTTATTGCACTCTGTAGTCCACTTGAAAGGTTGGTTTTTCGCCGTCAGTTTATGGAGGGGAGAAGCTATGTGGGCGAAGCTTTTAATGAATCGGCGATAATAAGAGGCTAAGCCAATGAAGCTACGGAGTTCGGTAAGGTTGGTAAGGGTAGGCCAACAACGGACCTCATGTAGGCGTTCGGGGAGGGCAGCTAAATGGCCGAGCGACAATTTGTGTCCTAAGAATTGCACCTATTGTCGAAAAAAAACGCATTTCGCAGGGTTAAGGGTCAGGCCAGCGGCACGGAGGTGGCAAAGGTGGCTGAGAGGTTCTCATTGTGATGTGCAATGGAATTCCCGAAGACAATAACGTCATCGAGGTAAACTAGGCATTTAGTGGGGATTCGGTGGTGTACGACCTTATACATGAGGCGTTGGAAGGTCGCTGCGGCATTACAAAGGCCGAACGGAAGGGTTTGAAACTCAAAGAGGCCTGGCAGTACGATGAAGGCCGTTTTATGACGGTCCTTTGGATCGACTTCAACCTGCCAAAAGCCGGATTTAAGGTCAAGGGTGGAGAACCAGGAGGCATTGCCTAAGGTGTCAAGAGTGTCGTCAAGACGGGGGGGAACGAGTCCCGCACATTGACTGCGTTTAAATAGTGGTAGTCGATGCGGAGTCTGAGGGAACCGTCTTTCTTAGGAACAATGGCAATAGGGGATGCCCACAGTGAGGACGAAGGACGGATGACGTCACATCGTTGGAGTTCGTCAAGAATTTTGTCGACTTCAGCTCGATACTTGACGGGGATACGTCTGGGTGGTTGCCAAATAGGTTTGGCGTTCCCAGTATCTATAGTATGTTAGATAAGGTGTGTGCATCCTTACGTGGAAGGGGACCAAGTAAAGAGGCCAGGGAAAGAGGTTAGGATGTCCTTAGGCTGTGAATAAGGAGCCTCACCGACTGACGGGAGATGGGGTAAAACTGAATTGAAATCAACGGGTTTGAGGGCGGCGGCCGACATAACAGAGTTGTAAGCGATGTCGAGATCAAAATCGGGGTCAGGTGGGGAAGTATTAACAGAGGTGGGGCCAAGAGTAACTAAGCGCTCACGGACGTGAATCACACAATCGTGGTCAGAGAGAAAATCGAGACCAAGGACGAGGGGCCAAAAACTGTCCGGGGCGATGAGAAAGGTGTGAGTAACATGTGCATGGGCGAAAGAAAAGTCGAGGGTAAGGGAGCCTGACATATGTATGGCTGTACCGTTAGCGGCCCTTAAATTATGAGTAACGGGGATGGGATGGACGAGATTGCAAACATAATGGGGGAGTCTAGGCAAAGAAGCTAGGGAGACATTAGCCCCTGCATCAACTAAAGCTTGGATACGAGATTCAGACAAAAAATGTCTAAAGTAAACGCAGGTGGGTGCAGAACGTCGATAACGGAAAAAAGAGTTAAAATGAAGGGACTTACATGGGGGGTTGTGGCCGCAGTGGTGAGCACGAGGACCGAAGGCGTCGCAGTACTCACACCCAGGATGGTGACTGGGGAAGCGGACAGGGAGTGGTCGACGGCCGTTGTTTTGGGCAGAAATAGGCGGCTGGGAGAAGGGCAGTTGTGCAGAAGGAAGCAACGGTCGGGGGTAAGTGGGGATAACAGGTGGAGACAAATCCTGACCAACAACTTGGTTAAAACGATCACACTGAACGAGAGCAGAGCGAAGATCCTTAGAGTGACTGATAGCCAGATGGTGCTTGAGGGTGCGGTCATTCAAACCGACGATGAAGCAGTTGATTATAATTTCGTTGCGCTCATAGGGCGATGTGGATGAGTAGGCCAGGGAGGCCAACCACTCAAGCTCATGGGCGAAATCCTCTGCCGACTGTTGGGGGCACTGCCTGAGGCGATAAAACTGATCGCCAGCGACGGAAGCGGAGAAAGGTTTGACGAAAATAGAAGTTAAACGTCTACGAGCATGAGCGAAATCAGTTTTAACCGTAATCCCATTCTTGAGGACAGGAGCAAGAGCCTCGGGGGAAAGAAGGGCAAGTAAATAATGAGTGTGCTCTGAGGGGGAGATTTCAGCCAAGACGAGGTAGAATTTAGCCAGCCAAACGTCAATGTCCTGCCCGGGTTGGAATGCAATCGGTGCGAAAAAAGGGGTCGGGGTGGGAGGCGGGAGGGGACGGGGTGCTGGTGGGAAAGGTGCGTACACGTTGGATGGGGGTGGGGGCAACACTTGATAAGATGTTGGGTGCCAATGTAGGATTCCGTACTACTCATGGTCTTGAAGAGACTGGCGCGTGGTTTGATAACGAAGGGGGACAGCGACTCTCGGCAGGTAATATAGAGGTCTCTTCTAAAAGGCGGTTTACCTCAGAATGTACACCAGACATTACGCCCCGGACATTATGCCACAAGCAAAAAATGAGGACGGAAGGTTCTGGTATAAATATGGATTTAATAGGATAGAATGGAACAAACGAGAAGCGTAAAAAAAACTAGATTAACAAAACTGGTGGGAAAAATATCTTAAATTCTGTTCTCTAATGATACAAAGTTGGTAAGGGATGGAAAGGTCAAACCAGGGAATAATAATAATAATGAGTTGTATATTTCAGGCCCAATGGGCCTCATCAATAAACCAAAAATTCGATAACACGAAGTAATAGAAATAATTGGTTTAACAAATAGTATCCGTAGTCTATAGCTATGAGACGAGTATAACTGTTTAGAAGCGAATTTGTTAGATTCGAAAAAAATGAATATAGCAGTGCCATGCGGAAGGTGAAATTCAAGGGCACACACAGATGAGCCACATCGTTATCTAGAATTCTGACTATGTATTCTGGTACCCACTGCCTCTGTTAGTAAGGGGGAGGGGCTTGGAAGCAAACTCAGTCGAAGCTGAGTGTGGGGCAGAACAATAGGTATTAACGAAACATTACTGGCATAGACGGGTTCCCGGCACTACACTCGGGTTCCCAAACCGGTGCAGCATAATGGAACATAGGGAACCCACCAGTTTATGATCGTGATGTGCACCACCGTATGAGATCCAAAAGTCCGTCAAATCTACAAGACCATCGTTGGGGATGTCTGAGATGTAACCAAATATAATGCCCTGATGATGGTTGATTACCAGCGAAACGAGGGCCGTAAAGACTGCGTCCTGATTCCGGGGTACATGAGTCAACGTTGAATTTCTTAGGTTGTAAGGGCGAGTAACGGGAGTAAGGGCAGAAATCTTGGGGAGATTTGAACTATAAGTAAGGCGAAACAGGAGACAAAACCCTGCTTCCAGTCTCCTGACCCAAAGAAATTTCAGTTTCGTTATCTCACATCTATCTGAGTATGAAGTGTCTGAAAATGCCGGATAGAGGACCTTTTTAGTGAATATTCTTTGGACACTTTCGCTAAATCGAGACGATAAGGGTGCAGATCGGCAACGACGTGGGGACGATAATATCCAATACGCGAAGTGGAGGGAATCAATCCGCGAATCCGGGGCGTAACCAGCTTGATCTCTAAAAATAAAAAGTGAAACCAAAAAGGTCCGACCTTGACAACGTTCAAACAACTCATCGACCCAAGGGGTTGGATTGGCCCGTTACACCAACAATATACGCTTGCCAGGTTACACATAGTTCATTGCTCTAAAAACCGCACATGATTAAGACTGGCTGATGGACGCCTGCGAACTGGAGCTTATAGCTAAGGAATTAGAAGCAGATCATACGGAAGCACTTAAGGATATAGACCGTGAACTTGAGACGAAAACATCAACATTATCTGTTGATGACTATGAGATAATTCAAAAGGTTGGCCAAGGGACATTTGGCGAAGTCTTCAAAGTCCGACATAAAACATCCAAAGACGTTTTTGCTTTAAAACGCCTAAAAATAGAAAAAGAAACCGAAGGGGTAAACAGCGCTTTAATCTGACTTTCTAGTTCCCAATCACTGCTCTTCGAGAAGTTCGCATTCTCCGGTCATTAAGCCATAAAAACATAGTTTCCTTGCGAGGAATATGTCACCGAAAAAGTATCGATTAGATTTTTCTTACCAGGATTCTATAGACTCCGGGATTAACGGCTATCGTTACGAGTTCTACCTCCTGTTTGAATTTTGTGACCATGACCTGGCCGGCCTCCTTAGCCAGAAAGTTGAACTTCCCCTTCCTGTACAAAAGGGTATCGCCAAACAATTACTGTCAGGAATTTGTTTTTTGCACAGGTGTGGCTCTGGTCTGTCATTTCAGCCGCTGTTTGAGCTTTTACTTGAACCTTACGCTTGAATTCCATTCACGAAATTGGCATGTGGACGCCAATTAAGTCCACTTTTTTCCATGTTTATTACGTCTCACGCAAACCACTTACTCATTCGATAGATAAGGTAAAGCAAGCAATATGTTGAGGACGAAGCTGATGTTCACAAATTCCTACTCAGTTATCCAAAAGCCCAACTTAACCTACAACAGGTGGCATCAGTTTGCTCTGATGTTCTGAGATGAAATGTAACCGACAGATAATTCGTTGGGCGACTCGGGATGCCATTACCTCAGTTCCGGTTCGACCGGCTAAACATTTCTCTGTTTTGTACTCCGTCCCCCCGCGTAATCTCTTATATGGACTGTTTTTCTCTTTGACTCTGCTTCCTATTGTTCCTTAGTCAATCACAGACATACTTTGTAGAAACAACATCCTTCACCGTGATTTAAAGGCTTCCAACATTCTTATTGATCGGACTGGTACCTTGAAAATCGCTGATTTTGGCCTCGCCCGGCTAACGATTGTTCCTTCAACCCCTGATCGTCGAGTGTGTTATACTGGACGCGTAGTTACATTATGGTATCGGCCTCCAGAAATCCTCCTTAATGATCGCTGCTACGATCGACCAGTTGACATGTGGGGTGCGGGCTGTATCATAGCAGAACTCTGGACCAAATGTCCATTGATGCAGGTAAGTATGTCTTTGCAAGGCGTTTCTGTCTCGTTTGCATTTCATCTAATCCAGAGACCCTCGGAGGGTGGTTGCTTGTCTCCCTGAAAGAAGAGTTAAGGATCTCGTTCCTTTCGTCATCATACGAAACTTTCCGTTTAGAACACCCCTTGAGGCACTTCCTCTCTGTTCTTCAGTATCTTTTCGCTAAGTCCAATGCCTATTCTCTCTGAGAAAGTGCTTTTATCATTTTAGTTTCTGATGTTCCATGGTAAGTTTCAGACTTCACAGATTGGTAAATTTTCTGACTACGTCGCAAAGAATTTAGAAAGACGCGGATTGCTAAGGGATGACCTATAGAAGCACCGATAAAGTCGTTTTATTTTTTTGATGCTAAGCAGGTTTTGCTATATCTCGTATGGGTCATTATAGTTGTACTTACTTGTACTTGTACTTGTAACGGCATTCACTTCGGGCGGGTTGAGCCGGCATCAGTTTTGACGTTGACTGCATCATGAATCACAGCTGTCCAGGCGCGTCGATCTTGCGCCTGTTCACACGAGAGCACCATCCATTCACGGTTCCACTGGCGTAGGCCGTAGACGCATGGGCCGGAAACTGACGACAGATCCTGCTTGACCGTTGCTGTCCAAGTTTTCAGCTGCCCGCCGCGACGTTTGCGCCAGGTAGGGGGAGGCGTCGCCACAAGCAGGTCACGAATCAGCTCACCATCATCACGCCGGGACGCATGCCCGAACCACCGAAGTCGTCTCTGAAGCAGGAGTGGAGGGAGAGCGTCCAGGTGACAGCGTCGGCGGAGATCGGAGCAGCGAAGTCGGTCGACGCGTCGGTGACGAAGGATGCGGCGTAGGCAGTCATTGTCAAACACCTCAAGGCGCCTCATGTCCTCAACACGCATAGGCCATGTCTCTCCGCCATAGAGTAGGATAGATCGAACCACTGCTTGGTAAACACGGGACTTTGTGCGTAGTGATATTTCCCTTCTATTCCATAGAGGAGCGCACAGTCGGTAGAAGGCAGATCGGGCACGGTTGGCGCGTGATACAACCTCGTCGACACCTTGACCCGTTTCCGTGACCAAAGAGCCTAAGTATCTAAACGAGTCGACCTTTTCGAGAGGAGCGCCGTCGAGAACAATAGGAGTGACAGATGTAGGAGGCACACAGGAGAGCATGACTTAGGTCTTAGTCGCGTTTAGGCGTAATCCGATGGATCGGGCACGCTCATTAACCTTGTCCAACGCCTGCTGAACAGCATTACAGTTGTCGCCAAAGAGGACGACGTCATCAGCATACGCCAAGTCAGTCACCCATTTCGAGCGATCAAACTGCACTCCCGGGAAGTCATCCAGTGCTTTGGTCATGATCCAGTCCACCGCATAGTTGAACAAGGTTGGTGAAAGGGCACAACCTTGGCGGACGCCCGTCCTGACGCTAAAGACTTCCGTGTCACCGTTCTGCGTCCTCACTCGTGTGGAAGTGCCACGATAGTATGCCTGCATGAGATTGAGAAGCTTAGGTGGTAGGCCGTCCGTCCTCATTATGTTCCACAGCGAACTGCGATCAACAGAGTCAAATGCGGCAGCAAAGTCGATGAAGCATAGAACAGTGGGTTGTTGGTGACCCCATCTCAGTTCCAGTTGACGGCGGAGATTGAAGATCTGGTCGGTGCAGCCACGACCTGGTCGAAATCCACTCTGGTTTGGGCGGGTGCGCTGGTCTCTCGCAGTTTGGAAACGTTTGAGAAGAGGAGACGTGAATGTTTTCGCCGCTACATCGATAAAGCTAATGCCTCTGTAATTTCTGCACGCTCTTCTGTCGCCTTTTTTAAACAAGGGGAGGATCACTGCTTTTCTCCAGTCAGAGGGCACAACTTCGCTGTCCCATATCTTGGCAAATATTTGTTGTAGCCAGGGCCCAATAACCTCGGGTGCTCATTTAAAGAGCTCCGGCGGGAGGTCATCCTCACCAGGTGCCTTGTTGTTGCGTAGCCTCAAGAGAATGGAGACAACTTTCCTACACTGGGTGGCTCTGTGTTGCACTCATACAGATGGTGGGGATCGTCCGCATTGGGCAACAGGTCAGACATCACAGGGGGATCATGATTAAGGTGGTCGCAGAAATGCTCGCGCCATCTCTCTAACCGGTCATCGATCTTAGTGATTACAGCACCGTTGCGATCCAGTAAAGTCTCGGTGGTGTTCCCCGAACCTCTGCTGGCCTGCTTTAAGAGTCGGTAGAGCTTGTGGGTGTCACCTCTGGTAGCTGCTCGCTCCGTTTCCGTGGCAAAGTCGCTCCAGTAGGCGTTCCTATCGGCTCGGATGGCCCTTGTCGTTTGGCGCCGCAGCTCTCTGTAAGTGGGGGAGCCAGTGAGTCTGGCTCGGCCGGCCTCCTCAGCTAACTCAAGCGTGGGTCTAGTGATCCAGTCGCGATGTCGCCGTCGGGTTTTGCCCAGATGGGTGTATGCCAGCTCTGACATCGCGGCCTTCAGGGACTGCCACGCGGGCTCTGGGTCCGCTCGGGCGTCAGGGTACAGGCCGTCGAAACGGTTCTGGAGCGCTAAGTGGAAGGCGTCGCCAGCAGAGGACTTCAGCTTTGCAACATCGATCCGCTGTGGTCGGGAGGGTTTGTGAATAGCTCTCAAGCGCAAGCGAAGGGTTGCCCGCTGTAGGACATGGTCCGATGCATGAGCGTTTCCTGTATCAGCACCGCGGTAGGCTCGACAATCCAAGACCGAGCTGGCCCAGCGTGCTCGGACAAGGATGTGATCTATTTGGACCTGGGTATGCCCGTCATTTGAGTACCAAGTGACAAGGTGGTGGCGCGGATGATCAAAACGGGTGCTTGACACAACGAGGCGGTTAGACGATGCGAAGTTGACAAGGCGCTCACCGTTGGCACGCTGCGCTCCGACAGCAAATTTGCCTAGCACATGACGGGTTCCAGCGTCACACACACCTGGTCGGGCGTTCCAGTCACCGGCAATGACGAGTAGATCGCTATTTGCGATGCGGTCAACTGTTCGCTGGAGGTCACCGTAGAAGTCATCTTTTATGCTGTCATCAGCAGCCAGAGTAGGCGCATATACCGGGATGATGGAAACGTTGACTGGGGCACTTTTCAAACGGACCCAAGCGATCCGCGGTGAGACAGCCTCCCACTCTAGCAGACTCGAGTGAAATTCATCGGCCAAAGTTATAGCGACACCATACAGTCCAGAGTTGTCGGACAAACCACTGTGGTAGAGATGGTACGCAGAGTCAGTTCTTGGTACTTGCAGCAGTTTGTGGCCAGTGCCAGGTAGGCGGACCTCAGAGAGACACACCACACCACGGTATTCAGAAAGGGATTTGGCTGTTAACAGTTGGGCGCCGTCATCCCTCAAAGTTTGAACATTCCAGCCTGCAATTCGCAATCCGGCATCAGCTCGCAGATTTAACACCCATCCCGCGATGCCAAGAGGATGGGGCGCGTCGGTTCCCGCGGACGCCGTAGCAGAGATCGTATGTTGCGTATAGTTGTGATTCATGAAAGTGTAGAAAGTCAAGAAAGTCAATTCCGTGTTTCGTGGAGAAAAGGGGATTGGCGCTAGGTCCCCGGTCTTGCTCCCCTACCAGAGCCCCGTTAGCCAAGCAAAAGCAAGTTTACGGCGCGCACCAGCTTGGAGGTGGGGTTGGATTTTAAGTACCTTGTCCTAAAACACCATCATGCGTGACCTATTATTTTACTTATTCTAGTTGTTTGCAAATCTTCCGCAAATTGTCTTATTATGTATTGGCCATAATAGGCTCCACCGTTGCTGTTTCTGCTAATGTTTCTGATGAGGGATTCGCGACGGGTTTTGAAGCGTCAGGCTAATAAAATCCGTATCCCAGCGATCACATCTTCTCAATAAGTCCTACTGGGGCAGGTTGCGCCCCACGACAACTCACCGTCCACTTAGTAATGCGGGGGAAAATGCATGCTTGGAACAGACCGTAGAGATACGAAGACTCATAAAAAGCTTGGCACATTCATGCGCAGGCATTCTGAAGTGGTAAGAATTTAATGTAATGCTTTTTTAATCTGCTAACGTCGCCGTCCAACCGAAATGTGACCCCTTTTATGTACAGCTGCATGATTTTACCAATTAATCAAAACTTATTTTATTTTGTTCCTTCGTGAAACTGCTGTAGGGCGACACAGAGGTGAATCAGCTTCGCCTTATCATCAACCTTTGTGGCTCTTTCACGCCGGCGACATGGCCAGCCGTAGAGAAGCTGGATGCCTTCAAAAACGCAAAGCTTCCAATGGATACAAAGCGCACACTCCGAGAGAAACTCGCACCCACAATTCCTTGTCAGTCAGCTCTGGATCTTATCGACAAATTGCTTGTCTGTGATCCTAGCAAACGGTTAGATGCAGATCAGTCTCTTGCTCACGAATTCTTCCAAGAGGAGCCTCTACCAGGTGACCTCTCCTGCCTTTCCTCCAGTGGCATCTCCTTCCTCGAATATCTTAGTCAGGCCCATCGGTCGCGCAACGTTGCCGCAGTGGCTGCCCACATGAACAATTTTCGTTCTGCAGGCCCGCAAAATTTCCGTGGCCGTGGTGGCGTATTGCCCGGCGGGTTGAGTGGTGCGATGAACGGCGCCGCAAATGCTTTTCGATACCGTGGTCTTCCGCCTGATCCGGATAATAGCAACATCAATTTTGATCGCATTTACTAAGCCAACAGATGTTTGCAGCGTTGCTCCTTGTCTTTCGCTCTTGCCTTGGCTCGTTTCCCGCCGCATTTTGATGAAAGTTTGTGAAATTTTCCGTCACTCCTCACACAAGCTGTGCGTGTGTCTAATGATTGTATCCTTTCCTATTCTGCTCTTTTTTCTAGTCATCCAACGAAAATGACTTTTATAAGTAATTGTGATATGCACAAGAAGGACAAACGTCTTCGCTGTATTTTGGTTTCGGACTAACGCATAATTCTTTGAAGCTCAGCCACTGTGTAAATTCCTGTTGTCTTCTTATACGCACCAATTTGGACGTGTATTAACGCTGAAGCCCCCTAGGACGCTGGACCAACACGACAGGCTCGCTCTGGATACGGTCAGCGTAAATCGGGATGGGCATCCATGACGAATACCGTAGATAGAGGGGGGATTAGGGTGGTTGCCCGCGTAGGTTCGGCATCACGCCCTGCTTGATTCCGTCTCCGCTCTTGAGTTAGTCATTAAACCAGGCTCAGGTGGTTGAGGGAGAAAAGTGCGGCGGATGTTGCTCAAGTCTTCTATCACTTAATACTAAATCAACCACAAGTCACCGTCTGCATCCACTCCGCTGTGAGGCACACGGGGAACAGCGGTCAAACTGTCGCACGACCTTGGGGACTGTCCGTGAGTTTCGTATGCACAGCACATAATTCGCCTATTGACTCTAGGAAGCACACTTTGGCCAGAATTTAATATTCATTTTTTGCTAACGCCGTTCTTTGCTTTAGGGTTCGAGCTCATCAACTGTTCAATTCGGTTCTTATTTACACGCAGTAGAGTCACGGTTAATGAGGTTAATTCATTCTAGCACCGATATTGTCATGTGAAACGCTCGTCTTACTTGTACTTGTTACGGCTGTGATCACGCCTGATCTAGACGGCCTCAATGATGTCACAAACGGTACCTCTCCATGCGTGGCGATTGGCGGCAGCGGATCTCGAAAGCTCCACCCAGTCCCTTCTCCAGCGACGGAGGCCGAAGATAGAAGGTCCAAGAACTGCTTCCATGTCTTGACGGACGGTGTCTAGTCAGGTCTTCAGTTGCCCTCCTCTTCGACGTTTCCAGGTGGGCTGCGGTGCCGGGTCGAGGGCAGCATAGGTAAGCTCGTGGGGCGGACGGAGAACATGTCCAAACCACCCCAGTCGTCTTTCTTGAATGGCCTGAGATATCCTCGTGATACGATCGCAGCGGATGCGGACTGTCTCATTTGAGATGAAGTCGCTATACTTAACTCGCAGGATCGTCCTCAGGCACTGGTGGTCAAAGACCTCCAGTCTTGGCTCATCTTTAGCGCGCACAGCCCAGCATTCACATCCATAGAGGAGGACTGACCGGATGGATGCACGGTATACACGAATCTTCGTGGCGATGGAGATGTCACGTCAGATCCATAGGCGCTTTCGAAGGATTGAGAAAACCCAGCGAGCAGCATCGATACGGGAGACAATGTCGTCCTTGCTCTGCGCATTCGGTAGCAGCCTCGCCCCGAGGTATTTAAAGCTGTCTACTTCTTTAAGTTGATGGCCATTAATCCTCAGGGGTGCCTTTTTCTGGTCAGGGATGCAGCTCTAGAACAACTTCGTCTTTCCGGAATTTATGGACATGCCTACCGACATAGCGATCTCATTTAACCGCGACACTACTGACTGTGGACTAGTAAGTCGGCGTCCGGGTGCAAGTTCAACACCGTCCTCTTCATGACGAAGTTAAACAGAATGGGCGAAAGGACGCACCCCTGGCGGACACCAGACCGGATATCGAACGACTGAGAGAGATTGTTGTGGATCAGGACTCGTGCGGTGGTAGACCGATAGTAGGCCTTAATCATCGCAATGAGTTTGGTCGGCATTCCATCCAGTTCCATTATTCGCCACAGGGACTCACGATGGATGGAATCGAATGCGGCGGCAAAGTCGACGAAGTAAACGGCCGTCGGTTGCTGGTAGCTATGGCTGAATTCTAGAGTGCGCCTCTGTGAATATTTGATCCGCACATCCACGCCCAGCTCGGAATCCGGCTTGGTTGGGTCGTGTCCGGGAGTCACGTACAGACTGGAAGCGCCTGAAAAGAACAACAGCTAAGATCTTTGCAGCAACATCGATAAGACTTACGCCACGGTAGTTCTCGCATCTTGTCTTATCTCCCTTCTTGTGGACAGGTACAAGGATACCTGAGCCCCAGTCATCGGGAGCGGTCTCTTTTCGCCACGCGTGTACAATCAACTCATGGAGTCGATGAGCCAGGGTGTCGACACAGGACTTGTAGATTTCTGCAGGAATACCGTCCTCTCCGCACGCCTTGTTGTTAAGTAGCCTCTGCATTGCATTGGTAACTTCGTCTTTGAAAGGGATGTCACACGACACTGCGTAGGCAGGAGAGGATTGAAACTCGGCTGTGGAGGAGAGGGAGGGTGTGATGGGTTGTTCGTCAAAGTTGAGTAGGTGCTCGAAGTGTTCACGCCAGCGATTGACCTTGGCCGAGTTGTCGGCAATAAATCCTTCATTCACATTGCGAACAGAATCACAGAGTGTCGGGGGCTTACCACTAACCTGGTGTATGATTTGGTACAATTTTCGGGTGTCACTAACATTAGAAGCCTGCTCCATAGAAGTCGCCTTTTCGGACCAATACTTCTGCCGATCATCTCTAGCCGACTTTGCTGTCAGCTTTCGAAGTTGGCGGTAGGAGGCATCGTTCCGGGACCTGGCTCGAGTCGTCTCAGCCGATAGCTGCAGGGTTCTTCCGCTGATCCAGTCACTGCAGCGCCGCTGAGTGAATCCGAGAATCTTCTCAGCTGCCCCATCGATGGATGTCTTCAGTGATGGCCACTTGCTACTGCCCTCGTTGTCAGCCTGGGTCATAAGACGGGACTGGATTTCTGTGCTTAAAGCCTCAATAGTGTTGGTTTGCCGGAGCTTTGCGACATCAAGGCGTTTCGCACGTGGCCGTTTGGGCACAGATGAGAGGTGAACCTTCAGGTGCGTGCGAACGAGAACATGGTCAGACCCGTGAGCGTTACCAGTTTCGGCACCTCGCATCGACCTGCTATCGTGGACCCAGCTGCGAAACCGTGAACCAACTAGAATGTAATCGATCTGACTGGCGGTACGGCCATCGTTCGAATACCAAGTCAGTAGATGTTTGTGACGACGCTGAAAGCATGTGTTGGTAACAAACAGTCGGTTCTGTTCGGCAAACTGCAGCATCCTCTCACCATTGCCCGTTCGAGAGCCAAGCCCAAAACGACCAAGAACGTGGCTGTTTGTCGGGTCACCGGGCCCAGTCCGGCCATTCCAGTCCCCGGCAACAATTAGCAGATCTCGATGAGGGAGTCGTTCAGCTAGCTCCTGCAGCTGCGAGTAGAAATTATCTTTCTCTTGCTGTTCAGCCGCCAACATAGGTGCATACACAGATACGACCGAGATGTTCGTAAAATGGCCTTTTAGTCGAACATAGGCCATTCGGTCGTTGACTGGTTCCCATGCTAGTAGTGCACAGTTAGCTTCTTCCGAGAGGGCAATAGCCACACCGTGTTTACCAGATGAGTCACTCGGACCGCTGTGATACAAGGTGAAATAAGAATCCACCCCAGGGATTTTGATTTCTCGGGCGCCTGAGTCGGGGAGTCGGACCTCTGACAAGCAACAAACATCCACGTGGTATTCATGGAGACTGTGCGCTGTCAGACTTTGAGTACCAAGTTCCAGAAATGTTCGCACATTCCAGCATCCAATACCAAGAGTCCGTTTTTTGTTTAGCAGTCCAGCTTGGACATTATTCGCCCGCACCACCGGACAAGGGTTGCGGAGCGCGTCGGTTCCCGCGGACGCCGTAGCATGGGTCGTAACATCGTAAGTTGACATGTTCATGAGGTTTCTTGGGAATTTTGAATACAGGTGGGTCCCCAACGGCCGCTCGGATTTTTTGTTCGAGGTTGTCTCCTTAGCACTTTGGCTCAAGAACCTAACCAAAAGGCAGTGGTGTTGGTGGCAAGCAAACCTATTTAATGGCGGTTCACGCTCGCCATGTCACAGTGCCGTCATTGAGCCTTGCGGTATTTTATAAGGCAGTCGGTGCGCCAGACCTTAGCCCACCGCACCCTGGTAACACTGTCGCTGCTGCGTCCGCGACTGCTTATTCGCCAGACCCGGGAGCCTGCTTATTTCGCAGCTAACCTTCACTGAAGGCTGCGCCACTATCCGCCACCCGTGGACGCGCCAGGTAGCCTGCAGCTTGGCTAACGGGTAACCCTCCTTTCCCGGGTAACCCGCCTTCATCTGGTAAAACGCTCGTTTGGCCAGGCATAACCAATCTAACTGCATTAGTTCATTGATTGGCTGCAGGTAACCGAGGACCCATGCTCTGCGAGCAGAACGCAACAGTGGACACTGACACACGCACGCAGCTGAGCTGAAGCTCCTCAATTGAAACAGATTTTCTGTGAGTGGTTCGTTCTTTACCTGATATACTTGTAGACGGCGCCGTTCGTTATCCGAGGTTCCACAGAATGCGAGAAGGCGTTGGTTACCTGACGCTTCGAACTATCGTGCGAGCCTGTTGCCAGGGAAAGCAGGACTGTACAGCTAACTGCATATTTTGCTCGCCGCTGCCATTGATTTGTTCGCGCGACACCTGATAAGCATCCGGGAGGCGGTATATCTATTAATAGAATCCTAGCCCGCGTGTCATGCCTACTGTAACAGGTATAAAATTCGGTTGACTGGCGCATTGTTATCACGCTCTCGAAGTCAAAGCCGTGCCCTGGCGAGGATGCATGGGCAACTACCAAAAAAGCTTGTCCTTCAGTCGCATGGCGAGCTCGTGCTGGGGCAATCTAATGAAAATCCATTTGGCTGTTTGGCCAGCATATTTGGCTTGACCACAAAGACAGTTAATCCAGTAGATGACGCCAGCGTGTTGGTTAACAGGTACTAGGTCTTTAGGCTGCAGAAGTTGCCTGTGGAAGGCCACTTCCTGTCCGTGAGCGAAGTCAATCCTGATTTCGATGACCAGTTGAGTTATTTCTTCGGATATACCACTTATATTGTCAGGACGGCACAGAAAATATGTTACGGAGACGGGAGCCCCCGTGCATTCGCGGCAGTCGGCGTAAAGGGCCGCCCGGGGTACGTCATGCCAGACGCTCACGCCTAGGTATACACCGTGAGCCGAGAAAGTCAAACGACCACCCACATAGCAGGCGCAGTGGGCGTAGTCAAGATTATTTCAGAATGTCTGGGAGCAGGAACATTCTGCAAAGACAGGAACCGTATAAATATGGCGGAGTTGACAAGATAAAGGACGACTCCGACGGATCGGCAGAGCACACAGAACCGGACAGTCCTGCAAGCCCCACAGTCTTTGTGTACGGATGAATAAAGCCATTGCCTGTCGGAACCGCTCTCTTGCCTTCTTCTGCCTATTAGCTGGGTTCAAAATACTGGGCTATAACAACTGGCGACGCCGAAGTAATTGGGATATAACAGCATGATTCACCATTATTGCCGTCCTGGGTTAGGATGACAAAGAAAGCCCACACGCGAAAGGGCGCAGACACAAAGAGCCACGCGCGCGCGTAGCAGAACCGCTACGTTGTGTCACCCCGAAGATACCACGCGATGGCTGCCTGAATAGGCCCCTTGCGCATGGACCAATAAGAAGAGACAAAGCAGACAAAGACTGTTTTCCCTTAAATACGAGGTTGCGGAGAGAAGGCAGATTTCTGCTTCCCACAATCAGAATGCGCTGCCGACATTGAGGCCAAGCTGCAGACGAGGCAACTGCTGCCCACAGAGATGCTGAGAGGTTGAGGAACACCCGCGGCAGCTGATGTACACATGGAGACTGTTGCAGTAGACTGTTCTCCACTACTCTGTCTGTCTTCTTTCCATAACATACAACTGGAGGACATAATATATACAAAGAAATGCTCGCCAGTAATTTGGTTTTGGCTGCCCCTCCGGGTTTCTTCCTTTTCTTTCTTGCCTGTATTTTTCAACTAAACTGCCAGGATATCCATTTTTCATGAAGAGGTTCCGCAAAAACTGAACCTCGGCCTGCTTGGGTATGACCAGTTGATAAAGACTAATAAATCAGAAATGGCCATTCGGGTCTGTCTTGTCTTTGTTGGTACCTCTTATCCCTGCATACTCATAGGCAACTGCAACCAAACAGTGAATGAGGCAAATTGATTTACCGGTCCCAAGAGGTGGGCAGCTCCAGCAGCAAATTGAGCAGTTACGTGTGGTGGACCGAGAGGCATGGCTAGTCGTTTGCGCTGGTCACCACACGAGCTGACTGCCTCGAGCAGAAGAGTGAGACCGATAAGAAAACGTGAGACAGTGGTTATCCTGCGAATGGACTGCCACACCTCTACTGGATATCACTATTGGCACACGCCTCCAGATGTGCGTTCTTTCCAGGGTTGAATTCATGCAAAATACGAAATTATAATAGCGGTACACAACAGTACACGATTTGACTTACTTGATGCTGCCTTACCGTGCGATGGCTTGTGGATTGCTCCCACCTTGGAAAGGAAATGTGGGAAATCATCCATAAGTGACCAGTACACCGTATTGGTCGTTGGAGTGACACGTTGATCACATCTCCAAACGAGGACGCAGTCCAACTGATACGTGGGGAAAAGTTGCCTCCCCTTCTTCTTCTCACAGATATAAACGGTGGCAGTGCTAATCTCCTGAGTACATCAAACTACTCACTGATGTTGGAAACCTAATGACCCTGTGAGTGAAAAAAGTTTTCGGTTGAGCCTTATAAAATCATAATGCTCATAAAGCATGAAGCAGCAATTAAAAGGAAAATATGCGTGATTGCGCCCTCGCTTTTGCCCAGAAGTCGGTCTAGGATGTTGATACGCATCTGCTTTTTCATGCGCGCGGATACAATGAGTCTGGCTATCCAGTTTCGTATGCTTTATTGCATAATGTGTCTTGATTTCTGTCACTGCATCAGAAAGGGAAATTTTATACAAAACCAAGTTTCTGACAGGTGAAATATGTAAAGTACTTTCAGTGCATACATAAGTGCTCGCCTCCTGCTTGTGAACGATCACCATGGTTTGTTTCATCTGGTCAAACAATCTTAGTACTCAATTATCATAAGTAACATTTATTTTCTTAACGCATAATCGGAAAGAATGTAGCTAAGAAAATCAGAAAGTTGAATCTCACAGATTAGATGGCTAAAGTGTCGGATGTACTCAAGCCCCGCTCTTACTCTCGGGAGATTGAAGCCCACAGAGGCACTGCGTTCTGTTCGTCATTTTCAGCTCTGTTGAATCCAGGTCGATCAATTTACCATTCATCCACGATTGATCGGTACCCTGCTCATGCTTCTTACGAATATTTTTTATGCCTAACTTTACAAACCAGACGAGTGTAGCCATTATTTTTTCGATTCATTATTTTTTGTGCTCAAAATCATGTTGAAAGACAGCTAAAAATTATTGACTTCATCCAGCAGGGGCCGATCTTTTGATGCTGTTATGCTGATGAAGCTTTTTTACCATGGGGAAGAACAGGCATCAGAATTTACACAATCGTCTCGGTTAGAAACCCCGGCTATTGCCCTTCATTAATGTGCTATTCAGGAGGCTCTGAAACGAAAACAACAGTTTACTGGCAACCAATTAACGTCATGCAGCTTCTTAGTTTTCATAGCTAACACCTGATAGGTCACAAATGAAGCTGTTGAAGAATGTCCTTTCAATCGGCCTTGACTCAAGTCGGCAACCTCGAAGAACTATCACGTAAGGCCTAATATATCCATGATCGATCTAAAAAACAAACAAATCCTAAGGAATTTATAAAGTAAAGTTTATGTGGTTGCTGTAGGAGGACCCAAACGAAAACACCATTGACGATGTTTTAGAGACGAACGAGCACATTGATGCCGCACCAGGTAATGGGAGTCCCCACCTGCCGAAGGCACCCTCGCGCAGCAAGGATCGATTAAGTCTTACTGAAGTGTTGGATGCAGTGTCTCGCATCGAACGTCTAAACTGTCCCCGTAACTACACAGTTCAGACTATTAGCATGCGTGGATTGTACATACACAAACATAAGCTGGCAATGAAATGGGGTGAAGCATTATTACAAGTGGGTGTAGCAGCCTGAGTTCGGTAGTGCTTCACGTATTCCCCTCCTTGTAATCTTCAAACCTTTGTCTAGTCTCGCACCCAGCGCTGACTCATCCTCTAACCTCTGCGCGCTCTTTTACTTTTGAACCCCCACTGTTGAGTTTTTTCGCCCGCAGCTAATAATTATTGAGAGCTAGTTGCTGCCTCAATACCAGAAGGATCTCCAAATCAAAAGTCTGGGAAGACTGAATAAATTCGGACAACTAGTCTGCTCAAGACGCTTTACAGTAACTGCTGCAAGCATCGCGTGCAGAAATCAGTCGAGTCGGTGTAAAGGTGTCTATGCGCGCAGGTTCAGCGAAGCCTTGTCCAGTCATCAGCCAATCAGGAAAGGGTGCAGATATTGGCATCAGAGCTCGCGATGAATCAATTAGCTGCGGGCGAAGGCACGTCGACAACGGGTTACGAAAGTACAAGAGCGCGCAGAGGTTAGAGGATGAGTCAGCGCTGTGTGCGAGACTAGACAAAGGTTTGGAAGATTACAAGGTTGTGAATACGCGCAGCACTACCGAAATTAGGCTGCCACAGTACCCCCCCCCCCTCCGAGACCGGTGGGTGGCGAAAAACAACCCCGGAGGATATAGCGAAGTCTAGAAGAAATGTGAGACTAATCGATCAGGGAAGTGAACGTGAGAGGATCAAACCTACGAAACGTTTAACTATTTTAGTTTCGTAGTTACGCCAGAGGCAAAACAACCTGCGAATTAATTGAAGCCTGGGTTTCCGACGAGAAATCAGTCAATTGGTATGTAGAACTCACGCCGGCGTACAGAGCCCTACGCGCCTACCTCCAAACCTGCATCACTGATGGCCCCAACTGCCTAAACTTGTTATTTGCTTTTGGCACGTTTATATCTGACGACGGCTTCCAATAAGTGTTCGAATGTGTTATTCAGAGCGCTACAGACTTCAAGTCATATCCCGATTATTTGAAGAATACCAAAGACACCATAATCATGAGTTATTAACACGAGTGGCAGTGACCACTACGGACACTATGGCATGTGCTAAATTTTTAAGATCATGCCCGGTAGCGCGTGTCTGTGTTGACGATTGCGTTTGTGAGTTTGTAGGGCCAAGTTCCATCTTCTTCTGTTCAAAGGATGCTTGTGAATTTATAAGAGCTTTGGTCATGTCTAACGGACAGTACTGTATTGACGTGTTCAAATGAATCTTCGACAACTGTAACCATCTGGAAGTACCTTTATCCCAACGAAACTCTGGCGAGTGGCTTCTCATCAACCGTGTAGTGAGGATAAAGTATTGGGAGGCCTGCAAGCAACTTGCCTAAGTTTGTAAATGTTTGATTTTTCTCCCATACCAACGAGAACGCATTTACCAGAACTTATAAATAATAATGAGCAGCATTAGTCATAGTAAGCACCTAAAAATTAGAAGAACTTAGTGGTTGTTCAGAAAAATAAAATTTTCTAGATAATTCCCAGGTTGTGGAGAAGTCAAAAATAGTTATAAATTCGAACAATAAATTTCAATATTTTGTTCAGCATAAAACTTAAAGCAGCCGCTTTCTTCATATAAAAAGAACTTGCCTTTAGTCAAAATATTTTGTACATATGGTAATGAGTGGATAACTAGTTATTAAATATCGTTGAATAAAGTCTCTTTTCATTGCGCTCGTTTTCGATTGCTTCATTGATAAGCTGATAAATTGCGCTTCCGTTCGAAGTTTACATCAAAACCTTTAAAATAAGATTTAACGAAACGGCATTTACCGAAAAAACGAGCTTTTGGATAATCTTTTCTATGAAGATGGCCATGGAGGTCAAATGTGGAAATGCTTCGAAACAGCAAACCACATTGTCGAGCATGCAACATGTCTGCTAGATATCATGCATATTGTTATTGCTAAGATCAATAAAAAAACCTTCCAGAATAGGTTACCTCTTTAAAAAAGTGCTTTTATTGGATATGTAGCTGACGAACTTCTCTGTATGTTAAGTTTTTCCAAGGTAATGTCAGCGAAATTGGAGACTTTTGACAATTTGCATAACTTACCTGAAGAAAAACGATTAAATTTGACTGGAGATGAGAGAATATACCTTTCTTTTTATAACGGATTATTTTCCGCCCAAGGGGATTAATTCCACGATATGTAAGAAGCGTGTGAATGCAAAAAACAGGCCACACATATAACCATTTTTGAAATACTTTTTATTCCTGTGTGCTATCCGCTTCTAAATAACGCTTGAGCGGAATGTATTGTTTACAAAAAATTATATTCCTGCATGACTTAAATTCAATAAGGCCTTCTATAGGTTGTCTTCTCGGTAACATATGAAAACTTTGTTTACACACAAGGCCAGCTGTGCGGCAAAAGAAAATATGCTACCAAAAACTTTTGTTACTGCATTTTTTGCAAAAAACTTCACAGAATAGCTAAATTTAATTTTTTAAATTTCTGTCGCTGTTTGTTTAAGAAAATAAATGCGATTCCTTAAACCTCGCTTTAGTTCCATTTGATCAAATTCGCACAAATGTTTTCAGTTCTGGAAGGGATTATTATTCCACCTTTTTTACTTATTATGGAATTCATCCGAAGCAAAATGTTTATTGAAAGAAAGTTTGGTTCTGTCTTTCCTTATAGCATAGGAAATTACTTTAATACAGGCTTACTCATGATATAGCCAAAATGAGTGCCTAAGAGGGCAGTTTTCCAAACAAATGCCCTTATTATTATTAAATCTACTCGGTTGATCAAAATAACCTGTCTAGATATACGCTTAACTACCAAGTTGAATTTCGTCAAGACATTTTTTGCAGGGCTCGCAGGACTGTAGTTGACTACAGCTGCCAGGGAGTATAATGGGGCCATCAGAATTATGTTTCTTTGTATGACGATGGTGAATGCACACATACCTGATAAATGTATGTTTGCTAGTACAATCGAACATGCGGGCCCCAAAAAGTAATTCAGAAAGAGCAGATGCAACCGCTGGCACAAGAATTGCAATCGCATGCTGTTTAAAAATCCGTCTCTAATCCATCAGCAGACACACGTTCCTGCTATCGTCTCTGATGAATGATACGCGATGGATTTCAAAACGTCAGGCGACTAAAATTCTTGTCTCAGCAGTCACACCTGTTTCGTCTCAAAGGCGTTATTTTGTAAGTTCAAGTTACGTGCAGAGTTTCAGCAGCAGCGCCTTGGTCGAAGATATGTATTATAAAAAGAAATGTCGAATAAATCACACCGGGACTACCGAACCAGTGCCAGGAACACCAGCATACACCTACCAAACCTGTCTCAACTATCCACATATCCCATGCGCATTCATGAAAAACTAAGGGGTGGCTCTGGCCACGCCAATCACTTGCACCCTCTCCTGCCTCCGGTAATCTTTACTTGGGTCATGACAATGGGAATAATTGGGAGGGAGGAGTGCGGAAGATGCAGTGCAAGTCTATTCTCACCATGATATAATTCACGCGCATGTCAACATGCCTGCATCTAGTCTACTGTAAGGCACAAAGTTGACATAGCTGAAACCGATAGTCGAACTGTCAACCAAAATCCATTTACACTGTTTGATGATACTACCAGATAAACGGCACTTAACTCTGGCAGAAGAGTTTGGAAAACAATTGATTTACTTCATAAGTTCGATCAAGCCGGGGTTCGTATACTGTAGACATGCCGATTAGTCTGCCAGTGACTCAGGTTTTTTCCGAAATTCTAACCTTTAATCTCGAGCACTGCAGCTTGATATTCCCACAAGGTTAACGGTTGATTAAAAAGCGGAAGGTGAAGTCGTCAGCGTAAATGTTTTTTTGGACAACCGCAGCAAACTATATCACCGGGGAGGCGTAAGAAGACGTGTCCAACGTGCGAAATCCGACTGATTGACAGATATTTTGCCAGTATCTACAGTTTTTCTGCGGTATCCTATTGAAACCTTGCCCTGCGCAGCTGAAGACATGCAGAGTTTTCTGGACATTGTCTGGTAGTTTCAAAGTTTCAAAAATTCCCATCAGAGAATTCAGAAGAGTATTTGGCGAGCATACGTAGCTTTCCTCTCTTACACTTGAAGCCACTTTACTTGAAGCATTATCACCTAGCCCAAAATTCTGCATACCAGGTCGAAAGGTTAACCAGTTAGACCTAGAAATCCAGTTTGAGCATCTCTATAATCAAACTTACGACCTCAAGCCGATCTCCGCAGATAGTGTTCAGCACTTCAAATCAATACTGGTTAATTGTAGTTATCAGTACCTGAACCGGAGACATACAAATCGTGGACTACTAACAAAAGCAAACTTAGACAAGTTGAAGCAGCTACGAGCAAACAAAACCATCTTGGTATCTAGACCAGACAAAGAAACGGGTGTCATTATGATGAACAGATAGGACTACATAACTAAGATGCAGGCCATACTAGCAGACCAGACAAAATTTGCGAAAGTATACAGAGAAAAAGACTGCACGGAGGAAGTAGAGGCGCAAATGACTGGCTGCTTAAGAAGACTCCACCCTGCAGGATTCATTAGCGACCATGACCTCAAGCAGCTGCAGCCAGTAGGCACGCACATCCCCCGTTTGTATGGCCTATCCAAGATCCACAAAGATGGCCTGCCAGTTTGTCCGATCTTGGATATGCGAAACTCGCCTTATCACACGATAGCGAAGTGGTTGGCAGAAAAACTCAAACTCTTGCAGCAGCAGCAGCTACCGCTACACAGCTATCAAGATACATTCCGATTTATCGACAGCGTCAAATATATGAACTTAAACGGCATGATGCTGTCCCTAGACGTCTCATCGCTGTTTACAAACGTCCCGGTCACAGAGGCATTAGACTATCTCTGCGAATTATTAGTGGCCAATCAGATAGAAGTAGAAATATCAACTGCTGCATTGAAGGAACTACTACTAAATGTGCAGTTCCATTTTGACAACCACCTTCATAGACAACTAGATGGCGTTGCTATGGGCTCGCCTCTCGGACCTCTTTTGGCTAACATCTTCATGGGCAAGCTGGAGAAATCGCAACTCAGCGAGCAGATCTATAAGTTAAAACACTGTGGCCGATATGTCGTTGACAGCTTCGCCATCGCCCCAGCAGAAACCGACGTAAATGAGCTTCTAAGTACTGTTAATCAAGCACACCCCTCTATTAAGTTCACCTTGGAGGTGAAGACGGCAGGTTTGCTTCCTTTCTTGAATGTCCTCCTAAGTCGAAGACCTGACGGAAGCATTCGAAGGAGCGTTTACCGTAAGAAAACCTGGTCCGGACATTATACAAACTTTAACAGTTTTGTACCCATCGAACAGAAGCGTAACTTGATCCGCTGTTTAACGCAAAGAGCCAGAAAAATTTATTTGACAGACACTATTGAAATGGAGCTCCAGAAACTCCAGGACCTGCTTCGGGAGAACGGGTATCCGGACAGATTTATCATGAAGAATATAATGGAAAAAGAACCAAAGCCCACTACACCGACTGTAGAAAAGACCTTATTCCTTAAAGTTCCATTTCAAGGAGACGCAGCAAGCAAACTTCTCAGTAGACGTCTCAACCAAGCTGTAGCAGGAACCTTCCCAGCAGTGAACGTTCGGTGTTATTCTCAACAAACCTGATCCTGCACGGCGAAGGTAAAGGTAGGCTGCCAACTCAGACCACCTCTATGTGCATATACTCATTCACGTGTTCCTGTGGAGCAAATTATATTGGTCACACGAGTCGGCACTTATCAAAAAGAATACGGGAGCACCTTCCGGCATGGCTGGCCAAAGGCGAAGTCAGAAGCATCATTAGCTCTACCCTGGCCCACATGGTTGACTCCGCACATCGTGTGGACCCCAGCGAAGCCTTTAAGGTAATTTACAAGGTCTCCCCAAACTATCCAAAGTCCCTGGGTCAGCGTTTGCTAGCAACAGCAGAAGAAACTGCAATTCGGTTGATAAAACCGATCTTGTGCGCGCAGAAGAACCTCCTGCAGGCCCCGAGCTTGGCTTGGCCAACGGTTACGTAACTACCTGCATCTTTTCACGCTTTCTAAGGCTTCAACCCCCCCTAACCCCCTTCCCCTGTCCGGACTCAACAAACCCTCATCAACTTGCAATCAGCTGATTACTGCTAACTACACACCTTCTCCCTCATCCCCATGACTAATTTGCGTTTTGTGATAACATAATTACCAGCATGTTACCTTGTACCCCTCCCTATATAACTATAACGGCCCGATGATAATTTATCGAAAGGTACGTATGCTCGCCAAATACTCTTCTGAATTGTCTGGTAGGTTCATTTAAAAGGATAGTCTGTTTGTCTCAAGGATTCCTGTTGTAGAAGTAAGGGATACAGTTTTTTTTACCCAACTGGAGTAGGCGGCATCTTGTAAAAGCACAAGTCGTTATTCACACTCTTCAATAGTTTTTGTTTACCGAAACGATGGGAAAACAGGGGTCAGAGCATTTAAATTTCTCTCTAGGCCCACAAGAACGTTGTAGTTCTTCCAACATGAACAAAGATCTACAAATTTAATCGGAAGAGATATTCCGTGATTATGTGTCAGACATTAATGCCTCTAATTCTCGTAAAGTTGTCTTTCGTACAAACCCGGACTAATATACCCGACACAAATTTTAGCATACTCTGTCTCGCGGTTGCCATAAATATCTCAACCGAATGTGCTAACTTTCAGGGAATAATTGTACTGGTATTTAAGTCTGTCAATCTAACAGTAGCATAATGGCACAGAGTAAGCCGCTTACTCACTCTTCCATCCTGGGTAGTCAAAAATCGTATATCTGCTGAAAGCCATCATCTGAACTTCCGTTCTTCAAGAAGGCTGCCTTAAGCCAAACAGCTCGGTTTTTGTGAATGACAGGCTTGACTGTGTATCCGACGGCGTCGTAGAGGCACGTGAATTTGTTTACATTAATAACAGATCTGCATAGTAGTTGTCAAAATCGGCTCCATCACTCACCTCGGTGCAGTGGCAAGACAAGAGCCGGACGGCCGGAGATGCTCTCAGCCACAGTGGCAGAACGATAAATAGCCCATCTACACATGCTGCACACGAGATGGTTCGACAAATTGGTGGAATGCTGGTTTGGGCCCTAGAAATGGCTTTAATAATTGCATGCTTTAGCAACAAAATAGCGCACCATAAACAATTACAGAAATTTACTTGCATTTCTTACTTCCTTGTAATTTATTGGTTTTGAAAATTTTATACAATTTTACTTTATGGTTTATTGAGTTTCGTTATATTCTTGAAAAAATATTGGTGGGCAGAAGGTCATCTTCTTCAACTTACCTGAGGTTCAATTTGCCGTTCTGGAGTTATATTAGCATAGTGCATGGCACGAAGCGCCATTCACACCTTCAATTTACATGCGCAACAACTTTATGTTAGTTTATTTTAGTTGGTTTTTTAGCTTACTTTATATTTAAGTTCGGTTTTCGGTTTATTTCTCAATTAATTATCATATCTTCTATTTTTATTTTCAATTTTTTCATTGAAGTGAACTTAGCTTACACAATTTAATTACGGCGCCATTTTGTGTTATTTGAATAATTATTCCTGCTTTTTACACTTTTATAAATATTATGTTTTTTTCATATTTCTTTTTCTATGTGTTGCTCAGACCGTACACCGTTGAGTACACCCGGTCCTGTATTAAAGATGGGTTGGGTTTTCGCATGCTGATCTGGAACCCAAAGTAGGATTCTACTGCCAAATTTTCACAAGGGTGCTTCAGATTTAGCATGCGTAGGACTGTCATAAAAGCTGTTTTACGGAGTTACGTGTACGTGGCTGACCAGGCATAACAGCCGATCTCTGCGTGGCATACACCACGCATGCTCTTTTAAGGGCAGCATTTGTCTCAGAGAAGTAAGAGAGCCACAAAGACATGCACCTCCGCAGCAGAAAAGTTCCAAAAAAGGTCATTTACATAATTACCGGTGAAAAGTGGACAGCTTAATGCGAGTGGTGTAAGCACATGTTTAATTAATTCCTCGAAAATAGTATCTCCACGCAGTAGGGATGTCAAATGACATGAGCCAATGGCTAGAACAAAAGCAAAAAGAACAGATTTTGAAAAAAAACTGCTTGGGCATTTTCTGGAAAGTATAGAATTTTAAATGCGATCTGAGGCATTCTAAGGAGAAAAACCGCCGCTCACCGGAGGGACCGGGATGAATTACTTATCAACAGTATGCGCTACTTTGCCGCAGTTGTTGCGCATGTAAATTGAAGGTGTGCGCGTTGCTTCGCGCCGTGAACTATACTAATTTAACTCCAGAACAGTAAGTTTGACCCCGAGTAAGTTGAGGTAGACCATCTTCTAACCGATAGTTATTTCTTTGAGGAATTTCAGTAAACCCGCAATTAGATAAACAATGATAAAGATAAAAAACCAGAACAATATCGTTAAATACAATGAAATTATACAATAAGAATAAATGAACAGTGATATAATTATAAAATTTGGGCAAAATGATTAAGCCAGTAGGCGAATATCACTGTCCACAGTCCGTTGTTGGTAAATATCAGGCAGCCTTCGAAGTCACGACTCTCAGCGCGTCATGCTGGATTCGGACAGTCAGATTTATTGCTGTAAAAAATGCAAGGATTTTCACTGGCAATGAACCCGTTGATTGTCCGAGCCCGTCAGCCGATGGATATTTGGTTTAGGTGCAGTGGCTGATATGTTGTGAAGGTATACATCTAGAGGGGTCATCACACACATTAAAGGTGTTAGCTGTGGCATCGCGCAAACTCAAACGGTGCGATACAGCTGTGCTGCCGTCCAAAGTAAGCACCGTGTTGACCAGGTATTTCTGGGTGATGTATGTTACGTTTGAACAGTTGAGGCCATTGTTCGCATCGCAGGTATGTTTGCAAAAGGCGAAAGCGTTTCGCTCACAGAAATCAAAGTTGAATGCTTCTGGGCTTTCGGGCTCATGCGGGAGTCAATTGTTAGCGATCAACCATCAACGAAAAATGAGCAAAGGTTATAGGGGGTGGGAGCCAATCAACCATTATAGGGAAGGGGACCAGGAGGCGGGGATAGAAAGAGAGAACTCATTAATTATTACTTTTAGGGACTGTTTACACATGGTATGCGATACCGTACGCCCGACCGTTTAATAGGATGGAATCGGTCCTTTATACTCATGACCCTGCGGCGCATATTAACCCTGAAACGGTGTGTAATCCCGACACCCAGTCTTGCAGCAATGCGTTCGGTCTTTCGACACATCGTTGATATATAGCAGCGTATACCAAATCGTACTGGTTGGTTGTGGCTGGATCCTCGGAAGGTGGGCAGGTCGGCATTGGCTTATGAAAACCTTCAGATAGCCATTCAGAAACGTCGAAATTGCTTACCGCCCAAGACTACCATGCACGACCGAGTCATGAGAATAAAGGACTGATTAAATCCCTGTGAGTAGTCGGACCTAGTTTATCGCTATATAGTAAAACTACAGTAAATAAACTAAATTAAATTAAATAAAACAAAATAAATTTAATTTAACTAATGCATGAACTAAAGTTATATCACTAGTCCCTAAAGACAAAATTCTGGGGCTAGAGGTATTCAGGTTGGACGAGCAACACAACTTTTACCCATAAATTGTTTTACTTAGCAACAGTAACGATACGTTACAACTGTAGCATTGTAAGGGAGATTTGGCAGATTTGCCTAATTTAGTTGACCCAATTGTGAAAAATTCGCGGCCTCGGTGAAAGTCGAATCCACACAGTAGGGAAGGCTTCTTTCAGCCAACGCTATGTCATTAAGCTACGAGCTTCGCCGCGCGCCGTGAATTAACTCACATTTGGATTGATTTTACGCGCCCAATTTACTGCTTGTATGGAATCCAGCATTATAGAACAGCAAGCTGACTGCTTAGGCAGGAGCTTCTAAGCCATCATCTAGAACCCACCAGAATGACTACTAGGCTCAGATTTGAATTCAGCAACTCTGCCAAACGCCCTTAACAATCAAGTGAGCTGGTGGTCGTGCTGCCATTAGGGTAAATAAAAGATAGTTTTTTTTACAGAACAGTAAATTGTCTTTCTCATGAAACAGAAGTCTAAATTCTGAAATATGCTTTTAACTCAAACATATTAATACAGTACGGTTGTAAGATTTATTAGTATTCAGCATTAACAAATAGCTTAATTGCTTTACAAATGCACTTTTCATAGTCTTAGCAGTCTCATAATCACAAACTTTTTCAAAACTTTGAAGAAGGCGCAATTTGCTACCAAAGCAGTAACATGAAGAATATTGTTGTGCATTTTTTCTCTATTATATCGAAGTTAATTAGGGCAGTGAACATCAATTAGGAAAAGGGATACTACTGAAGTAGCATGTTGTACAGAATACACATTTTGCTTGTGGTAAAACGGAAGATCGTTCAAAAGCCGGCAATCAGAGATGGCTGAACTATATTGAGATAAAGTCGTATGCACATCAATATTACAACTATACTTAAGTTATATGTTCGAATCGAAAACCCATTTCGGAATGTTGGTCGACACTTGACGAGATCGAAAATTTACTTTATAGATCCGTTCATGCGTAATAATGAAACAGAACAGGCAAAAGTTTAGCGGTTATTGCAAAATAGTGGTATATATTCGGTCGCCCTTTTTGCATCAGTAATCTTGGAGTAGGACCTAAAAGTAGTAAAATTTTGTGAAAAAAAGACATTAAAGATGAGCAACCATAAAGTATTTGTTGGAATTTCAAGGATGATCTGAAACTACTCGTAACCCTATATCATAAAAACAGAGAAAGTGGGTGCAAAGAGAAGATCTTTAAAAGTTGGCAATTCTAAACAGAGTAATATTCTGATGAAATAGATCCGGCAAAGCAAAGGGAGACCGGAATGGCCATTTCTGGCTTGTTAGTCGTCATCATCCAGTCATACCAAATCTCAAGGGTTGTTATACCCCGAGAGTAATATTTCCTTTACAGTTGCTTTAAATTTAAAATATGGTTGAAGTTGTTCATTAATTTTGCCAAGTTTTTGTACATGCGTTAATGCCGATTCGCAAGTGATTGTCCATTTTCCTTAAAGTCGGCATGTTGCATACGTTAGATAATCAACTGTAATTACGCCAGGTTTGCGCATTAATTTTCTTTGAAATTAAAACAAAGCAGCAAAGAAGTTGCGAAGTGAAGTGACTGTCATTATTGATGCAACATGACGCTGTTGGAAAGTGTCACGTTGTGGATAACCATTCGGTGTCGTTTTCAATATGTTAACATGAAGAAGACACCCCGTTTTTTTTCCTGATAGAAAGAAATTTCCGCGCCGGAGTTCCCTGGAGAATAGATTCTAAAGCTTTGGCATGCAGTAGGGATAGTGAAAGGGAAACCCCAAAAAAACACACGGAAAACTAATATGTCCGTTTTAGAATTATCCGCCACCACCAGCAGCAAAGCTATGGTTTGCATACTGCGGGTATCTAGCTGAAGCCTATTTGACAGTGAGAAGTAAGAGCGTTCAATCATGTGCTAGTTGTCCCTTTGTTTACAATCGGTGCTGTTTCTTAACAAAAAAGGAATATTGATCCATTCTCTTACAGCCGATCATGATATTGTCATTTTACAAAGCATTTGTAAACTGTTTATCTACTTTTTGAACACCGGAAGTGCACACACCTCTCCGGACAAGGCGTCATAAAGACAACGACCAACTATTTGTCTCAGTTTTATCGTGAGGAACAACAGATCCAAGAAAAAAGAAAGAACGGAATGATTTGTGCAAAACGGGATACCAATCGAGGCAAATGTTATCATTCTGAATTCCAACGTATTCTATCTTCCAACGTACTATGAAAAACAGCTGTTTTCCATCACTCGTCATCATGGACATGGAAAATGGACATAGAACATACAAAAGTCAAGCATGAGCATGCTTCTTGGGGTTGGGGCGGTAATATTAAGTCATCCATTGGCTCCCCTGGGTCTTGCATGCCAGAGTCAGCGTTTTAGTAACGTTGGCTCACTACGGGGCTTTGATAACTGTCGTTGATGAACCTTCACCGACCGCTAACTGAACTCGCTTGTCCCACTCCGCCCTTGCCTTGCGCTCTGACAGTAGCTGCAGCAGCTTGTATTATGGGCAGATAGTATTGCTGGCAAAGACAAGGGAGATTGGAATGGCCATTTCTGGCTTATTAGTCGTCGTTAGCCAGTCATACGCAGCCCCAAGTGATGCACCACTGGAGAGCCGAACTCGAGATCTTTAGATCAGAGTCTCATGCCCCCACTGGCTGAGGACGGCTAATAAGCTACAAATGGCCATTCCAGACTCCTTTGCCTTTGCTGGCAATACTATCCGCATTATATTTGTGTTTGACATGTGAGTTAAATACATTGCCATACGGTTAGGGGTCTGTAAGAATTCGTGTTGAAATAGAAGGGAAATGATGAGGAAACTGTTCGTGAGAGCAAATGAGAAACGCTGGATATGCTTAACAAATCAGGGGGGAGGGGGGAAATTTTCTTCGGACGTAAAATATCAGGAGTAGTGCTGGAGAGATTGAATTTAATATGCCTGATAAACTGACCTGATTAATTGCAGAGAGGAGAGACTGTGTCAGTTCAAGTGCACTGGGGGCTCTTGAAAGCGTGACTTAAGAGGTTGTTTGAGGCTAATAAGGTTAACCCTAGAGGCTACGATATTCCAGGTCCGGTTCCCTAGGAGATGGAAGAGAAGTCTCGGGAAAGCCAGATTGTTAGGAAAAATATATTCTGTACAGAATGAATAGGAGAATACGCAGAAGGAAATTGACTACCAGACGACTGGACAATCGCAAGGCAGCGGACGGTGTCTGAAGTGAGGTCTGCTCGGCCGTCGTCACATGAGGTCCTGTGTGAGTCGGCCTGTGACTGGCTTTTCGAGAGGCAGGAAACAGCAACCTTTCCCGAAATGCACGACAAGCGTTCGCAAATGTACTTCGTGTGGAGCTAGTCGCTACCTGAATTTCTTCATCTTAGGTCGGCAATATTCGGCAGCATACAGAGGTTTATTAAAGATGTGACAAACAGTCAACGATTGGATAACAGTTATACGCAAGCTTTACCACGACAGTCCTGGGAAGATGGAATTGGAGGCTACCACCGGAGGAGAGGAATCTTCTGTGGGACCCTCACAAGAAGGGCAACTGTTACTTACAACTGCCTGCAGGGGAGGGAAGGGCTGGACGCCGCCACCAGGGAAGGGAAAAAATAGTATATATCTTACCTGTAGGGGCACACCACCTACATCATTGTTGGTCAAATTCAAAGTGCCTGCGCCCAAAGATTCCAACAAGTTCGCCTGTAATTTCTCCCCGCGGATCCTGCAAGATTTCAGATAGTGCGAGTAAATTGACACAGTGTGCTTTGGACCCATTCTGTCTTCATTCAGCCGATCATACTTCTGAGAGGGGAGGGGGGTAGATTGATACAGTCTGCTTCAGGTTGATTCTACTTTTATTCAGCGACTTATAACCCGGACTACATACTGGGTCCGGAAACACAAACATGCATTGGGGTACGGCACCGAACGTCTACAAACTGGGTCTGGCAGATGGTTAGTAAACACTCCGTCCAACCGAGTTTAATTACTGCCTCGTCACCCGTCACGCTCTGCCGCTGCATATCGCATATTTATTCAATTAGGAGTGGATGCATACTAATATGTTGGCATCCCGAAGCAAAAAAATTCCGAAAAAAACTTACTGGACAGACCATATTAAATTATGAGACTGTGAAAGGTGCCTCTGTCGCGCACCATCGAGAGCTCCGATTCGGGTGGCGTTCTTTTGTGGGTTCAAGTCCTGCTCGGAGATTTAACTTCCCTAGCTAATTTTAAAGTCTAAAGAACCCCTCAACACGTAGTTCAAACAACTACATCAGGAAACTGGCTGCCTTTTGTGGAAGTTATTTAAACACAAACTATTGGAATTGCTATCTGGTCCTAAAATATGTTACTCTGAACAGTGCCCGTCCTTGCTGGTTAATGAGAGCAGTTTATGGTGCTGAGATGGCTTAATTTATATACGAGTTCTGGTTAAAAAACAGAATCAAATTTAAAATATGTCACCTTTCATTATACAATTAAGGCCGAATAACATACCGACAATAAATTAACGAAAACTTTTTTTGAAATGCAGGGTGTCCCAGAAAAATGTATACACATTTTATATAACTATTAACTTGGTGTTTACGATAATTTTATTTTTTTAAAGTGTAGAAATATTCGCAATTATAATTTTATTGTTTTTTTTTCACTGCATCACATTATGCAACGTTGTCATTGGAAAAATGAAGTCAAGATTAGTCCATGTTCTAAATGACAATTATTTAGACCGAAGAGTACAGTATAACGAGTTGTATCTAGAACAGTGTATAGAAAATGCAGAAATGGACGTCACTTTGAGAAAATGCAGTGAAAAAATATAAAATGATACTTGTGAATATTTTAACTTTTTGAAATCATAAAATAATGGTTAACACCAAGTTTACAGTTACTTAAAGTGCGTATACATTTTTGTAACACCCTGTATTGCATAGGACTGCCACTAAATGATCTTTATTATCCTCTCATGACACGCCAGTAGTGTTCATCCAAGTGCCCTGAAATAAATGCCATGAGACTCCGTGAGTTTCTTAAAAACAACCTAAACAAATCCTTTCGATTGACTGGGTGTGCACATCAATATACGGATCAAACTAGTTTTCCTTGTAAGTGAGGATTTTATAATCGTATCTACCTTGATAAAGTTACCAATATGTTGGCCATTTTGCAGAATATATTGTCGTCTGCGTCTAATTGGCGTTCAGGGATAGGGGTAAACATCACTGTATTTCCTCTGTACATGCATAAGTACCTGATAACCTGACACAATATCAAGACTTATGGACCTTCAATGCAAAAGCAGCGGTTCGGATAACTCCGTACTGGATCACAATCGCTTTCATTGGCAAGCTTTTGTCCGCTTAACAATGACCACAACTAAGATAACGATGCCCTGCAAAGCTGACCTTGCCAATTTTGTATTGGTTTTCCATCCCATTTCATCCTTCCTTGCGACAGACACCACTTTGAAGCAGTGTGGCCAGCAGTAATTGAACCAGTCATCGGCAGTATTCGGTGAGCTAATAGTAAACGTTGACACTTCTCTTCGTGGCATTTTGTTGTTCCAGAGGTGGAGGATTCGAAAATTTAACAGAACTTTAAAGGACCATGATGTGTTTTGTTAAAATGACACTAGTCGGAGAATGCGTTCCGCTTTCGTACTGATCGACCAGAGTGGCAACCCGTTCTCCTGCACGTTTATACTGGCAAATTCTCTCAGAGGAACTTTTTTATAAATGTCCCAAACTCATCGAATTTGAGGCATGGTTTCCCTTCTCCAAATAGATTATTTCGGAGGAGATATTGTGGTGCCGTTTCTTCACTGTGCACCACTGCAGTATAAATTGGACGCAGAAGCTGGCCCCTATCCAAAAAATAAGACAACACGTCTTAGTATGGTGAAGGATAGGTGAAGTCAAGAGCATTAGTTTCACGTTTTTTTTCGCGCAAATTGTTGATTCCGGACATGGTGTGGCCCCGAAACAAGCCTTCTGGCTAATTTATAAGGTCCAACGTTCCCTGGGTCAGCGCCTACCAGCAACAGCGGAAACAATCACATTCAGGTTGAGGAAGCCGGTCTTACGTGCCTAGAATAGGGGTCGGCAACCTTCTTGACTCAGTGAGAGCCATATAATTTATTTTAAGATTAAATAAAATTAAATATGAGCATAATTACCCTCTGGATTTATTCTTTTAAATATTGTTATCATGATGCTCATTGTTAATGCGACTTCTGGTGCTAAATTTATTCGCTGATGGCTTTGTAGTCTGGTTGCCAGTTGTTGAGGTTAAGCTTCATGCAAGCGTTGAGGCTTTTATCCGTTAGACGTGGTCGTAGGTTGGAGTTGATGATTTTAAGATATGAGAATGACTGCTCACATGCATACGTAGATCCATGCGACCCATTTTTCCTGAAATGTACGATACTCCTCATTTCTATCGATTTTTGCTATCTTCTTTGTTTCAGGGGTTAACTTTGGGCAAATGAGAGTGAGTGTGTAGTGGTCAAGGATGTGCGATCTACTATAACCACTACACTAAGAGTATTCCGTCTGATGAAAGAAAGCAGTCAGATGTAAGGAGCGATTTATTAGTAGACGAGGCAAGTTTCCGCCAATAGACTGTTAACTTGCGTGTGATAAATGTGTCCGTCTGGGGGATATAAACACAGGGGATTAGAGGCGTAAGATAGCCTTGCCTGCCAGCGTGACCTTGACTAAGCTGAGCTCAAGTCTGGGGGCTGTCGTGCTGTAGTAGAGCGTCTGTTATTTAGCGAGCTGGTCGCGGCCGTTGGGACACAGAAGAAAAGGGAAGCAGCTAGCCGGAAAAGGAATACTGAAACAACTGCCAGATCAAACTTAGGGGGGCCGAAACGGCTGAGATTGGTCGAGATTAAATTGATTGTACAACGCGTCTCGGCGGCGGCACGTCATTGGAGGAACCAAAATTACAAAATCTGAAGTTTATAATTCCAATTTTATCCGAGAGAGCCAGACGCAATCAGCAAAAGAGCCACACCTGGCTCGTGAGCCATAGGTTGCCGACCCGGGCCTAGAAGAACCACCTGCAAGCTCCGCGCCTGGCACGGCCAACGGTCGCTAAACTTCTGCTCTCTCGCATCCCTCGACCGGCTCCCCCAAACCTTATGCGCCTTGTAACTGGCCTTTCCCTTATCGACCCCCACAACCATCCCTTCACCTATTACCATGACTCACTGGGATTTAATGAGGAGCATCATTGGCCACAGTTTTTCGCTCTTGACCCCGTTCCCATATAAATGTAATGACCCGATGAGAATTTATCCAAAGCTTATGGATAATCCCGGCTGGTCTTTCGAAAACTATATTTCCAAGGCTATGCTAAAGTAGGGAACAAGTATGAAGATAGGACTCTCGAAGAAATAACCTCTTAACTAGGTATCTTACTGATGGATTTCTGCGTACTTTACCCTTTTGTCGGTTAATTTAGCTGGGCAAGCTAATACGAACTATGCATAACGCGCCGTAAGCGACTATGTCGAAATCGGCCAGAAAACATAAACAATGGATGCAAAAATTTTGCAACAACATGGTAATTCGGTCCTGAGTTGGCCAGTGTCAACCAAGGCAGGTCGCGCTTACTTCTGACTTATGCACACAAATCGGTTGTGACCGTGAATCCTGTGAACCCGATAGGAGACGCTCGCACGGTTTTCATGTCGAAAAGTCCTTAACTCTGGCCTGACCAGGATGTTGGACACAAGCATTGTTTAGATGTTCGCTCGATTAGTTTATCACCGTCAGCTGCAAACCCGCGCCAAATCGGCGCCCGCCGGTCACGCGCTGGCCTGATCTGACATCCCATTGGCTACTGAGGCCGCAGCGGACTAAGCCAATCACCGATGGGGGATTGGCGGGATTAAAGGTTGTACGACCTAATCGCCCGGCGTGAGCATCAGCACCAGTCCGCAACGTAAACCGAAATCGGAAGTCGTCAAAAGTCGCCACGATGACCCCTTACATTTCTGCAATGTGGGCTTTGTTCCTTTTTGCGGCAACCATCGAAGCCCTTCACTATCCAGCGGAGTTCACCATGCAAGTCATGAACTACCCAAATATCGTCACCCAGCGGGAGAAATGCCTCCCGGGACGCGGTCTTAACCAGCTGCAAAAGACGCTGGTTTGTGATCCGCGGGAAATTCTGACTCCCGATGAAGGTAACTCATTCGGTTCTACTACTTTTCACCCAATTAGTGATTAATAATTCATGTATTGCAAAGGGCGAATCGGTCAGAACATCTTCCTACAGATTAAGATTGTTTTGTTACCATGATAAGTTAAAATATAGATTTTTATGGATTATTAACGAAATAAGCAGGAAAACGTGATCATAAATTAATTTCCACAGGATGCTGCACTTTCTAAGTAAAGTTCTGCCGGACCGATCAGCCCGATTATCACTGTGGCACATTATTTTCATTACTATACGGAATCAAAATTAGAGAACAGATTGTGCGATACACAAAATGCAGGCTGTTTTGGGAAAAAGTAACTACAATTCCTATAGTATACATATGTCAAGGTGGTGATAACGAATGCCTACAGGGCACTGTGTCATTTCCATTGGTCAAGGATTTGTAAGCCCTGTTGTTCGCCTTGCATATCAGGTAGTCTATTAACTCTTCTCCACGAAGGTCTAATGCTTTAAGAATACGGCAGATTCATGTGTACGGTGCTGCGTAGGCTGCATGCAACATGCCTTAGTTTGTAAAATTTTGATCATTACTCACATACCCACGTAAACGCATTTACGAAAACTTAGCAAAAATAATGAAGAACATTTGGCAAATTTAAAACTTAAATAAATATAAGAAAAACTAAGTGCTTGTTAAGAAAAATAAAAATATCTCGATAAAACCCAAGTTCTGGAACCGTAAAAATAGCTATAAATTAAAACAAAAGATGTTAACATCCTGGTAAGTTGAAAAATTAAAGAACTTTACTTTAGTCAAAATATTTCGTACATATTACTATTAGTGAATAACTGTTTATTGAATATCGTCCAAAACAGTGTGGCAAAATTTCGCTCGCTTTCAGTGTCTTTATTGATAAGTTGATAAATCGCGCTTCTGTTCGACGTTTACATAAAAACCATTAGAAAAAGATAAACATAAAGAGTATTTGCCAAAAAATGAATTTTTTGATATAAATTCTTATGAAGATGGCCATGTGGATCATTTTTAGAACTTTCTAAAAAAAGCAAACCACAGTGTCAGGTATACGGAACGTCCGCAAGCTAACTCGGATATTGTTTTTCCTGAGATTAATAAACAAACTTTGCATAATATGTGGCCTCTTTAAAAATTAATTTAATTAGATATTCAGCTGACGAATTGTTGTGTATATTAACTTTTTCCAAAATAGTGTGACATTGGAGACTACTGACAAATTTTTTAAGGTACCTAAAGATGAACGATTCAGTTGGACTGGAAATAAATGGACATACTTTGCACTTTATGATTGATTATTATCCGCAAAAGTGGACGTATTCCACGATCTGTTATACATGGCCAATTTTGAAATACTTATCACTCTTCTGTCCGTTCTGTTTCTAAAAAACGCATTAGCGGAAGGTATAGCACGATGCATGTCAATAAACAGTTTTTTCTCCCGTAGGTAATAGCATATGAAATTTTTAACATAAACTTGCTCATGATTTAGCCGAAATTAGTGTCTATTTCGCTCCATACCTTTCACTCACAGGGCAGTTTTCCAAACAAAAGCATTTTTAATTATAAAATACACTCAGTTGATCAGAATAACCTGTCAAATACATACTTATCTACTGCGTTAAATTTCGTCATACAAGTTGCACACAGAACTAACAAAACTGCACGCTTACGAGTTCGACTTAAGAAATAGAAATTATGCAGCCTGTAGGTTGGAGACCCCAAACGAAACTGCGACGGTTGCTGGCATTCAAAATAATTCAGCAATCGCGAAAGAGAGAGGCCGCCTTTCCTGCTACAAGAAGCCTTTGAGGCAAAATTCATGCTAGGAAGACTCATTTGGCCTTTTTTCTTTAAAAGAGGTTATCAGCGCATCGAATTTTAGTGAAAATATTCATATTACATTCAAGTAATTTAAGCAGGTACGGTTTCTGCAAACGGTCGAAAAGAACCGCCTTCAAAAGCCACAATTCTGTCAGTTTTGACGTATATTAAGGTTAGGCTGTCCCACAAACAATATTACAACGCCATCTCAATCGTTCTTTCTATCTGTAACACAGTTTTGCTGTTCGGGAAACATTTCCTCAGATAGTTGACCTACAAGGTAGGCTCTAAAGAACGTGCACATACCCGCCAACGGCTCACACATTAAAAATAATGAAAGCCAGTACAAATCTTGTGGATTCATGGACGTGAGGTAAAGCTCTACCCCGTCTAATCCACCCCCTATTTCAACACCCACTAATTTGATGTCATCACAAAGTCAAAATGGTGGAAGAAGGTGGCACGCCTCAGCGGCTGACGTAAGTTAACACACACACATGAACTACCATCCAGCGTCAGGCATGTTTATCTTCACAACGGAGGCGTATTTGATACGACAAAAAGGCGGATGCTTTTGACAGGTTTAATGCGTAATCAGACTCAATTGGCAAAACTCGATGGTTTCGGTGAGGCGGGAACATATGCGTTTTTACTCCACCGTAGGTTGGGCAGAAAAAGTTTTCCCAAATGTGACTGCATTCGGAGCGTTCGGTCGGGGCTTTCTAGCGCAGGTGGTTAGAGCGCTGAATGTACTCAAGCCTTACGCTTGCTGCCGTGAGCTAGAATCCAATTTGCTGCTATCGAGTTGGCCATGAGTGGAACCGACTACAAAATGATACTGTCAAATGCGCAAATCTAGGTGGATGCATTAATTTTTGACTACCTCTCCAAAGGCAAGCCAATTTATCTCGCAAATCCACGTTTTTATCCGGTCATGATATTTTTAAGTTTATGAATAGTACGCTGAATGAAAAGTAACTGAATACCAAAGTCACTTTCTTCTCCGTCCGTATTAAAGCCATGACTTAGCAGAGACTGCGGACCAAATGGTTGCTGGAGATTAGGGGCCGTAATCAAGATGACATGAGCCTCCGGTTAAAGCATCTCACATGCGGGTCGAAGGTGACTAACTCACGCACACTTACCGTCGCCCTACCAACGCAATTCTTGAATAAGGTATGTGCGGTATTTCTGCAAAAATAGAAATTTTCCAAAGATTGATAATCAGTTATATAACGCCATTAGGTAGAGTTGTCATATTTATTATCGTGCAGCCTAATCTCACTTGATTTCAGTCATGCTAGGATGCCGGCTTTTTAACGAGTTGCTCTTTAACAATTCCCAGGATGCAGGTTTTGTAATAAACGGCTACGCAAGCGGTATGAATTAAACTCATCGGTTAAGATGACCCTACATAAATTCAAATATCCTTCATAAAAAGCATTCAAAAATGTTCTTTCTTGTACTCGTTAGTTAGCAGACTTTACCCACTTAAACTGTCGTACTTTAAGTAAGTGTATACTTTGTTTTGAAAGATTTTCTTATTGGTAGTTTTTACGGCTGGTAGGAGTGTATTTAATATAAACAGTATCCGCTTAAGTATAAACGTTGCCTATTATAGGTACAGCGTGTTCAAAATATACTGAAAATTGTATAAAAACTATGTGACGTCCATCTCAGACCGTAAAGAAAAACGCAATTTGCGCTATGCATAATGTATACAGATCGCAATCTGGAAAATTTTAAGTAAGCTGTGACGATTAGTAGACTTGAAGAATTACCTTAATTGGGAAACTTTAAAAAAATCGAAACTGTATGCATATAGTACGGCCTCAGAGTCGTGTAACATGCCGACATAGGCAAAATATTGATACTCTCGCTGATCGACATAAAGTTAGTTTGTAGTACTGATAAGCATAGGACATCGGCTTTCTAAAGAGCTTCTTTCTGACCGCTAACAAAACGAATGTACTGTGAAAGGTGGCTACTTAAGTCATATGTATTTTTATCACTGATCTTGACTGCCTTTATGAATTCAAATATATTTCACGGAAAACGTAAACTAACAAATTCCTTCTTGTGTTCGTTTGGTGGCAAATAACGCCTTCTTCAAATGTCATAATTAAATAGAGAGTATTTTTTGGTTTTAAAAATATTTCTTAATTGTCGAATGATTTTGAAACCCACAGACTGCTACACGTGAATTCAGGGTTTACACACTATGCAATACTTTCATCCTGTTAAAGGAAAAGTACGTTTTCGCCTACTGTTTGCGAAAGAAGGCACGTAGTTATCATAAAACGTTGCAACAGAGGTGGATAAGGCTGTATAAATTAAACGCGGTATCAGTTAATTGACGGATACGATGTATTATGCATGAATGCCTCACAGTCGTAAAATATCATAAGTAGAAGCATTTTAAAACTGAAAGGTACTCTTTCTTTAAGCGTAAAATATGACGAAGGCGTCAGTTGCTACAAAACGAGTGCAAGAAAGAATGATTTCGTGAATGCTTTATGTAATATATCTTTAAATTTTTAAGAGCAGTCAAAACCAGTGATTTCAATGCATGTCACTAAAGTAGCCATTTGATTGTGATCGATAATTATTTTAAGTCCTCAGAAAGAAACTCTTTAAAAAGTCGGCATTCAGTCGTGAATGAAATGACTTAAAATTAGGCTTTACGTTAATAAATATAACAACCCTACTTAATGATGCTTTAGGGAAAAAAATATCAAGCTTTCCCAAAGTTCGTTATTTAGCACGCAATATCGGTCTTACCTGTCAGCAATGTAACCGAAGCGCAGCCAATCTTCTGAGGAGTTGTAACGAACGCCAAAACCCAGTATTCATTCCTATTTCTTGCAGTCGAACTAAAGTAAGACATCGTCCCTCATATGAATTACGATTTACACATACCTGGGATGCCAACATTTGCCTCAATTCGTGAGTTGCGAAAAGTGCCATCTGTGTAAATACTATTTTGTGTAGTAAGTCTAGTTGGAACATGGCCTGTGTCCCACTTATTCGCTTCTGTGCGGCAGACATCAAACCATTAAGAGGGCAGCGTGGAAAGCGGAAGCGCCCATATGATGCTATATTTTTTCCGGTTCAACCACACCGTATCAGAAACAACACAACCCGTTCGATCACGAAATTTCTATGAATTAATATTTAAGCAAGGGTTAAGTGATAAAAATAAATTTTAAGAAAATAATGAGAAAGGATACCAAACGAGCCAATAGCGTGTAAAACTGAAATACGTTTTCTTGCTACGTCGAAGCTTTTAAGTGTCATTTGGTTTCAACTGCATATACATACTTAACTATCTGGTACTGTTTAGCACAGACGTCGGAAATTTACCCGAAGATATAACTTCTAAAACTACAAGACTGTCTAGCCTTCATGTCTTACAAAATATGTTCTATGTATTAGAGAAAATACAACGGATGTATCGAACTAATAATGACAGAACGTATGAAGTGCAAGAGCTGGCTTGTAGTGTCCGAGACATGACGTTTTAGGGCCACATGCGACATTTCAGGGTAAAGTTTAGTCGAGGACAATCATCTACCGTGAAACAAACACGCAATGTCCACTATTCAACGAAGTAGTAATAAAATACTATGCATTTTATAGGCCAAAATATTATATCCTACTTCTGAACTCGATATCAGCTAAAATGTCCAGCACGTGTTCCTGCTGCTACAGGATGCAATTTCAAGGGTTTAGCTGAGCGTTCTCAATACGGTTTCTGAACTCCACAGAGTAATCAAGTTAAGAAGTTCAGAATTAAATTATGCGCTCGTAACTAACCCTCAATTTTTAACCCGGAAATTTCAATGAACATATGAGTCGAAGGAAATGAAGCATGCATGCAGATGTAGTGTCCGTGGACCTTTGGCAGCGCGTTAGACGTAAGCCCTCAATTAAAGATTCACCGGGGTTCAAATCCCAAGTTTAAATCATCTGAGATTGGGTATGGCAGGTTGAAGAAGGCTGAGAAGCCAGAAATAACCACAACACTCTCCTTTCTTTTTGCCGACGCACTTGCTGTCAATGTCTGGTAGAGTATAAACACAGCGTTTAAAGTAACTGTCTAAACTAACTACAACCACCTCAACTTTTGGGGATCTGATCATCTGCATGCCATTATAAAACACTGTGTTAAGTTACTGAAATTCACAGTGTCACCTTACATGTCAAACTAGACCTGTCATATCAAATGTGACTACCTTATTAATGTGCATTTTTCGCACGGATTTTGGCAACAGTAGTTTATGTAGTGCACCTCATTAATTCCAGCATTTTGTCGTATAACAACAATGGTTTTAGGGTTTTATGAGTGGATAATAACGATACGCAGTGGAATATACTTTAAGGACTGCTATATGCGCTTTTATTTTAGCGTATTTAAAAATACTTTTGAATTATATGTGTAGATTTGCCTAATATGTATAATCGTTTAACGTGTTGTGGAAAAACCCAATTATCAAATGGCAAATTTCTCGAAATTCCTGAATGCTAGAAAGGATGGTTAGGAGGTCATCTACACAAAAATACCTGAGGTCCGACTGACCATTCTCCAGTAGGTAAGTATCGTCTGCGGCGCGATGTGCCGTGCACACCTTCAATTTACATGCCAAACGAATAACTCCCAGTGTTCGTGGGAAACAAAGTCAACTACATTTTTCCACTTAAAATATACTTCGAAAGATTTCCTACCTTGCTACTCTTCTGGTAGTAATTTGATATCTGAATAAATGCTATATTTCAGTTTAAACTTCTCATACTTCTGGGATTTTTAGTATCGTGAAAGGTCAATTCAAACAGTATGGTATCTATCCGTTTATTAATGCTGCTTTTAAACGATACAGCTTGTTCGATATTTTTTGCCCATTTGTGTAAATTCTTAAATCTTGACAGCTAAGAAAAATTCATGATTTTTCTGACACGAACGTTATACAGCCTCTGGTTTGGGAACCCAGTGCAGGTGCAGCTCAAAAGTTTTCGGAAATCGAAGACTTATTGTACAACCGGTAAATATCGTTTCTTTCTGTAAGAGAGACGTAATTTACTATAAAAGTAGGACGCGAAAATTTATTTTTAGTCGTGTCTGCTATTTGAAATTATGGGGCGGCAAAAGTGAATAAAAAAATTTCATACAAGTTGAGTAGAAATTGTTAATCCGGTGCAGTTTTTGCAATTGACCCCAAATAAGCCTATTAAAACCTCAGTGTTTCGTTGTGATTGACTTATGTTGGTATTGTCCCTTGCAGTACTCGGCATTGCAACCCCACCTTATTAAGAAATTAGGGCCGAAAACACTTTCGAATAAGGATTTATATTTCACTGGTCTTAAACATCGGATTCTGTTTCTCAACTGCTCACCAAATGTCAGAATTTGCTAGGTTAGGCAGAATAAACTTCCGAGGTTTTTGATAGGACAACAGTTTTGTTACCTTAGAAAGGCGTTCGAGAGCTTTCACGCACGAGGTTGATTCGTTGGGAATTTGCAATGTGTTCAAAGTTGCCATTTTCTGAATTTAACACATTTTACTATCGTTGCAAACCAGATACATATATCCCCACGCTCGGCCACGATCTTGATGCTCAACTAACCCAGCGTTTCACTTCAGGAATTTTCACCGGGTCCTGCGTTTCAAATCGTCTGCAAATGTTGGTGTGGGTTCGATATCCCTCTTTTCCATGCCCGAGGTTTTAAGTGACAGCAGATTACTCAGTGGGGGCTAGCTTGGCAGTCCATCCCGACCTTTTTTTCTGATTTCTGCTTTCACTGTAGCCGCCCTGGAATCCTTCGCCATGGTTGCATACTGAGATCTAAACTTTAAATGTTAAAAATCACTGGTATTATCTGCGGTCCTAAAATGCTGGATACGGTTGAGTCAATTATCATGGACGACGGAGATCACCATCCTGAGTAAACATTCCGTTTTTGAACACAGGAGTTTCCACTGTTCCTCCAACTTGACCAGCTTGCATATTTATTGATCGTCAGCGTGACTATAATGCAAATGGTGATCCGATCATCGATGGCTGCTTCTGTCGTCTCCGAGCGATCGTAGACTCATTATCGATTTAGAGTGTAAGGAATGCCCTCAAGGCAGCCATATATCTCAACGTTTCATGTTGCGCATGTCAGTTTACGAAACGCAAACATCTGTGACACGTGGTAACCGGGGGCTCATGCCACCTTGAGTATTGCATCCAATCTCCTCCCAAGTTGGTCTGCAGATCCTGATAAGCCGTTGGTGCACGAGTAAGGGATGAGAACGTGAGGTTGGTACTCAGTTACGCCTTCTTTAGTAAACCTTACACGTCAGTATATTTCTGACCCTGGCCCTAACCCCAACATTAAATCTCTAATTCTCGGTCTAATCTTAAACCGAATTTTTCTAGAAATTGGCGCAAAGTCAAGTGTATTGTTTGTGGTTTTTTTTTCCAGTGTCCTCTTAAGACGGCCATACAAAATTTCCTTATCCAAACGCGTATAGCCGAGTAAACATTTTCAACAGAAATTAATTTTAAGACCTCACCTGCACACAAAATTGATGCGATTAGTCACACCTATGCGTGCCGTTTACTGGAAAGACCAGCTTTATATTGGTTCGTCTTGAGAGAGAGAGAGAGGGAGAGACTGGAGAGTCGCGGTAGTTGCCATCTTGTCACTCCTACTCACCTACTCCATATTGTCCGATGGCCGGCTTAGTTTTGGCACCGGAAAGCCCTCTAGTCTGATGCTTGCGTGATGGTACGTGATGCGTCTTTTCGTAGGCACGTGTGTGCGTGTGTGGTTGTGTATGTCCCTCTCAGGAGGGCGTTAGCCCAGGCTTCATGCACGGCTGCTCTCACCCTTTTGAGACTCGAATGTCTGTATGCACATGCAATGCCAGTCTTTAGCCAATCACGGCCCCTGTGGCCGGGTAGGTGCTGGCACTTCCTCTCGTTTCTGACACCCGGTTGGTGACTGCGCTAGCGCTCCCACTGGGTTTCGGGCCCCACCTCAGGTGTCCGAAAAGCTAGGCAGTTACTATGCGGTGGGGGAGAGAGTGAGGTCAACCTCGGTGCGTTTCTCTCCTCAAAATAATAAATCTGAATGCGTCTGAATCTATCACGGTGCGCTAAAAGCCCTGGCTTGGAGGGTTTGCCAACTGACGGGAAAACTCGGGCCCCCTACGTTGCTGCTCCTCCTGTATGCGAGTGTTTGTATGTGCGTATGGGAGGAGAGGGAGGACTCTGAGTCAGGCTGCAATGGCTCCCGCTTAATGCGGCCTTTATGGCACTTTCGCGCAGGCGGGAGCATACCTAGCGAGATAGCTGTGTCAAGTGTGCGCGTGCTGAGTGTTTATCGCGCCAGTCATCTACAATCTCCCTCATCCCCGGTCTTATTGACTTTGTCTTTACACCGGATACGGAGGTGGGAGTGGCGAGCGAGTGGGTAGATTCTGCGCGAGTCTGCCTTAACTCCTGTTTTCCCTCGTGCCAGTTCTCTGCGTTGCTCCCACTTGCTGTCGCTTTCGTTTCGTTTGCCCAGCTTGTCTCTGTGTATGCTGTGGCTTGCTTCAGCATTTGCTGCGGCTTGTTGGAGTGCGTGGTGCCCGTAGTCGAAATCGACGGGGGAACTGTCGTCGTGTCGGTTGTGTATGTATGTGCGTGTGTTTACCTTATGAGTTAGCATCTTAAATTGCCCTCAATTGGCCTCCATTTGGACGGCTGACCGACAGGACTGCTAAGGCCAGCACTCTGGGTGCCAGTTAAAGATCAATCTGCCTGCCTCTGAAAGTGCTCAGTTAGATAGGGGAAAATAAGGCTGTTCAGTGGATAGTCTGGTTCATTCATTCATTTGAGCGTGCGGACACCTATTAGGAGGTGGGGTGGGGGGCAATAAAACCTCGGTGACGCAAGTCTGGAAGTGGTTGCGCAGAGCTCTGTATGCCGGCGCGCAATGTATGAAACGATTAACCGAGTCCTTATTGGAAACTCTGACCTAAATTAAGTCACGTCTTGGGTGGTTGTGCGAATGTTTACCTTAAAAGTTGGCATCCTGTACTGCACACAATTGGCCTGCATTTGGATGTAACCGACGGTTGAGGCCAAACCACTGGCTGTCAGTTGAAGATCAGTCCTCCTGCTTCTGACCACACATAGGCGAAGAAAGTGCTCCGGGTTGGTACTGAGCGAGCCTTCTAACAAAAAAGACGCGTAAACAAACCGTAGACCTGCATTCATCCCCTTCAAACGGTTATTATAACGCAGCGAAATGTGAAACATTTTTTCAGTCTGCTGAAAAAAAAGCATAATCGATCCGGAGGGGTTAAAACATGAAAATGCCCAAAATGTTTTGTGAAAGTCCGATGAGTTTTCGTATTTTGCATGTATATAGGAAAGAACGAAGCTTTTCAATCTTTTGCATATGTATTAATTCATGTGAGCTTTCGAACACTTGCAAAAGCACAAAACAGACAAAAGTTATGGGTGGTATTGGCCAATCAAGCATTAGTGATGCGGCTCTGGAAGTGCCTGCTCAGGCTTCTGTATGCCGACGTGAGATTCCTATACCGGCCGAGCGAGTTTTAAGCAGTGACTCAGGCTTAACTTAATTCACGGTTTTTCGTACTTCCAACGTCTGATACTTGGTCACCCCGTCACACAGTCTCCTCATGTTCGTTTACGCAAGATCTGAGCACGTATCTGATTCTGACCTGCGTAGTTGCAGGGATAGTTTGTGCATGGAATGTTATGTACTACGTCAAAAACCTGTTACGAGGATTCATGATTGGGTATGAATGGCTAATTTCAGTCAATAAGCCAGAAACGGCTATGCCAGTCTCTCTTGCCTTTGTCGGTTCCTCCTCATAGTGATAAGTGTCCTGATATGCGATGAAAACGTGTTCCTTAAAGTAGACATCAACTGCTCCTTCCGCTCTGACAAGCAAATCGTTTTTTTTTCAAGTCTGTCAACTGCCTGTTAATGGAATGTGATGCAGCAAGTATTTGAATGCCCTTATGTTTGTCAACATGAAAAGATCCATAGGTAAAATGTGCCTTAATTAAAATATTGGGAAAGAATTAATTAAAAACTAACTAACTATAAATAAAACCAACTAACTAAACGAGTAAAGTAAAGTAAGCTTAAGTGACGTTAGTTAAAAGATAATCTAAGAGTAAAATAAAAATAGTTAACATAATAATGAAGTGAAAACTAAACAGAAAACTGAACTGAACTATAATTAAGTTCAAAAAACGAAATAAATAACCGTACGTAAAGTTATCTAACTCCAGAACGGTCATTTGTAAATCAGGTAATTGGAAGGAGACGACCTCCAACCCTCCAATTGTTTTCAGTTATATCCAGAAACTCAAAAACCTATAAAGTAAAGGTATGTAAACACTGTAGAAATTTCTCACACTTAATAAACTGCATGCAAGAAATATGAGCTTAGCGCGCTATTTTTCAAAAACATTAGATTATTTGAACTATTTCTGGGACCCAAACTAGGATTCCTCCGACTCCTGAAAAGGGGACGAGTTGTCTCGTTATCTACCAGCCTCCCACAAACACACAGACAAGCTTTGCCCCAAAACTTGCATATTCTATGTCATTCGGTTGTGGCGAAGATTCGGCAGCTCATCGCAGATCTTGCGACCAGTTGGCATGCCAGGATCGTCCGGCCAAAGCCCGGCCCGCGCATCTGTGGGTGCGTGCGCATGTGTCTCCGCGGTAGTAGTAGTAGTAGTAGTAAACCTCGACTGCGCGCGTAAACTATTTTTTTGACAACATTCGCAAAAAAACCCTACCTGGGGCTGTGATACCACCAGACAGAATTATTGGCGTGTCACTTCCGTACGACACGTGGACTGAGATGTTTCGTTTACTACCAAACATATAACTACAACCGCTGTCCAAGGTAGGCAGACCACTAGATTTTCAAATTGGTCCAGTGGATGAAAAGCTGCAACACTGACAGCCTACAGTCAGTGACAGATTTACATGAACTAATTACGCTACCGAGCTCATATTTTGCTATCCAACTAAGGCCTTACCAATTGTTGGTGTGAAGCATGCCTTGCCATTGCACGTCACTTCCTATTTTGTTTTAGAATTTACATGCTCATGTGGATGCAAGTACATAGGATGAAAGTAAAGAAAATTGACAATCAGAGTTAAGGAGCACTTTCCTAGTTTGCTTTTCAAACAAGAACATAAAACGTCTCATTAATTCCATTACAGAACATTTTCTAGGTACAGGTCATTCTGTGAACCCTAAAACTATCTTCCGGATAATTGTTCGAGCACGAAAAACTCGTACCTTGCGCTTCCTGTAGGCAGCCTACATACGACGGTCAAAACAGTTGGAGCATGTGGTAAACCTGGCTTTGCCTTGGTAAAATCTGGCTCCCAGATTTATACAGTCTCCTACCAACCTTTTCGCCCTAGCTCCGTTTCATCTATTTTTCGTTCCATCTCATTTTAATTCGCTAAATTCCCCAATTAGCATTCGTAACTTACCCTATGAACTTTTTGACCTTTCTGTACCAATGCAGTTTTGTATATTTCTCCTTCGTTACTCTCAGCATGCAACAGAATGGACGCAACTGATGACCTTTCTCGAAATCTCATGGATCCACTAAATCCTGCCAGTTTTGCAATCTACAAATTTGCACCTAGAAAACTTTGCTTTCAGTTAATTAATTTCTTCAACTTTACGCTTTTATGGTCATACAATTTATCCGCTTTCTCCCTCTTTCTTTTTCTAACCCTAGTAAAGCTTCTGAACCGGCAGCTCTTCGACTTGCAAGCTTCCCTCAACAGCGATAAGAAGGCCTGTGACGAGGCCTACCCACGCCCCACGATCGCCATCGCTCTAGAGAGGCGCATGCAGCTTGGGTAAGTGGATACAGTCTGATTGCACACTTTCTGTGAGAAAAAAGTGCACTAATTGACAGTTTATATTTTCGGAAGAGTATTTCGCCAGCATATGTAGCTTTCCCAATGCAAGCAAACATGCAATTCCCAGTAAAGTAAATGAGAAAAAGACGACTTGATCGCTGGGACAATACTTTTATTCGCCTAACATTTCAACATCCGTCGCAAATTCGTCATCAGAGGCATTGTCACATAGCAGTAGCAGATACGGGTAGCGTATGCACAGGAGTTTGCAGTATTTATAGAATTTGCAGTCATTACTGCAAACATACAAGAAAAATTAGCGTAAATTACCTTCTTGCGTGTGGATAGTTTGTTGGACGGCACGCAGAATCTGACCTGTTGAACTTTCATCACAGGCGGTGGGCTCGGGCGTGATGACTGGTCGGTTATCTGGCCCTCGGTGTAGGCGTAAGACGAGGCAGTGGCCTGCGCATTCCCCAAATGGCGACTTGCTTTGGCAAAATTAAGTCTCAGCGCCGAATATGGATTGGGGAAAACGTTGCACTTTTTTATGGAATGGTGGCCCGTGAACCATGACTCAAGTAGTTCTCGGCTCACTTGATTGTCACCTCTTGCGAGAATTTTGGCCTAATCAAATTTGAATGTGTGGCTGGGTCTCGTCGAATGAGCCACAACTTGAGAATTGGCATCATTTCGCCGCACTGCAGCCGCGTGCGCGACAATTCCAGTCTCGAGAAGTCTGTTAGTTTCACCGACATAGTTGCTTTGCCCGCAACGGCACCAAATCTTGTAGATGACCCTAGATATTTCTTTACTTGGCAGCAGGTCTTTCCGCTTCATTGTCTGAGGCCTTGCGGTTGCCTCCGGCCTTTGTGCAAGTCAAACTCTAAAAGGTGCGAGAGGACGGCCAACAGTACCCGAGGCGTTTTTGACATACAAGATCACTTGCCAAACTTTGGGACCGGTGTGACTTTGTTGGCCATCTCGTTTGCGCAAGCACCGGTTAAAGAATTTGCGCGGCTATTCATTTTCTCTGAAAACCCGTCAAAGATATTGTACATCGGCAACTTTATCTTCTGGTTTGACGTATTTGCTTTGGCCGTAACTGCAATAGATCCTGCAGATCCAGATCCAGGCGTTTCTTGCCTTGGTGACTTGGGGAACGGACAAGCAACCGCATCATCCTACGCTAAAACCGGAGGGCCAGGTGGCCGAACAATCATCACGCCCAAGTCCACCACGTGTGATGAAAGGTCAGCAAGTCAGAGCCCGTATGCTGTTCAACAAACTATCAACACTCAAGAAGGCAATTACTGTTAATTGTCCTTGTATGTTTGCAGTAATGACCGCTAATCCTATCAATATTGCAAACTCCTGTGCATACGCTACTCGTATCCGCTACTGCTATCTGAATATGTCTCTGATGGCGAATCCGCGACGGATCCCGGAAATTCAGGCGAATAAAAGTATTACCCCAGCGATCAAGTCGTCTTCCTCTTACTACGTAGCATTCGATAAATCCTCCTTGGGCGATTACATTTAAATGGGGAGGAGGAAAAAAGTAACACGTGGGCAATTATGTGTATAATTACAGGCAAGTTAGTCATGGGAATAGGAGATGGGAAGTAAGGGGTTATAGTATTCGGCTGGTCACTAGGCAGTGAGGGTTTGTTGAATCCATTCAGGGGAATGTGGAAGGGGAGAAAACGCGGAAGGGTGCAGGCAGTTAGCTTACCGTTGGCCATGCCAAGCTGGGGTCTTGCTTGAGATTCTTCTGCGCGCACAAAAACACCTTATTTAGCCGGATGGTGGTAGCTTCTGCCGTTGCTAGCAAACGCTGACCCAGGGACTTTTCGTAGTTTGGTGGTACCATATAAATTATTTTAAAGGCTTCGTATGACCGATTAAACCTGCTCCACAGGAGCAAGTAAATGCGCAGATGCACATCGAATTGGTCTGAGCTGGCAGCCTATCCTTACCTTCGCCGTGAAGGACCGAGTTGCTTGAGAATAACACCC
>JAYGXS010000005.1:42131757-42169572 GCA_036362985.1 Ligula intestinalis
ACTGTCGATTTTTAAAGGCAAATTATATAAGCATTTAAATTTAGAGGAAATAAAGTCGTTACTGTCTGTTTCCTTTCCAAACACGCAAGTTGTAGATTTTGAAAAGGGTCCTCCTGGCATTTGAAGCTCTTCCCAGGATACTAAAATGGTTTCTAAATATGTTAGCATTTCCCTCTGCAGAGTCAAGCATCACTTCCAAGGGCTGCGAATTCTTCTCCGCTTTTGCAACCTTCGCTGTGGTCTTCGAGATTGGCTCTGGAATCTGGTGGGTCGCAACTCGATGATGTTGCCTTGACTTCTACTGCCTTCTCCTGCCTTCCGGATGACCCCTTCTTAACTCAGCGATATATTATTTTTTCCCATGACCATAAACGTCCCGAACCCTCAACATCAGGTCCCAAACTAACCACATCAAAACCTTTTATCTATTAAGGCAGTTTTTTCTCCTAACGTTTTTTGAACACGGTGGCCCGCTGAACTCATCCACCGATCTAGGAGTTTTTTTTACTGCCGATGACAATTATTTTATAAGAGTTCACTGCTTATCATCATTATTTTTATTTTCACGATAGCACTAAGTTTGTAACGACAGGGCCCCTTGGGCCTTAAATATACAAATAATTATTATTTCAATGAAGAATGCACAATCGTCCGTGAATTGGGACTGCTTGCTCAAGGGGATACGGAGGAGAATTGGAGATCACTCAAGAGGGTTGCATTAGATAATATCAAGCGCTTTTGTCCGGTGAAGGTCCTCAAGATGACTAGTCGTCCTACCTGGTTGACGAGAGACTTCAACAGGCAACTGAAGAAGAAGAAGAAGAATAGGAAATGGAAGTTATTCAGGAAATCTTGGTTGCCAGTACACATTGAGGAATTCCGACGCCAAAGAAATGCAGTAAAAAAATCAATTCCCCAGGTCAGGAAAAACTGTGAATCACGAATCCTACTACAGGCCGAAAAAAGCCCAAAATTCTATTCTGCTATATTAACAGTAGATTAAAAAACAAGGATCCTGTCGCAGTACTTAAGAATGATGATGGCGGAGAAGTCGTTGAGAATTATGTGAAAGCTGAGTACTGTAGCCGGCTCTTTTCCTCGGTATTAACTAGGAAAACCGAGCTCTATTTTTATAACGCCAAGAGTGCTGTTGTAAACGCCAGTCCGGCACTTCATTCTCTACTATTTACAACATCTGAAGTTGAGAGGGGGCTGCAGGGCCTCAAAGAAGCAAAGTCATCCGGTCCAGACAATATACCAGCCAAGTTCTTGAATGAATTGGCAAGCGAACTCTCAGAGCCCCTAGGAAAAATCTGGCGTTCTTCATATAAATTAGGAAAACTGCTATCCGAATGGACAACGGCAAATATTTACCCGATATACAAGGGCGGAACCCACACGAAGGTCAACAATTACTGGCCCGTCAGCCTAACTTGCATTTGCTGTAAGGTGATGGAAACGATAATTAAGAAGACGACAATGAAGTTCTTGGAGGAGAACAACCTACTTTCAGGGCATCAGCACGGCTTCAGGAAGAACCATTCTTGCCTTTCTAGCCTTCTACTCTTCACTGAGCAGTGGACTCGCGCACTGGATGAAGATGGTAAGGTTGACGTCATCTGTGCGGAGGCATTCAACAGCGTCCCACATAAGCGTCTAATGTATAAATTGTCAGAAATTGGCATAAGAGGAAACCTACTGGTATGGATCACAGATTTTCTCACAGGGCGATCGCAAACTGTGTGCATCGGTGACTCAAAGTCAAACCCTACATCTGTGCTGAGTGGCGTCCCCCAAGGCTCCGTCTTAGGGCCACTGCTCTTCCTTATCTACATCAACGACTGTGTCAACGGCCTGGGTTGCAGCATTATCATGTTTGCTGACGACGTCAAACTCTGGAGAGCCATCAGGTCTGACGCCGATAGGAAAGCGCTTCAAGAGAATCTCCATCGAAAAAGCTGCTATTACGCTCGTTGGCTCTTGAACTTCAACATAAGTAAGTGTGTTATTTTGCGACTCCAATCTAGAAGGACTGATGAGGAGAACGATTCCTTCCAATACCTCCTCGATGGGCACCCACTTTCAAATGTGAACGAACAAAAGGTCCTCGGTGTTCTAATAAATTCCTCACTTAAACCATCTAATAATAATAAGTTGCATATTTCAGGCCCAATGGGCCTCATAAATAAACCAAAAATTCGATAGCACGAAGTACTAGAAATAATTGGTTTACCAAACAGTAGCCGTAGTCTATAGCTATAAGACGAGTATAACTGTTTAGAAGCGAATTTGTTAGATTCGAAAAAAATGAATATAGCAGTGTCATGCGGAAGGTAAAATTCAAGGGCACACACAGATGAGCCACATCGTTATCTAGATTTTGACTATGTGTTCTGGTACCCACTGCCTCTGTTTGTAAGGGGGGGGGCTTGGAAGCAAACTCAGTTGAAGCTGAGCGTGGGGCAGAACAATAAGTAATAACGAAACATGACTGGTATCGACGGGTTCCCGGTACTACACTCGGGTTCCCAAACCGGTGCGGCATAATGGAACATACGGAACCCACCAGTTTATGATCGTGATGGACACCACCGTATGAGATCCAAAAGTCCGTCAAATCTACAAGACCATCGTTGGGAATGTCTGAGATGTGACAAAATATTAGGCCCTGATGATGGTTGATGACCAGCGGAACGAGAGCCGTCAAGACTGCTTCCTGATTCAGAAGAAAACGAGTCAGAGGAAGGTAGGTTTAAGAATGGATCTTAAATTCCCGAGGGTCCTTTCTCTGGATCGTGGGGAAAGCTGCCCGGAAAAGATGAGGAAAACAAAAGGTAAATAGATTCAGTGTTAAGATAAATGTGCAGTCTTCGCTTGAATGCACATAGACTAGTCAACGCCCGAATATCAATCGGCAAAATATTCCAAATATAGCTTTATCTAGAAGCAAAAAATAGAGATCGCATAGAAGTGGAAGAAGCAGGGGGAGGTATAATCAACGTTGAATTTCTTAGGTTGTAAGGGCGAGTAACGGGAGTAAGGGTAGAAATCTTGGAGAGATTTGAACTATTATTAACTTAAACCTAAGTCCTTAATGTAAGAACATTCAGTCATGGGGCAATCTTGAAAAATGATAGGCTGGGGCAGCCTTTCAGGCCCAAAACACATGAACTGGCACTTAGAAGGCGAGAACTCCATCTGCCACGTGATGCTCCACGCAGATAGGGCGTCCAAATCTGAATGAATGCGTTCTAAGCCGTAGAATAAGGGAAGGAGTATACACATTTCAAGTCATCCACGCATATATACGATTGAGAGTGTTAAACTATTGTTGAAATATCATTTATATAAAGCAAGAACAACAGGGGGCCCATAACGGTACCTGGAAGGACACCGCTTAAAATAGCCGTAGGGATAGCGTATGAGGACCCCCCTAAGACCTGTTGTTTTCGATTAGAAAGATGTGATCTAATAAAGTCAAAAAGAGGACTACAAAATCCTTTAGCCTCTAGTTTGGCTAGTAGTCTCCTATGGGGTTCTTTATCAAATGCCTTACTAAGATCAAAATAGATGACTGCCACAGATAAATGATCATTACGAAGAGAAGTGAGGAGATTAAGAAAAGACATATGACATGTTTCACAAGATCGGTCCGGTAAAAAAACATGCTGAGATATATTTAATATTTGCTTGCTTGGGCAAAAATCTGTAATTTTATTGGCGACTAATTTTAAAAACAGTTTAGCTAGAGAAGGTGTTTTAAGAACACTGGTGTGTAAAGGCAGCTAAACGCGCGACACAGGTGCTGGTTGTGATTAGGCGGGGATTCATCAACATTGACAAGGAGCTCTTTCGGAAAACCTATGGAGCGTCTGTTCGGTCCCACTTGGAGTATGCTGTCCAGGCCTGGCGTCCGTGGTTCAAGAAGGATTACCTGCACCTGGAATGAGTGAAGGCGAGGGCTACGAAGATGGTCAAGAATCTTGGTCATCTGCCTTATGAAGACAGACTGAACGAACTTGATCTTTTCCCTCTCAATTATAGGCAACTCCGCGGGGACCTCATACAAACCTACCGTATTGTTAGAGGCCAAGACTGTGCCCTAGAATTTGATGATTTCTTCGAATTGGCTCGGACTGACCATCTGCGAGTTCATCCTTTTAAACTACAGAGGAAACCAGTCCGTATCGACGTTCGACGAAACGCCTTCTCTCAGTGGGTCATTGGAGCGTGGAATGGACCCCCGGAAGATGTGGTCCTCTCAGATACTGCTGAAATTTTTAAACACAAACTTGGTTCTGATTTGCTGAGAAACTCTGGCAGATATAATGAACAAAGTGTTAGTAGTGGCACCTTGCCACTGGCTCACACTTATCGCTGATGTTAAGCCTACATTTGTATTATGTACTATTGTTACGGTGGACATATTATGCGATTTTTAGTTGTGAATAGGGAACTCAAGGGCAAAAGCCTTCTTCCCTTAATAAAGTGACTTAAAGTGACTTAAATCTTGACAACAGGCACCCAACAGGTAGGAAGGGCACCGTGCGTTCATCGAAGCTTAGAACTGCCTTAGCCGAAAGAAACCCCGCCCACCCTCGCAGCGGGTTACGATCACCACCCAGGCGTAAGTGACTCTAGACAGCCGATAAGGATCACGAGTATTGTCTGTCCACTGCAAGTCATTGATGACAGTCGTATCTGCCTCGCTGATGTGCATTCTCGCCAGATGTCTTATAAATCAGCTCGGATGATAGCTTGGGACGCGTGTAAGCTCATTTATTTTTAATTCTTTGATTATGGCCTAGTTCTCCTAACAGAAGCAGTAAAATTGCTTTATAAGCCCCACATAATTTCAATCTAACTTACCCTAAAATCTTATTGGCTTACATAATTACCCAGTTTATACACTAATGTACGCCTTAATTCATGCAGTCGAGACTCTTAGTTTAGACTTGCTTGGCTTTCATAGTGCAGTCGAGTCCTCAAAGCTTAGTCCAAGCTTTTTATTCAATTGCAGTCTTAGCAACACTGTTGTCCTCTATTACCGATACTTGTAGCCCACATATATAGAAATATTATGGCTGACCTCCGACAAATGATAGCATTAGAACTAGCACATGTTCTACTACACTTATAAATATGTATATATTGTATATATAAGGGGTTACAGGCAAGAAATGCCCTTGATGACCCTATAAATGCAAAGCAAACAAGGTTGTTCTTACAGTTAATGTGGAGTCAGGGGCGCACATATGATATCATGACGGAATTTCGAGTGAATTTTCACGGAAAAGAATGAAAAAGTTCTTAAACCAGAAAAGTTTTTCACAGTGCTGGCAGTAGGAAATAGTGTTTTAAAAGTCGTCATTTGTCAAATAAAATCACGCAGAGTATTTTTTTAAATCCGCAATTGTGTCAGCGGAAACCGTTTCGCTTGGTAGCAAGTTCGAAGGCAAGACCACGCGTTGACTAAAGAAATATTTTCAGAGGTCTAATCGGGTGCGCTCGTTTGTGACCTTGTAAGGATGGCCACGCAGGTGAGTAGTGGTGGCTAATTGGAAGAAATCCTCAAATTTTAGGGAGAAAATATGGCTCCGGATTATCTGGAACGTCCAGCGCAGGCTGCACTGAACGTTTCTGCAAGGCAGAGGAAAAAGGTCAAGTTGGATCAATCTCTCCTGATATGGTAAGTCTCTGAGACCGTCGACCATCTTTTTCGCCCTGCGTTGCACTTGTTCAAGAAGCTCGATATCTTTCTTCAACCACGTTGACCAAACTGGCATTCCTTATTCAAGACGTGGTCTCACAAAGGCGCCAAATATTTTTCCGAAGAGCTCAGGTGGGAAGATTTTGAACGCTCGTCTGATCCAGTGCAGGGTACTAGTTGCCTTCTGGACGGACTTTTTACAATGCTCTGTTTGCATCAAGTTTGCGGTTGTCCATATATCCAAATTTTTGTGCGTCTTAACCCCTTTTTTATTCTGTACCATTGATAAAATAACTGTGTTTTGCCTGCACTTTTCGCCCCGGGCTTTTTTGTAGAACAAGACACTTGGATACATTAAAGTTAAGAAGCCACGTGGACGACCAGATAACCAGTTTATCAATGTTCGACTGTAATCTATTTGCATCGTTGGCTCACCTAATTTCAGCCCATATTTTAATGTCATCCAAAAACATGACAGCTGCGCAATAAAGCTCATTGAGGCAGTCGTTTACGTAAATCAGGAATAGCAGTGAACCCAAAACTGAGCCTTGCGGTACACCACTCTCGACCTTTGTCCATTCTGAGGTTGAGTTTCTGACAACGACCCTCTGTTTTCTGAGGGACAAGTAACTACTGATCCATTTATGCATTTTTATTTGAATTCCCTCTTCCTTAATCTTCTGCAGAAGAAGCCTGTGAGGTACACTATCGAAGGCCTTTTTGAAGTCGAAGAAAATGACATCGATTGGATAGCCTTTATCTGCGGCCTTTGTCCACTTTACCTGCGAGTAAAGAGCACTCGTGAGGTAAGAGCGTGCTGGGCAAAAGCCGTGCTGTCCATCACATAGTATCTTGTTGCTTTCGAGGAAATACATTCAATGCTTCTTAATAATGCGCTCCATTACTCTGCACGCGATGCAAGTTAGACTGACAGGACGGTAATTTGCGCAATAAAGTCGCGAACTTCCCTTGTAGATCGGGGTGACGTTTGCCCAGTTCCATTCTTCTGGGAGTTTGCTTTCGTCAAAAGATTTCTGGAAGATGACAGCCAGGGGTTTGCATAGTTCGTTAGCTAATTCTCTTATTGCTAATGCAGGAATTTTGCCCAGCCCAGGTGATTTGGCAGGCTTAAGTTGGAGTAATTCGGCCCTGACAGTGTTGTGTGACAGCTCTAAGTCCTATATTTTAGGCAATTAGGAGGAGGGTAAGGGTACAGTTATTGGACGATGAGCGGACGAACCGTCAGCAAAAGTTGTAAGTTATAATAATAATAATAATAAGTTATATATTTCAGGCCCAATGGGCCTCATCAGTAAACCAAAAATTCGTACAAGAAATAATTCGTTTAACAAACAGTTTCCGTAGTCTATAGCTATAAGAGGAGTATCAGATGAGTTCTTAGGTGTAGACGGATTCAAAGAAATCGGAGAGGAGGGAGGCTTTCATGTGGTCTTCGGTCACCAGTTGTCCATCGGCTGATCTTAGGGCAGATATCAGTTTCTGGGATCTCTTCGTGCTTTGTATGTAACCGTACAATATCTTGGGTTATTCAAACGACTTGTGTTATATATTCGACTCGTATTTCTTGCGCAGTTTAGTAGATTCTCTTTTACAAATCGTACGTTGTTTCTTATAATCCCGTTTACGTTTATCGGAGCCGGTTAATCTGTAGCGCCCCCAGAAGCAGATTCGTACTTGTCTTTCTTCTGAAGGGACAGTTTAGACAGAGAGTCCTTTTCAACGTCAAGCTAAAGGTCATCCACTGTTCATTTGCCCCAACTTGGCGACCTGCTTCCCATGATACCTCTGACATTTCTCTTCTCATAAGTGGGTAGTCACCCTTCCAAATGTTACTTTCGCATGTGTCGGAGGAGTAGGGTTTGGAGAACAGCGAATACTCGAAATACAGCATAATATGGTCGCATGACCCTAATGGGGGTCGATCCTGCAGGTCAATCACCGTTTCCTCCTCCCGGGTTAAGATAAGGTCGAGACAGTTCAACTGTTGTCGTTCCCTAGACCGCATTCAAAAGGCGATGGTTTGGCAGAGCAGTTTGTCTGTGGCCCATGGAAGAAATTTGTGATTAAATTTGTCTTGAAGACCCTGTGCAGTCCATGTCTGCCAGTCAACACCAGGAGCATTAAAGGCCCCAACGACGAGGATGTATTTTTTCTCACTTACCCTATACAATTCTGCTATGAGGATAGTGTCTTGGTCAGGAGTATGGTTTGGTGGGCAGTATATCACCGAAAGCGTCAGTGGCCTGGCGTACTGAGCAGATATAGTAATATTTAGCATTCCCACATCTCGTGCTGGGACCGGTACTTCAGCCGTGGCTGTCAGCTTGCAAGTGACATAAACTATAAGCCCTCCTCTCCTAGTTGTTCTGTCTTTCCAGAAAAGCTGATATCCTCTTAGCGATAATTCAGTATCAGAGCTATCTTTTGAAAGCCATGATTCAGTTAAAGCCATGATGTCTGGTTTCACAACATCGACCAAGTTCTTTAGTTCGTCCAACTTGTTAAACAAGCGTTGTACATTTTTACATGTACATGTACATTTTGTACATGCTATTATACAGTTTTGGACTCCGTAGAAGCTGGGTCCTAATCTTCAAAGACCCAATTAAATGTCATGGCACACCAAAAACAATGTACCCGATCTATTACAATTGTGAACAAAGAAGTACTATCGGAGAAACTAAGAGATAACTGTAAAAGCGAATGGCCGGATGCGCGACAGTTTTGAGGAGGAAAGACGCTAGCTGACGGGTTACAGTTGATTCTAAAAACCTAGCCATATTTTCAAGTCCATGGAGGGCGAAGTTTCTCCAAGAGGTGACAGCTGCTTTAGGCACGAGCAGTTCGAGTCATGGCCCTAAGGTCCGCATGTAAGCAAGACTTTTCTCTCTCACATGCATATTCTCCGCACACAGACATCAGTTTTTCAACAAACGAATGCACAAGACCCATTGAACTTGTAAATTTGTCTCTGAAATTGTCCAAGAATATTTTTTACTTCCTAATCTTTCCTATCTGCCCTCAATGTCTCGGATTATTTCATCTTCAGAGAATGCTACCCAATCCCTCCATGGCAATTTCTGCTGTACTTTAAGTTTATCTGGAAACGGTCCTCTGTGAGGGACCAAAAGCCAAGACTAATACTAGTGCCACCCCATGATCGCGTATTTGTCTTTTTTGCATTACGAATACATTTGTTTGATTAAAATAAATTGCAATATCAAGGCTGTACTCTGGATTTGAAAATGGTGTCTGGGGATGTTGACGCTGTGATTTTCACTTATAAGCAGGGACGTTTTGCTGAGGCAGCAGATTTATTAAGGGACGTGGAATGTAAAATGGTTCAACAGTCGAAAAATGCTGGTTTGATTTTTTGAATGTCTTTTATTATTTGAATCCAGAAAATTTTCTCAATGAAATACTACGAGGCGAGCTCATTAAAAATGAGCTGACCAGTCCGCAAACCTGCGCTGACGTAACTTTCTCAAGCTTTAGTCTAGCAGTCCCTAGGCAGATAAATTTTGGATGGATTTTGTGAATCTGGTAATCAAAATTATCCATTTATTTCCACAAGTTTGCAAGAAATTTGGAGCACATTGTATGGTAATTGCTTTGTATTTTTATCGCGCTATGACTATATCACAGCAAGTGTCCATTTCAGGCTATTTTTGTTCGAAATCGGCTCGGCTAAAAGAAATATGGCTTCGATTATTCAGAAAAGTAAACAGGTGCAATTTTGTCAGTGAAATGTAGAGCGTTAAGCATACACTAGAATTCAATAAGTCTTCCCCCGACATACAGTATGGTTCGCAGCTTTTTGAACAGTTGTCAGTGCGGCAACCCCAGACTAGTGAGACCTATTTTTGTTTTTTCAGTCTCTAGTTCATGCATCGATTTTACTGGCACTAGGCAAGATGATCTGTTGTCACAAAGAGACTCAAGAAAGATTCCATGACCGTTTAATTAGTTATCTTAAAAATATACTTCTGACTAAGGCAAGCTGCAAAGTTTAGTAACCATTTTAGCTGACAGAGTCCTCAAAAAGGTCTGAATTCACCATGCTCAATGCAATATTTCGTACTGTTGCAATGGTATTGCCGACCGTAGAAAACATTCAGAATTCTGATGATACGAAGACATTCTATGAATGTGCAGTGCGAATTCTTAACGCTGATCTGGATGAAATAAAACAGTATGGTATCATTAGGAGCGTCTGTCGTTTCTTCGAATCATGCTCTCCATATTTGAACGAATACGTTCTTGATAACTGTTACGTACGTTCCTTCCGGCTTTCCCATTCTTCCTCCTTCGATACTCATGCACTTTCTTTAGTCATGCATTTCGCGCCTTCGAAATCTCGCCCTACACAATAATATCCATCTAGCTGTCTCAGCAAAAGGTGCGCTTTTTGCTCTCCTCCGTCGTTGTTGTGATTTTCTGGAATCAATGACCTCAAGTGTAACCGGATTCCAATCCTCCTCTTCATTCGAACCTTCACATTTGTGCTCCTGTTTGAACTCCCTTTTCTCAAAGTACCTCTCTCGAGTTGACCAGTCTTTAAAATCAACTGCTTTGAGTCTTCGTGGACTCAGCTACATATCGAAGGTCAGCCGTCACATATCTTATTTTCTATCTGCGTAGTATGATTTACATTTTTGACCTGTTGCGGTTTTTTCGTAATTTTTCAAAATTTGTTTTACTCTTTTAGTTTGACTTTGCCAATTTATTATATTCGATCAACGTATTATCTTGCTTGAATATATGGTTTTAAAAATGCGTCTCTCTATTAGCTGTATTTCCTCAACTGGAAAGGAGCAGTATCTCATGTCCCGAGTCAAATTTTCTTTATTTATCTTTTAAAATTGAATTCTCACTTTTATCTTCATTACTTTCAGATTCATCGACTAACTCTCCCTTCTGCCGAGGCCCTTAATATCTTCGAGCAGATGCTATCTAAGGTTGAGCTTATTTTATCGTCTGATAATCTGTCTCACGAAACAGAGGAACAAACGGTTGAGACAGATGCGAATCCCAAAAGTCAAGTACATCTTTCGAATACAATGCGCTTGACGCACTTGCTGCCCGACCTGATCATAACAGTCGTCAATATAATTCCAGAAATTGATTTTCTGCTTACTTCCGCTTCATCCGTGTCAGAGTCTCGTCCGCGCCCCCAGGAATCTGATCGGGCATTCCTTTTACTGGAGCGTCTGATGATCAGTGGATTTGAGTCCTATCCTAAGTGCGCGATATTACTTGCTCGGAAACTAGGCTGTGCTATCTTCTTCGCCATTCAGCATTTTTCGGAGGCTCATAAAAGCACTTTTGAGCACTTTAGATCCCTCCTTAATGATGTTGGTAAGCTTATCCTTTTCAGTGTTTTATCTCCCTTGTTGTCAGTTTGAACTTACCTAGGGATCCGACTCACGCAGTTTCTGTGCGTACTCTTATATGAACGGCTTTAGAGAACCCACCTGAGTTAAGATGACTTTTTGGATACAGTAATACTGTATTTTTAAGTTCTGCATAGAAATAAAAATATGTTATGAATGTTCTGAATGCCGATACGGATACTTCACAAACCAGAATGAGTTATCATAGTAGTTATTTTGTACCTGCACTTTCACTCTCTTACATGGAAAATCGGAATCTCACGAGATAATCGGAAGGATGCTTTTCAAGTAAATCGTAGCAATTTATTGAAACTTATAGCAGAATTATGTACAAGATACAATAAACGAATCTTTTTAATCGACTATGATGAGCTAAGAAAAAGATGTTCCCATAAAAAGGTAGCCGTTTGTTAGCTTCTCAGTATTAATTTATTTCTAGAATATCACGCATTTCACGCTATTCAGAAAAACTTGTGGAAGTGCTTGCGATATGCTTCATTGATTTCTAGGGCATAAGCAGATCTTCACTTCTGAAAATCCGTTTGTCGACTAGACAGTCTCAGTTACAACCAGCCATGTTTGTTGGATTCTAAATAGGCATACTTTAATTTTTGTCGCACTACCAATATTTCCTCATTATGCCAACATAAAGCTATCATAGCGCGAAATGTATGAATATGTCATATACTGTTATATCCAGCGAAGCTGGCTATCTAAACTTTTTATTTTGGTAGCTAGGGTCCATAAAGTGCCTCCTATCAGATGCAACACCCGATATGAAATTGGCGTCTCAATAAGTTTCAGTATTGATCAATGGATCCACCAGCATTATAGGCGTCTTGGAGTTCACTGCCTGTACTATAACCATCACCATCACCATTCTTTTTCTTCCTTGCAGTCTATCATTATATCCTACGGACTTGTTCCCATTCCACATTTGATGTGAACGCTCTCGAGTCGTCCGATACAGAAAATGAATTTGAGGCTGCTGAACCGGAGCAATTAGCGAGTACCGATGCAGATATCCCTGTTTCCGCATTAGACATGAAGATTCAAGAAGATGAGGGTCCATCCGCCCCTCAGCAGTCCAGTGTTTCTTTTAGGGATTATATTCCTCTTTGGATTACGCTACTTGGGATTTCATCGGAACTTAATTTGCAGGTTGGTCTCTTTATCTCGCCAGAAAAGCTTTTGAATTTCGTCAGTGCTTACCGTTTCATAGAAAGTGAATGCAATATGATAAACTGTTCATTCATTAGGTATAGTCCTTGTCTCAAGAATCACTTCTTCTTAGCATCAAAGTTTCTGTTGTCTAAGTCCTGTTAGCTTTGACGAAAATGTACACACCAGGATAGGCAATTTCTAATAGCCAAACAATTAAACCAAATTAGACCTCGTACACTAGAGCTGTGGCATTAAAGGAAGCCGTTTTATGATGTGATGGCATTGCACCGCTGGTCGCCTAAACTATGCGAATTATTTGTCATTTTGTTTTAATCAAAAGCGTTCCGACTCCGTGTGGGTGCTTTGTGTCCATTAAAACCTGGCGGTGTTCGGCGATGCAGCTCCGACATGCACGCCTTTCGTATCAACAGATGCGTGAATGCGGTCGGGAGAGGAAATTTCTCAGCACTGACCAACCAGTGCGTCACCGTCGGCCCAGTCATTTGAACATTTTTGGAGAATTATCTGTGACAATAAATGACTACTATATGCCAAACTAAAGTAGCTCATTCAAGCTTAACTGACCAAAGCTTCCTAAACTAAACTAGACTAAAACGAATGATCAGACTTAACTAATAAAAAAATAAGGAACTATAATTTAAACCTATATCCCTGGTCCAGTAAGACAGAATTCTGGGGCCGGGGGTATCTAGGGTGATAGAAGAACTTGGTTGCTTCCGAATTATCCTCAAAACACGGATAGCCTCTCAACCCACCTTACCGCTCGCCAATGAATTTTACATTCGTAAAACAAATCAATGTACCGTCTCGCGTCCAAACCCTTCCTGCGGACGGATATTTACTCAATTATTACGATCTAAGATGTTTATTAACTAAGCTAGTGACTAATCATTTCTCCTATCTACTTCCTAATTATCAAAGTTCTTCAGCTCCGGAGCATGAGTGATTATCGTTGAAACTGAGGATTCAATGGGCATCCATGGGTCTTGTTAAGACTATATTTATCCTGGGGTTTTCTATTTTAAGTACTTCTTATCAAACTATTTACTAATGGAGACTTCTTTAGGGGAGACAGTTTCTTTAGGGCAAAATATCTTCCTTTATAGAAAGACCATTCGTTTTCCACATGTCCACATTTTTACCCCATAAAAATTAGGCTTTGTTTTCTCAATAAAAGGTAAAGTCCCAGGTCAGCTAATGTACACCATTAGTTAATTTTGACTTCATTTTACTGCAGAATATTGAATCATGTTCTAGGCAATTCTAAACTATTTCAGCTGAAACATTCAAGCGGGGCAAAGTAAACATACATCGCAGGATCATACACTGCTTATGTACGTATTCCTGTTCCTACTCCTATAAATGTCCAATGCTCTTTCGCAGCAAAGTAAGAGGTCACAAAATACACGGCATCGGTAATAGTAATGAAAATTAAATTCCCAGGTGGTAAGTCAGAAGTAGAAATGAAGTTTACCGAAAGAAAGGAGCGGCCTATAGCAAGAGCCAGGAGCCAGAGTATTTACCCTCTACAGATAGATAGACGAGCCAACTATCCAAAACGTCAGATAAAAAATAAACGTCTCCCGGTGAACGCCCTTTATCCCTCTAAGTTCTGCATGTTTTGCTTAAACGTATTTATGCTCTTGTGTTATCATCCAGAAAAAACGCTGTCAGTCCTCGTCTGACGCACCCGATCGCCCGGCGACACCCTCCGTACTAGTCGGCGATGCACTACTGCCCTCAGTTCTGAGGATTCTCTCCAAGTTAGACCTTTCCTATCAAGTAGGTCGAGAGGTGGAAGCATCAGAACCAGCTCCTTCCGACCTCGTAGCCGTAAACAATCCTCAGGACCTCCTGATTTTCTCAAACCTCGTAGCCTTCCTTGAGTAAGTCTCTATCGCTGCTAAATCCATTCACTCTAGACGGTTATCAAGCTCTAGAGGGCTTTCTTGTCTGTATTGCTAAACCATGTTTATTTTCAAATACCTCGATGCCTGCTGTAAATGAGACCTCTCTTGTTGTGTATGGAGTTTGGCCCTAGAGATGAATGGTCTTTCGACTCAGCGAATCGTGGTCGCTCCCAGCATGTCCCAGTGATCCTTTTTTCTCATTATCACATGTTCTGCTAATAATGGGTGTTGAGATTGTATACGATTTCATGCAGTTTGGAAACCTGAAGAAAGAACTCGTAACAAATGCCTATAGTCCGCACAGGTCCTTTAAGTGGTAGATTACCGATCCTGAAACTACTTATCACACCCGCACGACGATTTATTTCACTGAGTATATCTTGACCTGATTATGGATACAATAAGGGAGATTGGTTCCTTTTGCAATTTAATTTTCGCACAGTCAGTGATCCTTAATGTAGTAAAATAGACGCCAACAACTGCGTTTAAATTCTGATCTGAAAAGGTAAATATCAGTGCAATAAAATCAATTTTTGATGCATTTCGAGGCTAAACAAATTGCCCTCTGACGGACGGCTTGTTATAATATATCTATATATATAGCAGTATTTGTGGGTAACTTGATGCAGAACTGTTTCGGGCTTATTAGCCTTCATCAGCCAAGCATTACCATGAAAACCAGCTAATTGGACAACACAAACAAATGCACTCACAGACGGCGCAGTTGGTCCACCACTGGTGTCTATCAGATGGGTCATAAGCACTTCATGGAACCCAATATCATCAGCGCCTCGCCACCTGCCATTTGCTGTCACTGTTGATCGGGTATATATTCACTCAGAAATGTGCGAACACCGATTGAATAGGCTTCCGAACTAAACAAAATTCATGTGGTGGTCAGAGGTCCCCAACGGGTGACCGCCTGCCAGGCCGATTCCGGCCAAGTCATAATAGCAGTAAGGGGGGTATGACAGCATTTGGGGGTAACTTCATACAGAACTGTTTCGGTCTTATTAGCCTTCATCAGCCAAGCATAACCCTGAACACCAGCTGGTCGGACAACACAAACAAACGCACTCACAGACGGTGCAGTTAGTCCACCACTGGTAGGGACGACCTAACCGTAAGCCAATGCTTTGCCATTGAGCTACAAATGCCGGTTAAGGCCTTCTCTAGTATGCGGGTTCAAACCCCGCCAAGTGCCGCGAGCTTTTTTACAATTCGGTCAACTAGAATTTTCCTTTTATTGAGAAGGGAATTTCTCCGAGGTCGTATAGATCCACTTTATATAGAACAGGTCCATGGTCGTCCTCAGCTGTTCTTCCGCTTAGGTTTGGCTTCAAGTCTCCTTCAGAAAAAGAACATTCCAATGCAAGGAAAAGTGTGAAGAGTTTTCAAAGAAAATGGCTACCTGCTCAACTGCGTCAATCGGTACATGCGCAAACGAGAAGAGCAGCAAAATCGCACGGAACCCATATCCCGGCGAGCGCCTACGTGCTCTGAACTCGTCAGCCGCTTGGATTAATCTCGGCCGCTTGTAATAGGATAAGGTAGCCTTTTTCCACTGGAGTTAATTGCAGGCAGTGCGCTATCAAGCTGATGAATTGCGTGAGAGCGACGAAATATCAAGGAAGGTCGGCTCAATTCTCTTCTCCCAGGACGCCTGATCATGAATATGTGTACACCTTGGATTTATTAAGTATTTGCACCCCTGTGTGGCGCTTGATCCCTAGCCAATGGAGATCGGAGTTCGATACCACAGTGGCAAAACTTATCCCAAGATCAAAAAGCTTGGTCCTCGAGCCCAAGGCTGCAGCTTTGCCACCAGGTGGCCAGCCTACAACTTGTTCGTCAGCTGTATCACTGTGAATGCCAGTGGAAATTGCAGTGGCCATCCACCATCTTGAAAAGCCTCATTCGCTGAGGAGTATATTTCGCGTTCGCATTTCTCTGTGTCTCATTTCTTACTACCACTGTCTGAGCAATGCGTTAATGAGTTTTTATGGGCTGCCTCCCTCCTCCCAGGGCGGAGCGTGCATCAGGTTAACCGGGTATTGCACTAGAGCATATAAAATACGGCAACAAAATATCTGGGGAAATTTTTATTGCTGAAGTGCATAAGAATGAAAGAGGATATCGTGTATTAGTTCTCATCGTTAACCACGAACAGTCTCGAACTATCGTCCTCGCTGAAAAAAGGTCTCTCAGATGTCTAACTGTCCCGTAATCTATCCGCTTGTATTTTACCTGAGACATAAGTTTTTTGGAGGGCACACAAGCCAAGACGAGGCAGTCTGGAATGACGATTACTGGTGGAAGACGAAGATGCGATCACTGGAACAAGAGTTTTATTTGCCTGACGTTTCGGATTCCGTTGGGAATCCTTAGTCATAGGTAATCGTAAACAGATCTGATACATGCGCAGATAAGGGGCGATACATGCACAGATTGCACGGTATTTGTAGTTCACGGTGGTCACTGTGAAGCGGACGCTATTCCGGCGCGTCGAGATGCATTGCAGCGAAGCGGGAGTCAAAATTGGTGAATTGCAATATGTTCGACGGGTACTGAGAGCGAATAGTTACCCGCACTATTTTGTCAACCAGTGCATACGCAAACGAGAGAAGAAGCCAAGTCCAGCTGGACCAAACGTTTGGCGAGCTCTTCCGTACGTGAAGAATGTATCGGAAGCGGTCAGCCGTCTACTCACCCGACTTGGAGTTGGAGTTGCACACAGGCCGGAAGCAACCATCAGGCGCCGGGTCATGAGGCCGAAAGACCCACTGCCATGGCAGGAAATGGCTGGAGTCGTTTACCGGATCTGGTGTGGTTTTGAACAAAGTAACTATGTCGGAAAAACTGGGAGAGTACTCTGGACGCGAATGGCCGAGCATGCAGCGGCAGTGAGGAAGAAAGACGCCAACTGCCAGGTTGCAGCTCACTCAACGGGACCCGACCATATTTTCAAGTTTGCCGAGGCCGAAATCCTCGCAAGAGGGGACAACTGCGTGAGCCGCGAGCTGCTCGAGTCATGGTTTTCAGGCCCCGAGTCCATCAACAAGCGCAAGGATTTGGTGTTCCCATACGGTGTACTGAGACATTTCCTGAGCAAGAGAATCAGTCACGTGGGAAGGACTGGGTGCAACAACAACTCCGACGACAGCGGGCATTATTGTCGCGCAATTACCAAACCCGCATCCGACGCGGACAATAACGCTGGGACAATTAATGAACAATCACCGCACCAATTAAGACCTGAAGCGGTGACGACAAGAACTGAAAATTATAGTACGCATGCGGGTGACCGCGGTGACCTATAAATACCGTGCAATCTGTGCATGTATCACCTCTTATCTGCGCATGTGTCAGACCTGTTAACGATTACCTATGACTAAGGATTCCCAACGGAATCCGAAACGTCAGGCAAATAAAACTCTTGTTCCAGTGATCGCATCTTCGTCTTCTGAACTGCTTCCTGGAACTCGAATATTCGCTACTATTGGCGATTACTGGTGGATTTACCTATCATCAGTCAGCCTTATTTCTATCCATAGAGGTTTTATCTTAGGTTCTCCTCGCTCCCCGCGAAGGCTTCCGACTAGAACTCTAAGACTACATGGAAATAACAACATGCTCTTGGCTATAGTCGAACCGCTGAAGTAACACTTCTAGACGGTCACTTTCTTCTGCTCCCAACACCTGCCGCATTTTCGATAGGTTTGAGCGAAAAAGATTCTTTCTGGAACCTAAACCGCTGGGCACTATGGTATGACCTAACAAAAGCCCAGATTTAGGACCAACTAAGGCGTTACAACGGTTCACAATTTTAGCGTCTTCTGCAGCCAATCTGATAAAGATTGGTTTCATATGCCTGCCCAATCAGAAGTTACCATTTGCTTTCACTATTGTCTGCAGTAGATTTCTTTTATAGCGAGGCTTTCATTTATTAAAGCTTTCTTTCTCCCTCTTCCCCCTTCCCCCCCCATCTGCACCCTCTCCCCCTAGGTACATTGTTCCCAGCTGTCCTCTGGAATATTTTGGCCTTCAGATTGGCCCTTTCATTCAGACTTGTGTGGAGCTCACCCAAAGGTAAGACTTCCATATCTGTGAAAACGAAGCCAATTTTCGTCCATTGCCTGCGTACACTCAGTTAAAGAATCTAAATTGTGTAACCTAGTCTAAGTTTTTTGAGAGGAAGGCTGAACACCCTGCGTAAATGATTGAAATTTATATTTTTCGTTTACAACACCTCCGCAGAACTGATATTTCCGACAGCAAGGTCGCTCTAGTCCGTTTAGTGAACTACTCCGAAAGGGACGTATTGAAAATTATGCTTGGTTTACTTATTCAAAGCGAGCCAATTATGCCGGATTTATTGGATCGAACAAACTGGACAAATATTAATTAGGATTTGAGAATGTAGCAAATTTGAATTCGCACAGGAAAAATTAATGGAAAAAAACCAAGGTTGTCGTGTTCGCCAAATAGCAGACCCTGTGCCTGTATAAGGCAAAACAATGACAGCTTGCAGTAGGGAACGTAACCAAGAACTCCGCCCATTTCGCAAATGGCCTTGCATTAACATTTCAGGAGACTAAGCTTAGGACTTAGTTTTTGGGCTATTGTTTGTGTAAGGATTAATGCCATGGTTATAGTTAGAACAGGAGATACGTAAGAAAAGAAGGACGCGAACGCTGGGACCAATACTTTATTGGCTTGACTTTTCAAGTTCTAGTCAAAACTCATCCTCAAATACAGGCCTGATGCTGTCTCTGAAGATGGATTCGAGCTGGAACCTGAAATGTAAAGCGAATAAATTTCTTATTACATTGAGTGCCTCTACTTCTTATGAGTTACTTTGGGCACTCGCATTTTCACTTGTATTGACAGGGGTATGGATGCTACTAGTATTTAGCACAATACTGCATGCCCTTCAGCGTTGCGCAGCTTTCATTTCAGTGACCTTTGTCCTTCGTTCATTGCCTGCGGCATTAACATCTGCAAACTGCGTTTGAACAAGAGCTTGTGTTTCGGATTTTCACTCGACTTCATCATCAGATATAAAGACAGCTAGAGATAGTGGATTGCGCAGGTGTTACAAAGCTTACAGAAAATAGTTGCTAGGCCATTGCGCACACCTTTCACAACTGGCAGCTGCCGAATGTATCGCAGATTGCTGTATGAGGTGCAATAATAATAATAATCGAACTGGCCAGGTATTGCACTATGCATTTGCTATGCCCCTGCGCGTCTGTGAAGGGTGTTGGTTCTCGCATTCACAGCAGATCTTTGTACGTAGTGCGGTACTGCACGAACATGCAGTACTCTAGCAACCATATCTTATGAACACTGCACCACCTGCGCCATCCACTACTCCCATCTTCTTGTGTCGCTGATGATGCCCTCGAGTGAGAATTCGAAACGCCAGGCGAATAAATATCTTACTCCAGTGCTTGTGTCTTCTTCTCTGCGACCATTTCCTGGCTCTTGTTCCCCAGCATATCTTGGCAAACTGCATGTGAGTCCTGGTGCTTCTAACTCCGGTTCATAAATGTCGTGCTGCATGGTAATAATAATGGTTTATTGCTGAGTGTTGCGTCAAGAACGGTTTCCGCCCAAGGCGGTCTCTCTGATGAAGGTGCGAGTCATCAGGCTGGAGCAGCCGATGGACTTGTTTTTTCTTATCCTTGTGCATGTTCGCACACGCATGCCTCCTCGTCTCTAACTTACAGGCGCACACGCTTGTAGAAACACAACCGGTGATGAAGATGCAAGCCTCGCTGGACGTTTTCTCATTGGTACCTGTCAGGTGCTTGTACCCTCCACAGGGACACAACAACGTCAGGTGGTATGGTGGTCAAGAAGTTAGTGATTTCCTCTGAGCTGCATGACAGCATAACGCTGAAAAACAAGAATCTTTACGGTCGCCCACACAGTTATGCAAATATTTCGGTTGCTGGTTATCGTCTCTCCAGCGAACTAGGATACGCGACCCTTCCCTCCCTTCCCCTCGGACCGGTCGCATCAAACTTCTTGCAAGAAACCGTACGAAGCACACAGGGGGAGCCTCACTGATGACCTCTGTGTTGCAATATCGGCAACGAAAAAACCAAAAACCGCAGAAAAGGCAATACAACCTATAACTTGACCTTTAGGGGTACAATTCCTATCTAAATGTCCAGACACGTGTTTTGCTGGTATTTTGTCGCTGCATGACACCCGCCAGAGGTGTGACTCATCAATTAGTTTAACTTAGTTCCCGTGTGCTTCCTGGTAGATAATTTTGCCTACAGTCACAATCGACACGGCCATGACTCATAGTTTACTTCGTCTAAATGAGGAAGATTAAAGGTTTTTAAATATCGCCGATATTCTGCCGCCTTATGGCGCAGCTCCGAGGGGTTCGGCCCGTCAGTGATTACTCCCCGTTAGAACTATAGACAGGACTGTCTTTAAAGGCCCAATTTGCCTTTGAATTATAACGATAACCTACTTTTACGTGTTCAGCAGCCGGACTTTTCTTTTTTCGTTAAATTCCGTCAATATAAGGTAGGATTTCCCTTTTTCGTTACATTCCGCCAACATAAGGAAGAATTTCATTTTTTCCGTTAGATTACGCCAATATAAGGTTGGATTTCCATAAATAGGCATCAGTTGCCTGAACAACAGGAGTTTGTTTTGATAAAGTTGATCCTACATTGAAACCAGCATAAGTTTCTTTACTTTAATATTTTTATCACTTACAACACAAGTACATTTTCATTTCTAATCGCTTGCCAAGAATTAAATGTTTAACCGCAAATAACGGTTAACAGTTGGACGACCCTAAAAGACAGTTTTGCCGAACTTTTTGTCTGAAGAAGGCAATAGCTTTAATTTTGAAATAAGTTTATTTACCAGATGGCATACAGGGAATGCTTAGGACCCTGCGATGAATGAATCTCTCGGAGTTGTGTCATGCAGCGAAAGAATATCGCTGACCCACGTATTTAGACTTTTAGCTAGTACCTGAGCTGCCAGTATGGCGTATCCTGCGTTTCCAATCTATACCACCAGCTGCCTGTTGAAAATTTAATGAATATTTCGTGGTTATCCAGGTGGGACTGATGGACTTTGGCCCAAATATTTCTGTCAAATTTCAGTCTGTACGTACAGACCATAGAAATATATTGATTTTCTCCAAGTGACAGATTATTTTTTGCGTAAATTTAAAAAATCCTCCGCCAGACAGTTGTGTGGTTCCCGTACACTACAGAACAGGTATTTTTCAGGAGCCAGAGCCACCCCCGGAATCATTCGAAGGCTAGCAGGTGCACAGTAAGAGATAAAAGTAGCAATTCACGACTTGTTAAATCATACTTTTCTCTGGCACAGATAAACGACAAAAAATATATTGCTGAAGTAAATATTTAGCTTATCAAGTCCGGTTAATCCGTGTTCAATCGTTGAATTTATAGCATATAAGCAGTGTTTTTGCTCAGATTAATACGCTCCTAAGGTTAAATTCGAAGTTTTAGGTGGAAGACATAAAGCACCAGAATGGACAATTTATTGTGCGCACAGTCCAGAGTTGCTTTTTCGGGCAGCGGTGACCACTGCCGAAGCCAGGGTTAGTGCCGACTGCGCAGTCATGCTTCAGCGAGAGAGCGAGAGATAATGAGGGCAGTTGTTTTAGTATGATGGCGAAACAGCTTCCAGTGTTCTCCAGTTGGGGCTTGTGGCATTACCCGAAGGGTGTCTTGACTGATGGCATCGACCGGCAGTTGGAGGAGGGGGAGGGGGACGCTTACAATGAATGACCTTGAAACAACTGGCCTTGAACAAAGACGTCAGACTCGGGCGTACCCGCTACTGTGACGCCAAAACATGAAGACAACGACGCGCCCACCAAAAGTAAATTATGCCTAGCATGCCGCGCAGCATCTGCGCCAGACCACAACGGTAGTCAGAAGTGCTCGCATCACGCCTTTCATGGACAGCGCAGAGTCTACGCGTGTGTCGACGAGTGTCGTGCATGCGCCTGTGTAGTCAGTCATTGAATGCAAAGTATTCGCCGGCAGATTGACAAGTGCATGAGAGAACGAAGAGACAGAGAAATAGGGAAACCGGCGCTGAAATATCCATCGTCACACTAAATCAGCACATTCGAGAGTCGAACCAATCAGGTGCCTGAGTCTACTGTACGACCTAGAATTCGTGTAACATACCGACAAATGCGAAATATTGATACGCTTTCTCTAATCGGCAATGAGTGAGGTTGTAATACTGATCTGAAGTCACTTCAATCATTATCATAGGATGCCGGCTTTTTAACGACCTTGTTTTTGACCGCTAACTAAACGAATGCACTATAAAAAGTAGCTACTTATATAGTATGCATTTTTAGCATTACATTTGACTGTCAAATATATTTTATGGAAAGCATACTCGTTGGGTAGCAAATTACGCCCTCTTTAAATTTTATATCCAAAGAAGGGGTATCTTACGGTTTTGAAAAGTTTATAACTATGAGCTTCTCTACGATTGTGAGGTGTTCATTCATTATACATTGTATCCATCAATTTATCAATGCTGCTTATGATGTATTCCGTGCGTTCCAAATCTGTTGCAATATTTCATGATGTACACAGCGCGCAGCTTGTAAACATTGAAGTCAAGTGTAGCAGGCAGTGGGTTTAAAAATTCTTCGGCAATTGAGCAAACTCTTTAAAACTGAAAGATACCCTTCAAGTATAGAATTTAGTAAAGGCGTGATTTCCTACCAAACGAGTACTAGAAATATTTTCTTCGTTAATGTTTTCGCCGCCGTCGTGCAGTTCAGCGTTGGTTTAGGTGAAGAATTAATTCACACATCCAACTCCTCATGACTGTCAACTTGCTGCCGCGGTGTATCATTTAAGCTGTAAATCATTAGGCTGAAGGCTCTACAATTGCCGATTTGAAAAAGTTTGCATTTACTAACATTCAAGCGCATACGCCAGTGCTTTGATCAGTCTTCTAGGATGTTCAAGTTCGTTTGCAGATGGTTTTTATCCGCCGTATCTTGAACAAATTTACAATATTTTATGTCCTCAGTTCATATCTATCCTCTGCCTGGTTGCAGTTGCGAAATGCACCTGTTTTAGCTGGAATTTGGTTGTCTCGGAGTTGTCGTTTCTTGCGGTCTGTGCACGTCGTTGCGCTCAATAAAACGAAAATATGCTTTCTTGCACGACTGTCATCAAAGATACCATACTTCCCCTCCCTTTTACGGCGGAATTTCTCGTTGCTGTCTTATTTCCTGTACTGTATATGCGTGTCCATCGAGCGTCTTATGTCGGATTTTGGAAACTTATTTCTGACCTCTCGTATCTTCTGACAGCCCTCTGTGCTTAATCTCTCTTGACTGTTACAGGTACAAGCTTCTGAGTGGATCATACCGACTGTTGGCTTTGATGATTTCGATCGCCTGTAAATGTGACTTCTTCGACAAAATTCATACTCGCAATCCAGGTATGTTTCTTTTCTCTCAAATACTCAATTCTTTACCCCGCATCTGCTTCCTCCTGTGAGATGGTAGGTTCATTTAACAGGAATTATCGATAGCCTTAGAGTTATAATATTATGTGCGCCTGCATCGACATTGGTTATATAACCCAGTTGTATACTAGGATAGGAAGTCAGACGGGATAGCAGAGGATAGTTTACTATAACTGTTCCTACTTGTACATAAACTCTGTCTTCGGTGTGTCCGGCAGCTTGTCCTCCTGTGCAGCTCGGTAGAGTCTGCAACTCGTTCTTATCTGCAGCTCGGTAGTGTCTAAAGTTCGTCCTATGTCCGTCAGCGGGGTGTCTTTTGTCGTTAGTCTCGTCTCGAGAGCAGCAGGTCTCGGCAACAGAATCACGTGTCACTCACAGCAGAATGCCGCCTCAAGTCGGTGACAGCGTAGTTAAGGAACAACGGCCTTTGTTCCCTGTTGGCCTCTCTGTTGGCAGCCCTGTATGGTGTCCTAAGGATGACACGCCACGCCACTGTTACGCGCGCATATGCATGTGTCCTTTCGTGTCCCCTTGTCAGGCGTGACCTCAGAACCCGGCCGGCGCCTGCCCTTGCGTCCTCACGTGTTGGCTCTTTAAAGGTGGCGCTCTTGGCCCGTTCTGTATGCGCCCGCTGGCCTGTGGGCTGCCTTTGTTCTCTTGTCCTTATGGCGGCGCGAGTGATGACTCGCGTACTGGGCCGTCCTAACACTTAGATGTTAGCAAATATGGCTCAAATGTGAGTGCTTAACCTGACCCAGGCAGACAGGGAACCTGAGGTTGTACCATCTGCCAAAACAAGCGAACACGCGAATCCCAGGAAGTAATTGAGAAGAAGATGATTCAATTGCTGGGACAACACTTTTATTCGCCTGACGTTTCGGCTTCCGTCGTTGATTCTTCATCAGTGACACGAGAAGAAAACAGTGGCAGAAACGGGCGACGCATGCACAGGAGGTTGCAGTATCCATAGGACGCAATCATTACTGCACACGTATGAAAAACAACGAAAATTAACGATAATTGTCCTCTTGTACGTGGATTGCTTGATGACCTGCATGTGGGACGTAACCTGCTGAACTTGCATCACGCGTGGTAGAATTGGACGTGATAATTTCTCGGCCATCTTGTTCCCCGGTGTTGGCGTAATACGATGCGGTGCCCCGCGTGGCCACTTGCTGTAGCCAACTTGAGCCTCAGCAACGAATGTGGATTGGAGAAGTCGTCCTATAAATACTGCAACTTCCTGTGCATGTGTCAGCTATTTTCTGCTCACGAAGAATCTGCCACAAATGTCGAAACGCCAGACAGCAATCTGTGGTTCTAAACCGAGGTCCTTGTGCGCTGCCGCTCACGCTCTATTAATGAGCCACCGACCGGCTCCCCCGCCCAGGTATCATACACCTGGTGTTGGCCTATACGCCATAAATTGTCATTCTGGTTTCTTAGTGTCTTTGCCTGTTGGCAGCTTGTAAATATTACGCGGTTAAGCCGCACTAACTGGTATGTCCTGCGCATGACTGAGACTAACCTATGATAAAGGATTTCAGACGGAATATTTAACGTCAGGAAAATAAAACTCTTGTTCCAATGATCGCATTTTCTTCTTCTGAAGTGCTTCCTCGAACTAGCATATTTCTATTGTTTTTTCGGTCTTTGAATGTCCAAGGTCTCCAGGCTTGGATGACGAACTTTAATTCTGGTCGCACAAACCTCCTAAAGACCTAACCAAAGACTATTTAATCGAAATTTAGTTTATTTAGATACCGCCGATATTAGATAAATATACTTAAATAACTACTACAGTAGTCGCCGGTTATTAAGCCCACGGCCCAGCCGCCTATTAAGCCCAAATCAGCTTGGGACAGAATTTTATATGGTAAAATCTGCCGGCTAATAAGCCCAGTCGCCGGCTATAAAGCCCATTTTGCCAATATGATAGAGTGAGATTCTCATCTCTCTGCGTGCGCAACTGTTAACATAATTTTTATTGTTTTTGTTATCACGTAAAATACAGACAAACAGCATTCTTTTATTGTACATTTCCAAGCTCTACACATACTACAGTACGTATGTAATGTATAGTGCCTATCCTGCGTTTGCTAATCAAGAACGAGGACTACCCCCTTAATGCGCTCGCCGCTTATTAAGCCCAATTTGGTCTGGGCCCGAGGTGGGCTTAAAAGCTGGCGACTGCTGTATATGTTAAACTTCGGTCAATAAATTAAGCTTAATTAAACAAAATTAACTCAATAAACAAAATAACAAACAAAATATAAAACTAAACTATTATCAACGCTCCCATACTAGAGACCAATCTGAAGCAAAGGCTTTCTAAGCTTAGCAACCATCCTTATTATCACCAAACTTTCTTACAAATGATTTACTCAAAGTTTTCATATTTTAATTTCCTTGGAAACTAGACAAAGCAGGTGGTTTCCCACTTCTTCCAGTTCTCTTAGATCGCACAGCTTTCTGTCTTCTGGTTTACATCTGAAGTCTTCTTATCTTTTTTGTCAGAAGCGAAGTCTTCCGCGCAGGTACTGGGTGCCTTTGCGCTTCAGCTGCTGGATCGTCTTCAGGAGTCTTTGGGTACCGGACGCCACAGCATGGCAATCGCCTCGGATGACCTCTTCGTTTCCAGCCTCATCTGCCTCCTCAGATTGCCCGTGAACTTCTTCTGCTGCCAAGTTGCTCTCATCCCTGAGGCTGCCGCAGACTTAAATCTGCCCGCCTATCGAAAACTAGCCGAGAAACTGGCCACGGCTGTGGGTGCGGCGGTACAGTTGGCCGTCCTGACCGAACACTGTGCCGATCTCGCCCTCGTCGCGTTGGAAGCCGTGGAGAGCTGGCTGGATGGTAGGTTGCTGTCTGGCGACAAGACCGCCGAAACTGCATCCATTTGCTTGAAAGAAGGCGTTTGTGATATTTTAAAGGTTTAATTTTCGCCAGCGCCCCCTGTATATGCTTCTGACACGATACTGACGTGCCTGTAGTAGATGTGTCACATTAGGAAGTGTGAGTCAAGACCCTGAAATGCTCGTTCACCGACGGCTAACGGAACTCACTTGTTCCACTGTGCTGCCTTGGGTCTCATTTCTCGGGCCTTGACAACAGCCGTAGCGGCTGGTAATCAAGGCAGATAGTATTGCCGGTGATGACAAGGGGAACTGGAATAAGCATTACGGGCTAATTAGTCGTCATTAGGAAGTTATACACAGCCCCAAGTGACGCACTACTAGCGGCTCTAACTTTCTTACTGGCTAGAGCGTTAGACTCTGATCGAAAAGGTCGCGAGTTCGCGCCTCGGGTGCTGCACAACTTGGGGTTGGGCATGACTGAATGATTATGGCTAAAAAACCAGAAATGGTCATCCCAGTCTCCCCTTTCTTTGCTGGAAATGCTATATACTCTGAAATGTCTTTTCTATTAGAAGACGCGTTGCTGAATGAAGCAGCATATTTCCTAAAAATCCCAGTCCTTTCCGCTTATGAGCGGGCTTCCTCTCCACCAGCTGCGAAAATGTGGTCTATATAAATGAATACGTAAGTAGTATGGCGTTTACTTATTCATCTTCTGTGCTCTTATAAATGCAAATAAATTTTACAGGCAATCCGCGCGAAAATATTTTTTTCTCGTACTCACTGAGTCTCAAATAACATCTCTACGAAATGGCATCTTTTCGTTTCAGAAAAATATTTCCAAATTGTCCAAATTGGTAGCTTAGCGGTTCGAACATTGGCCTCCGGCAAAGGCCTTCTCTGATGCGCGGGTTCAAATCCCGCCAAACGCCTCGAGTTTTTTCACAATTGGGTCAACTCAAATTAAGCAAATGTGCCAAACCTCCTAACAATAATTTCCAACCCTACTGGCCGTTAGACTTTAACTTGCGGTTTCCAATCTTTATGCTGTGCACACCCCTTCTAAGGATAGCCACATATTCCTCTATAATGCAAGAAAGGCGTCACATAGCGTTCGTGAAATTTTGCAATGAATGGTGACCGTGCATCATTTATAACTGAATTACTGCGATATTTCAATTTTTAAAGGCATCGAAAGTAGGGGAGACAATGTATACTTTTTACTTTGTGGTTTTTTCTCGGATGTGCGTTTCGCGGGCCGCCGGAAAAAGCTTGCCCAGATGTTGGCATCATCAATTAACCGATGCTGCATGATAATCAGTATTATACTCCTACTAAGGTTCAATTCCACTGGCTCAAATGTGAAAACTTCGGTTGAGGACGGTCAATACTCTAGCCAACTGAGCTATTGAGGCTCCACCAAGAGCGGTGTATTTACTCAAACTTGTATCGATTTACCTGCCCAGCCTACTGCAACCTACGGAATCCACCAATAGTGATGCAGCTAGCTAACTGCCAAAACTTGATTTCCTAAGCAATCTCATTCATTCGGGGCAATCTAGAACCCACCAGTTGACTACCAGGTACGCTTAATTATTGAGAGGGGCTTTGCTTATTTGAATAATTCAGTTGACTCTTAGTACATATGTGTACACCGATCATATGCAGGGCACACCTGCCCTGGTATTTAATGCCTTTCAGCTGTCATGGGTGGATGTGATCACACAACCATTTTGTGTGTGATCACATCCACCCATGACAGCTGAAAGGCATTAAATACCAGGGCAGGTGTGCCCTGCATATGATCGGTGTACACATATGTACAAATCAATATCCCGATCAACAACCGGCAAAACATCGAGCCCGATAGCTCAGGGGTTAGGGCGTTCGTTCTCCCCTGACCAAAGTGACGTGGGTTCGAATCTCGAGTGTGGCGGCAATTTCCGCGGCTACACTGGAGTTCGGTATCTGCATCTTATGAGACCTAATGAGGTCGAAATACGTATAATGCAAGTCCCAATGTTTCTGCCGGTAATGCCTAAAAATCAGTTGACTCTTTTGTGAAGAAGTCGGTATCTTTAGAATCAAACGAACAATTTAAGAATTTTGATTGACTTTCACGAGTTTGAAAATCTACTGTATTCCTATAGTAAACGATAAAAAATTTCGTCCCTGGGAGGCGAAATCAGCTCTCTCCGTTGTGTTGCATGATTACTCGAATTGCCCGCGATTGGGACATGTATTTGGAAGCAGGTCATGTTTGACACATGCAGACTTGGGCGTTAGCTTCTTCCGTCACTGCGCAGGAGTCCTCTTCCAGCAGTCTTGAAATTGTCCTATTATTGGATCAGGGTGTGTGGTACAGGCGAGTACAGTAGATGCTACGCAAGTCTGTCTCATGCGTAAGTCATTATTACTGTGTGCGCTCTCTGGACTACGCGGTGCATAACGTCGCTTTCGACTGAGGTGACCCCAACCGATCGCGCCGTCGTGGTGGTGGGCATTCATTTTATTTCCTACCATAAATTGAGTAAGGATTTTCTACTTTCTCGTAAGATCCACAGTGGCATATAGGATAACAAATAAGGTCACGAAGCTCACTCATAGAGTATCTGATAGCGGACGCAAATAACAACAGTGCGGCAGCATCGTGAAGCGGACAGATTGGGGAGGACTCTACGCGGCTGGAAGTCTTTAGAAGGATTGCGAGCGTTTCAGTACTACACTCATGTGGATATAGTATACTTGTGGCCACAATGATCCGCACATTTATAGGAGCCTTATCTGGTTAGCTTATCTGGCATATATCCAACTTCTATATCTGAACAAACGTTTACACTTTAGGGTCGTCTTTCTGTCATGTTCAATCTCAACCCGCAATAAGTCTGTGAGTGATTGGGTCGGTTTTTTCCTTATTCCATCTTCATTGTATCATTTTCCGGAAAGGACATCGTAGGAAAATGGGGACCAATACAGTTTTCGTTTTTTTTCTCACAAATTTCTAAAGTATGCGAACACGCCAGAACAGTACTCTGTTAGTTTGTGGGATTGTCTCGTAATGAAGCGTCAAATTTTTAACTTATCCCTCAGTATTTCGTTAATGCGGATACTTTAATGGCCTCCGACGGCTGGCCGTATTTTAAGATTGAAGGGAACGCCTCTTTTGAGACTTTGTTATAGCCCAGTTTATTCTGACCCGCCTAGTAGGCAGAAGAAGCCAAGAGAGCGGTTCTGATAGGCAATGGCTGTATTCAACAGCACACAGACCGTATGCCGTGCGGAGTCTGCTGAGTCGTCGGTGTCGTCCTTTAGCTTTTCCACTCCGGCATATTTAAATGGCGCCGGTCTTTCCAGAATATTCCTAGCGTATAGTTTGCGAGCGGACATTATATACTCATCTCGACTACGACCACCGCCTCCGCTATGTGGGTGTTCGTCTGGTTTGCTCGACGCACATGCGGCATGCATGTGGGCGTGACACACCGGGGGAGCCTGCACTGCGGGCATGACGCAGTTGGTCTGCCTTTTTGGCGACTGCCGTGAGTGCATGGAGGATCCCGCCTCAGTAACAAACTTTAGGAGCGACTATGGGAACTGACAGCTGTGCACAATTTTCTTTCTGCAAACCTGGAATGATTTTCCATATCCCTTCGGCAGGCTTTATTTGCAATTACGTTCTATTTATGAATATTGTCGCCGGATACGTTGCGTAAGTTAGCGCCTACACTTTCTGCATGAAAATCCCACAGGACCATCTTTGCTTGTTACTTCCGTTGGGCAGCACCTGCTATTTCATCCTGCCTGTTGACTCCACGTCTTTGATTCATCGCGGTAAGGATTAATGTCATAAAATCGCCATCTGCGACCAATAAATCAACATCATGCTATGCCACCGAGTTTAAGATTCCATTTTGCCCGAACACATTTTCTTGTCTTTTTGACTAATTTCCTCTAAGTATTTTTATTTTATTTTGAGGTGTATCGACCGAGAAGGAAGTCTACAGGCTGCTGTATCAGTATCTCGTACCGGAACTCCTCCTTCTTCTCCAGTCCGTTTCAACTGTGCAGATCCCTCAAACGCAAGGTTTGAAGGACTCGAACCGAGCAAAGTTCGGTGCCACAAAGTTGCTGCAAACCTCCCGATCTGGTGCTCGTCTGCGACCGAAGGCTGCCCTCCAAAGGGCACTTCGCACAATAGGACGCCTGCGCCCTGTTACGTCTGCTTCCATCGATGGTCCGAAGATGTCCCTGCAGAAGGCGCAAGCGCGTTTACTGCAGCTAATTGGTAGAACAATAGCTTCTTTCCGTGTTCTGGTAGGTTTCACTCTGTCTTCATGATAGTTTGACTCACCAGTTCCAAGCAGCGACATGGGCTGGTGGTCGCTGTATGCATCAATAATTGTTCCTTGATCAGACAAAGCAGTGAACATTTGTTTTCCTGGATGGCAGTCACTTGCAGACCCTGTAGCTTCACGATGTCGTCCATAACTCAACTGTGTGACTGGGTGCAAAACTAGTATGACTCTATAGTTGCTACTGGCTAAAAAGCAGTAGGTTGAATAAATTAGTCTATGATTTTCGCGATTTTGTGTGAAAATGCTCATGTACTTACCATCTGAATTAAAAGCATCGCCTGTGTAATCATAGTAATTTTTTGTAGCACTTATACTTACTTTTTCCTCTCTTGAGCATTAGGAAGGTCTTACGTTTGGCATGTTATTCTATGCATTATTTTCATACTATACTCGACATGCCTTTGTTACTCTCCTATAACCATTTTAGTGATGATGGCGCTTGACTTGGAATGGTGAATCTGTTTTGAGTCTGCACGCCTTTAGACGAATTAATGTCACCCTTTACCAGTATTTGTGTCCTAATTAACCCATAGACTGCATCAACTGGTGGGCCCCTGAAATTGAGCCGCCTTCTTTTCTGTTCGCCAGTTGCATGTAAATGTCCTTATATAGACAGTGGTTGAACTGATTTGCTCATTGCATACCGATTTTAATCCTTTTGCTTATTCAAATTGCAACACTGAGGTCATTTGCGCAAAACGCTAGCGCCGATTTAAAGGAAGGCACATGTGGACTTCATTTTACGACTTTCTCAATAAATGATTATACATGCTGTCAAAAGTTTCAGTCTTCGCGCAATATGCATTGTTTGTGATCTTTCAGAAGTATATGGTTTGTGTTCCTACTTCTATTCACGGCGAATGAAGTCCTTCTTGCGGGAAATTTCGAATAATACTTTAAATTTAAGTCATATGTATATGGTGTTTTACCGTACTGCTGACATTGATACTAGGCAAAAGCCCAGACAAGTGTTTCGTAGATGTTTCTGCTGCTGCTGCTGCATGGTACAGCAACGTGCTTAGTCCATGGTAGTTGATTATCTTCGACGCAAATTTTCATTGAAATCTAGGGTCTGGCCGTAAGAGGTCATGTCCCGCTCACCTACTTCCATCTTATGCACTTAATACTTTCCAAAATTATTCCCTTACGGTGGGAGTTTTATAGATTAATTGCTACTTACACAGGTACCATTGCCAAAGCCCAGCAAGCAGATATCGAGACCGGAGCCTTTGCATGCCTTCAGTACATCGGATCTGTTTCGACGCCATTTTTCAATATGCCTTCCCTTTCCGGACCTCCGGCCCCAGCTGTTCCTCGCAGACAGCCAGCTGCTGTCTCGCTGCTTCTTTCTCCTCTTCTGGCGACCTAGTAACAGCTTGCACTGCCAATCGGATAGCAGGGGTGCTGTCAGTCGACAGGCGCGCGTTTCTGCAGCGGAATTTCTGCACGAGTTTATCGTCCTTGGCGTGACCAATAGGGTGAACTCACGGTCGAGCGCACAACTGTCTAGTCTTCCATTTGCCGCCAGTCCAGCTGATAGCACAAGTGATAATCTGCGTTTTTGGGGCCTAATGTTCCATTCGACCTTAATTCTTGCTGTGGACACCGATCCTGTAAGTTGTTCACGGTACTATGTTGCTTTAACTTTTTCAGACGTTTTAATCACCACCACCCCCACTACCGGACAATATAGAAATTTGTTAAGTTTTAATTCGAAATCAGGTGCTTCTGTTGGGCGGCGTTGTAGTGAAAGCCCATTTCCTTTAGATAACGTACCCAGCAACGAAGAATTCTGTCCCGCACTCTGACATACCACACTGAGATCCTAAGGCCACCGGTGGGTACCAGTGGCCCTTTGGTAATTCAAAAAGAGTTCATCGAATGGAAGGCCTATGAAATAAAGAATCGCTTCCAACAAGCTGAAGTCTCCCTGACGTTATGGCTGAAGTCGTAATTCACGCTCGACGGAACATGAAGCAATGGACATAGGAAAGGTGTGCCATAGTCTCGGAGGTCCTGCAGCGGTTGGAATCACGGATCTTTCTACACTGTAGACCGCGCGTCAATGTATTGGTGTGCTGTGTGGATGAATTCTTTAGTGTCGACTCCACTCTTTGTTGACTGTTCTCACATTATTAGATTTTATGAGCCTGCTAGCTAGCTGTTTATGAGTTGGGGCACACTGTCTGACCCGGCGTGACGGCATTACTTATCTTGGATAAGTGAAGTAAGTTGCATTCCGAGATGATATGATGAAAAGAAAGAATTAATTTAGTCTGACGACGAACACGTGATACTTGTTCGAAAATTCACGAGTACAACTCGATTTTCCGAAGATCTTCTTTCTTTTCATTACTTATCTTCTCGTGCGGAATCAACACAGTGCGATAAACGCGGATCCTGAGCCAATCAGAACTATGGCATACCTACAGCCCACTCCCTTGTTCAATACGTAGTCGCGCTTGTCTAGAGCGTTCTTTTGGTTATGTCCGACAATAAGCTATAGTATCTTTCTTACAAAATGCATATGCTACTCACCATATTGTAGTAGTTAGCTAAATATAGTCAAATGTTGAGCCGGTCTATATCTGAACCAAAGCAGGATTTGGCATGAGTTTGGCGTTTTGCTTTGAAGCTTCAGTATTGCGGCCTCATTGTTGGTGGTATATGAACAGTAGATTAGTAATCGCGGTCACAGAAATCGCTGACATTTATGTCAGGTTGGTCATGTGGATTAACTCTGCACAGCCGCTTACTTGAAACTGCCCCACGTAGTCGTTTTAGCACTTGCAGTGAATGCGCTGCTTCCCAAGTTCTGTCATCGCGAAACTGCCAAGAGCGTTGGGCGGGAATTTACTAACCGAATGAGTGTCTGCTTGGGGTGGTTTCTCATATATGTGAACTAACCAATTGAACCGGAATATTGTCAAGTAAACGTACCTAGCGACGGAAGGACAGCACTGTAAATCCACTTGCCAACAGAAATAATTTCTTGTTTTTTGAGCCTCCTCTCGTAGTGGCTGCCAGCATTTGTTCCTCGAGGCGCACACCCGTTGTCTTATATCAGTATTTATTCCCTCTGCACTTTTAGTTGGTAAGCGGCCTGTTTAGACGCCTGGCCTTGCAGTTGGTGCACTGGTTTGCCGGTTACCCGGCTGCAGGTATCCCGGAGGCTCGTTGTCTTCAACTGGTTCTGCTCTCAATAACGGGGCTTGTCGATGGGACCCTTCTGAACACGGAAGACGCCTATTATGTAGGAGGTGAAGTCTTTCAGCGCCAATGGCCGCTGCCCGGTATGTGTACATTTCATTATCTCTACCTCTTGTGAGGATTGCCAGACTGACGCGCGCTGAAAGTCAGGCTGCTGCAGTATTTCCTGATTAACGTCGCCCCTTTATGGCACTCCTACTCCGAATTTGATGGCAAGTTTAGGAACGGCTCCGGCCATGCCAGCCACTTGCGCCCTACCCCGCTTCTGGCGTTGGTCATGACACCGGGCCCAGGTAGGAAAGGGGTGAGAGTGCGATACATGCCGCGCAAGTCTATTACCAGTGTAATCTACTTCCCGAGAAAGTCATCGTCCCTGCCTCGACTTGCTGTCAGGCACACGGTGGACCTCGTCGAAAGCGACGGTCGAACTGTCGTGCAACCTGTACAGTTATCGACCAATCTCACGAAATATTAACCGAAATCTGCTTTAGTTTAGGCAAGATTACTCAAGCGGGGTTGTTATATCGTTAATCGTGGAGCAGTATGCCGGCTTTTAAGCGCACATCTTGTTCACCTACAAAAACTGCAATAAGTGGATATGATTATTTAAATAGTGTGAAATTCTTCTATGGATTTTAGCTACCCCTTGTAACTTCAAACTGATTCTATAAAAAAAAACACGGGCAAAACGGTATAGTAGAGCCGCCTTAATATATATTCCCCCCGCCCAACTGTCTAATAAAATTTGTGATCAAACATTAACTGATTAGTTAACGACTGTAAATGAATGTGTAATTGTATCGAATGTGCTCAAAGGAATATTATATCAAGGGCACACATAGTTATTATAATGAGGTAAATAAAATCAACTTCATCAACATACGTACTCCTGTCGCTCAGAAAACTGATGCTTATTGACGGAATTTCGACCTTCGGTTGGGGGAATTTAACAAAAAGGGAAAAGTTGACCATATTTTTGCGGTGAAATCAGGCATAGGCGGATCATGGAAGAGAAAATGAGGTAAATGCATCCCAGGTCGCTTGAAACGAATCCACGCGAAACTGGCCGTCCCCGTTCTACGGTGCTGTGGAGCACAAAGTGCACCTCGTCGAAATTGACGATCGAACTGTCCCCTACCTCTTGTGATCCTTAAAAGTGCCACGCGGTATTTGCCCTGAACCAACATGGGAGCTTAACCAGGACACGACACGGTGTATCTGGATGAACACCGATAAGTAAGGTGGGGGGGGGGAGAGTTCTCTGGGGAAATGCGTAGGTGTGTTTTTTGGCCACATCAAGCACCTGGGCCATCTGCTTTTGGTCTTCTTGACTTAATCATAACACCGGGTTCAAGAGTGTAAGGTTAAAGACGTGGGGGAAATAGTGTGCCTGTGTGGTAGATTCTGGGGATAAACAATATCACTATAAACTGATTCATGCGCACGTCACCTGTCTTGCTGTCTGCTTTGGGGGTTAGACGGTGAACATAGTCGAAAACGACAACGACTAAAATTCTCGTCGACACAATTGTAAAAAAACTCGCGGCATGTGGCTCAAATTGAACCTGCATAGTAGGAAAGGCCTTAACCGGAAGCTAATGCTCTACCATTAAGCTACAAATGCCACGCTTCACACCGTAAGTTTTATCACACTTGGATCGATTTTATCCGCCCAACTTTGCCGCTTGTATGGAATCCACTAATGTGGAACAGCAAGTTGACTGTCCAAGTAGGATTTCCTAAGCAATCATCAAGAATCCACCAGAATGACTACTAGGCACACGTAATTATTCTTATTGTGAAGTGTGGCATTTTTAGCTTAATGGTAGAGCATTGGCTTCCGGTTAAGGCCTCCTATACTATGCGGGTTCAAATACCCTCGAATGCCGCGAGTTTTTTCATTATTGGGTCAACTAGAATTAGGCAAATCTGCCAAACTCCCTAATAACGACCGTAATGTCATGTATGTACCTCTTTCTAGCTCATGCTTTGTAATCTTCTTTGTACCTCCAGACTAAGGGGATTGGATAAAAGGCTTATTTTGCTCAGAGAGGGCCAGCCGCCGGATCAACCTCGACTGTAATTGTGTGTCAAAAAACCGAGTGGTACTAGAAGTAATGTTTTTTTGCTTTTGTGGGCACCCATCACTATCTTTGTTTGGAGTCCAGGTAAAGCTGATGCAAAAGCAGCTTTATTCTAGACGGTGCAAATAGTATATAGCAACGGCGTTGGCAGAATTTAAACATCTTATGCAATCCTCTTGTGAACGGTGATCTCGGTGAGAAAGGATTTCCTAAGCGGAATCGTAAATTTAATTACTTTGCAGTATTACTAAGAGATATTTCGGTCCCCACTTTTGAATGCGTGTCTTTCAGGCCGTTAAATCTAGACACATACGCCAGATAATGTCTGCTTAATTTGTTTTAATGACTTGCAAATGCTTTATAAATGAAAACCTCTTTCGGTATCGATTTTTTATCCGGAAAGCCGCGCCCAAGTACCGGGTCCTGCTCTTAAATATTCCCTCTCCTATCCCTTCGACAGTTTGATCGTTGCTTCCGAAAAATGCCTCGGATGTAGTAAAATGAACATGGATCGAAGAAAAACATAACAATAATGACGTAGTAACGGAAACCTTCAGCAAAATTTGCATTGCGAAAACGGGTTGCAATATGCTGGTTTATAATGATGTAATGTTGTATTTACTCATGTTCGACCGTCTGAAGATGGGCCGCTGCCAGCTGCTTGAAAATCCAAAAGTAAATATTGTTTTTCCGACGAGCCTTTCTTCGTCATCATAAGGGGTTATTTATGAAGCTAGCACAAAATTTCGGCTTCGCCTTGAGGCTCCCTTGCCCATTACTGTTCCGTATGTAGGCTAACTGCACGTTTGTTGTATATGAGAAACTCTTAAACTCATAAAGTATAAAATGAATAGCTCGGCATTTCTGAGGCCGCTTTGACTTGATGTACAATGTGTATGGTCGGAAGAAGTAATTGTGAAGAAAGTAGCGATGAAAAAACCATAAAATAACTAAAAATATCGTTTAAATGTGTAAGTCCGAAGGCTGCGCAATCAACTAAAAGTAAATATCGCTTATTCATAAAAATCATGATATTTACAATGACTAAGTAATGCTTGATGTAGTCCGTGGGAAAAACACGCTTCATCCAGTTGAATTCCAGCCACCTTGAATATTTGACCTTGGGACTTGTTGATGGCATAGCAAAGCAAATCTTCACTAGAAATTGAAAGTGGTGTCAGATGGTACGATAGGAATGCGGGGGATATACACGGTTTCTCCTTTCGCACAACCGGTCATAATTGTGCCGTCTGTCAAGTATGACATCAGCCGCTTGACAATTAGCCTAGTGCCGTTGCATAGCTGTGGTGCATCGAGATTTCTCATTAGTATAATTGGTGCACCAACCTTCAGGATCAATTTTTGCGATGGAACGCCAAATATTTACAAAATATTCAGGAATTCCACTGAATACTTAACACAATCTGAAGGATCAACCGTCGTATCGTATGATTTATACAGTTTTTTCCTCACCTGGAATAAGACGCCTAACTCTCTCGTTAATAGCATTGACAAATTTGTTTCAAGGAGCAAGAATTCCTCGTTCGTATAGCCACTTTTCGTCGGAAAG
>JAYGXS010000005.1:42179572-42285360 GCA_036362985.1 Ligula intestinalis
GTCAGGACGATAAAACAATGGTTCCCGAGATCGCCTTATCTTCTCATATATATATATAATAACGTAGGTGAAGATACGAGGTCCAGATAAATTATCACGAACGACTAGTCTTCTGGGCTTACTGTAAAAAATTCTGGACCAGATATGTCGACCACACCTTTGTCGTAATCAAAAGGAACGACGTTTAGAGCTTTAATACCTTACTGAATTCTATATTCCCTGACATCCAATTTACGATGGAAGAGGAAGATAACGACCAGTTGCGTTTCCTGGATGTGCATGTCAAGAGGACTTCCGAGGGGAGGATAAAAGTACGGTCTATCGTGAGGCAACGAACACCATACGCATCTTGCAATTCCAAAGTAACCACCCTATTGGTCACAAACGCAGTTGCGTTAGATCTCTATTGCAACGCGTTCAAACGCACTGCAGCGATGAGGACGGGAAAAAGGCGGAGGTAAAAGACCTCAATTCCCTGTTCATATCTAATGGTTATCCGCGATCCTTCATACGTGAGTGCCGACGAAGGCCCATCTGAAGTCGACCAGACGAAAAAAAACCAAAGTTCTGGCTAGCGATCCCCTACGTGAAAAATGTTTCGGAGGCGACAGCTCGACTCCTGAACCCTTTTGGAATTGGGGTGGCCCACAAACCCGATTCAGCCATCCGGCAGCAGATAACGAGACTTAAGGACCCGCTTCCGTCAACGGAACAATCAGCAGTGGCCTACAGCATACCATGCCAACATTGCAGTGCAAGGTATGTTGGTGAAACGGGTAAACGCCTCTGCACAAGACTGCATGAACACCAACTTGCAGTCGATCGCGAGGATAAACTGTCACTGGTATATGGCCACATGGACCGGGAGAAGCATAAGTTCGCTTTCGAAAACGCCAAAGTTATCGGCCGATCCAGCGACAAGATGACCAGATTGGTGCTTGAAAGTTGGGCATCCGTGGGCACAATCAACAGAAATATTGATTTAAATCCAGCCTATCAGGCCCTCTAGAACAGACTCCAATCAGCCCCGACGAGGCCGCCGGCGCTAGCGAGGTACTTGCAACTTCGTCATCAGTGGTCACCGACGCGGCAGGGGAGGAGAACTAATCGCGACTCAAAGGGCCGACATGAGTCATCAATCCACCGACGAGCCCAAACATGTAAGCCGGGTCCGCACTTTGAATGACAACCGGTCCAGCCACTCAAGTATGGAAGGAGAGCCGTTAGTAGCCGGCCCAGTGCACACGATGCGCACACAGGCCTGATGGCGACAACAACAGACAGACAGGCGACGGGGGATGTATGAGGACGTGCAGAGAGAGCCCTTCGTCGCGCACACGACAGGGATGACTCACCTACACACCGACGGACACCGGACCCGGAACGAGGGCTGATCCGCGCATCTGGCTCAGAAGGGAGGTCGGGCAGTGGTCACACTACCGGGCTGGGTAACTTAGACGCGTTAACGACACACGGACAGGCAACGGATGACACACGCGGGCGCCAGCCACCCACAACGGAGGTGCCGCAGCCAATCCACGGGCAGCACGAAGTTCAGCGCTCGTGCGTCAGCCATCAATACAACACCAGATGAGCTGCGCCGCATTCCAACTCTCGGCAAGCAGGAACACACAACCCACCACTCTGGTGATGGAAATAGTGTATTTCCGAACCGTCAGCACAATTGCAGTGTGGTCCGCGACAGCGCCTTGTTTTCTTCTTCGCCTTCGTTGGAGGATGATGATCGGGATCTTTATACATTAGTATATATTGAAAAGACAAACGCCTATTGGACACTTGAGTTTTGTTCGTAAATGTTCAAGTTGGTGACACTAATCGCCTTCATCCGAAATGAGTAGCCGAAAAATTGGTTTGTATATGTATACAGGTTGTCACGATAGGGCAGAGATGGATGGACAGAATTGTGGGCGTTCATTAGTTTATGGACTCCCTGAAACAAATAAATTCCTAACAGGTGGCAAAGGTCTCATACAGGCTACCAATTATCAGTCCGAATTCGGCCAAGGTACAATTAAAGATGAGCCATCTACACTGCGTACGAGTGCATGTGTTTTTTTACCGGTCCCGGCTGCTAGTCATGATTTTGATTGGCTGATTAAATGCAGAATAAGCTAAAACAACCTGCACAAATCTGCGTGCATTGATGCACTCATGGAACTAGTTTATAATATTTTTGCGACTAGCCGATTTATCCGTTTTCAAGACCATCCTTTAATTCTGCTTCCATCTACAATAGATGTAGTTCATGAGGTATATGATGGCATCTGTTGTCAGTCATTGCTGCAAAGCAGTTCTGACGATTCCTTTTTCCTGATGGCGTTCACTAATTTGTTCCTCATCTTCGGCAAACTATAGAAGTTTAAACCAAAAATGTTCTTCGTTTCAGGAATGAAGCTCGGATCTTACGGCGGTACATTTTCGAATTCCTTGACTCCTTTGTTACTTCGGCCTCGCTCTCAGAGGAAGATGAATCGACAACTGGTGAGCCATTGTTCTCCTATGAATAACCCAACCGTTGCGTGCCTTACAAGCCGAATGATTGTGAAATTTAAAGACAGGCCTCTCCCTGGCTTTGGGGAGACCGCACTACTTGATTCCATAGTCAATAGTAGCATTCTAAATTGCCAATGCAAGCGAACATGTGAGTCCCAGGAAGTAGTTTAGAAGAAGACGACTCGATTGCTGGGACACTACTTTTATTCACCTGACGTTTCGACGTCCGTCGCGGATTCATCTTCAGAGACATTAGCATAAAGCGGAAGCATAAACGGGTAAGACCCGCACAGTGCTTTGCAGAATTTATAGGATACAGTCATTACTGCAAACATACAGCGACAATTAACGTTAATTGCCTCCTTGCGCGTGGATAGTTTTTTGAACGGCATGCCGGCTCTGACCTGGTGCACTCGGGCGTGACGATTTCGCGGCCATTTGGCCCTCCGGTGTTGGCATAAGCTGACGCGGTGGCCTGTCCGTTCCCCAAATGTCGACTTGCTTTGGATAAATTAAGTCTCAGCGCCGAATATGGATTGGGGAAATCGTTGCACTTTTTATGGAATGGTGGCCCGTGAACCATGACTCAAGTAATTCTCGGCTTATCCGATTGTCACCTCATGCGAGAATTTCGGCTTCATGAAATTTGAATATGTGGCCCGGTCTCGTCGAATGAGCCGCAACTTGAAAATTGTCATCACGCACTTATTATCTTATTCTGCGATTATCTCCGATGCTGGTTACATGCAGAATCTCTAATGGCAGGTAAAATAACTTCTTGGTTTAGCGGTCGTATCTCCTACGTATGAACTAGTTTTATAGAGACAAATGCAGAGACAACGCTTTCGCAGGGAATCTGCTGCCATATATCAAATTGTACTAAAAATGTTTGGACGGGTAATGTGGTCGCACTGCGTAAATAATCGCGTCTTCGCTAAGGCGATCAATTTTCACTTCTCTGTCGTAACCAACATAGAGATCCCTTGAAGAATTGACTGCAATACCTATGCATAAGAAGATTGACTCAGAAGCAGACAAAACAATGTTAAGCATAACGTTAAGTGGTTTGTGTCCTGTTCCACGTGAGTCCATCCATAAGTGTGAGAGGTTAACAGAAACAACACTGGGGCCTAGTAAAGGAAGCAATTATGGGAAGTCAACTTTTTCGCCACTAGGACTTTGAGTTTAGCTTTATCGGTTTCGTACTATACACAGATTTATCGAGCGGTACTTTTAATCACTTCCACTTCAATCATAACACAACCTTGGCGGGAGGTTCGAGTACCCATTTAAGGACTTATGGACCGATTTCAGATGTTATGAAAGGTGCTTTTGTGCTTACCCCAGGATTGTTGACGGCTATTTCTGGGCAACAAGTTGATGACGTAGGACTGGCATTTGAAGCTGTGGATGATGTTGTATTCTATCCCCCATCATGTAATATCGCGAGCTATCCATTCGGTTCGAAGTCTCTTTGAGCATAGTCTACCGTTACTGTGATACCTTTCGTCTGACGAATATGTTTGTACCTGCAAATCCATCTTCACTGATTTTTTTTTTCTGTGATATACTGCCTACAGCGAGACACAACTGGGACAAAAATTCTCTCCCCTTTTAATAGAGATTACTTGTTAAACACCATTACAGATGCTGTGTATTGCTTACGTTTTGGATGTATACGGCAAACACGCCGGTTGATGCGTGACTCATCAGAAAAATTCTCGGCCTTTTTTGGTGGAATAAACTCCAACGATGGGTGTTTTCCCAAAGAAAATATTTGTTTTCATATTTAATCTTCTCTTGGGATGCCTTCCCTCTAATTCAGATTTCAATGTGTATCTTTTACTTGCTTGTGTTCATAGAGCCCCAGCGACATGTGTGCGTCGCTCTGAAGCAGGTAGAGCGTCTCCTCGTGGGCCTTCGGGAACAGGGCGCCGACTGTTTGTCATTAACCTCCTTCTCCTCGTCCTGGGGAGACGGGCAGACTCCGGAGAAGCGTCCGCGAATGACTCGAGTTGCAGCGTCGGCAGCAGCAGTAGTTGAAACCAGTCCCCTGGAGTTCTGCCGGAAGCCACCCTCCTGGCAATCTACCTCATTCTTCGACCTCCTGGATGTCCTCCTGCGTGCCTGCTTGCGTGTTTCTAGCACTCCTTATCCTCTGATTCGCCTAACAGCCTTCTCTTCTTGCGGGACAACACCGTTGCCAAGCAGAGTTAGAGGCGTGTTACGGAGCCTAACAGAGAACTTGTTGGCCAGTTTCGGACAAGACCTAGAAGCGGCATCAAATACGGCTGGGGTTTACAGGCCCGCCAGCAGACTTCTAGAGGCCTTTTTGAGGCAACATGGTGGCCCAGAATACCTGTACTCAATGTAGGAAACTTGGTTTACCTTAAACAACCCACTGACCTTCGTTTAGGTTCAACTTGGAGGACTTTGACTCGCGTTTGACAGTGTTGGCAGCGGTTCTGGATGGTTTTTCGTGGTTACTGAACGCCGGTTTACTCCCCGGCAATGCTGTTCAGTGTATCCTGCAGGGTTCTGGATCACAAATTCTCGACACGCTTAATACAATTTGCGAAACCGCACCCACGTCGCCGGTACTGAATAATCTAGTTCAGGCGAGGTGAGCTTTTCACCACTTTACCGGTGACTTCATTGTGCCCTCAGTTTCTATCTGTTAAGTTTATCTTATTCGCCTTCTTTGTACAGCTCCTGCTCAATCTTCTGGAACACAGTCGTTAGCTTTCTTGCAGCGTCGTTCCGTCAGTCAGCCACTGACGCGGCTTCGCTCTTTGCTTCGAATTGTCCCGTCTGGCGATGTCTGGCTCTGATGATAATGCAACCTCGAAAACTTTATTTGAACCACTTGGAATGGTTAACAGATGCCTGCGGCACGTCCCAGGTGACTTTATTTTCCTATGCATTGCACATGTCTCTGCAACAGCCCGACTCTACTTTGATGTTTTTCTTCAGCTGCGCCAACTCTTGCACTCTCTACCGTTGGACATCATAGAACATATCGTGAAGCTCTCTCGACAATTCTTGGAAACTGTGGGGTTAGTTTTGTTAAATATTTACTCCTGTTGAGTGTAGGCCATCAAATAGCACGCTACATTACCCGATCAGTGAGCAGTTGTGCAGCAATATATACAGTGCAACGTAGAATTCGTGAAACATGACAAAAGATGCGAAAGATGGATACTATTTCGCTAGTCGATCGCTAATCATGTAGTCTATTCTGAAGTCATTTCAGTGACAATATGAAGCCGGCTTTTTAACGAGCTTCCTTGTAACCGCTAACGAAACGCATGTACTTAAAAAAAGTGATAGCTTAAATAGTATGCGTTTTGTCAATGATTTTGACTGCCAATATAAATTCAAATATATTTTATGGAAAACATGCGCGAAAAAATTATTCCTTGTATACAATTGGTAGCTAATTACGTCTTCTTTACAAATTACGCTTAAACAGAGTGTGGCTTATGATAATAAAAAGATTTACAAATTTTCGAATATTTTTTAAACCGACTGACTTTTACAATTTAATTCAAGGATTACCAACTGCGCGCTGTGTACATCCTGATTAAGGTGAAGTAAGTTTTTGCCTACGGTTCGAGGAAGAACTTACATAGTTCTCATAAAATTTTGCAACAGATGTGGAACGTGCTACATACATTATAGGCAGCATTAATAAATTGGCAGATAGGATTTTCTATGAATAAATACCTCATAATTGTAAAAAGCTCATAATTAGAAACCTTTTTAGAACCGTAAGATACCCTTTTTTGAGAATACAATTTAAAGAAGACATTAACCTCCAATGGCCAATAATGGATATGTGCAACTCACCATATCATGTAATTGCAAAGTGGCTGGAAGAAAAGTTGAAACCGATTCGGCACCAAATAGCACCGCATAGCCTACGGGACACGTTTGAATTCGTCGAGTCCATAAGAAACACTAATATCAACGGTAAAACGATGTTATCCCTAGATGTTGCGTCACTGTTCACCAACATTCTCCGATCGGAGGCATGAAGCAATTACTCTTAAGCTGCACTTTAAACGTGCAATTCAGCTTTAATAGCCAATTTTACCGCCAAATCGACGGGGTAGCGATGGGATCACCGCTTGGACCTCTTTTAGCGGATACTTTAATGGGCAAAATGGAGAGCAACAAACTTTCTCCTATTATAAAAGACCTTTCAGCCTATGCTCGCTATGTGGATGATGTATTCATAAAAGCAGACGGAAGACTTGAGGTTGACAAATTCTTAGGTAAAGTAAACCAGGTGCACTCAGCGTTAACCTTCACTTTGGAAAAAGAGGACAGACAGTGCCTCCCCTTTCTGGACGTCCTCCGTAGTAGAAGATCTGATGGATCAATAATTAGAAGTGTATTTCGTAAGAAGACCTGGACAGGGCAATACACTAACTTCTACATTTTTGTTCCACTAAGTCAGAAACGCGGCCTAGTCTGCTGCCTCACGGACCGAGCTAGGAGAATATGTTCTTCAAAGGCACTGGAGGACAAACTCACACTGCTTAAAAATACCTTGCAAGAAAATGGGTTCCCCGATAAGTTCATTGATAAGTTTATGGAGGAACGTCCACCAAGACCGGAGGTACCGACGGCTGAGAAGAAAACCGGATTTCTTACATTGTCTTTTCAAGGTGATCCAGCAAGCGAACTTCTACAGCTTCGTCTGAACGCTACAATCGCGCGTACATATCCAGCAGCTAAGTTAAGATTATTGTTCTCAAGCACTCCACTTCTTCGCCTAGAAGGCAAAGATAGACTGTCGTTCCAGACCACATCAATGTGTATCTACATCTTAACATGCTCCTGTGGGGCAAGTTACATTGGTCGAACGATTAGACATCTATCCAAGCGCATGCGAGAGCATGACCCTGCGTGGCTAAACAGAGGCGAAACTAAATCGATATCAAGCACAATTCTGGCTCACTTGGTAGACCACGGTCATCGGGTAGACGTCAACGAAGCATTTAGAGTCGTCTATAAAGTTCCGGCTAAACACTCTAAGTTCCTGCGTCAGCGGATACTTGCGACGGCAGAAGCAGTCGCTATTCGCCTCACAAACCCAATTTTATGTGCGCAGAAAGCATTTGTAGCGGTTCTAAGGCTCCGGTGGCCAAAGGCTTTTTCAACATCCGCTCTCACGCTTCTTACTACGCCGCGAAACAATGATAAAACAGCGGCATCAAACATTCGAAGGCCACCGACACCATCTCAAGACGTTGTCACCTTGCGTCCTCACACAACCCAACAAAACCCGAGACGAGGACCACTGGATGACATTAACTAATTGTCTGACTCCTTCCCCTTTTCCCCCACCCCCATTTCCCTGTCCCGAATTAAGACTAGAATCTGATCCCCTTGATCCATTTACAACTCTCTCCCCATCTTCCCCCTTGTTACTACTGATTGGTTTGCCTAAAACTTTCGTTAACTCTACCATCCCTTATAGTACTGTATTGCCTGATGATGAATTAATCGAAAACGTTCGTTCGCTTAACTTGACTGAAATAATTTTCTATAAAACGAGTACAAGCAGTATTTTTTCGTTTATTTTTTCCATAAAATATATTTATATTTTTTATAGTCAGTCAAAATTAATAACGACAACGCATACTACTTAAGTAGCCATTTTTTTTAAAGTAAATGCTTTTTTAGCGGTCCCTCCTTCTATTGTGGCTAAAATGACTCCAGGAGACACTACACAATAATCAGGATTAAAACCTTAGTCAATGTCGATTAGCAAATGAGTATTAAGCTTTCCTTTATGTCGGCATATTACACAAATGCTAGGCCGTACTGTGTATGCATAAGCCGAGTTTGGACTAACTTTGTGAAGCACCGTTCCGAGCCTATTTGGGTTCATTCAGCCATGCCTAACTCTGACCCCCGAGAAACACGAACTTATACGCACACGCATGGCACAGATATTTCACCGCGGGGTCTACCAGGTGTGTCATAAGCACTTTTTAGCCAAAACCAAGTTTATCGTCTCCTCGCCAACTGTTTCGTGAATCGGTGTGCGTCCCTTCCTGGGTGAATATCTATAGGGTAGATATGCGCCTAAAGGATTAACTCGTTTTGTCTTGCCTTTGGTCTCATTATCGACCCCTGCCGGCAGCTACACAGCGGCTAATGGTAGAGGCAGAATGACATTATCGAAAACGACAGTGGCGACTGTAATGGCCATTTCTGGCTAATTAGCCGTCATCCGCCAACCATACCCAATTTCAGGTGTTTCACCACCAGAGACTCGAGGGCTTTATCTGTTGGCTGCTAGTCTAGTGCTCTACTTACTGTTAAAGAGTGAGCCCCAAAACACTACGGGACGAGTGTTTCCCCTAACAGATCGGCGAGCGCACGTCTACCATATATAGTAGTCGCGGAAAATCACGCAACATGCCGACACATGCGAAAGATTGATACTCATTCGCTAATTGGCATTGACTCAGGTTTTGATACTGATTACCGTGTAGTCTATTCTGAAGGTATTTCAGTCATGATGGGATGCGGGCTTTTTAATGAGCTATGTCCTAGCCACTACCAAAAGGTATCTATTGTAAAGACTGGCTACTTAAGTAGTATGCCTTTTTATCATTTATTTTGACTAACTTTATAAATTCAAATATATGTTATCGAAAGCATGCAGGAAAATTATTTATTGTACCCGTTTGGCAGCTAATTACGCCTTCTTTACATATTATGCTTGAAGAAATTGTGTCTTTTGATAATAAAAAAAATTTATAAATTGTCGAATAATTGTTAATCTTACTGACTGCTACACTCGAATTCAAGGTTTAAAAACTGTGCATTGTGTAATTCCTGTTTAAGAAAAAGAACGTTTTCGCCTACAGTTTGAGGAAAAAGTCACATAGTTTACATAAAATGATGCAAGAGATGTGAAGCATGCTTTATAGGCAGCACTACTAAATTGACGGATAGGATGTATTTTGAATTAACGCCTCAAAATCATAAAAAAGCTCATAGTTAGACAATTTTCGAAAACCGAAGGGTATCCTTTCGTTCATTATCAATTTTAAAGAAGGCGTAATTTGCTACCAAACGCGTACAAGGAATAAATTTTTAATTCATATTTCCCATAAAATATATTTGAGTATATAAAGGCAGTTCAAATCAATGATAAAAACACATATTATTTGGGTAGCTCCTTTAAACGGTACATACGTCTTGTTAGTGGTCTAAACGAAGCTCGTTAAAAAGCTTGCATCCTATCATTACCGAAATATTTGCAGAATAGACTACACGTTCATCAGTATCACAAACTGAGTCAATGCCGATTAGCCAAACAGCACAATATTTCGCAATGTCAGCATGTTGCAAGAATTCTGGCGCGTACGGTACAGAATAGAAGAACCTTCACCTGAGAAGAGGACGGTTCGATAGCTGGGACAATATTTATATTCGCTTGAAGTTTTGACATCCGTCGCGGATTCATCAGAGACATAAGCAGAAAACGGTACTCGTTTCTGATCCTTCACATATCAAGCTGTGTCAAAGGACTCAATCTAGACCCCTTGTATGCAGCGAGTTGATGTCACTTGCAAATCCACGAGATCAGGTCGATTTTCTTTTGCAGCATTTCCATTTTTCTATAATGTTTGCTCGGAATACATACTCACTCTCCACTGAAGGGTCGTAAGGATAGGTTCTCCTTCCCCGTACCTCTTGCATGCATCAGTTGTCTGACTAAAATTGTAGGGGTGGAACCTGGCGTGACGAGCCCCCAATCTGTTTTTTTACCAATCTCATTCTTTTCTTTTTCCTCTCATTTCCCTAAATGCCCTGCTCTTTCTGTTTCCTTTCCATATAGTTTGGCCAGACCGGATTACGATTTATCGTGGCTAGATTTCACTTCATTTGAGGAAGAAAAGAAAGCGCTGAAAAGAGCCACAAAACTTGCCCACATGCTGAATGGAGTCACGTTTCTCATCGGCGTAGTAAACGCCTCTGCCAAGACCGTCTTGACCAGTGCTCTGCCTGACAGTCTTTGTCAGTCTTTGGGGAACAAGATTTATCTGGTAAATAACGCAATTTTGCTTACTGATTTGCCCCCACCTCTTCTGGGCCACAAGTTAGCTTTCATCCTGCACGTTTTCCTCTGCAGTTGAGCTCTGATCGGAGAAATTCATCTCTCCCGTTCCCGCTTGTAGAACTGGCACAAACCGTTCTTCTATTGTCGTGGTCATTGAATGGCAAGGTGAGTAACACGCTCACTGCGTTGTGCTTCTCAGGTCTTTTTAATTAATGTTGTAATTTTCTATACAGTTCGCGCAGGTACTGGCTAGAAGCCCAGACGCCTGTTTTACCGGTGTCCTTGACACAGCTATGTGGAGTCTGGCTCATCAGTGGGTTCCCCAGTCTACCCTGTTTTCTTTCTAGCTGTCATACTGATTTTGCCAGTTCAGCTTTTTAAGTTCCTTAGAAATAAATTCCTGTTCTCGGTATAGATTAGTATATTCAAGGTCAAACCTATAGATAAAATTTTACATGCGCATATGTTACTCACTATTTAATAGTAACATACTTTATGTTGGATATTTCATGCATACTGTTGTTAATAGGGTCTTCAAAGGCATTGCCTACTACCCTAAATATCCTGAACTATACTTAACTAAGGTTGGCAGCATGTTTATACTACGCGATTATCCCATAGTGGCTAATGGAGTTCAGCCTGCACATATTCATTAACCTTCGGTCCATCCCTATATATCTTAATATACAACTATATACCAAGCGTAGGAATTAATTTCTAAGGCAATTGGGCAACAGTAGCTTATGTAGGCCCACTCATTAATCCCTACTGCCTGTTTGTTTTCCTACGAAAACGGTGTTTATCGGGTTATATGGGTAAGCAATTAGGACACGCAGTGGAATATACTTTAATAAAAGCTAAATGCATTTTTATTTTACTGTATTTAGAAATGTTTTCAATTTATATCTGTAGATTTTCCTAATGTGTATTAGCATTTAACTTATTGCGGAAAAACCCGATTATCAAATTGCAGGTTTCTTGAATTTCCCGAAAAATTGAAATGGTGGTTAGAGGTCGTCTACTTAAACTTACCTGAGGTCCGAATTACTGTTCTGGAGTTAGATTATTATAGACCGCGGCGCGAGGCGCCGCGCACACCTTCAATTTACATGAGGAACAACTTTCTCTCAGTGGTCACAGGAAGCAACTTTGACTACATTTTTTCACTTAACACTTACTTCTAAAAATTTCATTCTTTGCCTATCTTATTTCCCCACCCCACCAAAACTCTATAACGACCGTTTTTGCAGGAGAAAATGCTAGGACTAGGGGTATGTGAGTGCGCGTTCATAAGCTACTTTTTCCGGCAATTGAAAAGCCGATTGTTTTATTGCTGCTTCTGGGTCTTTAGAGGTTGGCTCTGTTCACTTTTGCTCCAAAGGATGAGTTTAGCGAGGAAACGGTCAGATGGATTTTCCGAGTTGCCCCGTTCATTGCGGGGGGCGCTGACAGCCGTCAACCTCTGCCACCACATCTCCTGCTATTTATTGGACTGTCAGCCGACCCTGACACTCCACCCGGTCCGTCGCTCTTCAGCAAGTCGCCCAGAAGCGCCCTTGAACTGGTTACGGAACTGATTGAGCGCCTCGGCACGAGCACAAGCAAGCAGGACACACCGAAATCTTCGAGGTACCAGTTACGTCCCCGTTAAAAAGCTTTTATCATTTTCGCTTGAGCTGCCCGACGTAGAAACATTCACAGCTTTTTCCCTTATCCTTTTATTCAAAGGTTGCCTTTTGTCTTTTTTCTCTGTTTTAGCTTCCTGTCGAAATTATGCGAAGAGTTGTCTAAGGTCTGGCCGCTAAAGATACAACCGCTTGTTGCGGATAGCTCCTGCGATTCGTCCATCAAGAATGCTGCTGTTGAACTTCTGGAGCGTGTTATTCTTTTTGCTCCACAAGTGAGGATATTTTCACTTACCTCTCTTTATATCGGCCTTCAACTCGAGGAATATTTGTTCTAACATGTTTTCGCTTTCTTTACTTGTAGGAATTAGGGAGGTCTAACTTCTTCGACACGTTCCTTCTTCTGCTCAGTGATCAGTCGCTTAATCACTCTCAACAGGTACTATCTCGAAAAATATATTTAGAATCTAATATGCGCTTAAAACTTATAATGTCATTGCCAATGGTCTACGCTCTTGTAAAACCTTTGCGTGACGTCCGCCTTAGCCTGTCATAATCTTATCATAACCCTAGATGTTCGACGTCCAGTTGCGCCTTATTGGAACGGAACTCTATTAACGTACTTAGTACAGCGTTTTTAAGGCAAGCAAAGCGTATGCAGGCATTCTAAATCGGACCAAGCGATTATCGACTCGACTGCCTTTCTTATTCATCTGACTGGCGTGTGACAGTGTGAGGCCCCTCGGCAGCTTGCGCGTCCTTAAGTACACTGTATGTTTGCGGACCAATAGTGTGGCGTGGGAACGAGCTGGCAGTTTTGCGTGCGAGCGAGTCGGTTAGGCTGTCTCCTAACATTGTTAACCTTACTTGTTGTTCTAGAGCAGAATCAGGGATCTCGTTTTCGTAAAGTCTGATTTGTATGTGTTGATACCGTCACCCATTACTGCTGGATAACTGTTTACGTTTCTGTGGTTTTTTGAACAACAAACTAGACTTTGCCTGGTGATAAGCATATTCCTCACTCTTCATAATCCTGGTATGGTTTAGGACCTTCTTAGGTAACTGACTTACCGAAATCAAGTCAACAAGGTGTTTTTATCTTCCGATTCCGGCCGTAGCACCTGCACATTTTTCGTCATCCTCGACAGAAGGCCGTTCTACTGTTCGCGCTGCCGACTGGCGGCCCAACTCACTACTAAAAGGAGAGATGGCTTATCTTCGGGGTTCGTTGCGATCCGGGAATTAGAGCCGTTTTCTTTTTAGGTCGAACTAGGCAGATGCTCCTCGCTCACTTCCCACCCACGGGTATACTACGGGCCAATCCCGTGCACCTTCCGCTAATTGATGTCACAAATTGCAACGGAAACTTATTTGCTTTCTCGTTTGGGCATTTATTTATTTGTTTAGCCCAGCCCATTTGAATTAAAAGTAGGACTGACTTGTGTGGCCTCATAAACGTCATCGACTCATGATTAAAAATATTCTCTATTGTTAAGGAGTATGACTACGTTTTTTTCCGCCACGCTCGCCGTTGCTCTAGTAGAGGTTAGTGAGGATATTGTAAAATGTACCTCAATGACTTTGCCCAAGATAAGCGAACACTCCCAAATTACACGCGCCCGCCGTGTGTGCAGTAAGGGTTAGTGATGATACTAAAAAACCCCCCTACTTGACCAACGACCAGCGCGTATAAGTTTGGGGGTGGGTGTTCGCTAACCTTGGGCGAGGTCACTGAGGTGCATTTTTTAATATCATCTTTAATCCCTACTGGACCAAAGACGAGCGCGTGTAAGTAAGGGGAGGAGGTGTTCGCTTACCTTGGGTGAAGACAGTGAAGTCGGTAAAACTAGATTCGTGCGACTGAACAGTAGAATATAGTTTTTCATCATAAGTCGACAGTATTTTATAGGCCCCGCAAGTCAGTCCTGCTGAATAAAATTTGTAACTCCGTAGGCTCTGTGAATACAGCCAACATACGCCAATCAGAATTTGCGACTGTTAAATTTTTTTGAAGTACACAAAAAAGGAATTAATTTCCTGAAATAGTTTTACCTACTGCAACTACGTATAATATTGCTACTTGCAATACGTTAATACAAGTTCGTGTTTGCGATTATTTTCTATTAGTATGCGACCTATTGATTATTACGTGCAATTATGTAGGTCATTTCGTTCAAATTTTATCGACTTATCGAACGCTTTTCTTAGACGCTTTTTGACCAATAGACAGTTTAAAGTCATGTTCTTAATCAAACTGAATTGAATTGAATCACTAGGTTTGTATGTTTGAATCATTTTCCGGAAGCATTTCTCCTGCTGATTAATCTGCCTCCGGTGGGCTCTTTCTTAATTTCCTTCCACCCCACAGGTAAAAATCCTGGGCATGCTGGCCTTCTTCCTACATGCTCTGCCTCCATCAACTGGTCTGAGTCTACCCTCTGACGAACGTAGCAGACTCTGCGAAGCGGTGAAGCTCTTCTTAGCTGCCAACCTGCCATTGGATCTGGACGAGTTCAGCCAGTCGGCTGTGCGATCGAGTGAATTTACGGCAATCATACGATCGGTTAGTCTTCACCCTGTAAAATTCTGCCATAGATTTAAAACTGAACTGTCAATTGAATTTCACAAGTGTGTTCTTTATAGTAGAAAGGATTATTCAAGTAAGATTGCAATACTGATTACCGCGCAGCAGAATCTTAAAATATTTCAGCCGTGACAGGAAGCCGACTGTTGAATGAGTGTTCTCCCAGCCGCCTACGAAAATTTCAACCGTAAATGGCTACTTTATTAGTGTGGGTTTTGGTCATGTTGATTTCCAATGCTCTTATAATTCCAAGCATATGTTGTGGGAAACTTGAATGAGCATATATGCTGGTGGATAGGCGCTCACCGATCGGTCACGTAACTCACTTCTCCCGTTGTGCCTTTGAGTTCGATCTTGAACCCAACCCAAGAGGCTAGCTTATTGCGCGCAGAAATACGTTGAAGACAAATAGCAGCGCGACTGTACTGTCTCGTACATATGTCGTAGCGCATTGCATCCTCAACTTTTATACTTGAAAAATTATTATGTTTCAGTTTTTAGCACGAACTTTATATTACCGATTCGGGTTTCAAAACTGCATGCTGTCTGCTTTTGGGAAATCATCTATTTCTATAAAATTCCCCTGTCGCAGAACCATGGAATGTTTCGCTGGTACTTTATTCATGACTCAAAACACGACACAAGGCTGACGAGGCGACATAAACTAATTGTCGGACCCCTCTTCTCTTCCCCTTCTCTGGTCCCTAATTATGGCTAGAATCTGAGCCCCTTTGATGCCTTGATGTCTCCTTCCCTTTCCCTCTAGTAACTACTGATTGGTTGCATAAACGTTTGTCAAATCTACCCTCTACGTTCGTTCGCTTACTTGATTTTCTGTATAACTTGGAATGTTTAGTGGACGTCTATCCGGTAACCGTTGTCAACCACGTGAACCACAATTGCGATAGTGATGAAATTTTAGCAAGGATGGCTTATATGGTCCCCTAGACAAAACATGAGCACAAAAATCACCTGCGATGCAAGGAGGTTTGCGCCACACTTCAGCTTAATTGTGAGAACGACTTTCCACTGCCGTCGTGGGCTCGAGTTCCAAAGAAGCCGCCGAATTTCTCACAGCTGGGTCAAAGAGATTATTCAACTCTGCTACTCCCCCCTATTACATTTTGGGAACTTCAGGCTTCGGTCCAGAGTTAGATTAAAGTTTATATTTAAGATCAAAACTAGGTTTAGGACTTGTGTTAATCGTACAGTGATGGTTTATAGTGGTGTTAAGTTTAAGAGTAAGACCACTTTTTTATCTCTCCAGGACTTATACGCAGGCCCATCTTTATTAATTGGGCGGGGCCTGCCTATTCTCTTGTCTTGTTTATGGTTTCATATATTTCACCCTTGCCGGACTTATCCGTGCCTTGGTTTAGTCCCACAGGATGATGTTTTTACGTCGAATTGACCAAGTGCCTAGTAATTCGACCAACAGAACCTGCCACACAGGAGTACTTGAATGCGTGGATGCACATTCAAGAGGTCAGAAGAAGCAGCCTATATTTACCTCCAAGGCAAACAAGTTGTGTGCTTAAGAAAATTAGTCTTAGTTTAGCGGCTGGACAAGGGCGCGCGCTAGCAGCATTTAAACGACCTGGTAGAAGTTCTCCTGCTGGATCCCCTCAGAGTACCAGTGTGGGAAACAGGTGCCATCGGCACGTCAGATTCCTCCTTAAATTTACTGATAACCCTCTCGCAAAGCAGTTTTCCTGCATAGTTTCTTGTATAAAAGTGAGTCCGTTCTCTGTTGTATCTGGTGTACACATTACCATAGGTCAATTGTTGGACAATGAATTAAATTTCGTTTCTGTCTTACTGGGACATAACTGCAGAAATGTGTGCACAGACCTGCCCATGTTTTCTAACAATATAAACTTCTACAAATTGTTCTGTCTGACTTTCTGTTAAGTAGGATGTCCAGCAGGGGGAGGGGGCTCTCTCTGTTCTGTCTTCCAAACTAAGTGTTATCTCTGCATGAACTGGATAAAGCCTGCACAGGCTTCAGTCACTGGATTTGTTTGTTGTTTCATTTTCAACATTTCTTTTCGCAACTGTAGGTTCTTTCCTGTCTTGAGATGACCGCCTGTCCGGAGGTCATGTCCGCCCTCGCCATGACATTCTGTCGGCACGCCAGCCATCCCCTCGATGAGGAACTAACTACCGCCTTACGGAAGGCCTTGCAAAAGTACGCACGCTCGTTTGTTGAGCCAATTTATTTGTGTGTTTTTTCTAATAATACTTAAAGTTTTCACAGACGGTGCGGCGGTGAGGTCAGAATAACAAATCTCACCTTATTTACCGGCGCCGCCTCTGGCGCCGTCGTCTATTTGCACGCCCCCGAGATTCGGAGCTAGAGTTTGCTTACCAGCGGTCAGTGCTCTCATCACTGAAGCATGCTGTTCCCGGAGAGAACTTGAAAATGGTTATAGCTGTAAGATTTATTGGTACCATAAATTTCGGGAGAGCTCCTCAGTTACAACCCCTCATTGCATTAAGGTCCACGAATGAGAAAAACACGAAATTGAAAATATACAGAAAGGTCATGGGTCCTAGTCAGATAGAGAAAGAATGTTACAACAAAATTGGAGGAAGAAAACAGGGAATTGAGTTGTGGGGAATATCGGGCTGCGGAATGTGCGAATATGGGGCTTATGGTTACCAAGGTAAGGCAAGGTTAACCACGCGCTCCAACTGTTTGCAGAGATCCGGTTTAAAGCGTCTAATGTAAGCAGCTTCCAGGTAACACAAGATTCGAGATGTTCGTGCTCGAAAAAGAACTCGGAAAGAAGTTATAGGATCCTATCTGGCTGATAAGATCACTAGTGGTGTAATCACGGTACACAGATCGCCAAGTAGGGTAAACCGCGGAGACCTTGGCATGAGGCTATGCGGGGGAGGGTGTTATAAATAGCAAACCTGAATGATATAAAAACTAATACTACTGAAAAATTGAAAGTATTATTATTATTATTATTGTAAATTGTCAGTTCCGATTCATCATGCACTGCTATATTGATCCAGTTTTCGCTTAAAACCCTCTAGCGATTCCGACATAACGACGTCCTGAGGAAGCACATACCACGCTCCGACCACCCTTTTTGAGAAGAAATGTTTCCGAGCGTCCAGCCTGGCCCATGTCACCTTTAATTTGAGAGGATGACCCCTCAGATTTGTAGTCGTTGCTAATTCGAAAAAATCCCCTGATTTAAGACAGGAGTCTTTAAGACGTTATACGCGGTTGGCTTGTATCAGGTCCCCCCGAAGCTGCCTGTAGCGCAATGAGAAGAGGTTGAGATTTGGTGGTGGATCATGTCGGTTGAATCTTAGCTTGGGTCCCAGATCAGCATGCGATAGCCCCATCCTCCCTTTTTACTCAACTGCAAGAAATGAATAATATACGGTCCGAAAAATACAAAGAAAATGTAATATAAATAAAAAGAAAAGATTATTAAAGTAGAAAAAGCAGGAACACTTATTTGAACGCTCTAATATTTGTCAAAAAGGAGCGCGCGATAACTAACTGTGCAATTATGCCAATATTGGGAAATACATTACGTAAACTAAAGTAGGCTAAACGGAATTTACTTTAAAGAATAATCTTAAACTAAAATCAAAACAATTAACATAATAATTAATCGAAAACTGAACTTAAATATAAATAAGTTAAATGAATCAAATAAAATAAACTAGCGTAAAGTTGTTGCGCATGTAGAGTGAAGGTGTGCGCGGCGCGGCGCTCCGCTCCGCGACCTATTATAATCTAACTCCAGAGCGGTAAGCTTGACCGCAGGTAGTTTGAGGTAGACGGCCTCTTAATGGCCAATTTTTTGTCAGGATTATCAAAAAACCCAATAAACTATGAAGTAAAGCAGTCAAAAAATATCAAAATTTGTCACACCCAATAAATTATAAGTAAGTAAGAAATATAAGTACATTTCTGTGTTAGTTTATGACACGTTATTTTGCTCCAAAAACATTAGATTATGTAAACAATTTCTGGAACCTAAACTGGGTTTTCGCCGATCATGTATGCGAATAGTTACCTTTGATGGCAGGTTAGTGCGTAACAGTCAAGGCTGTAATGAAAAACTGAACCCTCATATTCAATTGGTAACTGATTCACCACCTGGACTAGCAGGGTATGCCTGCTGACCGTGTGAGTCGTGACAAACTGTGCTGCGGTACGTGTTTTCCGTCCGGTTTCACCATACTTTTCCGGGGCCTTTGTGCTTTATATTTTTATCCGCTGAAGTATTTAGAATGTCCCACATATTTTGCAGATCTCCGATCACCTTTATTTCCTCCGGTGGGTAGAAAAATACTTGTGCACTCTAGAGGTTTGAGCCTTCCATTGATCCGTGAATTTGGCGTTAGGTTGATCTGATCGTTCGAAAACTGTTGGACTTTCGTGAAACGCCCTAAGAGATTTGGCATGCTGTGCTGCTAAATAAGCAGCCAGCTTTCTGTCAAGCCGTTTTTCTAGTCCAGAGGACCATATTTTGCTTCTCCTATTGCTGCTTTAAAATGTTCTCATTTATTTGTTCCTTTTTGTCTCTTTTTACAAGCAATAGGCTGCAAAAAAGAATGGTAGAAATACTCCCACAGGCAACCACATGCGAAAGCCCACTTTTTCGAGGCTTAAATAATTATAAATTGGATATAACCTCCTTTCTTAAAACGTCGTGCGCGTGCTTTTAAACGAAAACCTATGCAGCCGTCTGTGTTAGTTGCATCCGTTGCATTCGTGTCGTTTATTATGTATATTCCAGAACAGCATTTGGCGAGTGTTCACGTTCGGTAAATTCTCGTCAGGCCATACATCTACAGGGGAGGTTTTGATTTAAAAAATTGACAGATCGTCTTTCCTTGTAATCGGGAGCCAATCATAGCATGCTTGTTAGGAACGATCATATATCAGTTGTTTAAATTTAAACTTCCCTTGTAAATGGGTGGCCTGACGAGAAATTACCGAAAGTGCACACACGCCAAATTTTGTTCTGAATTATCTAATGAGTATTATGAATATGAAAAATATTTAATTCCGCGTAACTTATATGCTCACTAAATACATTACGGTAAGAAACTCAGCAAGTCTATTTCCGCAGCATGCTTAGCGCTTGTTCTATGTGTTTTTCCTGAAAGAAATTCGTATGTGTCTAGCAAATAGTAAAGCGAATCTCCAAATCATTTCTACATTGACACAATCTTCACGTCCGGTCACATTTTTCTTTCTACCATCGACAAAAAGAGAGGATTATATAGAAAATCCCCTCTTTGTAATGATTCAGCCTTGCAATTGCATATGTCATATTCTACTTAAGTGGTAACGTACTGTGAATAACAGTTTACTCATGTGATGATGACGTTTAGTCAAAAGATAAGTTGAAAGTATGCTCGTTATTGGCTTGGATTTCAATGTCATCAGTGATGGATTTTTCAGTTAAAGGCCTCTTTAGGGATTTCAATAAGTATTTTACGTACTCTCATCTGCATTCTATTTTATTTTCCCTCACCGGTTCCGCTTTTCGTCTCTTTTAGCAAGCACGCAATACCAGCTCTGCAAGCCGACCTGCTCTCTGGCGCACTAAATGACTTTCTCGGAGGCCTTTCTGGTCTCCAACAGAATGTGCAAGTTCCTGCCGACCACCTGATTCTGACTCTCTCCGTTTGGCGTCGTTTCCTGACCAAATTTTTGCAGCCGTTGCTGCTCTATGCTGATGTGACTGCCCTGGAGAGCTTCGCCAGTTCGCACATCTCCGATCTGATGCGGGTCTTGGAGTCGCCGATTACTGCCGCAAGTTCCCTGGTCACATGGTGGGGCATGCTTCTACACCGGTCAGCCGTCTTCGACCTCTTTAGCGTCTTCTACAACAGACTGCCCAAGGACTGCCTGCATGGCACACAGGCAGCTCTGTTGCGCGTTCTGTTCCGGGACACTCCTGTCAAAGGAACCGAACTCACCGCGAGTCTTATCAAGTTCGTCATTGCTGCCCTATGCGGTTGCTTTCAACTCATGTTTCGACACTGGACTTTTACTCGACTGATAGCCTCCATTTTCTTATTTAAACGCATGTGCCACTCGTACCGTCCTCCACGCTTCCCAAGGGATGGCCATTCTGTGTTCCGTTCTTTAAAACATTAGAACATGCTAAATCTGGTTTTGAATCTGCGTAAACCCTTTAGCAGTTTCTTCACTGAACGCTAGAAGTTTCGAGTGTTTAAACATACCTTGAGATATTATAGGTTTATGCAAGTAGGGGTTCAAAAAGCATCTTAATGTGAAGACTTTGCCTCTGACATTTCGGCAGCTGATTCCGAGGAAGTCCGCCATGCGTGCTGTCTGTCCTCGGTATTGTCTTTTCGAATAGAAAAAAAACACTTGTTGTGGGCAGATAAACAATGAACCTGTTATGATCCGCGCCTAGTACTTGTAATTAACACGAACTGTGGGCCTTTTAGACTGTTGTTGCCAAATCCAGCACGGGAAGGGGAGAGAAGGCACCCAACTGCGAGGCGGGCTGTATTCGCTTTTTGATTAAATGCGACCGGATAACCATGACTCAGACAGGTCACAGCTCACGCGGTCGTTTCCTCTTGAGAGAGTTTCAGCTTCGTGTGACCGGGTCTCATCGAATAAGCCATCATCTGGGAGTAAGCGTCATTCCATCTACATGTTCTGTTGGCAGTTATGATTTTGCAGAAGCGGGTCTCAGACTGCCCGACCTACTTATTTGCGTGACTTCATATAACTCTGTGTCTGTTATTCTGTTCTCACCGATCCGAGTAGCATTTCAGGCCGATAATGTTAGAGCCCAGCTTCACGAGGCGTTCCCACATGAGACCGCCGGTCCACCCACCCACGCAGAGTGCATGTGATGACGCGCACAGTGTGGCGGTGCAGAACCCTAAAGCAAGCTAGGCAGCCGGTCCGCCCACACACACATAGTGCATTGTGTGACGCCGCGCCCTGTTAAAGCCGGCGCAAGGCTAACACGCCAATGAAGTCGTGTCTTCCTGATGACCACCATCTAATTGGTCCAACAGCTTACTCGCCGTTGACTGATGGACAGCGGAAAACTTAGACAACAGCTGTTTCAGTCATATGTCCGCGCGTTATCAGCCTACCAGCTTCCTGGCCGGTAGTGTATACATGCGTGACGCATTTGTTGGCAGCTGAGTTAGCAAACCGAATGCCCCATCCGCAGCGTTAAGCCGTGTTCTTATCCATGTCCCCCACGCAGTCCATTTTTTCGTTAAGGTGGATACTTATTCCATTGAAAGGACCATACACCAGTCTGATTGCCATCTCAGTTGGGTTGGTTATATGATCAGATTTAAGACTGTCCTATTAATTCATATTTGAGGCACATTCTTAACTGCTAGCCCCATTTTGTCTGCATTCTAGAAAGGCACACTCTTGTATGCAGGACAGACTAACATGCACGCCCGGTATGATCTTCGGCCAGACAATCGAGAGCTTCAACGAAGAACTGCAGAGGAACCTATGGACAGCGGCTCTCAGCTGTCTCACCGCAACCGTCTGCGCCACGCAGACGAACGAAAAGTTCTACAACTTTGTTTTTCTGCCTGACCTGCTCAACCGGCTACTGCCCAAGGACAGTGACAAGATCCTTTCCTTTCTTCGTCTCGTAAGTTGTAAACTTTCCTCTTTTATCATCTCACCTAAGCTGGTTCCGCTGTGTCATGGGGCTGAAGGTCTATAATCGTCGCTGTAGGAAGGAAAGTAGCCCTTGTTGGATCCGGAACCCCGCCGGGTGGGCCTCAATCCCGGCGGCGAGGAGGAGGAGTCGGAGCAGCATACACAAAAGGGGCTGATCTGTCATAAAAAAACAGATGGAGAGGAGAAGAGATGGATCCACTCTAGGGAGGTTTGGTGTAGCAGACCTTGGCCGGCCTGAGGGCGGGTGGGAACGCGGTCGAAGACGTGTCTGCTGTCATAGCTACCAGTGAGTGTTTGCCCGTGAACCACAGCAAAGTGGCGCAGGGACGATGACTTCCAGGAGAATTGGTTCCAAGTGACAGTAGGCTTGGTACCGCACTCTGTCTTACCTCACCCACCTATACCTAGTGTCAAGAGAGGATTGAAAAGGCCGGGAGCAGGATCAGGTGCGATTGCCTTGCGTGGCGGAAGTCTGACCCTAGGCATGTCATCATCCCCCCTTTGGCTACTAGTAAAACGCGGCCCCTTTTGCGACTGGCTGTGTGGTCTTTAGACTGAGCCCCAAAATATGAAGGGATAAATGTATAAAGTTGCCTGATCGACAAACGTCATATCCTCCAATAAGAAGCAGATGTAATAGTGGGAAGGGAGGATGTTGTCGGAAGAGGTACAGCTAGATTGGTGTAGCTTGATTCTTTCGTGACCCCTGCTATTCAACCAGAACATGTCTGTTTTCTGAATACAAACAGTTGCTTTCTGTTTCGATATCCTAATTTTGACGAAAGTTGCTAAGACTCTGATGAGCATCGTTTTGAGGATGCGCTTATGACCCACCTCATGGAACCCCGTTTTACAAACTTAAATATACCCCTCAACCAAATTTAAAAAAAATGAATAAAATTTCCTTTTCTACGAAAGTTGCACAACGCATCCTATTTTTTGTTTTGTCTCTATATAAATTCGAATTGATTAAATAATCGAAATTCACTACAAAAATATTTTTAGTGAGTCTTGTTTATACAGGCGGCCGCAAAAAATTTCAAAAGTATCACGGGATTATCGCACAAGGTGGTCAGCATTTGAACCCTTCTTCAATAATCCTTCCTACTCGGAAAAGTACTTCAAAATTTAGGTTAACATTCCGTGAAATCTGTCATAGACTTTATGTTCAGTATGTATGACCGGAAGTGGACACTAGACCTCATCTAAAATGCACTATTCGTTATGATCTCTACCATAGCTCCGCATTTGTCTCCGTCGTTTTTTTTCAGCGATCGGAAAAGCAAAGGTCTATATTTCTCCAGCTGCCGTCGTCGTCATCTTTGCCCACTGATGCCGGTTCATCGGTCGCTAGCATGGAGCAAGTTCCGGCAACATCTCCGTTGGCTTCCTCCTCCTCCGGTCTCCACTTCCGCATGCCCCACGGACTGGTCAAGGGCAGCAGTATGGCCCTTGAAATGCACCGTTTCAGCCGAACTCCAGGCACACAGGTCTGCATTGTTCTCGATTGATAACCCTCTTAAATTACGCATTCTTATTTGGCGGCGTGTTTCGTTTGTTTTGGTCCTTGACACTTCCTATCTTCTATTTCTATTCAAAAGTCCACCACCCTTCTTTATGCACTCAGATCTTTCGACCACGTGAATCAACAGGGACAGGCACCTCGTTGTCCCCCGTCTCCCCCTCAGCCCTAATGCTACCTCCCTCTCCGGCCGCTGCCCCACAATCGAGGACGCTGGAGCCACGCCCTCCGTCTGCAGTCGTACGCGTACAACTGGAAGACGACTGCATCAATTCAATGCCCCTCATGGCTTGTCTGATTGGTCTACTGAAGAAGATGCGACTGGGCGGAATCATGGCAACACCGCCCACATCTGCCAAACAGGTCCGGTTCTCCGTGTTTGAAGAGTTTTCGTTTTGTTTGGGAGTGAGGGGGTAGGTACAACTACCGGAGTGTGCAAAGTGTACAATCGGTCCCACTGCTGCTCACTGCAGTTTGGACGAAATAGGGCCTGAAATTGAGATAAGATGTTGCAAAATCCTTTGGGTAGGGTATAGGTGACTGATTAGGGTTAATAAGACAGAAATCTGCCTTCTCATCTCCTTCGGGTAGTTTTAGGTTGCACGAATGGACTTTGCACAGGGTAGCGCTAAGTCTACGAGAATGCACGTTGTTCTTAGAAGGAGGAGAAGAAGACGAAGAAGAAGAAAAAGAAGAAGAAGAAGAAGACGAAAAAGAAGAAGAAGACGAAGAAGAAGAAGAAGAAGACGACTCAATCACGGGAAAAATACTTTTATTCGCCTAATGTTACGTGATCGATCGCGGATTAATCATCGGAGACATAAACAGAGACCAGTAGCGGATACGGATATTGTCCCAGCGATCGAGTCGTCGTCTTCTCCATTCCTACCTGGTACTCGCATGTTCGCTTGTTTTGGAACTTTGTTCTGTTTTCTCTATCGGACGTATTCAAACTGATTGCGGGTTTTGTATTTTTTCCGGTCGAACCATGCGCCATAAGGTCTTTGGCTCGAATAGCACCGCGAAACTGCCTGACTGTTCCCCAGTCACATGCTGTATATTCCTGTTTCGTAAGTAGCTCAGCAATCATGATGCATGTACCCGTTTCAGTGCAAAATCATGGCAGCAGCTTTCACTTCACGTTTAGCCTCCTTTCGAAGGAAAGGACAGAAACTCCTAACAGGATGGCTTTATTTTGCACAGGCGCCTGGACAACTCTAGCTTGGCAAAAGTGTTCCCTGGAGTTGGAGGAAATACCTATTTTCACTGGTGTTGATTGGCCACGCCTTGAGGCAAAACATATGAATAAGTGCTGGCTTACTGGCTTACATGTGAAACCTACGCGTCACGCGTAGATAAAACACCTTAGAATGAGCATAATTCTGCCCACGATGAAATACCATTCTGTGAACTAAAGTTGTCCGTGGGGAGGGTTCATCAAGAAGTATTAAGGTTCATTATGTGTACCCTAACGGCCGCGATCTTTCAGGATCAGTTCCTTAGGAGAAACGAGAAATCTTGAGAAGGCCAGAGTAATAGAAAGAGTTTATTCTGTACAGAAGGATTGGAGAATAGATAGGAGGAGATTTGATGGAGACGAGTGCAGTCCGTTCCCTAGTCGCGTTGTGTCGAAAGTGATGTCTGGCGACATTCATCCGAACGCCCATTATAGGCAGTCTTTGGCTTATGCAGGCTTGAAGGTGATTAGTTGGACCGTATGATGTTACGCACTGGCGTGGGTGCATCTGTGGGTGAGCATGCTAGTAGGTTTCGCTTGACACTGAGCGAGAAGCGGACAGGGTGCGGTCGTTCACACAATAACGCGTGCTAAGGGTAGTCACCTTGACTGCAATCTTGGCCGGCGATAGCACGATGAATCAGCGGTCACTGGTTCCCACAGTGACCACTAGCGTTCACTATAGGTCTACCGATGTTATTGCCCAGTTAGTTGTGATCCGACTTGTGGGCAGAAGCCAACAGAGTGGTTATGATAGCAGGACTTTATTTAGGATGGTACAGAGACCACGGAATGGTATTAGCGTGTCCACTACAGCCTACTTTAAGGCTTTGATCCTTCTACACTAATCCTGACCAATCGCATGCGAGGAAGATTCTGGCGTACATGCTGATTCTTGGTTCCCCACGCTGCGAAACGCTTCTAGGACATCTGCAGTGCACGTGTGCTCGGGGAGTGCGCGGCCGGCCTGTGGCCATGACTCAAATGGCGTGCACTTCTCGTCCCAAACCAACTGACCAGGAGAAGTCCACCAGGCCATTAGATACCAAAGACCATGCAATGCTAATTATGAAATTTGGCTGGACACTTTAGCACATATTTGAAAACACTATTGTGATTCATTCAGTTAATTGAATTCTGCGAAAGCCTTTTACTCAGTTAAATCGTCATTTTAGTTAGGTTTATTAAGATAAATAACCAATTGTTTTGGGGAAATTGGAAGTATTCTAATATGGAAGGAATTTCGTAGGCTATTACGAAAGAGAAAACCAAACTGCACGTTAATGTTGATAATACTAAGAATGAACTCCAAAATAAGCAAAATAGGTATAGAAAATATCCCTTCCAGAGGTGAAAAAGTTCATACCTAATTATTCAGATTGAAGTTAAGCCAAGTTAAAGGAACCAAATCTGTTTGCAGTAACATTGAACGGTTTTTTCTAAGAAATTAAATTTAGCTATTCTGTTATTTTTTTGCACAAAATGAAATAGAAGCAGAGTGTTTGTTTAAATGCAGCAATGAACCTCAAATATTCTTCAATAAAAACCAAATGTCTGACATTTTCTCGCGTATTCAAGACAAATAAATGCTTACTGAAGAAAAAATAGATTTTGTATGCTTTAAGTTCCCCTTTTACTTTATTTAGAAACGGAAGAGACGAAAGAATAATAAGTATTTCGTAAAAGGGCATTTTATATGGCCAGTTTTTTTTAATTTGCCAGTATATATCTGTAAGTGGAATTAATCTACTTTGTGGAAGGTAATCCATTATAAAGAGAAACGAAAGTTCTTTTATCTCCGTTCAAACTGAATCGTTTATCTTCAGGAAACATAAAGAAATTCTCAAATTTCATTATGACATTACCTTGGAAAAATTTAATATACACAGACGTTCGTCAGCCAAAGATCTATTCAAAGCAATTTTTAAGAGGTAACCTTTTATGAAACGTCTTTTTATAATCTTAGGAATAGTAGTTTCAGAGTTCCATTGCTGACATGATTCACTCTTGAAAATGTGGTTTGCTGTTTCAAGGCATTTCTACAATTGAGCCACATGGTCATCATTCTAAGAACTTATATCCAAAACCACTTTCTTTCGGTAAATACTCTTTATTTATACCTAATTTTAAAGGTTTTGGTGTAAAATTCGAACAGATGCTCAATGTATGTATTGATCAATGAACATAGAGAAAACAAGGAAAATGATAACACACTTTTTTCGATGACATTCAATCAATACTTAACCGGTAAAAACAAAGTTTAAAGAATATTTTGACTGATGAAAAATTCTTGCATTGTAAAGAAGGTGGGTGCTTCAAGTTTTCAACGTAACACAATATCTAAATTTATCGTTCTAATTTAGAGCTCTTTTTTACGTCTCTAGAACCACGGCATTATCGAGAAGATTTTACTTTCCTTTACGAACACTTAGTGATTCCTATAGTTCTTTTCAGTACTTAATATGCCTGATGATGTTCATGATTATTTCTATGTTTTCTTAAATGCATCCATACTGGTATTGGAGTAATCATTAAACTTATACAAATTTAGGAAAATTACATGGTCTGTGGCGACCACTGTATGTCTTACTTTCCGTCTTCGTCCAATCATACGCTCGATGCAGACTAGATAAGCTGTGGTATCTGCGGCAGCATAGGCGCCGACGCGTCAGTGGAATCGTTTTCTAGTGTTTCATGGTACATTTTAAGGATACTGAGAGTGTCCTTTACAACCTAGATCATACAATCTCTTCCAGCTCGACACTGATTTAAAAGCGCTCGTTCAGAACTGTATTCATAAATAATCAAATTACAGCATTTACTTAACTGCTTTATAGTAGTCATTTTAGTTTTCATTGATGAAGTGCCATTGCTGCCTGAAATGGTATTGACAAGGTTCCCCGTTATTTTGGAATAGTGGGGCCATTCTACAGCAGCATTTCTTATTGTCACTTCCATTTGTCCATCACCTTATTTTTTACCAAGTTTTGAAAATTATTGTATGTTATTGCAGAACGTCCTACTCACTGACGTGCCCGTCTGTATTCGTTACTTTTACGACCACTTTACGTCGCCCAACGCTCAAGTGAATGTACGAAGCTTTATCGCAAAACTCATTGTCAACTGTCCAGAGGTTAGTTCACTCAATTTCTTTTAACAGTCTTATACAGTGTTGGCATACAAGCTTGATTTCCTCTTACCTGTGTAATTCCTTCTAAACATTTTCGTTAGGGACAGGCGTAATAACCATGCCCCTTTACAGGGCTTTTTTCACTTAGCTAAGCGACCCCACTTTTTCTGTCACAGGTTTGTTGATTTACCCTGTATCTGAGTCCGGTAGTTCTTGGACGTGAATGTCAATACTGTGTGTTCTGGTGGAATGTTCTTCCCGCATATGGCCTCGTGGGCCCATTTCAGCGGCGTTTGTAAAAATAAGACCTAAACGCAAGCGTAAATGCATTTCGAAAATAAAATTCTGCGGTTAATATATTCATTAACAATTTTTTAAAACTTTATTTCATCAATTTTATTCTAAAAATGAATGAGTAGTAGCATTTTGCTAATGCAGGCCGAATGCTTCCGTCGTTTTCCAATGATGCACAAAGTCGCTCTCTGTCAATGGTCTGAAGAGGCAGATAATGGTGATTGTTAGGTAAAGGTAGATAATATCGTCGTCCTGCTTGCTCGTCGACCGTTTTGATCCATCTGCCTAATCCTAGGCACTGTGCTATTGTTAGTAATTGTTACGAGTGTGACCTGCCTTTTGACATTCATCGTGTCAATATCATATTCGGATTTATTTGCTACTAACTGCGTGTTAGAACTTGGCCGAATCACGTTTCCTTAAGCCCAGGGATGGTCCGTTTTCTTCGTCCCACCCTGTGTCCACGTACCTTTTCTCATGTCTTAACCCCTGATATCGTTGACTGCATTCTCATTCGTCAAAACACGGCATCCTTTATTCGCGTGTCCTTATTCGCCGCTCCTCATGGTCTCTGATCCCCGCACCGTGTTCTTATTCGCCCCCTCGTTTTTTGATCCCCCAGTGTGCTTATTCCCTTGTAAACTGGCAGCAACACATCTGCGTCATTCACACGAATGCTCATCTAAGAACCGTGAATAACCACACCACACCACTGAGTTAGCCCGACTGTCCTTTGACACATAAATAATATCTGAACTATGACGACTGTTTTTTTGACATAGCTACTGACCTCGGATGCGTCTGTTCATGCGATGAAACTAGCAGTGAATCAGAAAAAGCCAACAGTATTAACATGCTTACTATTGGAAGTACTAGCTAGTGATACATGTGGCGACCCCTCAGCTGCTAATTTCCGTATGTGCTCAAAATCGCTGATCGACGGGAATTGCATGCAAGTCGAAATCGCACGGTGTGACACATAAGAATGCACACCTTCCTTCTCCCAAGAATACTGGTTAAGTAACTTTTTAGTGTGTTTTGAAAGCAAGCGTCGCAATGTTGCAAGGCAGCATTTTTTAAACTGTATTTGCCCCTTTTTTGGAAAACAAGGCAGTTTCTTATACCTAGCTTCGCCTGATTTTCATCGATGTAAAGTCACGGTTTCCGGCTCCAGAAATGCTCTATTTGAAACATTGCTTGCCTTTATTAATGGTATTTTTATAGCACAATTCGGAAAAAAAGCAGGCTCCGTTCTGTGATAATAAGTAGGATAGGACGTTTGTTAGATATCAGGGGGGCTGTTCCCAGAAGTTAAAGATGTGACTGCTGGAACAAGATGTTTATATGCCTGATGCTTCGTACTCTGGCTTGAACCCTTTATCTGAGATAGGAGCAATAAATGCACAGATTGCGCAGTATTTCTGGTCCGTAGTGGCAACGCAATCGCATGCACACTACAATAAGCAGCTCCCACGATCATCGCAGTGGGTCGTAATTCATGTGATAGTGGCTTGACAGTCCGCCTCCGGGTCATGAATGGCTGCTATTTCATCATCTCTGTTGGTTATTGGCTTGATAATTACGTGAAAATGCGGTTTGCTGTCATCGGAATTGTTGGTGGACCGCGTCCCTTCCACGCGAGTCATTCTCTTGCTCAGATAAAGTCTGAGCACGAAGTATGGGAACGCAGAGTCATTCCGTTTGTTAATTGATTGCGGGCCTGGAAACCATGACTCGAATAGCTCGTGGCTCACGCGGTTGTCACCTCTTGTGAGGATTTCAGCCTCACTAGGCCGGTTCCGTTGAGTGAGCTGAGAGTTAGCGTCCTTCTTCCTCCTCACCGCTGCTGCCCGTCCGGAGTAATCTCCCGGTTCCTCCGACGTAGTTGCTTTGTCCACAACTGCACCAGATTCAGTGGATTTCTTCCTGAGGTTCGTCTGGTCGTTTTTATCACGAACCTGTTTTCCGTCAATAAAAAAGACCAGAAATACTAAGCTCTTTATTAAAAGGTTTTCTGAGCCTCAAATCCAATCAAAAAGTGAGTTAACTAGACAAAGTATAGGCTTAACTGCTCACTCCAATTCCGGCCACCATATTGCATGAGTAAGGCTCTGTAGGGGTCTAAGTATTGTTTGTACCTAGATCATTACAATCATCAGGTCGAATTCCAGGTTGGAGGTAAAAGGCAAGGAGAGATTTATTATGTACATAACTCCCAATAGCTGTTTCAGGTGACTGGCTGGCTGTCTAGTAGCCCTTGTTGGATCCGGAGCCCCAACGGGTGGGCCTCAATCCCGGCGGTGAGGAGTCGGAGCACCTTGGTCGAGAGGGGCTGCTCCGTTATCAAAAACATGGAGGGGAGATAGATCCACCGTAGCAGACCTTGGCCGCCGTGAGGGCGGGTGGGAACGCGGTCGAAGACGCGTTTGCTGTGGTTCCCTACTGGCGGTCCCAGGGCCAGGGCTGAGTGCGTCCAGCCAGACCTAAGAGAATCGATTGTTTGTTGTGTGGGGTGATGATGGTTGGTTTTACATGCCTGTGAAGCGAGTTCAAGTGTTTGGCTCTTGGTATGTTGCAAGTAGCCCGAGGGGATGTTGCCTGCAAAGGTCTTTCCTGCCTCGTCCGAGGGGTGTCTTAGTCAAGTGGCCCTTAGGCAGGTGCGCTTATTAAGCTGAGGTCAACTGGCGGATCCGCAGGCATGTCGAAGAACGGGGGACGCTGACGCAGCTGTTATTGGTTAGCCAGAAGCAACTGCGAGGTTAAGCCTCGGGGGTCGAGGTGCCAGTGAAGAAAGGCATTGGAACAGTTGCTTGTGACGACACGAATTTGGGGCGGCGAGCTTTTTAGAACGAAGGGGGGCAGGGTACGTAGGCGTCCGCCACAACCATCTACTGTTGATCGGCAAACGTCCGATTTTGCTTAAATTTGGCCTATTTAACCACAATAACCTTTTGTAAAAGACCTTCTAAGTCTCAAGTCACTCCAACATTTACAAAATTAAAAACAGCTAATATCTGTGCTAGTCTACCTGCTTACATTCAGAGCACGACATTTCACGAATTAGATCATTAACTGTACTTGTCTCTAATATTTCCTGCAGGTCTTTCGGCCCTTTGGGCAATTTTGGCTAGCTCCCCTGCTGACCTATCTTGCCTCAGAGGCGGCTCCCCTCATTGACTCCTCATCCTCTGGCGCCAATCACAGTCTGTCCTCCCTGGGCATCGACCTCTGCCTCCTGCTGGCCGAATGGGCCTCTCAGTCAGAGGCTGCTCTGGCACCAGTGTTGCCGACTACGTCGATGGAGCAGGAGACGGCCGCAGCTGTGCTGGCTATTCTAATCCGCCGAGCTTGGCTGCAGGGCGATTCATCGAGCGCACTGGGGACCTCCACCACTTACGGCGATGCAAGTTATGAACAGCACCTCAACGTAGATCTCTTTCGCTTATTGCTGGATTGCTGGACTACAGTGGAGATCACACAGCCTTTGATCAGGTTCGTAGGTTTCTCTCAGTCATTGTTCCAAGTGAGGCAGTTTTTTCGTGAGCGCTCATTAATTTTCTGAGATTTGTGTTGATCACAGTCTCCTCCTCCCCCTCATCTCTTGTTCTGGTTTTTAATTTTTTTTTGAAGTCGTGCAGTGTTCGCACATTCTTTTTATGTTTTTGTTGGCTCTGTGGCATGTATATGATGGCCTTAAACCACTATGGCACCTTCAACAAATGCACGATACGGGGATAGGAAATGGGTGGAAAACCCGAGTATAAATGGAGGAAACTGAAATGTGTTTGGGATTGGAAAGGCCTACTCGCACCCATTGATGGTTTACTTTAAAGGCGATAGGCACTGCCTTTGAAACCCTGTCGGAAGACAAACAAAATTTCAATAAACATGCTACTGTAGAGTGGGAGAGTAAAATTAATCAAAATTGAGTTGGTTTTCAGACGCGTGGCTTAAAGCGAAGGCTCTGAAGCAGTAAGGATAACGCTAAATATGGAAGTCTCGTCGTCATCTGTTTGTATGCTCAAAGTTATGATCATCCAATGGACTATTAACCAAAACTCTGAAGTGTGTTTTCCACTAGGCGGGATTCCTTAACTGGGCGTTGTCATGATGTGACAGTGTTATACCTTAATATCTCAAACACGCTAGGAACTGACTTTTGAAAGCCCTCGCTTTCGGCTGTCCTTTTCGGTAAAAATGACCAATTAATAGGGCAGTTTTTGTTTTATGTCTATGTCCTATTACATGTGTTTATTTTATCGAACACATGCACGAGAATACCCTTTCGTGTACCCATTTGATTGCCAATCTTGTCATCCTCAAAGTCTACATCCAGGCGATGCATGTGTAGAATTTACACAAACTTTTCGATATCCCGAAAAATTTTGAATCCGATCTGCCGTGGTCGTTCCGTTTATAGTTTTCCCTCCAAAAGCTCTGTATTTTACCTGTTATGTACATCATGGATTCGTCTGCTCTATTTAGAAGATAAGTCGGGGGCCTTTTAACATTTTGCAGTGGATGTGGATTATGTTGTATACTGAATGAGGAGCACTGATGAAAGTAGAGCTAAACACTATTGGAATGTACATTGCACGGTCCTAAATCATATCATGATGGGAAACTCTTTAACGCAAAATTATAGCCTTTGTCGGACATAAAATTTCAAGAGGACGTAGATATCTGTCAAATGCGTACAATGGAGACTATTTATGTGCATAATTTGTTTACCAAAGGACGATTGATATGAGCATCAAAAATTAGTAGATGAACTGCATACTTTTTAAGTATTTTTGTTGTGCCATGTGGGATTTTGCAGACGGTCGAGAGGAGTGGGTTTATAAGGCCAACATTTCAGTTAGTCTGAAATATAATGGATTATTCCATACCTACACGCCTTTTTAAGAAGCCTTCCATAATCCAAACGCTTTCCAGAATGTTTGTTAACATTTTAAATAATTGTTGTTGGACCATTATTCAGTCTTAATATTCACTTTCCTGCTGAATATTTTATCCGGATGGGTTTATTTCATTTCGTAGGCTCGGGTATGTTCTTCTATAGAGAAAATTTGGTTTCCCGTCTAGTCTTATTTACAATTGTTTTACAGCGTTGGTTTTTAAATTACCGGATACTGATTGCTATACCGTACTGCATCTGAATGAATAATTTCTACCCTCAACATTATCATTACTTTATTTTCCAAGGTGATATTGTTTGGAAATTTTTTCAGGATTTCCGTGGTTTCATTTTTAAAATTTTTTAAATTCGATATTCCTCACTGTTCGCTGAGTTCACACAGTGAAAAAATTCTTATATCTTGTAGGGAACTGCTGACCCATCTGTACTCTGCAAAAAATTACAAGCAAACGGCATTCTACCTGGATCATCTTCGTGAGATCCTTCTTTCTCGCGCTGCACTATCCACAGACAGTTTTGGAGCAGCTCTACCCGAGTAAGTTACGATCACGTTTTGGTTCCACAAATCTAGAACAGCAACTGACATCTGTCTCTCCTTCTATCTCTTTACGACTCCTTGACAGTTCGACCGTTGATTTTGACGACGTCCACCGTGTGGGTAGGATCAGGTACGATGCCTTGTGCGTGATGTAGGTTATACTGATAGTAAACTGACACAGTATTTACCCCCCTCTCCTACTCTCCCGCCTAGTCTGATATTAACACAGACCAAGGCACACGCAGGTGACTGCCATAATGTGAGTCTGCAGGTAGGTGAACCACAAACCCTCCCTGGTCTACGCATAAAGTACCATGATTTTTCTCACCAAGAAGGGGAATGAGGTCGGCTGGTATCCAACATGAAAGCGAGTGCCGTAAAATCAACATTAATAAGGAGCCATTGCATTCTAACTGTCCGTTCTGAGAGAAGGACCGATTTAGTCCGTCATTTGGACGTTTTTCAAGCCACAGCTTTTAGTGTCTCGTGAAAGCTTCAAACATCAGTCAGTCAGTATGTTTGGAGTAAATGACCGAAGCCCTTAAAAACTCCATTGAAACGGTACAGAAATGCACAAAGCGTAGTGAAATATTCAAAAGTGGTTACAGATCGCTTTTGTTGTGCAAAAAGTGCGTTACAATATTTTGGAAACATGAATGATTGATAAGATGAGGCGTTTGCTATGTCAGATTGTTCGTGGCGAAGAAGACCCGCGGAGTGCTCTCGCCCTCACATATTCTTTCCTACACCGTGTTCCAGTCGATAGTGCAAACCAGTCTATCAACTGATGCTGAGAGTGTAACAAACTCAGAGAGAGAGAGAGAGACCAACTGTGGTATAAAGTGTTGTGTGTTGTTTGACCATCGATATCGATGAGGTTTAAAGTACTGTGCGATGCCAGACGCATGTACGGTCACTCTCCAGTTGAAATGATTTGCAGGAGAATGCTCGACTTTGCCTCGAGGCTTATTAGTGACTCTAACGAACAATAATATAGGCGCAGTCGCTAGCTTTTCTACGGAACAGGTATCCGACCAACCAACCGAAAGTTGTTGATCTATCAGGCGCACCAGGGACAAGACTTGATTCCTGAGTTTTTCGGATACAGAGCTGATCCACGGTGCATCAATGGGACTACTGATGGTTCTACCGGATCTGGTGTAGTTGTGGACAAAGCAACTACGTCGGAGAAACCGGGAGATTACTCCAGACGCGAATGGCCGAGCATGCAGCGGCGGTGAGGAAGAAAGACGTCAACTCCCAGGTTGCAGCTCACTCAACGGGACCCGGCCATATTTTCAAGTTTGACGAGGCCGAAATCCTCGCAAGAGGGGACAACCGCGTGAGCCGCGAGCTGCTCGAGTCATGGTTCTCAGGCCCCCAGTCCATCAACAAGCGCAACGATTTGGCGTTCCCATGCGGTGTACTGAGAAATTTCCTGAACAAGAAAATCAGTCACGTGGGAAGGACTGGGCGTAACTCTGACGACAGCGGGCCTAATTGTCGAGCAATTATCCAACCTTCATCTGACGCGGACAAGAACGCTGTTGCAATTAATGAGCAATCACCGGACCAATTAAGACCTCCAGTGGTGGCTACAGGAACGGATAATTATAGTACACATGTGGGTGACCGCTGTGAACTATAAATACCGTGCAATCTGTGCATGTATCACCCCCTATCTGCGCATGTCTCAGACTTTTTCACGATTACCTATGACTAAGGATTCCCGACGGAATTCGAAACGTCAGGAAAATAAAGTCCTTGTTCCAGTGATCGCATCTTCTTCTTCGGAACTGCTGCCTGGAACTCGTATATTCTCCTCTATTGGTTCTATTTCAGTAAAATTGAGCAGTTGCCTGTATTAGAAGGTGCCAACAGAAATAGCCCTTATGTTGCATGTTTGGCAAGCTTTCATAATTAGGTTATTTGACCTGAAGCAATCGTGGAGCGACCTGGGCTCCTCTGGTTTTTGGCGTGTCCATTCATCTAGAATTATAGTTGGCAACAAATTCCACCAGTGCCATTGGGAGTTTCTTCAGTGTGTTGAGGTGTTCCCGACCTACGTTACATTTTCAAAAGCACTAGACTTAGATAGTCAGGTCACCTTGCAAGAGCGTTGTCGCGGTCGTAATCGTGGATTATAATCATTTTTGCGGCATGCCTACGAAGCTCGGTCAAGACTTTCAGTGAAACGGCATTTTGCGGCAGTCGCAAAGGTAAGCAGACGCAGATCCTCCCTCTCTTCCTGTGTTACCCGCAGCATCCCTATTGGTACCCCGCTGATGACACTGCTCTCTGCTTTCCGTGGTGTCCGCCAGGATGTTCTCGTCCTCAGAATGCATAGAAGAAGTGATTGGATTGATTGCCAAGTTAGCAGAGGCCATATTCAGGAGGAGCCGTTGTGACCTGACTCTTCGTCTTGAGCGGCGGCTCAAGTTAGTCCTTCAGTTGACAACCTCCCAAACCATAGTTTTTAGCCCACCGCTAGTCTCATACTCCACGTCTTTTAAACACTGCTTAAAATGTAAGGCTCCAGTGACCACAAATTAATGGGGAGTAGCAGCAGAAATCAGTGTACAGCTCAGTTATTTGACGCCTTACCTAGTTTTTCCTGTACCGAATGCTACCGGCATCATCAGTGCAGATGTCGCGCTTCATTGCCCGTGTGGCAACCGTCACCAGGCTAAACCCTGTCCGGGAGCGCTTACATGGGCCCCGACAGAGCCTTGGAACAGGAATCGCTCGAATTACAGATGGCTTTGTGTTAGTTTCCCAGGCAATTACGAGAAAGCTTAAGGTTAGGATTGTGAAAAAGTTTTAGGTTAGAGTAGGGCTAAAATAAAGATTAGGATTGCAAGTACGTGTCGGAAACAGAAATCTTTAGCTTTCATTGAATTTTGCATAAAATCACCCATGTTCGAGGGACGTCCTTAGTACCGTGTACTGTCGGGTAGGGGGGAGGAAACTAGGGGAGTTCGTTTGTGTGAAGAAACCCTCATTTGCCGTCTTAGACGGCAAGTACCAAGGGCAGAGCCAAGGCTTGTGCTGATATTGGTAAGTCATTATTGGCTCCTTCTTATTGTAGCTGCTGGGATTTAAAAGGCCTCGATTATGAGACTGATAGTGAACTGAAAACCGTGGCTTGTAAGACTGCCATGTGAGACTTAATGAGTCAGTCTTCTTTGAAGGATAGAGAGACAGGCTGTTATGATGACTTCTTAATGTGTCTTCTATGGCGCTTTCACCCAGTTAACGTCCGAGCCGCTATCTCCATTCTTGTTTACTTAAATCCTAGTTTTCCTTGCTCAGACTAAAGGACATTATGGCGCGCCTAGTCATAGATTCACGTTGCGTCAACCATCAGCGCCCGATCGAGCCCCCAGTCTTCACGAAGTTGCGCGCAATTCGTCGTTGCCGTATTCACCACCTCCTGGTGCTTCCAACGGTCCTCGTCAGAAACGACAGTCGATCAGTGGACTGTCTTTTGGATGTCTGAGAGAGGAAGCCATAGAACCCATCGGCTGGACAACTGATACCCACACATCGAATCTTTTCAGGCACACCCCGCATTGAGTGCAAATAAAACTGTAGTTTTAATTTGTTTTCTCTCCCCCGGCCCTCCCCAGTCTTGTCAATGCCATACGGAAGAATATAACTCAAAGCCAGAAGGCGCTACTGACTAGCGCCTGGGAGGTGGGCGGCCTACTGATCGCACGCTGCACCGTCTCCGCTGCCAATGACCAAAAGCCGCCGGTCCCCTCTCTCGAGGGTGAATTTCTCCGATCTCGCGGTGAGGACCTTTTACCGCTATCGCTCATCCCTCTCGAGCTGCAGAATCTGGCCCTGGAAATGTGGATGCAGGTGTCTGAAATGGCCACGCCGTCCCGCGCCAGCTCAGCCAGTCGATCCACTCCTGCGACCGGAGCTCTCCTGGAAGCGGCGTGCTCGGCTGCTTCTCATTGGTTGCCGCTTTCCCTTCACCTGGCCAGCACGGTTCTTGCGTTTTATCAGCCAGTGAGCATTGAGGCCTCTCTGCCGCGCTTTCTGACCCTCCTAACAAGCCTGTTTCAGGCGCTGGCAAGCGACACTGGGGGTTTTTCGAGCACCGTTGGTGCGCCACTGAAGCTGGAGGTTTTATCGACCCTCTTAAAGTCTTCATTTTTACAACAGACAACTTCTGGGTAGGTGTTTTTCTTGCCTTGATTGCAAAGGTTTATATGTCGGCAAGGGAGCTTTCTTAATTCCGAGTGTTTGGTTATACAGGACTTCGGAAATTTTGACTGCAGGTCTCCTTCTGATGCTTCGGCTTGTACAGTTTATTTTCACCTTCGTGACTACTGCGCAGTCGGAGTTCAGTCCCGCGTCAGCCGAGGATTACCTGTGTCAACTTCTTCGTACTTCATTGGTGACTCTACTAAGGTTCAACTCCACACCTGTATCTCGTCGTCTGGTTTATCGGATCCTGGCAGAGGTACAGCAACGGTCAAATCAGCGATTTTCGAATCGCACCATCAAGGTAAGATCTACACTGCATCCCCTTATTTGCGTGATTATTAATTTACGCTCTGATTGAAAATCAATGCCTTGTTCGATTCCTTGTTGCCAGACTCGTATCAGTGCGTCGGTTCATTTCACAGGAACCCACTCACTTTGAACTCTGCCGCTCACTTATATTTCATATGATGCCCTACGAAACAATTTTATTGCTGTCTGTGTGGCAGGTCATGAAGCACGGAAAGAAACGCGTGGGCTTCAGTTTGAATTTGGAAAATCAAATTGTTTTCCTCTACATGCTAGCTAGTGCAGTCGAGAGGTTTCGCACATACCCTTTCGACTATGGTCATTTTGAGTCCTCGTTTATCTCTGCAAGTAAACGGCGAAATCACGCATCTAGATCTATTTTCTTTTTTCGTCTACGCGCACTGTCGAATTGTATTTGCTGGGTACCGCTGGCATATATACTATTAAGTGAGATTTCAGTCTCCCTCGTTCTTGTTTGTAATGCACCTCGAATATTTCTCTCCTGTCTCAATTAGCTACCACCCGCTAGAGTTGGACACACTAGTCTCAAGACTAACCGGAACCTCCGAGTTCAATCCTGATTGATTAGTACTATGCTCTCATGACCTCCGGTTACAACCCCCTGATTTTGACTACTTGTGCAAATGAGTTTAAAGCAGACGAAAACGTCCCTTATTTACTCGAACGCTGACGATTCTAGCATAGCCAGCATTCTGGTGTGCTGGTCGTGGATTGACTCTTCTTTGACCCATAATTCGGCGGCGTTATAACCCGTGGTCACAGCTCTTTGTGGCTGTGCGCTAACCTCTGTTCGCGCGCCTTTGTCCAGCGTGACCTAATGATGTCTGTCTGTCTGGATGACGAGGGTGGTGGCTCACGTGCTCGGCCATCCTAACAATTGCACTGCAAGCTTTACCTGCGGGACTGTGCGTGGATGCATTTTATATTTGCTTTAAGTTGTTAATCCAGTCATCTTTTGTTCCCCACTACCCAAGCATTGCTTCAGCTGTTGACAGACTGGACACGCCACGTCCGAAACGACTGAAGTACATTTATTTTCGTTTCTGGGGGATAAGTGTGGCTCGTTGTAGTCTAGCAACACCAGGGTTGGTCAGTTCGCTTACTTGCCCCTTGCTCATGTTCGGGATTATTTTCAAGCAGTGTCTTTGCAGCAAGTTCCGGAAATATCTTTATGATATACCTTTTGTCTAGGTGTCCATTCATGTTGCCTACTGCTGACGTTTTTATCAATTGATTTGGCTTAAATAGCCGTCTTCGGGGGCACTGTTCGGAATTGCATGTTTAGTGAGTGTTACGCTTTTTTTCGGTACGACATGTGAACGACCTCCACCCCCCCCCCCCCCCCCCCCCCATAATACAGGGGACGTATTTTGAGTCCACGTTAGGCTGATACCCTGTAGTCGGAAGCCCTCCCCCCCCAAACGGACCGTGTGATAGATGGGCTGGACCAACATAGGGACAGATCGGGGTGCGGCAGGCGTTATTCCTGTCGCGCTCTCTTAACAGGTGTCGAAGATAGGGGAGGGAGGGCATTGGTGGCACGCGTTGAGGTGGATTCGACCACGCCAGCCTTCTACGCCCGATGCCGCTTCCGGTCTCCTTGACTCTATCTTGACACCGAGCGCGGGTGGGTAAAAAAAGAGACAGTGCGGTAGATGCACGCAAGTCAACTATCACTTAAAACTAATTCACGCACAAGTCATCGTCCCTGCGCTGGCCCACTGTGGAACCTACCGTAGGCATAGTCGAAATCGATGTTCGAGCCGGGGAAGCTGAGAGAGGAATATGCTCCCTCCAGAAATAGTGGATTCCTCAATATAATTAACCTAGTTTAACGGTTCACTAAATAATCTGGCTCAACCCAAGAAGGACGGTCAGAAAACTCTGTCTCCTGCTGATTGTGATGACCTTGTAAGACTTTCACGCGCTTGTGCTCTGAGCTTCTCTCAGTGTACAGACTGGAAAACTAGAGATGGGACTCAGTTCGTGTGAGGTTCGCATGGGCGGACTGCTTGCCTTTGTCTGCCCCTGCGCCTGCGTCATCTTTCGGCCGTTGTGACTTTTTTCTGTCATCCGGGCACATGCGAAAAGAGTGGGGCAGAGGCCTCGTAGATGTCGTATCCAATATTACCGAGACTCCATGCGTAAGGCACAACCATGCCTACCACCTGAGGCAGTGCTGCTCTTCCTCAGCTGAATTGAGGAGTTATCGCGTCACTTCAACCAATTGACGATGGTTTTTCACAGTATACTAAAAGCCAAACCATGCAGTCAACTCAGTTTATGTTTGTGTGGAGTGGCCATTGTGGGTGCCTATCGTGTCCTCAAAACGGGCCGCCTGTTAGATACGTTGAACCAACTTGTAACCTAGATCAGGGCACGGCAAGCGTTATTCGGGTTGCACGCCGATAACAAATGCCGAACATGGGGAGGGGGTATGGGCATGGTGGCACGCACAGGGGCACCTTCGGCCGCGCCAGCCACCTGATCCTGCCACCGGTCACCTTGGCTGTGTTTTGACCCCGGGCCCAGCTGGGGGAGGGGGCTGAAGTGCGGTGGATACAGCCCAAGTCTACTAGCGCTTAGGATGAATTCACACGCAGGTCACCGTCTTTGCACCGCCCTGTTGTGGTTGAACTGTCGTTTGTGTGGAGCAGTCGATTGGCGGACTGGCCTTTTTGGCGCTGTCACGCTCTCTTATCTGCGCCATCCTCCTTTCTTGCTATGTTAAATCTAGATCTTCTGGCGAGGACCAGGTTGTGCTGTGGCACGCCTAGACGTATACTCACGCCGTTACAGTCCTCTGTGTCCAATGCGGTCTCAGGTCTTCTTGACACCGTTCTGACGCTAAGCTCATGTGCGTGAAAAAGAGATTGCAGGCGTTAGAGGCAGTGAAAGTGTACGCTGATTATAAACCAATTAACGGACAAATCATTGTCCCTGTACCGCACACGCCATAGGTGTTCATGCATTTCGGACACTTCACTCTACCCTCTTTTTACTTCCACAGTGCCTTGTTGACTTGGGCTTCGCCTTCGGTATGTCAGCCGAGAGTGACAGAGCACTGCGTCGCATTGTGCGAAGTCACCTCTCCCGTCGTCACCTGACGAACTCCGATGGCGAAACCGCCGCCGCCGCTGCCGTTACGTCCTCACTCTCCCGCTACCTGGCCACCCTGGAACTCCTATCCTCGACCTCCACCTGCTGTTCTCCAGAGGAGAGCACGACGAGGGATGCTCTGGGTCCGGAGATCAGATCCCTCATTTCCGCCTTGCTGCCAAATTTCCTCACCTGCAGCCTGCAGCTCTTCCTTGAACCAGCCGTGAAGTCGGCGGAATTCCGTCATCCCCTCTACAACTGGCCTCTGGACCCAGCCTGTCAGTTCTATAAAGCCAGGTAGGTTGTGGCAGTGGATTAAATTTGTTTTTTTCTCAGTTGTATGTGTGCAATAGAAGATATGCAGGCTGGTAGAGAACAGTTTACTGCAGCATTCGCTCTGTGTACACCAGCTCTGCGTGTGTTTCTCAACGTATCGCGTCTCCTGGGAGCAGTAGTCGTCTCGTCTGCAGCTTGTCCTCTATGTCGGCAGCACATTTCTTTCGTGGGCAGCGGATCGCGCATTCTGTCCGCAGCCTCGTATTTGAAGCCAAGCAGTCTTTGTTATGTCTCTTCTTATTGGTCCCTGCGCGAGCCGCTTATCCGGATAGCCGTCATGTGATGTTGGTGACCTCAGAATGATGACACAACCCTGCAGCGCTGTTTCGCGTGCGCGTAACTCCTTGTACTTCCGTGTGATGTTGGCACTTGAAGGTCGCGCTTAATGTGGCCCTTTGTGCGATGGGGCTATCGCGTGTTGCTGCCTCTGTCATCCTGACCCGAGGATGGCTACAGTGTTGGCTCATGCTATTTGTCGTCCTAGCAAAATTATTTGGAAGGACCTTTGCCGCTGCGATCATCAGGCTCACTTCCGCGTGTGAAGGGGAGAAGAATTGGGACGTCAGGTGGAAGAAATAGTGCCTTCTGTGCAGAGGTAGTGGAGAATAGGTTGGAGGAAGTTGACAGTTGGACGAGTGCACGACCACCAACAGCGCCGTCATTCAGTGTTTGTTGCCTCGCCAGTTCCGATCGTGCACATACACAATGGTAGATAGGTCTCCATCAATCGGTCGCTTAACTCACTCATCTATTTATGCCTCGGAGTGCGCTCCAGATCAGTATCGGCATGTTTGAGGCCTATGTAGGTGAGTTACTTTTGCGTTCCCTATTTCTACATGTGGGTTGTGGTAGCGGAAAAGTAGAATCTCAGTTTGTTGGCGAGGCTAATTTATCTGAGCCATGAGATGCAACATACAATATGGCGAGTCTGGTAATACTACTTACTTGTACTTGTACTTACTTGTAACGGCATTCACCTCGGGCGGGTTGAGCCGGCATCAGTTTTGACGTTGACTGCATCATGAATCACAGCTGTCCAGGCGCGTCGATCTTGCGCCTGTTCACACGAGAGCACCATCCATTCACGGTTCCACTGGCGTAGGCCGTAGACGCATGGGCCGGAAACTGACGACAGATCCTGCTTGACCGTTGCTGTCCAAGTTTTCAGCTGCCCGCCGCGACGTTTGCGCCAGGTGGGGGGAGGCGTCGCCACAAGCAGGTCACGAATCAGCTCACCATCATCACGCCGGGCCGCATGCCCGAACCACCGAAGTCGTCTCTGAAGCAGGAGTGGAGGGAGAGCGTCCAGGTGACAGCGTCGGCGGAGATCGGAGCAGCGAATTCGGTCGACGCGTCGGTGACGAAGGATGCGGCGTATGCAGTCATTGTCAAACACCTTAAGGCGCCTCATGTCCTCAACACGCATAGGCCATGTCTCTCCGCCATAGAGCAGGATAGATCGAACCACTGCTTGGTAAACACGGGACTTTGTGCGTAGTGATATTTCCCTTCTATTCCATAGAGGAGCGCACAGTCGGTAGAAGGCAGATCGGGCACGGTTGACGCGTGATACAACCTCGTCGACACCTTGACCCGTTTCCGTGACCAAAGAGCCTAAGTATCTAAACGAGTCGACCTTTTCGAGAGGAGCGCCGTCGAGAACAATAGGAGTGACAGATGTAGGGGGCACACAGGAGAGCATGACTTGGGTCTTAGTCGCGTTTAGGCGTAATCCGATGGATCGGGCACGCTCATTAACCTTGTCCAACGCCTGCTGAACTGCATTACAGTTGTCGCCAAAGAGGACGACGTCATCAGCATACGCCAAGTCAGTCACCCATTTTGAGCGATCAAACTGCACTCCCGGGAAGTCATCCAGTGCTTTGGTTATGATCCAGTCCACCGCATAGTTGAACAGGGTTGGTGAAAGGGCACAACCTTGGCGGACGCCCGTCCTGACGCTAAAGGCTTCCGTGTCACCGTTCTGCGTCCTCACCCGTGTGGAAGTGCCACGATAGTATGCCTGCATGAGATTGAGAAGCTTAGGTGGTAGGCCGTCCGTCCTCATTATGTTCCACAGCGAACTGCGATCAACAGAGTCAAATGCGGCAGCAAAGTCGATGAAGCATAGAACAGTGGGTTGTTGGTGACCCCATCTCAGTTCCAGTACACGGCGGAGATTGAAGATCTGGTCGGTGCAGCCACGACCTGGTCGAAATCCACTCTGGTTTGGGCGAGTGCGCTGGTCTCTTGCAGTTTGGAAACGTTTGAGAAGAAGAGACGTGAATGTTTTCGCCGCTACATCGATAAGGCTAATGCCTCTGTAATTTCTGCACGCTCGTCTGTCGCCTTTTTTAAACAAGGGGAGGATCACTGCTTTTCTCCAGTCAGAGGGCACAACTTCGCTGTCCCATATCTTGGCAAATATTTGTTGTAGCCAGGGCCCAATAACCTCGGGTGCACATTTAAAGAGCTCCGGCGGGAGGTCATCCTCACCAGGTGCCTTGTTGTTGCGTAGCCTCAAGAGAATGGAGACAACTTCCTCTACACTGGGTGGCTCTGTGTTGCACTCATACAGATGGTGGGGATCGTCAACATTGGGCGACAGGTCAGACATCACAGGGGGATCATGGTTAAGGTGGTCACAGAAATGCTCGCGCCATCTCTCTAACCGGTCATCGATCTTAGTGATTACAGCACCGTTGCGATCCAGTAAAGTCTCGGTGGTGTTCCCCGAACCTCTGCTGGCCTGCTGTAAGAGTCGGTAGAGCTTGTGGGTGTCACCTCTGGTAGCTGCTCGCTCCGTTTCCGTGGCAAAGTCGCTCCAGTAGGCGTTCCTATCGGCTCGGGTGGCCCTTGTCGTTTGGCGCCGCAGCTCTCTGTAAGTGGGGGAGCCAGTGAGTCTGGCTCGGCCGGCCTCCTCAGCTAACTCAAGCGTGGGTCTAGTGATCCAGTCGCGATGTCGCCGTCGGGTTTTGCCCAGATGGGTGTATGCCAGCTCTGACATCGCGGCCTTCAGGGACTGCCACGCGGGCTCTGGGTCCGCTCGGGCGTCAGGGTACAGGCCGTCACTGGTAATCACTGGTAATCACTCGCAAACAAACATTGAATAGGGTTGCAATACTGTTTATCCTGCAGTCCAAATTCTATTATTTTCAATTGTTTCGTACATGTGCTAATGCCAGTTTGCGAGTGATTATAAATCTTTTTGCAAGTTTCCGCATTTTGCATGGGTATGGTTCCGAAATGTAGCAAGCTCAATAAAATATGAAAGAGTGGCCATCAGAACCAGAAAAAGTCATAGAAAATGCCAAGAAGAAGTAGAATTATGCAGAGTGAACGCACATAACTAAGTAAGAATTATGATTATATAAAATAGACACTATTACGTTCGTATACATGCAGTTACAAACAAACCAAAAAATTGAATATATGAATCAGGCTCAAATTCAAGGTCGACTATTTCCAACAGAGATTAAGCTCAGGTCCAGCTATCCCATCAAAAATCCTTATACTTAGGTAAATCAACCTTTAACTGCAAACAATTACCAAAAGTTATGAAACAGGCTACTATGATGGACTAAATGCAACCATTTCCTTAGTGTATGACTGAGACCACATAGTGCACATACTCGTGTCAACTGCACTTCCCACATCGATGGAAAAAACAATTCATTAAAACGTTACTGAAAGTGAATATGTTATTCCACTTATTTGGTTATCATATCTTAGTAAGGAGTCTATAGGGAAGCTAATGTCGTCTCCATTTGCATTTTATATATTGCGAGTTGCCTCATACGCCTAAGCAGCCATTGTGAAAATTAATAGGAGGGGTTTGAGAGATATAAATAATTCAATTGACCTGGTTGTGAAAAGTTCGTTGCCTCGATAGGATTCGAACCCATATCATGAGGGAGGCTTTAGTGCAGCCAACGGTCTACCGCTTCAGCTATGGAAGCACGCCGGTTGCGGTGCATTTAATCACTTTTGGGTCGATTTACCCAACCAGCCTTTACTAAAGTCCTCCCTGTTGATGTGGGTGCGAATCCCACCGAGATCATGCATTTTTCACAATTAAGTCAATGGAATTGTATTATACAAATGTTTTGGTGCAGAATTTAACTACCGAATTGAAATAACAGAAGACAAATTGGCGAACATACGGTTGTTTTCGATAAATTCTCGTAAGGCCTTTACATTAATATGGTAATGGAAAGAATAATCTATGGTGGTTGGTGGACAGATTAGGTGTTCTCGTTGTCACGGTGGGACTGGGCGGGGAGGAAGGGGGTGGGGGGGGGGAAATGGGAAAATAAGAAGCAATAAAAAGGACGATCAACAAATTCTACACGTCTGAAACTGATCGCTTCTAGTGCATTTGTCGTCATCGGCACGCCGGTCCAAAGTTGGGGAAGACGTGGGGATCCTTAATCATAAAACACGTGCTTGAAAGCTATATCATTAAGTTATTCACCCCTACCGTTTCCGTTGCGTTCGGCTGTCTATTCTGGGTCAGAATTGCCGGGCAAATCGGAACTTTCCTAGTCTGTCCTGCAATTAGGACAGATTAATCAACGACACTTTCCCATGACTCTGTCCTGTCTTTCTTGCAGTCGCGTGCCCTTTTCTCAGTCACTGGTTAGTGGCCTGATGGATCCTGCCATGCGCAGTGGTACTCAAACGCTTTTGAGCCAATCACAGGCTCTTGCAGACAGCACAGCAACCCTGTCCATCACCAGTGGGACAGATGCACCTATGAGCGACACTACCGAGACCCTGCTAGCTACTGCCGCTCTCCCGATGATGACGACGGCGACGCTCGCTGTCCCCTCAACTTCTCTTATGGATACTCAAGTACCATCAGGTGAAGAGCGCACGTTGGCTCTGTCAGCCATTGGAGAATCATCCATGTTGGTGGATCTGCAAAATCATCCGTTGAAGATGTCTCACTGGCCGTCTCCGATGGCCCTCGTCAAAAAGCGCGGCAAATCGGAAAAGTCGGTGAGTTTTCTGTCCTTTTGATCGTTCATGAATATATTTTCTTCAATACTCGAACTGCCACCCGTGGCCTATGGTAAAAATTAGGTTTCTTTTCTTCACAGGACAACACTGAATGCTATGATTGACTTGCGGTCATTTTGTAACCGTTTATCGCTTACCTTTGAAACGTCAGGAAACCAAACTGCATAGCTGCGGCGCGTGCTAATATTATCTTTTGTTAATCTTAAGTTAAGCTATTATTTCCGGACCCTTCTAACCTTATGGAACTTGTTGCTATTACAATTTCACAACCCAACTTGTGGGCTCCTTTATGAGTGAAGCAATTTTTTCCAAAATTCAAATCATCTCCTATTCTGGTATCCAGAGTATAGTGTCTTGATGGTGGGCTGATAGCGTACTTTTGCCATCCGTGTCAGCTCTATAGAGTTTTTGTCCTGAAAATTTTCATCGACCCACTGTCGCTTTTTCGAGAATCATGGAAAAGGGTGACAGAGGAACGCTTACTTTCGCACGGTATCCCTTTTCTTATGTTATTGCCCTCGATCGCCTATAGTGCATTTTCTTCGGTTTTTCGCTTTGCGCGATGTTACCCTTTAATAGACTGTTGCCCTTCTGAGAACCCGCTGCGAGAGATTCGTCTCTCCCAACAAGCTGACTCTGCACTAACTGATTATTAAGTTGGTCACATGCCGGACTCAACCCCCAAACAGGTCATTCTACTTCGTACCAATATCTTTTATGGTTCACGTAAATGGCGTGGGAAGGCCTGTTGGACCAATTTTACATAAAACCTTTTCTGAACCCAACTTATTTATGCAAACTTATTTCAGTCCATTCTTCTTCCATCGCCCCCCCCCCCTCCTCGCACAGCTTACCCCAGTTGCTCGACTGCGCCGGCGTTTCAAATTTCACACTGCCTCGCCTGCTCTCGTACAACAAACCTCGTCCACATCGGCTGGCAGCCCGACAGCCAAAGACCGCACCAGGGACTTCTTTAAGCAGCGTGCCATCGCAAAACAGCGCGCCGAGTACGCTACTGCCACTGCCATTGCCACAGGTTCCCTGTTTGCGTCGGATCGACTGGCAGGTAGTGGTGACGGCGATGGCGCCGTAGAACGCGTGCGAACGCACTGCTCTCGTCGGTATCGCGTCGGCAACCTGCCCGACGTGCAGTCTCTCACCCCAGAGGCCTTCCTCCAGCCGCTCTTCGCCCTCCTCACGGCAGACGCCTGCGGTTTCGCGCCGCGACTCAATACCCTCGTTCTGGTCGGCGGTCTGGAGTCCCTCCTTGGCAGCGAGCAGGCAGCATTTGTCGTGCGGCTGGCTGCGCACCTATCGCGTCTGCTGCAGGTGGCTGCCCGCATGGCTGACCAACAGGAGGCGGCTGCGCGCGCCCTGGTGGCCACGGCGTTCGCCCTCGTCTGGGAACTGCACCAGCGCGCAGTGGAGGTAAAGGAGACCGCGCCGGACATCCTGACAGTCCTGCCCATGCCCCAGGACATTGCCGAAGCGGCCCTGGCGACTGGTCAGACGGAGGCTGCAATTTGCCTCCTGGAGGAAATCTTGTGTGCAGCAGCGTTGAGCAGGTTAGTTGTTCGTTCATGCTGATCGCGAGACATCGAAATGTGCGTGCCTAGGACACGCAACTTGCCTAATCACTTATTGTCTTTACCAATCACACCAGTGCTCCTCCAGCTTCCGAACGAACCAGTGAGATAAAACTCTTGAACACATTTTTAAACATTTTCTTCGGTAAGGGTAGGTTATGTGGCCCCCTTAAAATGTCGTGGAAATCGGATTGTTCCGAGAAACTAATTAAAACCGCCCTGTGCATAATTAAATGAAGGGTTACTATTCCCGTGTTCTGAGCTTTCCACTTACGCAATCACACATAAAAAGTTGCCTTGTGCTTAGCACTTAACCCTTGGCAGAAGGTTGCCTGAGCATTAGCTCGCAATCGATCACAAGGGTAAGCTCTCTATGATCTAAGACCACGTAGAGCAGAAAATTCCCACGTTCGCCTTTGAGAAAGTAAGGGTAGTAGGCCGAGACAATGACAAGTTTCCAGAAAGTTGGTCCTCGACTGGCACACTTGACAGAGCCATAGACCTTCATCCCGCCTCGGAGCAATAGGTCGGGCGAAAGAAGATACGTAGGGCTGACAGTGGCGATCGACGAAGATCGAAACGCTCAGAAGGTACCCGCGAGGGCGAGAACAATTTAAACAACCACCAGCCATTGATCGTTACAATCGATGGACGTGCGCGTATCAGGCGCCGTTATAACCCGCATCTAGCGATCAGACCTGCTCTCTCGACGCCAGCAGGGTAAGGGGCACTATGCTCTGACGATGAAAGCGAGGATGTTTTCGAAAGGTCAGCTTAAAAAAAATTGGTCTTAGGAATTGCCTCTTCTTTCACTTTCGGTTATACATAATCGGACCTTTTACAATAATTTAAGGGCGGAAAGCTTATCAAAACGTTGAAGGTCCGATGATAAATAAGTATGGAGAGACATGTGTTATAACCTAGTCGTATCAGTCGCGGGGTAGGAAGCAGGGCGACGGGAGGGGGTCGGACAATCAGCTACGTTTCTGCTTCATCGCTGTAGCGTGACGTGTAGCAACAGGTGTGACGACACATGCTGAGTTCGTCTTCGGCCAGAGAGCGTTTGTGTCTGCATAAACACTTCCTGGGAACATAAATTTGGGTTGATCAACCATTTGGCCATTGCGTCGGCCGTCGAAAGTACCAGCTGACGCCGGAATATCAATTAGTTTTGTCTTTTATAAGTTTTTCCTTCTTTTTATACGTGTCATTTGGAACCAGGAAGTGTGTGGCAAGCCTAGGCGAACTATTTGACATTGGCAGCTATTGCACCCGAGCCCATTTTCGGTCGTCTTCACATTGACTTTCCATCGGAGCCTGGTGTCTTAGGGAGGAGAGAGCGCGGTAGACGCTGCGCAAGTCACCGGTGCTGCATCCACTTTTTGAGACGCACGGTTGAATTAATTTCTTGTGACTTTCTCACCTTCACGATGTACTCACCAAGTACATCTCTTAGTGTAAAACCAGCATTCCCCTATATAAATATTATTATATTCGTGTGGTATAAGTTTCTTTATTCACGCCCGAACTAGGAACCATGTCACCACATTTGTATTGCATTGAACGATACCTATTTTTGGGTGTAATATTATTGAATCTGTAGAACGCTGTATTTATGACTATATTGCCAGCAGAAGTGATTGACCTAACTGACCGTGCACTACTAAATTTTGTCTCAGAAATCCTTCACCTCAGTTGTCCGAGTGCTCGGCCTGGTTATCCTCCTGGACCACTGGTAGTCTCAAAAGCTACAACTGGATTCTGTCTCCTTACAGTATGCCTGATGAGTTAGTGCCGCTAGCCTGTGCCGACCAATACAATGAGGGCAATCTCACCACGGTTACTGTCTGGTGGCATTTAGCCCGCCTCTATCGCTTTGCCGGCCGCGGGAGTGAGCTGATTGGCTGGCTGGCCGACCGTTGGGCTTCAATTCACCCAATCAGTTCCGACAGCCCGTCCGCTCTGCGTTGCGTGGGTAACGCCCTGCTTGCAATGCGCCGACTGGATTATGAAAAGGCTTTCTCTGAGTTCTCTGAGGTTGTGCTTTCTTCCATTCATTTGTTTTCATTTTCTCGCGTAAATAGAGGTTGTGGCTGAGTTTGGCAATTACGTAATTTCGGAAGGCCATCTACATTTTCACAGTTTACTGTGAGCTCTATCAACAGTAAGACATCAATTCCGAACTGAATTGGCGTTAGTTTTTTTAGTTGATAAACAGCTATGGGCTGTTTGAAAATGTACGATTCTGTCATTTTCTCTTTCTCCGCGCGACACCCAGGTCTCTCTCCCACCTGTGAATTGACAAAACTGTGCTAAATAATTTTTTTATGACCAAGTCAATCTAAATGCAACGTGAAAAGTCTAATTGGCAAACAGATGTTTGCAGCAATTTACCATGGGGCCTGCACACTTGCATCGCCTTCGTGACGAGGTCAGCGGGTGGAGGTCATTGGACTAAGGGATGGAGGAACGTAGGCTTGGCTGTAAGTAACGGTTATGGTTCGTGGAGTGTAAATCATTGTCACGTCTACGGATTGAACAATTGTCACCAGGCCGTGGGGACAACATAACATCGCCACCTGGCATCGGGCACGGACGAGAATAAGTCTGTATTGGCGTGTGACGCCAGCACAGCAATTTATTCGTTAACCGTATAACCATTGCCTGGAATGTTTCCAATACTCAAGGAAGGTAGCTGTTGTCTGGTAGACAACCTGAGAGGTCTCGATTGGATCGGCTCAGTGATTCCTATCGGCTAGGCGTGTGAGAATACAACTGAAAGTCGATTTAGTTTCGCCTTTTCTCAGCCAGGCCGGTATCTATTCGCGCACCCGAATCAATAACATTTGCCGGCGCAGCTCCTAAAAGCTGGTGGTTTTATATGTGCGGTCTGTTTCGGTCATGCGAAAGTAATTGACCGCATTGAAGCTATGATACACAATGTTCTAGTCCAATATCTCATCAACAATCACCTTGACCTTCTCTTACCGTTGGATTACGACTGGACTGGCCAGAGTGAGTGAGGACAATACCGTTAAAGTCTTACTACCAAAATCACGTGCACTTAACTGTTACCTGCTGAGGCGATGATCGTGTTCAACAGATGGACTATGATTCTGGGCTAAACTTTTTCCATGCCTATCAACGGTAGTTATTTTTCTTACTCCCAGCTCGTAGCCGCCTATGATGTTGACGAAGAGTGTGAGGAAGAAACAGGTGAAAACGAAGCCCCCAATCCCTCTGGCGTCTGGGCTTCCTGTCCCGATTCCATATCAGTGGAGCTGCAACTCATCTGCCGAGAGGAGCTTCTTAGGTGTCTCGAAGAGATGGGTTCTTGGCAGGAGCTTGACGAGCTGGCTACTAGCACCGCCGGTTCTCTCTTGGAGTCGTCTTCCCCAAGTCCTGAGGGTGCCACCACCACCTCCTCCTCAGCCCTCGTCGCCAGCGCCAGCACGACCAGCAAGGACTCGCTCGGTACGTTCAGTGTTCCTATTCCATACACTAGCAAGCATCCTCTTTTGTATCTGTTTAAACGAATGCAGATAATGCTAATGTCTATTATTTGATATATACAGTATGACCGTTGCATAAATAATTTTCCTTTGTAAATCTGTCTCTCCCTATTTTATCCTAACATGCCTATTTTAACTTGGATATGTTTGTGTACAGTTTCTAATCGTGTCTTCAAAAGCAATTCATATTACCTTTAAATTTACTGAATTGAACTAAACACTTACCATCATCTCTTCTTTCCATATGGTGCACTTTAGCTTCTCTATGGTCAAATGCCTACGCTGCGGACAGTGTAATGCCTTTGGTTTTAAGAGCCCGCCTTCAGTTGGCAGTACAAGCTGAAATTGAAGCACGCTGTGGGACCGTCTCTGTCAGTCAGGAGCAGCTGCAGCATCTTGAGGACATTCTGCAGCCGAGACTCAATGCCGTCGATATGGGTCCCTACTTTGAGGTAGCCTTCTTGCCAACCAAAAATGTTTTCCTCACCCTCAATTCAAGACTTTTAGCCACTTTATAGAGACAGAGAGAGAGAGAAAAGCCTTAACTTGTCTCCGCCCAATCACTGTTTTCTGCTTTTTTCTCTTGTAGTCAAAGTACCCTTACGAATTGGCTATCCTTAGTGTTCTGGAAAACAATTGGCCAAAGGCAAGGTCATTTTGTGAGGCCGCTTTTAAACAACTGTCGCAGGTGGGTTCTCGTTCTCATTCCTTCATTTTATATTTTATTTCGCTTGAAAGTTAAATTAAACTCAACGAACTCGTGGCGCAGTGGGTCAGGACCTTCGAATGCTAACCAAGAGGCTCTCTAGGATGGCGCACTGCCTAGGGTTGGATATGGCGGACACGTGAGGCGGGCGCGGGCGTACAAAAATTTAGCTGACAATGAGCCCAATTTGCCACGTAAGTATCACACTGACCTCCAACAGGGATGATAAAATCGCGGCCGCTAACAACTCGGACGCGGACTGCCAAAACATCATCGCATCGATCACGACCCCCAGCGGTGATCGCGAGAACTGCTAACTGTAGTAGCCATGTGGTCGCGTGGCCACTAGAGACTATTGAGAAGAAGACGACGACTCGATTGCTGGGACAACAAATTTATTCACCTGACGTTTCGATATCCGTCGCGGATTCGTCATCAGAGACATAGTCAGAGAGCAATAGCAGATAGGGTAGCACATGGACAAGCATTTACAGTATTTATAGGATACAGTAATTACTGCACACGTACGAGGACAATTAACCGTAATTGCCTTCTTGAGTTTTAGTGTTCTGTTGAATGGCATGCAGGCTCTGACTTGCTGACTCACTCACTTGCTGACTCATCACGCGTGGTGGACTCGGGCGTGATGATTACCCGGTCATTTGGCCCTCCGATACTGGTATAGGATGAGGCGGTGGCCTGTCCGCTTCCCGAGCGGGAAAATTGAGTCTCAGCACTAAATATGGATTGGGCAGATGGTTGCACTTATTGATGGATTGGGGGCCCGTGAATCATGACTCAAGTGATTCTCGGCTCATCTGATTGTCACTTCTTGCTCAAATGTTGAATGAGCTGCAACTTGAGAGGCGAGACCCGGCCACACATTCACATTTTATGAGGCCGAAATTTTTGCAAAAGTTTACAATCGGGTGAGCCGAGCGTTACTTGAGTCATGGTTCATGGGCCCCCAATCCATCAATAAGTGCACCGATCTGTCAAATCCATGTTTGGTGCTGAGACTCAATTTCCCCGCTTTGGAAATGGACAGGCCACTGCCTCATCCTATACCAGTACCGGAGGGCCAGTGCACACCTTGTAGCTCTATCCCCCTGTTCTGTGATTGTGTCTGATGACGGCTTCGAACGAGAATTCGAAACCTCTAGCCTAGAACTGCTTGTTCCAGCCTCTCCTTTATGACAGAGCACTGGGCATCTGAACTCCTCCATGTTACCGGTTGATGTATAGATAGCTTTTCCAGAACACCAATGTTTACTATACATAACTAATTACGTATTTCTTTGTAGTAAGCATGCTTTTTAATTATTTAACACGGGTGCCGACTGTGTCTGGTTCCAATTAACGCACGTAAGTAGGTGCCTTTTGAGATTTAGTGCAAGGCCAATTGGCGTACGAGAGGTCCTTTTATCACCGCACTGCACTGCACTTTTTCATGCATTTATGTGTTTCCATTTTCTTTTCTCCGTCTTTTTTATGAAAGACATGGACAACATGTTCCTTTGGGGAGTACAGAAACGACCTCGAACGAAGCCAACTGCTCACCGAGCTGGAAGACTTCCTCGAATCCATGTCTCTGCAGCGTAAGCCACCTATTATTCACAGCGTCTAAACGCCAACTGTATCTCTCCCTTTTTCCTCCCTTTAGCTCTCACCGAAACTGATGCTTCCGGTCTACTGTCCAAATGGCGTATGCAGCTTGTGGAGGATAGTCTAGAAGATATAACCGTTTCGGAGGAGGTGCTGACTAATCGGTAGGTCTTAGCTCTCAAGTCAAACTAACACACACCATATTTAGGCTACTCTTTCTCTCGAAGGTCTCCTCCGTCGCCAGGACGGTATCGCAGTTAGATAGCCTCCTGCCTGCCTGTTTCGATTTTCGACTAACGAGTGCGAAGGCCTGCATTCGCGCAAACAGCATTCGCCGTGCGCTGGACCGCCTCTCTCCCCTGCAGAGGTTGGCCAAGACGCTGGATGACTCGACTGACTACCTGATCATACCACAGTGCTGTCGCCTGGCCTGGCGCAACACTCTCGCCGGCTGTTGGTCAGCGGCCTTTGACCTTGATGGACTGGCCAATAGATGCGTGGTTGAATTGTCTGCCGACGCACGCCAAGGTCAAATCGAGAAGGGTCTGACTCAGGGCTTATCCGCATTGTGTGAGCTAGTGCTTTCTTAAATCACCCTTTAAACTCATAAGTAACTTGCGAACAACTTTCTAAATCTCACAGATATTCAGTTCCGGTTTTTACACTCAGTCCTCTTCGTTTGCTTTTGTACCGTTAATTATATTTGCAGTCCGGTTATACTCTTTGCCAATGTCCAGTTCTTAGGATGGCCTGACGAACTGGTTCACAATTTTGTATCATTCGAGTAAGCGAATCAAGAACGTTAATGCAGTTTGTTCTCTGGGTTAGACCGAGGGGACAGGCCGGCCACAAAACTGATCATTGAGAAGAAAATGACTCGATCGCTGGGACAATACTTTTATTCGCCTGACGTTTCGAGATCCGTCGTGGATTCGTCATCAGATAGCGGTAACAGATACGAGTCTCGAAACGTCAGGCGAATTAAAGTTTTGTCCCAGTCATTCAGTCGTCCTTTCCTCAATCACTTTCTGGAACTCGTATGTTCGCTTGTATTGGTAACCTGATCATTATCCGCAAATGCATGCCACACAACTGCTTCCAAACATAGACAGACACACGTTTTCAACATGCAGCCTAAACTTAGTGGGTTAATAGAACCGTAAAACGTTTGTCAGTATATCTGTTTATTAAAGGACTGTTAGACGCCAACTCCCCACTGCGGGTGCCCGAAAAACTAGGCGGTCACCAGGCGGTGAGGGAGAGACTGAGGTTGACCTCAGTGCCTTTCCCCCTCACTATAATAAATCTGAATGCGTTTGCATCTATCACGGTGCGCTAAAAGCCGTGGCTTGGAGGGTTTGCCAACTTACGGGAAAACTCGGACCCCCACGTAGCTGCTCCTTCTGTACGCGTGTATTTGTGTGTGCGGACGGGAGGAGAGGGAGAACTGAGAGTCAGGCTGCAATGGCTCCCTTTTAATGTGGCCTTTATGGCGCTCCCGCGCAGTCGGGAGCATACCTAGCGAGATGGCTGTGCCAAGTGTGCGCGTGCTGAGTGTTTATCGCGCCAGCCATCTACACCCTCCCTCATCCCCGGTCTTTTTGACTTTGTTTTTACGCCCGATACGGAGGTAGGAGTGGCGAGCGAGTGGGTATATTCTGTGCGAGTCTGCCTAAACTCCTGTTTTCTCTCGTGCTAGTTCTCTGCGTTGCTCCTGCTTGCTGTCGCTTTCGTGTCGCTTGCCCAGCTCGCCTCAGTGTCTGTTGCAGCTTGCTTCAGCGTTTGCTGCGGCTTGTTGGAGCGCGTGGTGCCCATCGTCGTAGACGCCAACTATAGTTGTACGTATGCATTCTGCAATTGAATTCCCGTTGATGAAGCTCGTAGGTATGATCTGATTAAAGAATTATACGCACTCCTCTCGATCTTTTTTGCGGAGGACCCGAGACCTGAATGTTTGGTTGTCTCGGAATCCTGCTATTGTAGGGTTACCCGAGCTTGTCTTACATTGTCTGTCTGGCAAGCCTTTGTTTATTTCGTGTGTCAGTTTCATGTACAACTGTCTCTGAAGATGGGTTTGAGTAAGAATCCGAAACTTCAGACGAGTAACCTTATTGTACCAGTGATTGCATTATCGTCTCCGGAATCAATGTTCCGCCTGCCTAGAACACTAGACAATTTAATGGAATGAAAATTGCTGAACAATCCCGTTTCAAACCTTTCACTGTTAATATGCGGTCCTCCTCTGTCGTTTCTCCGCGAAGGTATGGGTCATTATACGTGGTGGAGTATACGGCGACCTGTGCGCATCTTCCTTATTCCTTACATACTCCTCTACTTATGTTCAGTGTCAAGATGAAGTCAAGAAGACCAACGATGGTTGAGGGCACAGGTGGCTGGTGCGGCTGAATCCGCCTCTATATGTGCCTTCACATGATGCAATACATACTAACACAACTTCGACAACATTTGAACTTGTTCCGCAAACATGTAGATATTAACCTAACCTACCTCCTACCCAGCCGGTATTGGTTCCCCTTTGAAACCTATATCTGCTGTATTGTTTTTTTTCTCTAACTTCTGAATTTTTGATCATTTCGTTTTTCTTCCCCAGCCCAATGCATCGATTTGTATCCTCAGCTCCGAGAGGCCATCTCCTCCCATCCCATTCTGAGCATCGTGCAGTTTTCGCACTCCATCGAATTCGGCCGCCTATTGGTCCGATTAGCCCAGTTACTGTCCACCAATCGGCTAAGTGCAGATGGCTCTGCCACAGTGGATCCCCTCCTTTCCACCCTGGAAGCGCGAGCCAAACGAGTAGATGGTCTCTTTGAGCTCCATCTCTATCCAGGAGCGGCTGAAAGAATCGACCGATTGAACTCTCTGGCCTTTGTTTTCCTTCGTAGGGCTGCCTGTCTTGCTCATGGTGTATACGAGGAAATCCACATAATCAAGACCAACCCTAATTCTATCACCTCCAGAATTGGGGAAGGGAGGCTGGATGAAGAGTCGCGAATGTCCCGCGTCCTCTTCTCCACACCTGCTGAGGCCTTGATTGAGTTCGCAGACTTTAGCGATGCTCAGATGTCTGTAATTGAGCCAAAGACTGACAGACTCGAAGGTTCGTCCGCGTTTTTTCGTCACAATATATTCCGGTTAAAGTTCAATTAGTCGCCCATCTTCGATACTTCTAGCCCCTAGTCTCATGGTTACTTTTATTTTTATTAGTTTAGTTTGAGTGTAGTTTAGCTTTTAGTTTATTATGTACTTTATTGATTTAGTGTTAGTTTATTTAAGTAGGATCTTACGGCTTGGGTTAAGGTTGCGGTTACTTTTGAGTTTTCATGAAAGGCTTATGGATTAGAGGGTTAGGGTTACCCATTACAGGTATGACCATGGTTGTCTTGAGCGTTGCAGTTTACGATAGTTCGCCCAGTAGGGCTATAGACTCTTCCTTTGTCACTATTTTCTGTCGGACATAACGTTTCAGATTTTCAGTTTCGAAGAGTGTTTATTTTTTCAACCCAACACGAACGCCCGGGGACCTGAAGATCGCCTTATTTTAATCATTTTGCTCGTGTTCCCTCCCTCTGTGATCACTGATGGAATTTACACCTTAAGTCATTAGTTGGCGCTCCCCTTGCTGCCTTTCCAGGCCTCTCATCGACTCCACCGGTCCAACTTGCTCTTGCGCACGCATTCATTTATAGCGTGCTCACTGCAATGTACCTGGGTGCGGACGCTGGCAGATTGCGTTTTGCCAGGGCGCTGCAAGTGACCGGTCGCCTTGGCACGTATGTGGATGTTGAGCCGGACCTGCGCGATGCTTGCATCAGCCAGCATTCCATTGATTCTCGCCGTTTGACGCAGACCTTCCGCAGTCTGGTAAGTTCTGGCCTGAGTATTTCTCAGTGTTGGTTGTGCATACACTTGGATCTAAGCAACTGGCCTTACAGCCCTTGAATAAGGTTAACAGTCGCACGTTTTGCTAATTTTCAGTCCGTCCAGTTTTTCATCAATACGCAGAAGTTTCATGCAAGTTTGAGAGTGTGCCAACAGCGAACTTTCTGATTTTTTTCAAGCGCTTGGATAAACATTAGACGGATTCTGAAATGTCAGGCGAATAAAAGCGATCCCATTTTGTTCTTCTCGATTAATTCCTGGGACTCGCATATTTCCTGTATTGGCAAACATAAGGTTGCGTTTGGTTTCGTCTGAGCGAAGCACTCCTACTGTTTGTTCCCGTAGTTGACTTCACTATATTCTGCTGAATTCAAATGTATTTCTATCAGCAAATTTCTGAAGATATTTTGGAAACACATCAGAATAGTGTTTCCGAATGAATGAGAAGGTTTGCGATCCAGGTATTTGCATGGATGAGGAAGAAAGCGGTTCGAGCACCAGATCAATTGATTTATTTTTCTGAGCTTTCGAACACTTACATGTGTTCATCTTCAGGGATGAGAGAGCAACCAAAAAGAGGGTAATCATAGAGGCCATAGGCCAATCAACTGTCAGAAATCTTCATGTTGTCAAATGGTTAGAAACAGCAATCGGAAAAGGGTGGTAGGAATAGTGTTTAGTTAAGACTTAATAACCCCGAAGCCATGGAAGTAAGTGACGTAACCTTTTCAATAGGATGGACAGATAGAATTATTCTAAGTGGATTTGGTTTAAGCTATGATCGATGGATTTTGTTTAAAAATCTGCATGATAACTCCAGATGGTTTGCTTGATCTGGAAGCTTCGCCTGTAGCCAATCTCTGTAGTGGAACGAAGGTTAAAATAGACTGAGCTACAGTGACTGAAACAAGCGTAATGAACCTACTTTAAATACGATTCCCGTTACTGTGGAGCAGCAGTTCAGGCCACTCTTTTCTGTAACACTATCCACAAATGGGTTAAATAAGGTGTCTACTTATGTGCAATAATTAGCTAAATTAATGTAAACTAATAGTCTCTTCGGTCTACCTTTACAAGCTCATCTACGCTTTCCTTCAAGGTTCAGAGAATCCCCACCTGGATGTTTCTCCAGTGGCTTGATAACCTGATGTCAGCCCTATTCCAGGACTCTCCCCTCTTTGTCCTTCTCGTTGAACCCCCGCTTTTGCAACTCTGCAAATCATATCCACAAACTGTCTTCTACTTCTTTCGTGTTGCTGTCACGGCTGCACTTCACGCTGCTGAGAAGAGCTCTGGCCCTGGACTGAGGGGTACTTCTGCAGTCGAGAGGTTGGTAGCCCACTTGGCGACCAGTCAGTTTTCAAACCCTAGCTCTGGAATTGTGATCTCCAAGTGAGTTTACTTTAATTCTTCCCTCGAACTGCCCTGTTGGCATTGATCGAATCCCTTTTAAATCCCTATCCGTAGATTTAGCCACTCGCTGTAGATCCCTTTTGGCAGTTGATATGTCGCAAACTATGTAATGTGGAATTTCGGAACAGATGAGAAGATCGCACTCAACGCATGGGCAACGACAGTAACGATTCCGTCCTAGTTTACTCATCTAGTCTACCAGGACTGGTTTTTGGAAGATTTAGCAGGAGTGGAAAGTTCGATTGAGCTAATTGATTATCATTCGTATTTTATGCGATGTCTTATTATTCCTGGTGGAGAACTTCCTCCCGCTGAAGACTCGCTTAGCACCGAACTTCCTCTGTCTCCCCCCTCTGCCATCCTTCTCGCTGTATTGGCCGGGTGGTTTAAAGTCTCCGGTGTGTGGACTTAATTGGCTGATCAGGCACCTTTCCTCAACTCCCGCATGCTATTCACGTCCTAATCTCTCAACCGACAGGAAGTGCTTTAAATTCATATGATGAATAAGTAATTGCAACCCTGCTCCAAGTCATTCTAGCCACAATTCACGAGGGGAGTACCAGCTCAAAACACGCCAGATTTGTGTTAACGAGTTCTTGCCGGATTAGCTCTTCCCTCTCCCGCGTTTTACCAGGGTCGAAACTGCTAGCAGAATTTACATTAAGTTACTTTGTTCCCCTGTGTCACTACCTGTTTAGCACGCATTTGCGTCCGACGACAAAACACTGCCAATTTCGGGGCCCGGCCTCACCTACTACCGTTAATCCTTCACAATATAGCATGGTGATCACTTTCGTTGCGAATACAAGTTGTCTGGCATGGCTGCCGCCCCTAACAAAGGAGTGCACTGCGCACTACAGCTCAAGAGTTACTTATGATCATTCTTGAAACTCCATGGCCGCAATTTATCATGCATTGACTTTTGAACTTCACCCAAGTCTGTGTCTGTCAAGCAACGTTTCGCACTTTGTAAATCCAAACTTATCCTTTTGTTGTATTAACCAGACCGTGTTTGATTCTGTTTAATTGGACAATTTACAGGTTAGCACAGCAGTTGTCTAAACTTCGCATACTGGACCGCTTCCTGTCCGAACTGGAGAAATTCAGCGAACCGGACCTCATATTTAGGGTAAGCCTTCGTTCTTATCACATTTATCATTGCCAACAATTTTGCCGTCTCGTTTATTTGGACCATAGACTTCTGCTCAACCTCACACTGACCGTTTGCGTCTAACCCCATTTTATTCCCCAATAACCGATATACTCTCCATCTGTTCGGTCTTCCCCTGTGCTCTGACTCTTTGCTGCATACTGTCTTCCTTACATTACCTTATTTCCTCTATTCTTTACAGTTAAAGCGGGCTGTGTCAAACAGGAATCATACTGGTTTATCGAGATTCTGTAATTTAATCTCAGGCTCGTAGCAGCTATCGATCTAATAAATGGAAATGTTTGTTATTCGGCCGCGTTGGGACACTGAAATCGTCCACTATACACTGTATGAACAGGGCTGGTTCGAGGGCCTTACCAACATGCTTGTTATCGCCGACTACATAATATGGTTACAGTGCCTGCTGTTCCTTGTGCCCTCCACGGATGTTGATAACTCCAACGCCTTTAGATCCAATTTATCCTATCTGATTTCGGAATCTGGCATGTACCGGAGGACGGCCCAAATAGCAAGTGTTGAACTAACCTCCCGTGTACCTGAATAGCACTGGTACGGAAACGCTTGCATAGAAAAGTTGCAATTTCAAACAGAGCGCCCAAAGGAATAAGGAAAAAAAGAATGCTCTTGTGTGTGCGTGTGTGTGTGTGTGTTCTGATTGACACGTGTATCAGTTTTCAGAAATCGACAGACAGACATGCGAATGAGCTGACATGGGCCCTTATTTGTTGGCTGAAAACATGATTAATCCGGTTTGATGGACCACTTTTTCAACCCTTGTTGTTCAGACTAGCTTCTTAACAGCAGTTGGAGTCTCGTTCAGCGAGGCACAGCACTCCTGTTCTCAGATCTCACATCAGCTTACTAACCACTTCCTACTTAAGGGGAGTCGACTTTAGGCTTTTTCTTTCACTTAAAGTTCCTATCTTTGCCCGCTCATCCTACTTCTCCAGTATAATCTGGTTATTCCTATAGGACTGGGCAATGTCTGAGGCGAAGAATGTCCTCCGCACCAGCCAATCCTCTTCAGCTACCCGTGAACGTCTGATTCAATCCCTCAACCGCCTGATTGAGAACCACTTTACGCATCTGCCTCCCGATTCCTTCATGCAAACAGGTAGGTTCTCCTCTGACCGTTTGCTTAAGTGCCCTGTTTGTTTTGTGGATTTCTTCTCTGCCGTTTTGATCTGTCTGTCGTTACTGCAATTTAGTAACCTCGCCTGACGTTCCTTTTCGCCTTCAAATTCTGCCGCCTACTCCTGTTTGCATAACAGTTCAGCTGCGCAACTTCTCGACCGATCTTTAGAGCCTACAAGGTTTATGAAGTTCAATTATCGTTGACTTATTTTCCGGAAACGTTCGTTCTGGCCAAAAGTTGAGGGGCATCGTTAAGGCCAAATACATTTGGCTGTTTGGCTAATTGGCAGCGTGGCCGAATGGGTGATGACCCCTCGCTTCGCGAGTGCAGTATGTTCGCTAGCTGTTGACTATTTCTTGTGCGATAATTAACGTGCAGAAGAGGGTCGAATGTTCGACCAAATATTGATCCGGCCGCACGTGTGAGCAATGATATCACTTCGACTCCAAGCTTCACTACACGCTGATTGGCTGCCTAGCTTTACGCGTGCGCGTGCTTCGCGGCCGGCCTGGCGTGATTACGTGTTTCTTTCGCCTTAGGCCGTGACTTCACATTGTTCCCTTTCTTCAAAACAAATATCGAGGAGACTCGGCTGCGGGAGTATGCATTTAATTCATCTGCCTTCGAAATTGGCGCCCGAACCCACTATCATAGACTGCAAAAGTTGAGGGTAGTGAGCGCACTGTGGTGTTTTTCTTCTAGGATGCAGTTGAATGGATCTGGTGCAGCTGTGGGCAAAGGAATTCGTTTTAAGAGGCTCCGAGGTTACACAGATTGGAAAGCACGCAGCAGACATGGGCGAGGGAGGGGGGTGATGACGCTGGGGCTCATTCGATAGGAAACGGGCCAGACCTTTAATTTTCATGAGGCCGTAATTTTCGCGAGCGGTTACAAGCACGTGAACCGCAGGTTGCTTATGTTGGGCTTATCATGCTCGTATTTCGCCGGCAATTGCAGTGACCTATTCATTCCTTAGTGCTTAACCTTAGCCTAAACAGAGTAAATAGCCATACCGTGAACGCACGGGAGTACGTTGACTCGAAATCGCATTATCAGACTACCGAATCATTATCGCGCATTTATCCAATACTTTTGATGAAATTGTGGCATTTGGATGCTCAGGAACTAATCGCAAAGTGGTTTATCGAAAGTAACTTAAGAGTTTACGTCATTTCTCTCTACTCTTGATTTGTGTTCGACCGTCCAGATTGGCCTTCACCGATGTAGTTGCTCTGCCTACAGTTGTCTTTAATCGGCCAAACGACCCCGTTACGTTTCTCAACCTGATAACTATCCTTTATGTAGTACAGTTTGTCATTTAATGGTTGTTTCTTTTCTGCGGACAACCCGAACTCTAAGCTGTGACCATGGAAGTCTTCGTAAAGCCCAGTCGTGTTCGCCAAAATCTGGTTCTATTGCAGCCTTGTTTCCGCTCTAGTCTTAATATGTGTACTTATTTTCGAAGTTGCGTTGCTAGATATTCACTGGAAATTGGCATGCCATCATGTAACTGATCAGCAACTCAGGCAGTGGTTGCACCTGTAGTTATCACATAAATTACGAAAGTGTTTGGGGTCGAGCGTGGAAATATAGGCCTCTTCCGTATTATAGATCACCTTGCGCTAAATCCTGGGGTGTGTTCTAAAGCTAGGGCTAAGCCTGGGATTTTATGTAGGCTTGGGTGAAATATTAAGATGTTAAGCGTTAAGAGTAAATGTTACAACATTAGAGTAGGTTCTCCATCTTGAATTGAGCAGAAGTTCGAAGGGGGGCGGGTCTAGATTCTCGTGTGTGACAGCGTATTACTAATCTGGGACTGTAGATTGTGATAGAATTATATGCTAGGTGATGATTGCCGTTGATAAAGACTGTAGGTCCCTTAAGAACATTTACCGGAAAAGATTAAGAGCAACGAAGAAGTGTTTTAACTATAATTAACTGGTGATTCCGGTTACTTACGGAATAAATGTTTAATCGCGGTCCAGTTGGGCACTAAACTTTTTGATTCAGACGTTCTTGTCGCTCGAGTTATTGAGCTTGCCCTATGTAGACTGACATGGGTTAGAGGTAGGTACGGTAGGTTGACCTCAACCGGAGTGCCCATTATCGGTAAAGCAGCCATCTACGTGGCCATCCTGCAATACCGACACTTGTTCAAGCGTTGCAAATTCGTCGGGTGCCAATTTCCAAGGCAGATGAATTAAATGCATACTCCCGCAGCCGAGTCTCCTCTATATTTGTTTTGAAGAAAGGGAACAATGTGGAGTCACAGCTTAAGGCGAAAGAAACACGTAATCACGCCAGGCCGGCCGCGAAGCACGCGCACGCGTAAAGCCAGGCAACTCACGAGTCCTTTGTTTGCGCTTCAAGGGCTACTCCTGTTCGACATTTGCCTCACGAGATTCGTCATCTAGACTGCATCTCTTACTTTTCCCTGTGAAATCCAACGTGTCCAGGATAAGGCAAGCATGGCTACTGATGTACCATTTCGAATCGACACACCCCATCGACTTCACGTTCATAGCTGAAGCTAAACAGTGTGACAAAGAACTTTCCAGATCTTGTTGCGATGACACCTCATTTCTTCGGGATGTCCCTCTTCTCGCTTGACCGGCTGGCTTTCCCACTGTCTCGAACGAAGACCGATCGGTCTGACCGTCAACACTCGGTTTATCGATTTGACCGCCATTTGAGAGAGTGTCTAGATCAGGAGTCTCCCCTATCGTTGATATCTTTGGATTAGGTGTTCAAGTGCTCTAGCTCATCTTCACGACTAACTGCGCATTTTTTCTTTGCAAAGGATGATCACGTCCATTTTTGAGAGAGTGTTTTGTAATGAATGATCAAACACTTGTTAACTTGGTTGCTGCACCATCGTGCTAGTGAAGATATACTCATCGGTAAGGAGGAATTTATGGCTGCCGGAACAAGACGCGGGAACAGGAACGTTCCGCCCACCTAAAATAGGTGGACTTGTGATAAATTTCAAGAAGGGTAAATATTCCCGTGTCTTAACTCTAGCATAAAATTAATGTGTAACCCTCATCTAAACCCGGCGCCTACTCTAAAGCCAAACTCTACAGGACACCAGGCATATTATACCACAGGAAACTTGAGGGGATCCCCGTTAGTTGAAGTGGGATACATTATTCGAAACTTGTGTTCATCTTGCTTACACGCCTGATTCTGTTTGATTATGAACGCTGTTGCTTTGATCAATTAAATATAAGTTGGTGATAGCGGCTGCGGTCCAAAACGTAAATTGCGAATGCTTGGAGGTCTTGGTTGTTATTCCAAAGTTTCCATGCTGAAAAGTATGTGTATGGGATATTGTTATACGCTCCCGACTGAATTTTCCTGAGCTCTATTCTTCCAGACTGACTTCTGTAATTCTTTTTTTGCCTCTTTCTGTCACGCTAACTCCCTTGTTGCTCGTCGTCTCCAGATACAAATGCTGAGAATGTGTGTACCTCGGAGTCCACGCTTCGCGAGCAAAAGGTGAAAAAGGTAGGTCAATGTGTATTTTATTTACACACGTTTGCTCAAAATGTGTAACTTGTACGCACGCACGAAGAGAGCGGAATGCTCACCAAAGTTTGCTAATTGATCCCTTTCTCGCACTATTTTTTCAATTAAGAAACCTAATCAAGCACACAGACCGGTTGTTTCATTCTCTAAGCTTTTTTTCTCAAGGAGTTAATCAGTAGAGTAGATGACACTGCAAGAGCAGTTTAACAACTAGTGTACCAGATCCGGAGATGCCCATACAGGTGTCTGTGTGCTGACGATCGAGTGGGCTCCCAGCAGATGTTCCAATTTTAATCCACTCTCGACTTGAACCATTATCTTGACACCTTAAACGTTGAACGCCCGAGCGCTCTCGCATTTGAAGATACCTCTTTCGGTAATTGGTTCTGCCTCCGCTTAGCCAGCATTTTTCACATATGTGTGATCCATGCTTAAATTCGCGTGGGGCCGTGTAATTGCAAGGACAGCATTTCCCACACGGTCTTTGTTGTTGATGATCTAGCCACGCTAGTTAGATTTGGGTTATTTTGCCGTTTCAACTAACCCTAGCAAAAACATGCTCGGTCAATTCTGAGGCATACTGAACTTGGATCAGCGCATGCAATATCATCTGTGTATTTTTTCCCTACGGGAGTGAACGAGTAGGCCTTGATTTACAGAGACATTCAGAGGGAGTTACTCACTCACTGGCCTTGAGTTCTAGGTTGTTGTCGCAAGTCTCATCCCGTCTAAAGAACTTTCTATGGGAGCCATTGAATGTGCATCGTTAGGTGGTTCTTTTTAAAGTTTAGCAGTTCGATAGTGTTCGTCGTTTTATTTTAAACCCTTGTCTCGGGTTCATTGTATGTTGTTCGCCTAACCAACTTATCAAGGAAGGGCAGCGTTTCTGCGTTCTGTTTTCTTTGAAGGATTGCCGTGAGCAGGTTAAACAAACGATAGGAAACATGCCTTCTACACAACGGCAATAAATGCAGCTCCCTATCTTCTGAAGGCAGCCCGTTTAGCCTCCACAGCACCATTTTTGTGAATTGAACCAACTAATTTGAGTCCGTTTGGCAGATTTGCTTAATTTGAGTTGACCCAAGTGTGAAAAACTCTAGGCGTTTGGCGGAATTTGAACCCGCGCATCAGAGAAAGCCTTTGCCGGAGGCTAATGCTCTACCGCTAAGCTACAAACGCCCGCTTCATAATTAAGTCAGCCTAGTAGTCATTCTGGTGGATCCTAGATGATTGCTTAGGAAATCCTGCTTGGGCAGTGAACTCGCTCCCGTATTGGTGGATTCCATATGAGCGAAAAGTTGAGCGGGTAAGATCGATTCAAGTGTGATTAAACTCACGGCGTGAAGCGGGCGTTTGTAGCTTAGCGGTAGAGCATTAGCCTCCGGCAAAGGCTTTCGCTGATGCACGGGTTCAAATCCCGCCAAACGCCTAGAGTTTTTCACACTTGGGTCAACTCTAATTTGAGTCCATTAGAGTTCCGTTGGTCTATTTATGCGATTTTCGATCACAAGGGATCTAACGTTTTCGCTGATATTCGATATCCCTCTCTCTAAACTGTATTTCTTGTCGTCATTTCCTATTCCCTTTAGCTTTCAGAGTGTTTGCGAGTAGAATTCGGTCCGAGCGGAGCAAAACTGCACACCTTGACGCCCGCGGAACTGAATGACTGCCTCCGACGGGTGGACGCTGCCTTCACTTCCTCTTTTACTAGCGATCACTCTTCGTCTGCGGACCCTTCGTCCAGGCAACAAAGCCGACCCTCTCTCAACGACTTCTGCCTCTGGTTGGCATCTTTTGACGAAACGCAGGATTTAAACCTGGAGCTACCTGGGCACTTTCTCAAACATTTGGGTCGCCCAAGCCGTGAAAATGTGGTTTACATTTATCGTGTTCATCCTTCGGTTAAGGTCCGTCTCCCAATGTTCTAGCCTCTTCTTCTCGGCGCTTTTCTGTTCTCTCTCGACATTCTTCACAGGAGATTTTACATTCTGCTCTGTGGTCATTTAAGCTGTTTAAGCGCATTGTCATTGCTACCTGAAAGTTGCATAGACCTTGTTCGTTTATCTTATCTTCTTTCCTACCGTCTGTGCAGCCTCTTGTCAGTTTACGAAGGCCAAAGGTTATCCGAATCTTGGGCAGCGACGGTGTTTGGAGCAACTGGATGGTAAAGAGTGGTGAAGATCTTCGACAGGATTCACGCATTCAACATCTCTTCCACTTCGCCAATCATGCTCTGGCCCGTGCCCCTACTGGCAAACATCAGCCTATCCCCTCTAAATCCGATGACGCAGTGGATAACCAGACCTCTACCCTGTTGCTGCGAACTTACCTCGTCCTGCCAGTAACTTCGCAATTGGGCCTACTTCGATGGATTCCGGACACGAAGACAGTAGCTGGTTTCTGCAAGTCCGCCATGAGAGCCAGTGAAGTCACCATGTACAAGTAAGTTACTTTTTAGACTGCGTTTTGTTTCAGCGGTCCATGTGATTGCTTCGATGTTTTTCTTTAAAAAATTTGATCTGTTGACTTTACCTTCGATCCTTCAATCTACTCTCTTCTCCTTATGGCTTTTGGGACAAGTTTAATATGTTTGCCCATTACCAATGACTCCGTCCTTACATTGAAATGTTTTGGGTATTTTCTCTGTCGTCAGCCTATACTCACGCAGACACGCCTGCATACTTTAAGTTCACGTTGGGTTTAGAAAACTGTTGACCGCTGTTGGTCCTTGATCATTTTGTCACGTGCTGCTTGAATTGGAAACCTTGTTGTAAGCTGCAGATTTTCTTATGCTACTTATGTCGTATTTTGAAGGTTCATGTTCCTCTTGTTTCTATAAACCGGACGTAAAGCGTTACCAAAAAAGCCGTTGCCATGAAATTGATTCCAACAATAAAAGCACACCAGGTTCTTATGCGGGCATCTTGGATGCATTCAGTCGGAGCTTTGAAAGGTATCCCCTAACGATGTCTCTTCATGTATTTTCACATTTCGTGGTCGCTTATACTAGTTTATTGATTCTCACAGTAGTATCTGCTTTCAAGTCGATACGGGCGATGCACGTGTTGTGGTTCGCTAAAAGAAACAAGTTAAGGGGGATGAGGTGTCACAGCCATCCTAGCTATTCGGCGACTAAGCTCTCAGACCTTTTTTCCACCTGTATCTTTGACTTTTAGTGCGGCACCACTCCCAAAGTATTCATTAGCAATAAATAGCTTTCAACATTGTCCATCGACGAGTCCTTTGCTGGCGACGACTAACTTGACTGGGCAAGCGTGGACTATGTTTGAGTTCTTTGATCTCAGGCCTGCCATGTGCCCGAAGCAGCTCGTTCATTACAGGATCATGCTATCGTCACTAAGGCTCGCCAAAACTGCCAATATATTGTCCTGGATATATTTATTTCAGGAGACTATTAGGGTCAAACTGACCTGATCTGCAACTTGTTTTGTCTCTTATTGCATATCTAGAAAATTGAGGCAGCGAAAGCTGTGGACATATGATTATTTAAGCGTTCTCTACTGATATTGTAAGGTGTTATGATTTTCGCCCTTTTTATTTGTGAGGCGGTTTCTTTTCTTTTTTGCAACCTCTCCACCTACCCACTTTCTCGTTCTCAATCTTCGCATCCACTGTATTCAACCTGCATTTATCTCGATTTCAGCCCACACTTATGTTTTTCCCAATGTTAACTCATTCCTTGCTGTTGTTATAATTTCCTTTCTTAATATTAATGGGCTATGTCTGTTCGACTTATTTTTGGCTTTTGTCAACGTCGTGAATTTGACACCATGCAAATAATTCCGCCATAAAGTTTGCTAAAGCCTTAATTTTGTCTGATATTATTGGCTTGACCCTGCCTAATTGAGTACTTTCTTTCTTACTTAAACCATAGCAGGAGGTATTTGGCTGTCTTAATCATTTATCCTGTTATTTACTCGGGAAAACCCGTATGGGTTTGCAGGGGGCGAAAGATCGTTTTCGGCAAGTGTGATTTGTAAGCCGCTTGATTTTTGCTCTTTGTCAGACTTCTGATATGTTATCTAATTTGAATCGATTGGCTAACTTGTGTTCGCTGTCGATCGATTTGTTCAGACCAGTGTTCAGAGGGGTGCAGTTTTACCCTAACAAGTACTCACGTGGTATTCGATTGACTGCCGTTCACTCAGTTGGTCATTACCTCTGTCGGTACTTTGGCATTCAATAAAAAATGCGCGTGGTGGCCGCATGCGCGCTGGCTCTCCTATTCCTCTTCCTTGCGCAAGTTGATGCTCGTCCTAAGTTCCGCTATGAATCTGACGATGAAGACGATGATGGCGGCGGTGACGATAATCACGATCGTAACTTTCTTCCGGAGTCCATATCTAATCTGGTTAGATCGCTCTACACCAGTTTAGTCGAAGCAGCTGCAAAAGCCGGACACAGAGATGACTCTATGGTACGTCCCTCTCGAATGTCGTACGAGCACTGCACCTCGAAGTCCTGTCGATCCGGGTATTCTCGGCGATCTTCACTTATCTCTCGCCTACGACCAAGTATAATGCGTCTGCTGAGCAGTTACGTCCATCACAGGCAGTCTTTTAGAGCGCCCGCACCCCCGCCCCCACCGCCTTTACCTCCTCCACCGCCACCTCCTCCGCGGCTTATGATGCCTCCGCCGCCCCCACCGCCGATGCACCAGATAACGGAAGTTATTCACGAGAGTAGCATTTCTCATGATCAGCAGGTTGCTCAACCTCAGCAACCGTGTCTCGTCCAGCAGCAGCCAGTAACGCTGACGCAGCAACAACCCGCGCAAACGGTCGTCATAGCCCCGCAACCTGCCGTCGTCGCCCAGCAACCCGCCGTCGTCGCCCAGCAACCTGCCGTCGTCGCCCAGCAACCTGCCGTCGTCGCCCAGCAACCTGCCGTCGTCGCCCAGCAACCGGCCACCGCCGGTCGTACGGGTGAGGTTGCTGGTGTGCAGCCTGTACCCGCTCAACAGCCGGCTGTTGCTCCCCAACCGCAGCCCGCAGTTCAACCACAAGCTCCTGCCACCCTGCCGGCTACAACTCAACCGCAACCGGCCGCCCAACTACCGGCCACTCCGACTCTTGATGCAGTCACAAACGCCCTTCTACAAGCCCTGCCGCAAGCCACCGCTGCAGCCAATGTCAACGCTCTGCTCACAGCTCTGGGCCATCAACAGCCCACAGTAACCACAACGCAGAACATTGACGTCTCCAGCCTCTTGAATGTCTTCAAGGAGCAACAGAAGCGGTTGGACGAGCTGACCGAGGTTCAGAGGGCCCAACAGGAACAGGCACAGGCCCTGGCCCAGGCTCAAATCGAAGCCCAGTTGAATTCTATGCTGCAGGAGCATCAAGCGTCTGCTCAGGCTCAGGCCCAAGCCCTAACTTTAATGCAGGCACAGACAGAGGCACGTGCCTTGGCCCAGGCCCTCTCTCAGATGCAGAATACGATAACCCATCAGGCGCCGAGCTCCCAGTCAACCTCCTCTGTGACATTCAACGCCCCGGCTGGCGGTGGAATCTCGGGCGTTGGCCGAACTGCCCTGCCGGAGAGCGTTGGTACCTCGCCACAGCCCACAGTAGTTAATCTCAATCCCGTGACAGTAATGGATATTGCCAAGCTGCTGGAGGGTGGTACTAAGGCGCCCATTGGAAAACAGGCGTGCCGCACAAAGGAATGCTTCCGTAAGGTGACGCATATTACCCAGGGTCATGGTTTATCTCCATTCCTGTTTTAATATGCCATAGTTGGCTGTTTGTTTTTTTGCGCAGGCTTTTTGGTGCCTCAATAAATGATGTTATCATCCGAATTCGTTTTGTTTACTTTTCTGGCGGTGGAGGTAGGCTTGTCGTTTGCATACTTCGCTAGCAGATGTGGCAAGGGGATTGACGGCGAACATCCTACCAAAGCGCATAGTTTCTTCGTTCTCAGTAACATTCGTATGTGATTTAATCATTGTATTGGACGGTGGGGTTTCTAGGTCGTACCATCCTAATATCACATCTTTCTGACATCTGTCATGTATATGAGCCCAGCTGACTGCTGTATGACCGCTGCTGAATCGTTTCTTTGATGCTTTAAAGTAGAGGAGAAATTTGGATCATTTTTTCCCTCTACATTCCGCCGGTCAGATAAGGCCCTATATTCAGTTAGACTAGGTGGCTATCTGGTCTGTTGTACAGCCTGTGTTCATTCGCGTTTCTGGGTTACTCTGTCATGTGTCTGAATGTGTCTTCACTTAGTGTACTGCTTCAGCGATTACTAGTTGATCCGACGTTGTTGGCGACATTCGACTATTTATTTAACCGACTCTATTTTTGCCTCAGGCACCGGTGGGGTTTGGAGCTCTTCGTTGAGAAAAATGACACGGGTCAGGATCTCTCCCTCCCTCAGCTGGGCCGCAGTTTAAGAGGACGTCAGCAGTAGGCGTATAGCAGTGTTCCTTTGGGCTACAGCTGTGGACACCTTCGAAGGGGTTGAACGGTGGCACACCACTAACCCGCGTCAGTTCTGCAAGCTTGAGTTTGCAGGATCCACAACTTCTAGGACTGGACATCGGCGACCCTTCGCATGCACTGTTGGCAAATAAAAAAGTGGAACCCCTTACTTTCCAGTCCTAGTATGTTGTGGCTGAGCGCAATGAAAATAGTTTGGTCAGTCTTTCTTCGATTAGAGGGTTTTAATGAGCTATGTTCAGCAAATTGGACCTCAGTTCCCATCGAGTGTGTTGTCCAGCTGGCCGTGCCCTATAAAACACAAACAGCTGACTAGGCATTCACCGGAGAGTGTCAACATTCCGTTCTCCGTGCACGGTCTGCGGCTACCGCCCTCGCCCCCGTCCCCCATGGCGCTGAGCTTTGGTTCCCCTTTAACCGTTGCACATAGATGCGGAGTAAACTTATCATCCTACCACCTTCCCCCTCTGCCTTAATTGCTTTGCGTTAATTCGCTGCGGCAAGAGCGTTGTATTCGCTGGCAGTAGGTTTCGCATAGGTTGTGGTCTAGTCAGCAGGACATGGGAACCGGGACTGTCCAGGGTTACGGTTTTGTTTTGGGCTAGTACTGTTCGTACAATGGACACCAACGTCGTCCGCATTAAAGGAGGGGGAGGGAGTCTTTTCTATCCCAGTGTCCTATCAGTTGGGGCCTTGCTTAGTAATACTTGCTTCATTGCATAGTAAGGTGTGTGTACACCGTTGGTTGTTCTAAATAATAACCGATGTGTTAGCCACTAATTTGGTTATTAGGGTGTCGTTCTCGGATCGCCTCAGGTTAAATTTTTTTCTTGGGAAAAGAAAACGCAGGTGCTAGGTCTTGTCTGCCTTACAGTCTCTCCGTATGGAACCCTAGAGGAACTGTCTCTACGAGAGTGGTGAATACCCTGGCGAACTTGGGTCTGCTGGGAAGTGTATCGTTTTCTTTCTGTTCTTCATAAAACCGCATAGGTGTTCCTGCTTCCATTTGAAACTGTTACGTAGTTGTTGTCCAGTTGATGTTAGTAGCTATCGTTCCTTACTGTTATTGCTCGAAATTTCATCGTAATTCGCCCTTCAATCAGTGTGGTCAATTTCCACAGTATTTCCTGGTTTAGATCTCATGCCCTTTGAATTCAGTAACTTCTAATACCATTTTGTTTAACGAAGGTTTTTATCAAGTTTTACACACCGTTCTTTAAGGTAAAGTAAATCCCTGTACATTGTGACTTGCATTCCCGTCCTCCTCTCAGACCACGCATTCACGAAGAGAACCGAATCTTTGCATTTCTGGTGTGTTTGTGTGTTAATAAAGAAGGAAATGGCTGTTGGCTCGCCAGAATATGTATGCTCACGCATACACGAACATAAGCTGGCTGTACGACGGGGTGACAGATTATTATAAGCGACTGCCCACATCTACGAAGTGTGTCATGGGTTTAACTTCACAGTCACGAACATCACCGCTCACACCACAAGCAAGCCGGACCGAGAGTTAATTGAAGCCTGGGCCTCCGACGAAATCTCAACCACTTGTGTGTGATCGGACCCTACCCCTTACAACAATTGCTTGCGAGCGAAGAGCCTTCTTCTTTACACCTGGGATACGAACATTCGCCTCACTTCGACAGGAATAAATCAATCGATTTATTGATCTAGCGCCGGCGTACAGAGCCCGGTATAGTCATTCCAGACTGACATTACTGGTGTTCGATTAACCTCTGCCCCCAAAAAGGTCGTTGTTTTTTACTTGCTGCTTTTATCTCTGAAGTTGAACACCTGAGAGAGCTGAGCAAAGACCACCCTTTCGTTACTTCCCGCCCCGCTCCGTCCCGTCCCTGCGCACGCTTTCATTTTAGGACATTAGAACGCAACATTTCTCGGGGTCGTCATTTTTCATGGGACCTTGGCTGCAGCGCCGTCCTTATCGCAGCAAATCAGACGCTCCTACAACTAGGCTGACGGCCTGAGCGTTGCTCGTTCACTGGAGTCTAAAAGTGCATCAATTATGGCAGTCCCAAAAATAATCGATATAATTTTCTCCTGGTGTAAATTTTAAGCATGCAATTATTGCAGAATTCATTGGTGCTAAGATTTTTCGCGATTGCTCGCTAGCTGCTGCCTAACGTTAGGACAGGGTGAGAGAATATAAAAAGTAAATTCGTGCAGAAAAATTGATGCAAAACAACTAGGTCATAGTGAATTGCCACGTATGTTAATTGATTATGTTAGATACCAAAAGCAAACTGTGAGAAGCGCAAGCGGGAAGAACCTTTAAGACAATTAGGTATATAAAATGGTTAAAACCTGACTTATATAAACAGTTAGAGCAGTGATTAACCTACCTTTGCCTTGTTAACATCCGGACCCCGATTTACACGTTTATCACCTTCCCTTTTTGTCGTAAAACTTTTCCCACTTAAACTTCCTACAGTGTGTTTTAAGTATGTAGCCTTGTCGATAAGCCTACTTGGCAATCTGCTATGATATTGTTGTTTTGTATCGATTTTTTTTGTGCGAATTTAATTGTCGTTTTCTGTTAAACGTGCTTTGTGTTGTGCAGCGATAGGCAGTACTTCACGAGCACTTGCGAACTATCTTGGTACCACTAACTTCTGCAATAGATGCGTGTTTTAACTAATCTTTATCACTCCTGCCAGTGCCCCTACAACGAGGATCAGCGTGGGTGTCGAACTTCAATCAAAGTTAATTCTAATTTTTAACCCCTCCATGAAAGTTCAGGTGGAGACTTAAATTTACTAGAGTAAAAGTTAAGTGAACTATTTTTATTTGCATATTTTAGTTCGGAAGCGACCGTATTTGCCGCAGAGACGGGCAAGTTGGGTGGCAGTCCAGACGCCCTGTGGACGTGCAGTGGCTCTGCTCTGGTCAGCCGCTTTTTGTCTCTCGAACGTCTAGTCTTCTCAATGCGCCTCCTGCGACGAGGGCTCTGTCAACTGGCCTCCTCTCCTGAACACTACTCAATGTTGAGATGGCGTTTAATCAGCAGTCATGCCGCGATTTCTGCTGCGCATTACATCCTAGGTGAATAATTGATAAAACATATGCATCGCTGCGATGTCATCATATGGCTATTGAACTTCTATGTTTTTTGAAGATTCATCAAACAGATCTCTTGCGTGAGATTTGAACCACAGTCACTGGGATTTCCAGTTTTATTCTGTCATTTTTCTGTTCGCAGGAGCCTAATCGTGCAGCATTTTCTCGTAGATTAAATCATCGTTTTACCGAATTGTACGGTCGGCTTGTTTAGCTCTCAATTGGGCCTCATGTCCAGGCCCCCACCCTCTCTCGGGCAAAAGTCTAATCTCCTGCCCTGGGGAGACAATTAGCCAAAAATAGGCCACCATAAGTCAAGATTTTTCCTACTCTACCAAGCTTCTAGTTTCGACTTCGGACCCGCTAAATCGGCCTATTTATGTTGACTGGAGAGCCTAGTTAATTTATCTTATTAAACCATCTTCTGTAAGAATACTCAGAATCTGCATACTGGTAGCCAAGCCGTGGAGACGATATTGACGGTGGATTCTACCATCCTCGTCTCCAGGTAGAGCGGTCTCCCAGCAGTGCAGTCAGATGTTTTAGGCCCAATCTTAGAGTCTGCTGTATTTTGTACACTGATGCGACGGCTAATTTGGTCTACGTTAAGCCATTTTGGTAAGAAGAACGTGTATGTCCGCCCAAACAAGACATGCTAGCAAGAATAATCCACAATACATGCGACATTTTGCCAAATTTTTGAGAAACTAGGTTCAGGATTAACTTGGGGGTCAGCGTTAGGTTAAGGGTTGGATTGGAGATTGGGTTTTAGGTTAGAGCTGGAGTTTGGATCGGGATTATGATAAGATTTAGGGTCTGGTTTCATGTCAACCGTAGGGCTAGAATTAAGATTAAGGCTACAGTTTAATTTTACGTTAGGGTTAGGACGCGTGAATATGTACCCTTTTTGAAATGTATCATAAGGACACCCATTTTAGGTGGGTGGGTGTTTCCATTTCCATGTCCTGTTTAGGTAACCGTACGATTTCTCTTTACTGCCACTTCATGCGAGGGGACATTTTCAGTGGTTTGCACAAATCACTCTGTTGCGCACCAGGCAAACTACCCTCCGTTTCCATGCGTACTCTGCTTTTCCTTCCAACCTGGAAATTCGGTGATACAGAAAATAGGGTATTTTACAATCAAAATATTCGACTCTGTGCATTTTTGTCGCCATTCCACTCTCCAATCTAAAGTAGAACCACAAATGCCACTTTTGTTTTAGCGGCCTCAGTAGTCCATGCTTTTTTCCCTCAGGCATTGGTGATCGTCACCTGGAAAACTTCCTGATCGATCTGTCTTCTGGTGACTTGATTGGTATCGATTTTGGATATGCTTTTGGAGTGACGATAGTGATACTGCCGACCCCTGAGTATGTACCCCTTCGTCTGACAGCCAGCTTGCGCGAACTTTTGGAGCCTTCTGGTCCGGCTGGGCATTTCGGCGTCGCTCTCAGTCAAGCGCTTTCTGCCCTGCGTGGCTCCTCAAACCTTTTTTTCTCCGTTTTAAAGGTAAGTCCTGTCTCCTTCCTTCGGTATGTTTTGGAGGGCTGCTGGCCGTGTATGCATTCCTCATGCGGTCGACCGAAAGGGGAGCCCGAGGTCATCCGTGGGGAAAGACTTTATTTCGTTAGGCTCCAGGCTGGGGGGGGAGAGTGGGGGCTTGGGTAAGTGTTGGAGCGCAGCCTATTTAGCGTCAGTGGATGACCGACTATGTATAAAATGCTAGAACGGCAATGGTCTGTTTGACCATTAACCCCAGATACAACTGTGGTTATCATGATCATGCTTGGCCCTTGACTCCGAAAAGAACGTAACAGGGTGGTGTGGCTGCTCCACAGATCTCCCCTTTAGTCCAGTTCAGTTTTATTAGGGAAATATAGGTAAATACCTTTGAACTCCCTCTTTGTACATAGCTATCACGCAGAACATGTGGCGTTGCCAGTAATGGAACTGCAGTAGGGGGGCAGACAGTAAAAAAACTCCTTAGGCATCATTCATAAATTTAGTTTTGAATGCCATTTGTGGGATTTTTAGGAGAAACACTGTCGCCTGTGGGGGGAGGGAACATGTTAATCGGATGTCCTGCTGCTGAAAGTGTTTGGATCATGTCAGGAGGAGGCCATCGCGGTTGTTCAATATCCTAATGGTCACACGGGGAGATGACTGCGGTGGTCACGGTGTCGGAGATGCGCCCATCGTATGCCCATGCGAACCAGAGGACGAAACTTGCAATCAGTTATTCTAAACAAACATATTGCTGAAAAGTAGCGAGCAGTATGTTTTTAACAAAAAGTTAAACTGTAATATAATTAGCTCGCTTCATTACAGATAATGTCTTTTTCTATGCTGATCCAAATGCATCTTAAACGTGTCCACAGATGGGGACATGACAATGTATGCGGGTAGAGCATTCCATGCCTGGATTACCCTCTTAGAGAAGAAGAATTTTCGTGAGTTCAATCTTGCCCCAGTCACACGTAGCTTGAGAGGGTGTCCGCGCAATCTAGTAGCCGTGGCCAGTTCAGAGAAGTCGTTGGATGCTAGGCAACAATTTTGATCCCGCAGCATCCGAAATGTCTGAATCAGGTCACCGCGCAGCTGTCTGTAATCCAGAGGAAATAAGTCAAGATTGTTCAGTCGTGTCTCGTAAAGAAAGGTACGCTTGGCTTCGCACTAACTTAGTTGCCCGTTGTTGTACCCTTTCAAGGTTTTTTTGTCTTTGACTGTCCAAGGTTTCCGGGCTTGAATGAAAAATTCCAGTTGGGGTCGCACGAACGTGCTGAAGACCTTGCCAAAGACAACTTTATCAAACTTAACAAAGGCTCGCTTGAATAGATACAAGCTCGACATTGCGGATTTGGCCACCTTCAGGCTGTGGAGTGATGGCTAAAGTGAGGGATTCAGGCACACCCCCAGATCCTTCTGGGCCTCTAATTCTGGCAGCGGTGTGTTATTTAGGTTGTAAACCCTCCGATACGAAGTGTTAGTACTACTCAAACGCATTATGTTGCATTTTGCGACATTAAATGGCAGGAGCCACTCGTTTGACCATTACTCGAGTCGGTGCATATCTGCCTGCAGATTTGCTTCGTCGTCTTCGCTACGAATGACCTTCCAGAGTTTTGAATCGTCAGCGAACATTGCGGTTTCGCAGTCTAATCCACTTATGCAGTCGTCGATATATATAAGGAAAAGGATAGGACCCAGAACAGAACCCTGGGGGACCCCACTATCAACTGCCACCGCCGCCGATCGCTGATCACCATTACATACGCTTTGAGTTCGGCCAGTCAGAAAGTTTTCGATCCATCGCAAAAGTTTGCCTTTTACCCCTATACGTCTAAGCTTGTGTAGGAGACGTTGATTCGGCACAGTGTCAAATGCCTTCTTGAAATCTATGACGACTGCGTGCACCGTGTTTCCTTGATCGAGTGCTCTGGTCCATTGCTCTAGACAGAAGAGCACATTTTTCAAGCAGGACTGTCCTCTACGGAATCCGTGCTGTTTATCAAAAAGAAGTCGATGACACTCTAAGAATTGCATCAACTCTATTTTGCTAATTCTCTCCATGATTTTGCAACATATTGAAGTAAGGCTTATTGGCCTGTAGTTGTTTGCGGATGCCCGACTCCCACTTTTGTGTATGGGTGAGATCCACGCTGTCTTCCAGTCAGATGGCATTTGGCCTGTGTTTAGGGAGGCCCGAAAGAGTAACTGCAGGGGTTCTGCCAACTACACGGCTAGCTTTTTCAACAGCTTTGCAGGTATGCCGTCCGGTTATGGTGACTTCGTGTCTTGGAGCTTAAGAAGTTCTTGCTGGACAGTGTTTTCTGTAAGCACAACTGAGTCGATAGTCGGAATCTCGGTACTCAAATTGGTAACGGTTAGCTCGACCTCTCTCGTAAAAACCGACTGAAAGAACCCGGATAAATGATCGGCCTTTGGTTGGTTCTCGCAAATTTCGGCGCCGTCATCCGTTTTTAACAACGGGATGGGGTCTCTATTTCGGGTAGATTGCCTAATTTAGTTGTAGAAGACCGTCGGATTTCCTACTGCACGGTTTATTAGGTCACTCTCCAAACTTTGGCAGGTTTTTAGTACAAGGTCTATAACCCTATTTCTCTGAGCTTTGTACTTGCTGTACGACTCGGTGGTCTTCTCTCTCCGATACGTTCGAAACAGCTTTTCTTTACGGTTAACATCCATCTTCAGAGTGTTTATTAGCTACTGGGGCCTATTTGTGGCTTTCATTTTCGAGATGGGGCAGAAACTGGTGATTAGCCTGTGTAGTATAGTCTTTAACACCGTCCAATCCTCGTGGACACACCCGGTGAATGCCACCCTCCAGTCTACGCTGCGCATTTTGGTTCTCGTTTGGTTAAAGTTTCCGCGCCTTATGTTGTGTATAACGGTCGCGCTACGATCAGGCACAGAGCAGAGTGAGTACTCCCACTGTAGTACTACGTGGTCGCTTTTGCCTAGAGGAGGTAAACAATTTACTACGCCTAACTGTCAGGCGCTTTTGGCAGTTCGAGATCTACGCAGTTAGCCTGTTGCCCTTCACGCTGCCTAGTCGGAGGTAAGACGTGTTGTGATAGAAAGGCTTTTTGTACCGTGCGTAGGAGTCGGTGATCGAAACTGAATTCTGACCCTGTCGCAGAACTGAGGTTCCAGTGGATATGCGGAGCATTAAAGTCGCCTATAATCATGACATTGGATCGCCCGGCAAATGTTTTTACTTCCTCAATCAGGCTCTGGATCGTTCGACGGTGGTTGATAAACTGCCAAGATGTCAAGGGCTTGAGGCCCCGGCCTTCTGACGGTGAGCCAAAGGGCCTCTATATGGGACGCGAGCTGGTCAGTTTTGCTTGACACGTGCAGGCCATGTTTAACATAGGTGAGCACACCCCCACCCTGACGCCTGGCTCTGTCTTTTCGGAACAGCTGAAAACCGGGGAGAGAAACTTCCCGATCGTCTATATTTGTGGATAACCATGTTTCCGTTATACAAACCACATCTGGTTCCACTTGGTACATAGTTATCTTAAGCTCGTCTAGTTTATGCAGTAGGCTTTGTGCATTGGTGTAAATGCACTTTAGTTTCCTTTTTTCGGCTTGTTCGGGTAGTTTTTACGTTCGGGCTCTACCCTCTCCCTACTGGGTCGATTGCGTGGTTATCCGGAACGTACATGTCCAAGATGAGAACAATGGACGTTGTATCACTTGGTTGTTGTAAATATCCAAGTTTTGTTCTCCTTTGCTGTGTCGCTCCTTCATTTCTGTAACGAGTTGACGACGTTTGTCTCGTTCTGCAACTGAGGAATCCTGCCGAAAAAAAACTCCCGGGTGAGAGTCTTTTATTCTTAAACGCTTAGACAGGATGAGCTTTGCTTCGTAGCTGCTGGCCATGACCACCTTCAGAGGTCTGGGACGCATCGATCCAGTTGGGCCCTCTGACCGTTTACCAAAGCGGAATGCCTTAACGTACTCGATTGTTACGTTGGGTCTCAGCATTTTGTTCATAAGCGCACCGAAGAGCTGGATGTCTGCGGAATGCCGGTCCATGAGAGTGGTTGCGGTTGATTATGCCAATCCCTATATTATGACGTTGGATTCTCTCTTAGCGACATTTTTTACGCCTGCGACATCGTCGCTTACTTTCTGAATAACAACTCTTGTGCTGCTATTTTGACGGTTATGTTTGAGACCGGAGTCTATCGTTGCAGTACCAGCCTCGTTTTGTACTGCAGGCCGCGGGCTCGGGCTGGCCGACGTTGTTGCTTCACGGCCATGGACTTCGGTGCGATTTCCATGCAGTTTTGCGAGGCCGGGCACTAAAACTTGGCTAAGTTGCGTAGCCTCTAGTTTGCCCATGAATATATTTGCTAGAAGCGGACCGTCTAATTGCCTGTAAATCTTGTTGTCGAAAAGGAACTGTACATTCAAGGTACATTTTAGTAGCAATTCCCTGAGTGCATTTACTGGCACTCCTATGTCCTGGTGATTTGAGCTAATGAAGTCACAGATGTAATCTACTGTTTCTGTGACCGGCACGTTTGTGAACAGGGAGGAGACATCCAGTGAAAACATCACTGTCCCGTTCAGGTCGAGCTCTTTCACACCGTCTACGAATTCGAAGGCCTGATGAGAATTATCGAAAACAAACGTATGTTCGCCAATTCATCTTCTGAGTTTTTGTTTTTTGTCAACTGTGGGGTTATTCAAATTTTCCTCATCTGCGGCAATTCGGCCAACGTTGGAGGCCATCACCCTTAGTGTTAACTCCCTTTTATCTACTTTGCTGGCAGAGAGGGTTTTCAAGTTGACCTCAACTGCGTCTGCTTGGTCAGCTGTTTGGGCCTTTACTTCAAGTGTTGGCATACTCGTGTCTTTTGTTGTGGAAATCTTTACTTTAGGTGCCATCACACTCTTATCGTTTTTATCGACTGTAAAGTTATTCAAATTTTCCGCAGCTGCGGCAATTTGGCCAACGTTGGAGGCCTTCACTCTAAGTGTTGACGCCCTTGTGTCTACTTTGCCGGCTGGAAGGTTTTTAACATTCGCCGCATTTGCGTGCAGTTCTTTCGTCCTACCAGAACGCAGTTGTCTATGCGCAGATATTGGGCCCTGGGCAACTTCTTGTTTCTCTCTCGTGCAGTTTTGTTGATTTTAGCCCTGGATAAGGGTGAAATCGATTCTGCGGGTGGACGTTTCATCCGCCTTTTGGCAACTGTAACGGTCCTGGGGCTCAAGCTTGCCTGACACTACACTCTGGCACGTTTGTGTATGCTTGTCCTCCAATTTGGGCGTGTCTGGGCCTATTAGGTTTTGGCTGCTAGTAAGCGCCCTTAATGTTGATAAGAGCTGTGGATTGCAACTTGTTTCGTCAATTGGCCTTAACTTGTCGAGTTTAAGCAGTTCTGCAAGTATTTCTTATAGTAGGTTCGTAAGACACTCTAGTCCTATTACTCTTTGCCGCATCTCTATGCAGTGATTATAACCCTCTGGGCATATTGTGTCACCAGTGTTAGTGCACGCAACTGTCGGTGGCCCTCGCAACTCAGTTGCGGTAGCCGAGGTGTTTAAACCGTCGCCCTCTGGGTCGCGCGTCCGCGGTTCGCTGCTAACTCTAGACGCGACTTTTTCCTCACGCACGACAGTTGGGTCGTGAATGTCTGCGTTCCCCATGGGGTTGATTTTGGGTTTTGCGAGCACAGATAACAACAAAATTTGGGATGGCCTACAGTTATGTTGCACTTTTATTCTACTATAATATCCTGGCTAATGTTACAATGTCGAAATCTATATTGTCTATACTAGTAGAAACTCTTTCGGGTTGACCAGAGCAGGAAAGACAGCAAAAATATAGGTTAGCCAAAACTTATGTAGTGCTTGTCTTCTAATTTGATATCCAAGCTGTGGGTTCAAGTGTCAAATTGATAGTGTCTACGCTAGTAAAAACTGTTTGACCGCGTAACTAAAAACGAGATTGTCTGATCTGTGAGTATGCAACAATTATACACAAGCAGTATATAAATGTATGCACAGCAGTTTATAAATTTTTAGACTCAGCCTCTCCACAGATATTCCTCAGTGACCCTAAAGAATTTGATTTAGACAGGTAAAGTGTGTAAACCAAGCCAATAATCCCAGCAGGATGCTCGAGTTGGAGAAAAAATTCCTGGTCGAACAGCGAGGGTATTGATGGAAATTGGACGGAGGATCGTATAACACAGTGTGTTTTTTTATTCAGTTTTACTCTGAAGACAATTTTTTTCTACGTAGAAGTTATAATAACTTTGTCTTTGTCTTGCTCAAAAATTCACCTATCACGTCAGCACTGCATTCCTGGATTGTGGAGGTCACGCAACGGGCTGACCACTCTGAGGTGCGCGTACCCTATGAAAGATCGATCGTCACAGGCGACGACGTTTACTCAGTGCCTCGTGGAGTGAAATAGTTTCCTTTGAGACATACTTTCACAGTATCTTCCGCACCTCCCTCTCCCCTTATCCAGCTGGATCAGATGGCAAGATAATGCCAAGACCACCGGCTATGGTCGCGAGAACAGCGTCTGATATAACTCAACACCCCCTCTAAACATGACACACTATTTGGGCCAGGCTGGAATAACGGCAGCTCTTATTTCGCATTAGAATGCAATAGCTGTTCCGACATTGTCACAAGCCACAATCTTCGCCGTTAAACCATGCCTCGTTTGAATCCCCAGAGGAGAACTCGACAGTAAGGGCGTTAGACTGGAAGTATATTGACGTATGTTAACAATATGGTTTATTAAGACCAGCAAGACATGTACGAGCATGTTAAAGCTTGACCAATCAGGTAGTGGTCCTCATGCGGGTAACAGCTCGACTGGCTTTCTGACTCATCAGACTAGCGGGGTAGTGTTTTATTCCTGGCCTCAGCTTGTGTGTTATCATGTACATTGTATGTGGGTGGATCGATAGTGTGGCATGAGAGTGAATCGCCAGGATAGCATGCGAACGAGTCAGTTAGGCTGGCTCCTAACAGTAGTGGCCACGTTAAGAGGCATCTGTTACAGCATGATTCCCAGTCCTCAAGAGGGCAGAGTTAATTCTTCGATTGAAAGCCTTCCAAACTATATTTCTAGCGTGTCTTGATAGATTCAAAGGAATCAAACTTAATATTGCGGGGAATGCACTGCTGTGATGAGAGAATGGAGCTCTAGTCTCAGCCCCTCTCTGCCTTCTTTGAGAGGAAGTAGACGCGATTTCTGGGACAAGAACTTTATTCGCCTGACGTTTTGGGTTCTAGCTTGAATCCATCATGCGAGATAGCATCAGATATGGTACATCGGGCGTTGCAGTATCTCTAGTATGCAGTCGCTGTGCAACTGCAAACCTATGAGAATTAATCACTTTCGCCTTCATTGACGATGTTTACTTTCTGGTGTGCTAATTGCTTGATAGCCGGTGTGAGGGCCTTTATCAAACAACACGCGATTGAATTTGGACGCCGACAGGTTGGACAGCTTCTCCCCAGTAATGGCATCACATGCGAACCTCCAAATCTAGGTTCGCGCGGATTCTGCACGGTCCGATATGCGCTTATGATGAGTCCACCTGACTTCATGTTGATCTAGTCCATTTGCAGCTCAGCCCGTCTTGGAGGACGCTGTGAACACCCTCAGTCCTGAAGGAATCGATGCGATCAGTGGCACGAGAAGTCTATTGAACCTGTAATTAGATACCCTTATCCGCGGTCGCCTCTGATGATGGGTTCGAACGAGACACCAAAACGTCAAGTCAGCAAACTTCTTGTTCCAGCGATCGCATCTTCTTTTAAAATGCTTGCTGGAACTCGACTGTCGGATCCTATCCGCACCTTAGCTAAATGCTGTCGTTCTTCATCTTTCATTGGTTCAACTTTTTTGACGACATATTTGCCCACACGACGGGAAACGTTTGCGCACTCCGACAATCACACTGACATTCGTTTTACAATTTCCTTCGTACGCAGACTTTCGTCGCGGATGACTCCACCGTCGACTGGTCAGCATACGCCCTGCAAGTTGGCCAGACGGGGGAAGTCTTCCAGGCCAGTCGCCTAACTCTCGCACACAACAAACTTCTCGGCCGCTGCCCTGTCCAACTTCTGAGCGAAGACTGTGCTCTGCGTTTTGCTGGTCGACCCTGGTTCGCTGACTGCGCAAACACTCTACGGAGGACGGTTGATGTAACCACTACGGAAGCAGTTGGTGGGTCGCGGTCGACTTCCGAAGAACTGCTCACACCAGCAGAGCAAGCTCGCCGTCTCGTCTGTCTTTCGACCTCTCCGGAACTCCTTGCTCGAATGCATCCCGGCTGGAATGCGTCGCTGTGATATACCTACTCTATCAGCTCCCTCTACTCTCCTTACACAACCTTTTTTTGATAAGTGTCCTTGCCTCCTTTTACCCAAGTCCATCGTACAAAATTTGCTTTAATCTGCTTTTGCTTCGTCCATTTTGTTCTTTGTAACGGACCGTCTGGAGATAGTTGTCGAGATACCGACAGAATGCAGAGTTATGTGCTTCTCTGTGCGTCCATCAGCATTTAGGGGTCGATCCGCCAAGACCGCATTGTCGAACAGCTGAAGACTCGCGCAGTCAGTTAGTCCTAACGGTGCTGACCGGGGTCATTCAATTGTGCGTAGTCGAGTGCTTAGGTGCAGGCTCACGCCACGCCAGCCACCTGCGTCCGTTCCCGTCTCCAATTTTCTTGACACTGCCTTGACACCCAGACACAGCTGAATGAGGAAAGAGGGAGTATGCTGTCGATTCAACGCAAGTCTACAATCACTTATAACTCACCCATGTGCCAGGCACTATTCCTGCTCATCCCTGCCTTGTAGCATATAGTGGACCTCGTCGAAACCGATGGTCGAACTGTCATGTAACCTGTACAGTCAGTGAACAATCTCACGAACTGTTAACCGAAATCTGATTTAGTTTAGGAATGATTACTCAAGCGGGGTTGTAGTATCGTTAATCGTGGAGCAGTATGCCGGCTTTTAGGCGCACATCTTGTTCACCTACAAAAACTGCAATAAGTGAACATGATTATATAGATAGTGTGAAATTCTTCTATGGGTTTTAGCTAACCTTTTAATTTAAAACTGATTCTATAAAAACATGGGAAACTGGTTTGTAGGACTGCCTAAATATCTTTTTTCCCGCCCAAATGTCTTAAGAAATTGGTGATTAAACATTTAATTATTTGCTAATGACTGTACATGAATGTGCTATTGTGTTGAATGTGCTCATGTGAATATTACATCAAGACCGTTCATAGTTGTTTTACTGAGCTGAATAAAATCAACTTCACCAATGTACACTCCTGTTGCTCAGGAAACTGATGCATATTGCCGAAAATTCGACATTATGTTGGGGAAACTTAACAAAAAAGGAAACCCGACCTTTTATTTGTGGAATTTAACAAACAAAAGGAATTCGACCTTATATTTGCGAAACTGAACGGAAAGTAGGGTTATTGAAAATGTAGAAGCAGGTTAGTATTATAAGTCAAATGCAACTAGGACATCTGAAAACATACCTGCCGGAACACTTTTATGTAGGCTGCCCTGTACACGTTTCGTGTCGGATCACCTCCTCTTTCACTTCTACATTCTAAGAAAACTATAGTTCACTGACGAGCCGGACTCCTTACAGCTGCGTTAGGCAACTGTATAAGATCCTCGAAACAGGAATTTCTGTGCTTTTAGCTCATATATTTGCTTTTCATATGGTAAATAATCACGCAATATATGCTAATGACTGTTGATAGTTTGTGAATATTCTGTGGTTATATCACGGCAGTTAGTCGCTTTCAACTGCCATATTCATATCAAGTTTCAGATTGAGCCCGAAAAGGTCGGTTCCGAAAGATTTATTTCGAGTTCGCGCCTTTCGTTCCTCTTTAATGACTCAACAGAGGCTAAAATATTTCATGCATTTGCTTTTTAAACTTTTCAGATATTACTTTCGGTTTTTTAACGGTTTGCGTTGATGAGGATTGTTAGGACCACCACAGCTCCACTCGTTATGTCGTGAACTGCACAGCAATCCTGGCAGGTTCTGTCGATTGGAATTGATTACCTAAGTGGGGTTTTAATATTGATTCTCTGCACAGGAAAGCAGTATTAAAATATATTAATGATTTGATTACACTTATAGCTGAAGTTAATATTTACTATTTAGCAATTTTATCGCTGACATTTACGGGGACTGTGGGTCAATTCTATTGCTTCAAGTCACGTGCCCATTTGAATATGTTACTCCTTAGTTTATAACAATATATGTATGTTATATATTTCACCCTCACTATTGTTGTTTGCCGTTTTAATAGGGTCATCAAAGGTTATGCATGTTATCCTTAATATAACAAATTATCGTACGGCATAATGTCAAGATACGTGAGCCATGTCAGGATTTTAGCGGATAAGTGCACATCATTTTGGTCGCCTGCAAAATCCTCACTTTAATCGTTTGCATTTTTTCAAACGATTTTCGACTGCCTTATAGGTATGAAAGTATCTTATGTGACATAACTTCAGCTATATTCATTTTGTAGCGGATTACGTCTCCTTGAAACTTTAAACTTACAGAAAATGGATCCGCCTGCTCTGAAATGTTTCGGCTTGTGAAGTTTGTCAGGTTATATAATCTGCAGTGGGAAAGCGTCGTATGTGTCCGTTTATTCTTGCCCCTTATTGAGAATGCAAGCTAGTCCACGTCCGTTGTGAATGTTTATGAAGTCCACATGACGTTTTTTCGATAACATAGCAAAGTATGTCCATTTCTTTTAATGGATAATATATGAATGTATGGGCTTCGCCGATCTGCTTTGTAGGCCGTGAACCCTAAACGCAATCTGAACGGCGTATCGGGCTCAAAAATCGTTAAGATTTCGGAAACCTTTTTAAAACCTAAGTACATCGTCCCTTCGAGTACAGCTGTATACTCTGCAACTATGCAATAATTACTTTACATTCAATAGATAAATAGTATATTTTAGGCCGAAGGAGCCATTTGATTAAAAACTTAGTGCTCAGTTAAAAAATGTAAATTTGTTAATCACAGATGCGCTTTAGGTGATCAAGGGCAATGCCTGCCTGTAACCCTCAAATGTACATATAGTAGACGCCGTTGATCATGCAATATTTTGACATATGCGAAAGACTTATACTCTTTCGCTTATCGGAATTGACTCCAGTTGTGATACTGATTATCGTGTAGTGTATTCTGAAGTCATTTTAGTCATTTTTAACGAGCCTCGTTTCGACTCCAAGCAAAACGTATCTATTTTAAAAACTGAATACTTAAGTAGTATGCCTTTTTATCATTGAGTTTGACTGCCTTTATAAATTCAAATGCAGGGTGTCCACGAAGTCTGGGTACATAGGGGATAAATACATACCTTTAGAACAAAAAAAATTTATTTCATTATAATGTTAAGAAATTATATTTTCAAGATGATGTTTATCATTTGCAATGCATAATTTGATGCGCCATGCTAAATTCTGGTGAACTCGATTAAATAGGTGAAGATTTCCGTCAATTTCAGCACACTGACAGATAATGCGTTCTCTCAAGTGGTTTTAGATTTGCAATCGATAATTATTGACGCGTTTTCAAGCCACGGCGTGGGACTTTGCGCTGTGAGCCTATGCGTTTTTGACTAATTATGCGACTCTGCCGTCCCAACGAAAATAACATCAATAAATAAAACATTAAAATCCAATGTTCTCAGACTTTGTGGACACCCTGTATATTTTATGGAAATCATGCACAAGAAGATTATTTTTTGTACTTGTTTGATGGAAAATTACGCGTTCTTTAAATTTCATACTCAAAGAAAGGTGAGCTTTCGGTTTTAAAAAAGTTGCCCTAACAATTTTCTAAACGGGTGAATGCTGCACTCGAATTGAAGGTTTAAAAACTGTGCACTGTGTGCATCCTGTTTAAGGAAATGCACAGTTTCGCCTACAGTTTGAGGGAGGTCTCTCCTTGTAGTAATAAAATACTGAAATAGATTTGGAATGTATTTTATGCAGTATAGGCAGCCCTAATAAATTGACGGGTACGATTTATTATGAAGGAAGACTTAACAATTGTATAAAAGCTCATAATTAGCAACTAATTTAAAACCGAAAGCTACCCTTTCTTTAAGTATAAAATTTAAAGAACGCGTAATTTGCTATCAAACAATTACAAACAATAATTTTCTCGTGCATGGTTTCCATAAAATATATTTGAATTGATAAAGACAGTCAAAATCAATTATAAAAAGGCATACTACTTAAGTAGTCAGTTTTTACAATGGATACGTTTTGATAGGAGTCGGAACGAAGCTCGTTAAAAAGCCGGCTTCCTATCCTGACTGAAATGACTTCAGAATACACTACACGATGATCAGTGTCACAACTGAAGTCAATTCCGATTAGCGAAAGACTTTTAGTCTTTCGTATATGTCGAAATATTGCATGATCAACGGCGTCTACTGTAAATATAAGGTAACATGTGCAAATATTCGTGGTCCAGATATAATATTGCCTTCATCCTGCCCGGAAGCGAAAGAAGAAAATGGGGAATTCCTGAGACCAAATAAAACTTATGCTGGCGTTTCAAAAGCATTCTCAATTTCATAGTCAGAGCGTACGTCTATTCTCGTGCAATAGCCGTGCCTGACGCTCGCGTGTCAGTCAATTGCATTGATAGATTGCTTGTGTCTGTTTGAATTGTTCTCGCTCTTTCACGTGCGCCTCCATGAATAGAAGTTTCAAGTCGTTCGTGTGCCGCCTGATCATTGCCACTTTCTTCGCACATGGCTGCCGGCTGTAGGCCCTGCGTATCTACTTTAAGCCTGAACTATTGCTCCGTTCTGAGCAGATTTTAGCCTTGCGCAGAGTGCTTGGTAGGCGGCATGAAGGTCTATGGCTCTGGTAAGTGTGCCAGTCGAGGACCAACTTTCTAGCAGCCATATGGCCATCTTCTCATCGGCTTGGCCTACTATCCTTGCATTCTCAAAGACGAACGAGTGATTCTTCTGCTGTACGTGATTTTAGACCCTAGGCAGCTTATCCTTGCGGTTGATTGCAAGCTCACGTGATCTTGTGCCAAGGCGTTTGCCCCTTTTACCAACATATATGGCATCGCAGTTTTGGCATGGGATGCTGTAGAGCACTGTTGATCTTTATGTCAATGGTAGCGGGTCTTTGGATCTCATGAGCTGGTGTCTGGTGGTTGAGTTTGGCCTATGGGCTACACCAATCTCAAATAGTTTCATGATACTTGCAGGCGCCTATGTACGTTCTCCATATAGGGAAAAGTGAGCCGGAACTTTGTATCTTCGTCTTTCGGCCGCTTATGGCAAGGCTTGTTAAGGCATTTGCGTATGAAGGATTTCGGATAACTATCTGAACTATCGGATTTCGGATAACTATCTGAACGCGTTGGAGGTTCCTAACACAACTGTGTTTTTGACTAACGGGGTGATTGCTACTGAAGTGGCGTATGCGCATAGTGTTCGTTACCTTACGGTCAACCGTTTTCCTTATCTTCCGTCTGTAAGTTTTGTCACTGAAACATGGAGGAAGGGTAACCGATTGTTGACCTTTTTCTTATATAGTGGACTAGATGTCAGGAGAGATGGACTTTAGCCGTACCTTGAAGGTCTGCACGTCGCTTTTTGGCTGTCATAGGAGTACAAGATGGGATATATATTGCACTATGTTTTCCGTAAAATAAAATTTCATTTCAAAGGGCTTCAAAATTCGATGATAACATGTACAGTAGATTTTATATCTGATGAAGTATGAAGGTCGACATTGGAGTTGGTGAGTTAGCACACATTTGTGATTGTTTATTTTTCTCATAAAGTTGACTTGAGGCGCAAAATATTGTTAGGTACAGATCAGTATACAACGAGCAAAATCGGTGAATGGGATCCAAGTCCAATGTTTGTTGATAGCCAATGAATCTTTCATACCATCAAACGCTGGGGAACAAAGAAAACTACTTGTTTTTACGCGTTGTCCTAAACAAGAACAGTAAGAAAAAGCAGAAACTTTTAATTCTGCAAGGTGTCCCAAAAATGTATACAAATTTTATCCAATTGTAAACTTGGTGTTAATCATAATTTTACAGTAGTCGCCGGTTATTAAGCCCACTTCGGGCCCAGACCAAATTAGGCTTAATAGGCAGCTGGGCTTATTAACCATGGGCTTAATGGCCGGCGACTACTGCACTATGAAATCAAGGTAAAGATATTCAAAAGTATCATGATTCTGCTGACAACAGTATCAGTCTATCGAGGGTATGTAGGAAAAATTCCTTTGAGTGCCCTATTTGTACATATGTGCAGTGGTAGCAAAAAAATTGTTGCTTAGAATGTTGGCGAGGCCAGTTGTCCTGTGTCATAGGATGAAAATAGGAGCAGACAGAGAAAAAACTCGGGAATTTTTAGGAGAAAAACTGTCGCACTTGTGGGGGTAATGCGTGGGATTTAGGAGAAAAAAAGGGGGTTCCCACTGGGGGGGGGAGCATTGCAAAGGTTCCCAGTATCATCACCGTGTGGAAGCCACGTCCTGATATTTCCTTGCTGATTGCAGAGTCCGCTAACGGAACTGGAAAAACAGAGGCATCCGTCCAGATCGTCGACAGTCCGCTTTGGGTCGAACCAAGGGTGAGTGTTTAGGCCGTCAGGTCTGGCTGATAAGATCGCCAGCGAGTAATCATGGTGCGCAGATAGCCAAGTAGGGTAGACCGCGGAGACCTTCGCATGAGGCTATGCGTGGGAGGGCGTTATAAATAGCTAACGTGAATGGATATAAAAACTAATACTACTGAATAATTGGAAGTATTATTATTATTATTGCAAATTGTCTGCTACGATCCATCGTGCACTGCTGTATCGATCCAGTTTTCGCTTAAAACCCTCTAGCGATTCCGACATAACAACGTCCTGAGGAAGCGCATTCCACGCTCCGACCACCCTTTTTGAAAAGAAGTGTTTCCGAGCGTCCAGCCTGGCCCCTGTCACCTTTAATTTGAGAGGATGACCCCTCAGATTTTTGGTCGTTGCTAATTCGAAAAAATCCCCTGATATAGGACAACAGTCTTGAAGACGTAATACGCGGAATGCTAGTATCAGGTCCCCCCGAAGCTGCCTGTAGCGCAAAGGGAAGAGGTTGAGATTCGACAGCCGTGTTTCATAAGGCTGCGAGCCCTGCCCCATAACAAGTTTGGTTGCGCGCCGTTGTACCTTTTCCAGGATGTTGATGTCTTTCCTTGCCCAGGGTCTCCAAGCTTGGATAGCGGATTCTAGGTGCGGTCGTACGAAGGTTTCGAAGAATTTTGTGAAGCACTCTTCATTGAAGGTAGAAAAAGCTCGTTTGACGAGGTATAGGATCGACATTGCGGACTTGGCTACCTTTTTGCAATGCAGGGAGGGTTTAAGCGAGGGCGTGATCCAGATTACCAAGTCTTTCTGGGCGTTCACTTCCTTCAATGGTATATCATTCATTCGGTAAGCCGTGCCGTTTGAAGAACCGGATTTGCCAACTCGAATGGTGGTGCACTTGCTCTCATTGAACGGTAAGAGCCAGTCCGCCGACCATTTTGGAAGTCTATTTAAATTTTCCTGTAAGTGCACTTCGTCAGCCGCAGTTCGAATTACGCTCCAAAGTTTTATATCATCGGCAAACATGGCAATGCCGCAATCCAGTTCGTGGACACAGTCGTTGATGTAGATAACAAACAAGATAGGGCCGAGAACGGAGCCTTGGGGAACACCACTCTCAACCTCAACCTTGGCTGACTGTTTGTCGCTGATGTGGACAGTTTGCGAGCGACCGATTAGGAAGCTTTTCATCCACGTAAGGAGCCTACCCCTTACTCCTATGCGGCTGACTTTATAAAGGAGGCGGTGGTGCCGCACGCTATCGAAAGCCTTTTTGAAGTCAATATAGACAGCATGCACTGAGTTTCCACCATCGACTACCTCAGTCCACCGTTCTAAACAGTAGAGCAAGTTTGTAACGCAGGACCTACCTCTACGAAAACCATGCTGTGCATCCGATAGCAGATGGTTTTGCTCCAGGAACTGCATAAGTTGTTGCTTGATAATTTTTTCCATGATTTTGCAACAGATTGCAGTAAGGCTAACTGGTCGGTAGTTATTCGCTGAGACCCGGCTTCCCCCCTTGTATAGCGGTGTAATCCTCGCGGATTTCCAATCTACTGGTAGGCATCCGGTTTCGAAGGAGGTTTGGAAGAGCATAGAGAGTGTTTTGGCCAACTCATTGGCGAGCTCCTTTAAAATCTTGGCTGGTGCGTTGCCGGGACCTGGTGACTTACATTCTTTTAAGCTTAAGAGTTCCTTAAGAACAACAGCCTCGGGGAATCGGACAGTCTCAACTATTGTATCCGCTTCGGTGTCGTCAGGGGGGTGATCGTATGCCGTTTCCTTTGTGAAGACTGATCGGAAAAATTTCGAAAGATTATCAGTCTTTGCTTCATCATCTATCAAGTCTCTTCCCTCAGCGGTCCTCAGCAGGGGTATCGGATCCTTGTTTATGGTACTCTGCCTGAGGTAACTGTAAAACAGTTTGGGGTTCACTGTGGCCCGGTTTAGCAAGTCTGCTTCGAAAGCCCGTCTTGTTTTGAGAATAAGACCCTTGATCCGGTTTCTCTGAGTTTTGTAGGCACTGACAGATGCAGGAGTCCTGTCTGCTAGCATTTTTTCCACAGCTTCCGCTTTTTGTTCACTTCTCTTTTTAAGGCCTGCGTAAGCCATCGCGGTCTAGTGTTCACCTTTTTTCGCGAAATTGGACAGTGGTTGTCGATGAGTCTGTGCAGTGTGTTCCGGAACGCTTCCCAGTCCGCAGTTATGTTTCCAGAAAAAAGAGGTTCCCAATCGGCGCGCGTGAGTTCGGTCTTCATTCGATCGAAATCGCCTCGCCAAATATTTCGTCTGGCTGTTGAGGGTCTCTCCGGTATTGAGAATAACGAGTACTCCCATAGCAGTACAACATGGTCGCTTTTACCTAGTGGTGGGAGACATGACACTTCGTCGATGCTGTCCTGCGATTTCGTGAGAACGAGGTCCAGACAGTTGGACTGTTGGCCATCGCGCATCCTTGTCGGAAAATTCTCGTGTTGCGTTAGAAATAACTTCAGAGTCATGCTCAGAAGGCAGCTGTCGAAGGTTAGATCGGAGCTATGTGCGCAGGCCGCACCCCAGTCGATGTGAGGCGCGTTAAAGTCCCCCACAATCAGGATGTCCGATCGTGCAGTAATTTTTTCCAGCTCCTCTAGCAAGGAGGTATCCACTACGGGCTCTCTTCTCGGTGGTCGGTAGTGTCAGTACATCGAGGTTGGGTGCACCTGGTACTTTAATGGACAGCCAGATGGCCTCGGAAGTACACGCCAGTTTATCCGTTTTGTCTAAAACTGTGAGTCCATTTATCACGTATGTTGCTACGCCACCGCCTTGACGACCTTCTCTGTCTTTTCTGAACAGTTGATAGCCAGGCATGGATACCTCGCCGTCGGCTACCTGGTCAGACAGCCAAGTTTCCGTTATTGAAACTATATCTGGTGATAATTCAAAGGCATGAATCTTCAGCTCGTCAAGCTTTGAAAGCATACTCTGTGCATTTGTGTACATGAAAGTTAACTTTCTGTTTGCTCGAGAATTGGTTACAGTCAGGCTTTCCCCGCCCCTTTCCGGGTCGACTGTGCGGTCATCCGGGGAGGACCTTCCTGGTGGAGAACAGTGGACGCTTGATCACTTGGTTGTTGTAAATAACGAACACGAAGCAATGGAATCGTACATACATACCATGAAACAATGCCCTTGGTATTCGGGGGCATTCATGTTCCGAGGCTTCTTTTAATGCAGCCACTGCTGCAATAGTCCGAATGCAGTGAAAAAAAAACAATAAAATGATACTTGTTAACATTACTTTGAGGTTTTTGAAATCATAAAATTATGATAAACCCATTTTAAAATTATTTGAAATGTGTATGCATTTTTGGGACACAATGTATATCTTCAGAAAACAGAAAACTTTTTTTGGAAATTGAGGTAAGTACAATTATGAGATAACGCATTATTTTGAGAAAAGACGAGCGAAGTAAGTTAAGAAAATTTTATTGTGCAAATCTGTTTATTTTTTGTCACAAAGTTAAGAAATAAACATATAAGGCTCTCCTTTGTGGAAACCCACCGAAAATTAAGACCGTAAGTAAGGATATATACAAAGAACCGAGTCACGCCTTAAATTTTATCTGTCAAACTCTGTGTGAACGATATCGAAGCAGAATCAATGAAAAATAAAACTTGAAACAGAATGGATAGAAGATGGTTTGTTTTTTCAAAATATTCGTTGATATTTTCCCACTGATTGGCCTTTGTTATCTTAGAAATGTGCCTAGAAGTGGACAAATATATTGAAAACCCCTCCAGTTAGCATCGAAAATTTATTTATTTCAGTCCCTGCAGAAGACATTCAAATATTTAGGGAAGGCGAAGAACTCGTGAATATTTCTTATTTTTGTCTTGACTTAATCTTCAAAAACGGTAACGTATACAGATATTCAAAGCAGAAATATCTAGTTTTTAATTGATCTTGGGCATATTCATTTGCGACTTTTGTTTTTGGCATTCATTTTCTCGACAATGAGTTGACTTGTTGAGGTGATTTTAAAACCATTACACGACGAGACAACTGCATAAGAGCGAATGTTTAAAAACTCGTTATTTAGATCAATGTTTCATGATGTATTTTAAAAACCTTTGAACTCTTTGAAGAATAACCATTTCTTTGTTGCTATAGGATTTTGCGGGCCGCAGCTTGGACTGCGTTTCACAAACAGGCAGTTACTAGTAAAGATCCTTCGATTTTATGAGCTAGACTACCTACTGAGTGCAACCTTTGCACCGAGTGCGGGGTTGTATGCGGTCAGGGAAAGCGCATTCAAAAACCGAAAATGTCGCGTCAGTTAAATATCTTTGGATTATGCTAAACAATGACCGATACTACAAGCCAACTCAAGTAATCCGTCCCAACCAAAAACTGCCCCGCCGAGTTTACAGTTTTGTAGGCTCTACTAGGAAGCATTCACTCGCAATTTTATGTACGTTTTAACGTGCCGCCAGCCGTTATTTATCGCATACGACAACATGGTTTAGTTTTGAAATTCATATGAAAGTACTTTAGAAGAAAGAGGAGCGTTCACCGGGAGAGGTTTATTATAAGCCTGACGTTTCGGGTAGTGATCTCGTCTACCCATCTTCAGACAATGGGTACTCTGGCTCAAAGCCCTCGTACTTATGCCGTCCTTTCTTTCGTGTGCCTGTTCGACTAATCACGTTTGAGCCACTCTGTGTGTCTCTGGCTGTGTCCTCAATCTTCTTGTCATCTGATCCCCTGCCTGTCACCGTGTCGCCCTCTTGTGTGTTCGTCCCGTGGCCTTTTGTGACACCATGACTGGCGTTCGGAACAAGGGCGTTAGCGGCGGCTGACCGCGTGGTAATGCCGCATACGCTGGTGTCAGGCCCCCGTGTGTTGATTCCATCGCCTCCCGTGGTGTCTCGAGTGGTTTCCGGCATGCCCACGCTGACCGTCATGTTGTCTACCCGCGTGTTTACCTCGCGTGCGTCGGTGTTGGCCTCGTGAGCGCTTGTTCCATCGTCCCCCTTCACGCCCGGACTTGTTCCCTGCCCGCGTTGTCCGATATCGCGTCCATCCTCGGATAAGAAGGTCCTTAAAACAGCATAGGGGTCCGGTAAATTTATGTTGCGGTTGACTGAACAGTCGGTGTACATCCAGGCCTCTTTACTCTGCCTTGACGTGTGAGCATCACCTCGGCCCACAATTTCAACCGCGTCAAAGTTGAAGTCGTGTCCCATTACTGCCGCATGGGTGGCTACCTCCGACTGGGTCCAGCATCCTCACGGCCCGCTTATGCTCCTACATTCGCGTTTGATGTTGTCGGCTGGTTTCTCCAACATAATTGCACGTCCCACAGCTGCACTAAAGTCGGTATACAACGCCTGACTTCTCTTGTTTAGGTATAGGGTCTTTCGGCCGCATTGCCTGTTGTCGGATGGTGCATGTAGGCTTGTTGGCAACCCCTACTCCAAGAGACGCGAGAGATCTAGCCACAACTTCGGAAACGCCTTTCATTTGCAGGATGCTCCGCCACGACTTTGATAAGCAGGGTCCCTCGGTTCGCGGTTTGGGTGGCATTCGAGCCCGTTCAACAAAAGCCCGTGGATAGCCATTTGCTCTGATCAGTTCTCGGAGGTGCTTTGTCTCGTCACGTTTGGCAGCTAGCGTACTGCAGTGGGTTTCTACCCGTCGGTACAGCGTGCGTATACAACTGCGCTTGTGTTGTAGCGGATGATTGCTATTGTAACTCAATATTTGTGACGTGTTTGTTGGTTTACGATAAACAGACGTTGCTAGTTTGCTGTCCGCGTGGCGGCATACGAGAATGTCTATGAACGGAAGTCGGCCCTCCAACTCTTCTTCCAACGTGAACTATAGGTCGGGAAAAATTGAGTTCATTCGTTCCTTGCAGTGGTTGATTTGACTCTGGTTGATGACAACTAAAGTATCTTCAACGTAGCGTGCCCAAAACTTCGGCTCGTACTCTTCAAAAAACCGTCTCTCGAGTTTTTGTAGTACGATCTCAGCAATGAACCCGGAGATTGGGTATTCCATTGGAGTGCCCTTGATTTGTTCGTACGTGGTCCCTTCGAAGGTAAAGAAGGTTCTGAGGCAATGCTCCACGAGTTCTATTATATCCTGAGCTGTGGGTTGACCATCTATCTCATCGTACTCCTGACGTAGGAGGTCGTGGATGGTTTCAACAGCAAGTGTTTGTGGTATGGACGTGAAGTGCGAGATGACATCGAAAGACACCATCCTTTCATCTTGACCGTCTTTATTTTGTCAAAAAACTGTACCGCCGAATGGACTGTCGTTCGTGAGCCCGCCGTGAAAAACTTGAGTCTGTGAAATGACCAGTTTGCCAGCCCGTATGTAGGCGTGCCTCGGAGGGAGACGATTGGCCGTAAGGGAACGCCTGGCTTGTGTACTTTTGGGATACCGTAGAAGCGTGCCATGGCCGCTTCGGTAGGCTTCGCCATGTACCAGTCCTTGATGGTGATGACCTTTTCTTTCTTGAGTCGACCCAGGGTTCTACCCACCTTTGCCAGTAGTGGCTTCGAGCCGGCGGCGTTGCTGACTCTGAAAGACTCTTGATCACTGAGGAGCGTTCGGATTTTGTTTTGGCAGTCAGTTTTATCTAGCACCACCGTTGATCAACCTTTGTCGGCAGGTAGAATGATTATTTGCTCGTCTGCTTTTAACCCTCTTAGGGCCTTTTGTTCCCCTCTTAGAATTGAGTGAGTTTTTCGGTCCGACATAACAAGGGAGGTGACCTGGTGTCGAAGTAGTTCCTTGGTTTCGTCCGCAGCGCTAGTGTGGTGTAGCACTGATTCGAAGGCGGCAACGAAGGTGATTGTGTCAGCGTCGGTCGTGTTGAATCCGGCTCCTCTCTGCAGAACTTTTGTTTCAACCTCGCTTAGTTGTTTGGACGAGAGGTTGTGCACTAACGTTTCCTCGGTCTTCGGGCATTGCGCGGTCGGCAGTGCGCCGAATTTCATCGATAAGTTTTCATCCCTTTTTACCCGTTTCTGTCGTTCCAAGACCATTAAGGTGTTTTCTAAGGTGACGGTGGTCGCTTCATTGCAGCGGTGGTTGAAAAGTATCATAAAGTTCTCACGACTGCATGCATCTTTCTTTAATCGAAGATGACAATCTTGAATGAGCACTCTGGTCATTCGCCGACTGTGTCGAACCACCGTTTGTTTTGCATAATATAGTAGACAAGGCACCTTCTACTGATTGCTTTGTTTTGCTTGAGTGAAATTCGCCATTTCAATAAATGGCACACGATATTCAGGTGTGCTTGCTGGCGTTTATCCGACACAACAGTTCGATCTCGTTAGGAAATCAGGAATTCATTGGCTCACCAGTTTATGTTGAGTAGGCGGATGATGTCGTCCAATTCAACAGGAAAACCTTAATTTAATTCATTTGATTAGTTTTTGCCAGTTTACAAGCAAATCAACAGAAATATACAGTAAAGCACTGAACAGGCAAAGGGATCCATTCGCGATGATTCTCCTTTTGCTTTTCGGGAGACAGACTTACAGCATATGGTATGATCGAGGTTCGGGACGGGGAAGTATTGGCACATGCACCCAGTGTTCAGAGGTAACCGTGAATGTTATGGATTCAGTATTCTGAACCAGAGCAAATTGTCTTGGTTAACGGTTGCTCGTTGTCGGTGGCAGAATCAGCCGATTGTGGGGTGCTGAGTCAGCACCATTGCCTTCCGCATAAAGCCTGACACAGAATTCATAGTCCACGAGCGCCATCAGAGCGGAAGCGAGATTGCACCGAGTCAGCACCCACAGTTCGTGAAAGGTGTCCTGACTGAAGAAAAACCTGTAATAGGTTTGCTGCAATTTGTTACTTCCGGGCAGCTTCTTCCAGCTTGTCACGATGTTTATTGAAAAAATCTTGCGATATGTGACTGTTGTTGGAAGAGGATGAGACATAAAGATATATCGATGATAGGTGCGATTAGAATGGTCGAGGGTAGTCGGGAGTTTAAGTGTGCAACTGTTTGAAACCTTAGACAGAATGAAAAGTCCCTTATGCTGTTGGTGAAACCACAATGCGTCGAGGTTAGTAAGTTCACAACCTTGTTGGAAGGAGAGGTTACAGTGATCTGACAAGAAACCTCTTTTAGAATAGGTACGTTGGATCGGTTCTATTTTCTTCCCTATACTGTCTTTAGCACATTGAAGGCTAAATAGAAACGAACAGTATTCTTGACTAGATCTAACTTACATTTTATAAAGGCTGGTTTGAACGTTAATGGTTAGAACATTTCTGGGCGTGCTTTCTAGGCAATCGGGGCGCAGTGTTCTGACATATTACGACTATTGCAATATGATATGCTCAAATCCTTTATTACTCTAGGCCCATGTTGGTCGCCAACAACCATGGGGGGAGCATTTTGCCATGAAACGGGCCTGGCACAGGCCTGAAGCTCCATCTACATGAGCTTGAGCACGACGTTGCGATCTTCCGTTTTATATCAATAGGGAATATTTTAAATCATCAGCGTACATAAAGGGTCTTCCATACTGAAAACAATCCGGTATATCGTTGAAAAAAAGGCTAAATTATAGCGAGTCTAGCACCCTACCCTGAATATCTATATTCCTCTTACACCGACGGGAGTTAACGAAATAACGAAGTGGCTGGAGGACACGCTGGAGGACAGGCTCGCAATAGCAAAAACAGAATCCAAAGCAGCAATAAAAGCAAAGGAAGTAGCTGCAACAAAGTTCGCAAAAGCAGAAGAATTAGCATCAGAAGTAGCAGTAGGAGACGGAAGAAACTACAACCGAGGCAAGAGAATCAGATGCAGCAGCAACGGGAAAAACGGCAAAAGAAGTGGGGGCAGCTGCAATAGGAACAGAAGAACCAAAAAATAGGCAATAGCAACAGTACAACAATCAGCACCAGAAGCAGAAGACGTAGCAACAACGGAAGCAGAGGAAACAGCTTCCAAGATTATGGCAACAGAAGTGGCAGCTACTGTTGATAGTACGGACATAAGAAAAGAAAAGCTTGACTTAAAATACGGTGGCTCCACAGACGAACAAATGGCACCTAGAGTGTAAGGCCCATACATGCATGCTAGACACCACCACCGCCCGTTCCAAAATGTTTCCGAAAAATACAACTGACGAAACACCTCATCGTCGACTTAAGGAGCAAGAAAAAACACGAGGTCCATTTTTAAAAGCCGAAGGTGTTGCGGAGGCGGAACCCCCCATGCACTTGCGGCAGTTGTCGAAAATAACTGGCTAGCTGGGTCATGTCCGCATGCAAGCCGCTCACACCGCGCGTCGAGCAAATAACTCAACTGCCCACACAGCGTGGTAGGTGGCCGCAGTCGAGAAGGTTCCCGAATTCTCAAACGCGCAGCATATGCCCCAAATGTTTCAGAAGACGAGAAGCTTATAAATACGCCGGAGTGGACAAGCTGAAATCCCCGCTCTCTTTATGTGTTGCTATATATATTTAGTACCAATAGACCCGCCTTCTTGCCTTCTTCTGTGTACTAGTCGGGGTAAGAACAACTGGGCTATAGCAATATGCACTCATATATGCTACTTATTTCGGCGCTTGGTAGAGTTTTCGCCCACTTACAAGGAGACCATGCCTTTCCGACTCAAGCGAGTAATATCTACGATAAAATAGAATGTTTAAAAGAAAAAAGAAGACCGAAGGGAACGTATGCAAACTATTGATAAGTTGATCGCTTCTCTGAGTTTTTGAATCAGCGGCATCGGTGTCGGAATTTTTAGACGAAAGAATAATCGGCCCTTGAATCAGAAACAGTGAGAGGCACACCAAAAAGATCTGAAATTTTCTTTGCATACAGGAAAAAGCAACCGAGACTCTATATATTGTCTAAATGACTGTAAGAAAGACAAGCAAATGGATAACTCGAAGAAAACGAATGTCTTTTCTAGTTCCTTTATGTCGGTGTATACCAATGAGCTGCATTTTAAGGAGAAAATATATCGACATAATGCCACAGGTACAGATAATATTAGCACGGTGGAATTCACATTAGAAACATAAATTAAAACTCGCGGACGGCTACAGTCTGCTAAATTGGTTGGCCTGGGACTCGAATATTCGCTACTATTGGCACCTCAAAGATTTACTGAAGTCGGTTGATCCAAACATCCAATTCACGATGGAAGCGGAGCGAAACAATCAACTACCCTTCCTCGATGTTCTTGTGCGACGGTGTTTAACTGGACTACTGCAAACCACAGTATTCAGAAAAGCCACTGACAAACCAAGTGTTGCACTTCAACAGCAATCACCCCATGCGTCACAAACGCAGTTGCGTTCGTACTCTTTTTAAAAGAGTTGAAACACACTGTAGCACTCCTGCGGACAGAAGAGTTGAACAACAATACCTTTATGAACTCTTCCAAGCCAATGGATACCCGATGTCATTTATCAAACGCAGCAGGCGCCGAGTGAACAGACGACGGCCGATGCAACAACAACCTGACGTCTGGAGGGCCATTCCCTACATAAAAGGAGTCTCTGAAGCAGTCTCACGACTGTTACAACCCGCTGGAGTGGGCATAGCCCATCGACCTGAGGCAACAATACGCAGGCGTGTGATGCAACCCAAAGACAGACTGCTCCCTACCGAAACCTCTGCAGTTGTCTACAAGATACGTTGCAATGACGGAGACTGTAATTAAGTGGGAGAAACAGGCCGAAAATTGCAGACCCACCTACGCGAACACAAATGGGTGGCTCAGAAACTAGACCCTAACTCGCAGCTTGCAGCTCACATTGGAGAAACTGGCCACAACTTCGACATTCAAGGAGCACTATCATAGGCCGAGGAAACTCAAAAGCCGAAAGGCTGGCACTTGAGGCATGGTATTCAGATGCCAACTCCGTCAACAGGCATCTAGACCTCCCCACGGCCTATAAAGTTTTGCGCCATTATTTAAGTGAAGGACGAAACAAGGACACACCTAACGTCAGAATTGAAAACGAATAGGAACCCGCTAAGAACCAGCCAGAAGAGGAGGCAGGATCACGGGGACCCTCTACCCTGGGGACAAGGCGTTACCCTAATTACTGCTCATGACCCCGAACGACAACCGTCTTCACTGGCAGTAACTATGACTCTCCCAACTCTCTCTTGTGATTCTTCTAGTGCGTTGCCTGTTATCCAACTGAATCCTGCTGGAGTAGGTACTTCATGCTCTGCAAGGTGCCTTGAAGGGCGAGCTATGAACGCCTCTGGCGGCTCAGGCTTGCCACCCTTTGTCTGTCATAGGGGAACGATACCTGCGCGTGGTACTCTTGCTTCGGTGCGCCGAACAAATCGATCCCGACCCCACAGTGGCCCTGTGGTCAAAAGCAATGAACTTAACCTTCTGGTTGAGGGTTTACAGCCTGTCTCCACAGGCTTATTTGCATCCCGTTACCCGTGTCTGTGGTGTGATCGTGTCCTCCGATCGTCGGCCGGATTGAAAAATCATGCCAATGCTGTCCACCAAGGAATGATCCGAACTGAACCAACTATTTCCGCTGATGAGATGACCGAGCGAGATGAGATTATACCAGAAATGAACGACACCAGAATTACTGATGTTGAGCGAGATGATACCGAGCCAAATGCTGATGGCGAACCAGATGATGATGTCGAGCCAGATGGTGATGTCGAGCCAGATGGTGATGTCGAGCCAGATGAAGTCAACCCAGATATCAACACTACCAACCCAACCTCAAACTTAGTAGGCGCTCCTGATATTGCCCACTATCAGTACTGTGAGAGCACATTTGGAACAGTACGGGAGTGCTCGCAGCATACGAAACATGCGCACCCGATTGAATATCAATGGAGCAGGCAGGCTTTAGTGCCTCGTGGATCGAAGTGGACGCCGCAAGAGGATAATTTATTGTGCGGCCGTGCAGCTGCCCTCCTGGTTGATGGTCTACTGTCCCTGCGTGAGCTTGCACGAAAGTTGCAGGGGGTTTTCCGAGTAGAAGTGTGGAAGCCATCTACAAATGGCTTGGTCAACATAAAAGAAAAGGAACTCTTTCGAGGATTTATGTGGAAGTAGCAGCTGTCCCAGTTGTCGGTTCCCGACCCAGCTCCTCTCTTACCCCCCCCCCGCCTAACAATCTGACGGAGGAGGGAGTTGAATCGACTGACTATCGATCTCGGCTGCTCCGCGCAGCTATCACTCAGCTGATGGAGTCACCATGTGTGGCACTTATGTCTGAGGATCTTGCATCCATAGCGTTGGAGCTGCTAATGGGAGAAATTGAAATTGTTGATGCAATACAGAGAATGGAGGAGCACGCCAGAAATGTCTTTCCGAGACGCTGGCGCCCTGGAGTAAACCGGCGGCCTTAAGGCAATCGGCCAACTACCAATCGGCAGATACGAAAAGCTCGATATGCAGAGGTACAGACTCGGCTGGCAAAGCGTCCGAAACTGGCTGCTGAATATATCCTTTCGGGGGACTGGCGGTCAGACACGGGCGAAGAGCCACCAAAGCCGGCTGGTACATTGGACTATTGGAAAGCAATTTCCGAAACACCCAGTGGTTCAGACCAGCGTTCCGTATCAGTTGTAGAGGAGCATTGGAGTCTGCTCGAGCCTGTGCTGTATACCGAAATTTCCCGCGAACTTCGTAAGATGCGCGGATCGGCCGCAGGTGTAGATGGTTTGAACGTTCAGGAGGTCACACTCTGGCCACCGGGTGCCATCGCTGGGTATTTAAATGTTATACTCGCAGTTGGACAACTACCGGGTCAACACTGTGACAGTCGGACAACCCTGATTCCGAAGGTGCCTGCCCCGCAGTCCCCCTCGCAGTACAGGCCCATTGCGGTCGCAAACGTGCTTCCCCGGTTGTTAAATCGAGTGGTTGCACAAAGGTGGTCGCGCTGTTGCCCATCAACAAGGTTCCAATTTGGTTTCCAGGAACGGGATGGCACAGCTGAAGCGACAGGTCTTCTGCATGGCATACTCCGGTACGCAGTTACAGCTCCCAGATCGGTGGCAGTAGCGGTACTAGACGTGTCTAAAGCATTTGACTCAGTGAATCATGAGACGATCATGAGGGGGGCCACCGCTGGTGGAGCACCCCCTCCGCTATTGTCTTTTCTCCACTCCACCTATTCCCGCCTAACGACTTGTCTAGCTGATACTGAGGTAAAATGCCTTCGTGGTGTTCGCCAAGGTGATCCATTATCGCCGCTTCTCCATAGCGCTATCTGAGGCGCTAGACTACTCTAACCGACAGCTGGGATTTGATGTTGCTGGCACAACGGTCGATGCCATTGCGTATGCCGATGACCTCGTTTTGTTTGCTGAGACACCGGTCCGGCTACAAGAGCGGCTTAACGGTCTAGTTGCAGGGTTAGCCCTGGCAGGCATGTTTCTGAACCCGTCCAAATGTCTGACATTCTATGTTCAGGCACTAGGGAAAGCAAAAAGTTCTTGCCTCAGCCCCTGTTCTGTAGACATAGGGGGAGTGCCGCTTCGGGTTTTAGGGCCAACGGATTCCTTCACTTACCTGGGGGTTTCGTTCACCTACAAGGGGAAACAGCCTATACGACACCGGCCTCTACTACATAAGATGCTCTCGGAGATTTCCCAGGCCCCCTTAAAACCGCCTCAAAGGGTCATTTTATTGAAGCGGTTCTGCGTACCTAAGATCACGCATGAGTTGGTGCTGGGCTCCGTGTATCGACAGACCCTAAAGCGCCTGGATATTCAGATCCGCCAGGCAGTGTGAGCATGGTTGTGTCTACCATCGGACACGCCAGCAGCCTTCTTCTACGCCAGCCTTCGAGACGGCGGACTTGGTCTACCCTGTCTGCTGACGAAGATCCCGTTGATGAAGAGACGGCGCTTAGACGCACAGATGTCTTCCACTGAGGAGATGGTACGAGTAACTGCCTCATTACCAGCCGCTCTGATGGCAATCCAACAGGCCTCACGGCCTTTGATTGTTAACAATATGGTTGTTACAAGTAAAGAGGAAGCGAGAAGAATGTGGCGAGACGAACTCCACCAATCTGCTGATGGACGATCACTAGCTCATATAGGCACCTCGGCCAGTGTTCATCACTGGCTCTCCTCTCCTGACTGATTGTTTCCCTGGCTTTACCTCCGAGGTATCCAGCTTCGTGCTGGGGTCATGTCTACCAAGGCAAGAAGGAGTAGGAGGACGAGTGTGCCAGACAAACACTGTTATGGGCAATGTGGCCAGGACGAGACGCTCCTACATATCCTGCAATGCTGCCAGGTGACAAAGGATGCCCGTATATGGTGGCACAATGAAGTGGTCAAATTGCTGACCAAA
>JAYGXS010000005.1:42290360-42364659 GCA_036362985.1 Ligula intestinalis
TTGTCTGGTTAATTCCGATAACGAACGAGACTCTAGCCTGCTAATTAATACGCCTGTCCTCTGTTCCTGTGCTGGCGGTGCTTTGGCGAAACACTAAAACTAGGACGGCCCAGCGATCCAATTTCTACACCATAAGATATGCGATCATATGGAATGCCCTACCCAACGATATTCGCAAAAGCCACAGTTTAGCCGAATTTAGAAGGAAGACCAAACAGTTTTTCTCCAATGACATGACGCATATGTTTCTGAATACAATAGGACACTTTGCAAACCAGTTCTTCGACATCCAATTCGGACCGAGGTGAATATCCAAGGCAGTACTGCAAAAGGGATTTAACAGTGAAAGAAAGTTTCCACGCATTTTGGGGCAAACTGGCTTTCCAGACGATGGTTTCCAAAGCTCATCAACTCACACCATAGGCAAAATTGTGCCTTGTCTCCTTTTCTCGTTCTTAAAAATAAAAAAACTAAAACTAAGAGCAATTTATCGATCCTAATATTCTTCGACTAACATCTCAATGTTTATAAAAAATATTATAGCGGTAAATAATTTTCTCTACAGCCTCTTGAAACACGTGGCCCATCGGCTCAGAAGGGGCCAGGAGGGAATGGCCCCGTCAGCATTTAAGTAAGGCCTATTACTATGACAGAAGTTATTTCCTGGTAAAAATCTGTATATTTGAGGGATCAAAGAAGAAAAGGAAACCAAAATTTATAATATTTGGTGGATAAAAGTGATCTTTAAGCTAATTTTAGTAAATATGGTACATGGGGCATGGTGAGGCTCAGGTGGGGCAAGAGGGGGCTCTATTCTGTTACGTCCATACATAATGAGGTCTCATCTTCTGTTTATCAGGTACGTTATATAACGCTTTTTGAAGTACATTATGAATGTTCGTTAGTTAAGTTGATTACTGTTTTAATTCAAGCTACTTCAGAAGCAGTAAGCTATAGCCTCTTTTGCATAAAGGACTTGGTATTCTAGGTCTATGCATAGCCACTTGCATATATTTTTGCCTATAATAAGCAAACATGAAACGAAAGTACCCTGGCCAACACAGAACCACCGCCTATAAGCGCACGATGCGCGCAAAGAAGGCCTATCATGATGCCACGGATCCAGAAATAGCCGGTCCTTCTGATCCCTCTATCGCGCCCATGAGAAGCCCTTCACCGGAACAGAACTTGCCGGAACAGAAGCATTGGAAGGCGTCGCTGAAGTCCGGAGCAAATGCTTTTTGACAGATGTGAAGGCTGTCTGCATCAAATCAGGACTAACGGGAAAGGTTATTAATATGTGGCTTGATATGCTGCGCCCATATCATCCAGAAATACCAAAAAATTCTCGAACGCTCACGGACACACCAAGATCTTACGTTAGCAAGTCCCTGGATAATGGGAATTATGTACACTTAGGTCTTCAAAAATGTCTACTTGACGAGGTGCAGATTCATCTGTCGACATCTACTACCAAAATTCATATACAGCTGCATTTCGATGGAATGCAACTTTCCAGAGGATCTGCCCAATGCCTCTGGCAAATTCTTGCTCGGATCTCTAACCCGTTTTTCGAGCAGCCTTTTGTGGTTGGAACATTTTCTGGATACGGTAAGCCAGAGCCATTGGACAAGTTCTTGGAAGACTGATTTGAAGAGCTTAATGACTTATTGGTTACTGGTCTACGGACGCCAATAACGAGAAAAGTTTTGAAAGTGAAGCTTACCCATATTTTCTGTTTCTGGGTCTGGTATAACTTATACAGATAGATGTCAGTTAGCGAACATTAAATTTTTTTGGGTAAGAAGACTCGAAGCTGGTATATGCTTTCTGTTTCGCGTTAAAAATAGTCCTTATCTCCCACAAATTAACGCTCTCATTCCGGTAGGCCGACCTTACGCCACTCGTAACTCTTCCATGATAATTTTACCGCCCCGTGGCTCCACATCTAACCATTCTCACTTTTTTACATCCAAATATGCTTTTATCTGGAACAATCTTCCACTCGAAATTAGGTTGGCTCCTACATTATGGATTTTCAAAAGCAAATTGCGTAAGCATTTAAATTTGGAGGAAATAAAGTCGTTACCATCTGTTTCCTTTCCAAATACGCAAGTTGTAGATTTCAAAAAGGGTCCTCCTGGCATTTGAAGCTATTCCCAGTATACGGAGGTCGCTATTGATGGTTACCGCTCGGATGCTCGTGAACTCTGGAGTATGATTTCGAAAAGGGTCCTCCTGGCATTTGAAGCTCTTCCCAGGATACGGTGATCTTCAAAGTCGCTACTGATGGTTACCGCTCGGATGCTCATGGACTCTGGAGTCTGGTGGGTCGCATCTCTGTGATGTTGCATTGACTTCCACTGCCTTTTCCTGTTGTCCCGGATGACCCCTTCCTATCTGACCACTATATTATTTTTCCCATGACAATAAGCGTTCCGAACCCTCAATAGCAGGATCCCATCAAACTGCATCACGTTATAACTTGCTACCCATTAAGGCATGTTTTTTCTCCTACATTTTTGGAAATCGGTGGCTCGCTGAACTCATCCACCGATGTAGGAGTTTTTTTATACTGCCCAAATAATTATTTTATAAGAGTTCATTGTTAATCTGAACTATTTTTATTTTCTTATTCTCACGATGGCACTAAGTTTGTAATGAAAGGGCCCCTTGGGCCTTAAATATACAATTTATTTATGTGGTCTGCGACGCACCTGCACGCTCTTACGTGCGAAGAGTGAAAGGTCATACGGGACACTATGCACGCGGCAGTTAGATAAATTTACTGATATAACCATCCAAGATGCCGTCATAGAGGTGTCTCCAAGGCAGGTCGGATGGTATTACCAGTGTTTAGTGGGCGCCTCCGGGATGAAGATAACTTTTGTTCGAAGACACTGCACCGGCACCAAAGGGGCACGTCACCTTTCGTTGATTTGCCAATTGACATGGTGAACACATTCCCACTCGAGTGTATGCATCTCGTCTGCCTTGGGGTCATGAAGAAGGTCCTGAATAAATGGCACTCTTCAGCAAAGCGTATATGTACAGGACTTAATTTTGCCATAAAGACGTGCAGTCAATGTCTGCCAGCCGAATTTGCGCGTATGTGCAGACCTCTTGACTGCCTCCAATATTGGAAAGCGGCAGAATTCAGACAATTCTTGTTATACATCGGTCCAGTTGTATTGGTTTTGTGTTTGGAGAAAAGTGAATAAGAACATTTTTTGTAATTGTCTGTTGCAATTTATATTTCATACCACCCAACATCACACAAAAATTTGGTGGATTATGCTAGAATATTGTTGATTGGATTTGTGTCGGATTATTCCCCTTATTTACAATGACACCGATCTAATTTATAATGTTCATTGCTTACTTCATCTCCACGAGGACGTCAGTCGCTCAGGCGTCCTAGACAACTTTTATGCTTCCCCTTTTAAGTCTTTTTTGCAGAAAGTGCGCAGTGACGTAAAGGGCTCTAAACACGTAGCTGTCCAGGTGTACAATCCTTACCATGAAAGGCGCCTGTCTGCACAGCCCACATCCCCAATGGCATTCGACGACGCTGGAGGAGTGCCACGCCCTTTTCAGTTGCCCCAGAGATACACGGCCATTCTGCACAAAGGGTGCATGTTGTCAACTAAGGCACCCAATAATGTGGTCTTCATAGACGACAGACCTTGTGTTCTCACATCTGTGTCAGCTACCGCAATACAGTACCGCCCTTTCGTTGACTGTCAGGATCTTTTTAAATCCAAACTTGCTTCTTCAGCTGTATTTATTTTTAAGGCCACTCTGTTTGCTAAGAGAACCTCAAAATCAACTCTTGCTAGCATTATGTGCAAGTACGTTCCCTTTGAGATCGGTGGCACCTTCTTCCTTTTTCCTTTGTTGCACACTTTTAAAATACAATGACTTTGTCGTTCACTCCGTATTTTACGCTAATCATTCTTTTTCCTTAACCCGCTTACGCTTTTTTCTTAGTGCACACGGGCATGTACGCACTTGTTCTTTTTCTCTGCGATCAATCCGTAGCCGTGGTTCTGGCGACTTGGGTTATAGATCAGCATACCGTCTATTGGCCGAAAAATGGCACTAAACGCAAACATAAGCTGAAGAGAAATTTCAAGCCCCCGGAGTCCACACCCTGTTACTGCGTCCGATTAATTAAGGACAACTTAACGTTGGAGAAGGCCCGGGAGAAAGTCAGCAAGGCTCTACTGACAGACAATCTCTCCAGCTCTGAGCCTAGTCGAGGAGGCAAAGGCTTGAGGAAAAAGTACGTTATCATTACCAATAATATCACTTTCTAGATTAGCCCGCCAGGTGTCATCTAGTTTGGATGACGATGAGCCAGACGTACGCCAGCGGCTTAATTCTCATGCGGCAGTAGGTGGCTGGCCGGCGTCACCTCCCAGCCTTCAGTAAGAACCGTTGTTAAAACCGACAGTTTTAGGTGCAGATGCAAAACAGTAACGGAAGTGATTTCGAAGTCTCACACCGAATATGGGTTATGACGCTTTATTACTTATACTGCAGCATTCCCAGTGCACCCTTTCCTGTAGATGACTCACCTACACCGCCAACAGGACGGAAGTGACTGTGATTTATAACGTTGTACTTTAGCATTCCTACTCCATCCGGCTATGGCCAGTTTTTGCCTTCCTCAACAACAGGACGGAAGTAACTGTGATTTATAACGTTCTACTTTAGCATTCCCACTCATCCTACCATGTACCGCGTGCACCCACAAGGACATCCAAGAAGGATGTAGACAATCTGATGTAAGCATGTGCGCAATGTTTTGTCATTCGTTTAGAAAGAAGGTTGATTTCCTGGTACATGGGATGATTCATCGAAGAACTAAACTGGACAATATCGAGGCCTCGCAGCGCAAACAGACGGAGAACATGAGCCTTATTTTGACCGCTTTACAGAACTTACATATCCAACAAAATGCCGGCCTACCTACGCTACAACTGCCACTCTGCACAGACGATGCCTACGATGCATTCATCTGTCAGATAGCTGCAGACCCAACGTTTTCCTGCGGTAGGTTACTATTTTTTAATGTGAATCATTGATTACAGGAACAACATTTGGCATGCATTGGTGGAAGAAACGAGAAAGAGTTTATCAGTAATCACCTGTGTTGTCTTCTTGGTCCACCTTTGTGCAACCAGTTCTGCTGGGCAGGATCAGTGGTTAAAAAGCGGTCCTTTATCGCCTCCTATTTTTATGATCGTTATTCGTTAGTTAACAGGTTGACTGATATAAACAGATGCCATTCAACAAATTTGGCGCGTCCTTCGAAATCGGTTTGACTTTTTCGGACTCCAAAGGATTTGGTCATTTCGGGATTTCACACTTCTGGACACTCTCGCGGACTCCAGATATTAAGCATTGGATACTATTCAACAATCTCGTCATCGTGGAATTTTTATTGTGTCGAAATTCATCAGAAGACGGAATCAAAGTGGAATTTGTTTCTCAAGTCGTTGAACTGAACTCGCAACCTACAAACAAACAAGCGAAAACAGCCTAAAAAGACCAAGGTGCAAGGATCTCAAGCTTTCTCGAAGATTTGCAGTTATTCAGGACCTCGAAGATCTATAAACGGCTGAGTCGTTCCTTAATATCCTGCATATGGTTTATACATATTTGAAAGTGTTTCTAAGCAATTAGGCGTATTGTCTACTCAGTCTGCTTCAAATATTTGCAATACTCTACACACCGTCGGAAGATTTTCGTTATTTTGAATATCAGTCAACACACTACGTCACAGTCGCAAAGGCAAATTTAACATTTTGAATTTAATCGTTTCGTTTACAACTAAAATGGATAATTCTACAAAGCTGCCAGTGTGGCCGGGAATTGAACCACGTATACCTCGGGTGGAAGTCGAATGGCTAACCGATGGAGCTATAGAAGCGTATAGCCGTAAGGATTAAATTCAGTCATCAAATACAAAAGATCGGTCACGAAGCTTATTGAAAAGGCCTCCTGCCAAGCGAACTAAAAGTCTTAAATGTTTAAGGGATGCAACTCATAAAGATGAAGCCTGCATATGATATTTTACCCTTCTTAACAAATTTACGAAACTTGAGGAGGTGGTTAATAGTCTTAGAGTGGAGCTGGAAGAGCTGAAAAAATTTTCTCGATTTCTCCCTCACGAGTAAACACTGGCGATGCATGAACTTGAGGGAGGGGACCTAACGTACGCAGCAGCAGCATCCCTCGCCGAAGCGTCTACGCACAAAAATGATCATACAAGTAACACAAATGGTCAAGTTGTCCTCGACGAGGTGCACTCTGATCAAGATTCTACAGAAACATCTCTAACGGTATGCGGGACTAATACTCTGCGCCCAATTTCAGCACACGAGGAACTTTCCGAATTAAAAACCCCGCTAATTATAGGCTCATTTTCCGGACTGAAAGTGCAAAATGTACCCAGCACATCAACCACTCCTAGTGGGTATGCTAAGGCTACATACATATCAAAGAAGGAAACCACAAATGAAGAAGGGGGCAGCACGAAGCCAGACCTGATCAGTGCCATCCCAGACTCAAAAAGAAGCCTAGCTTTGGTGATGGTAGCGGAAACACAAAGTCAAAAACTATTCCTAACAACATCTCGGGGTCTTCCGATAGCAGTAAGACTGGAAATATATCACGGGTTTTCCTTGACCGACAAAACTGCATTGTTGTTCAAGACGAGTCAAACGGAACTACAGGTGAGGTATTACAGAAGTCGTCCATAAATCGGAAAAACAACATTTTCATACAAGGTTCTCCTGAGTCCACGTTTGACAGTACAACGGAACGATTTGCACACAACTATGATCGAATACACGAATACGTCAGCGCTGTCCTAAAGAATGAAGAAACCTATATCGTAAATAAAGCCTTCCGTCTGGGTAAAGCAGACCTAGGCCACGACCTACAAACAAACCCAAGGTCTCTCAAAGTTATATTCGATAACGAAGGCTTGGCATCAAAACTGCTAAAAGGAAAAACGGCCTTACGAAATTCGCACAAGCAAGTGTTTTTTCAGCCAGAATACGAGCCGAGGGAGCGGATGAAGATGAGGCAACTAAGGATAGAATTGAGAGAGAGGACCGAAAGCGGGGCATAGGGCCTGAAAATAAAAGATGGGCAAATAATACAAGTCAAGGAGCCCTTCCTCTGGCCAAAACCTGTCACGATGAGGGTTGGGCGTCACGGAGTAAACTATCACTAAAGATCCTAACCACAAATGTACAAAGCTTGTTTAGCAAGCTGGACGAACTAAAGAACTTGGTCGATGAGGTGAAACCAGACATCATGACTAATACTGAAACCTGGCTTTCAAAAGATATCACTGATTCTGAATTATCACTTAGAGGATATCAGCTTTTCAGGAAATGCTAAATATTACTATATCTGCTAAGTACGCCAGGCCACTGACGCTTTCGGTGACATACCGCCCGCCAAACCATTCTCATGACAAAGACACTATCCTCATAGCAGAATTGTATAGGGTTAGTGAGAAAAAAAGACATCCTCATCTTTGGGGACTTTAACGCTCCTGATGTTGACTGGCAGACATGGACTGCACAGGGTCTTCAAGACAAGTTAAATCACAAATTACTACAATGGGCCACAGCCAAACTGCTCTGCCAAACCGTCGCGTTTGGAACGCGGGCTAGGGAAGGACAACAGTCGAACTGTCTCGACCTTATCTTTACCCGAGAGGAGGAAACGGTGATTGACCTGCAGGATCGACCCCCATTAGGGTCACGCGACCATATTATGCTGTATTTCGAGTATTCGCTGTTCTCCAAACCCTACTCCTCCGACACATGGGAAAGTAACATTCGGAAGGGCGACTTCCCACTTATGAGAAGAGAAATGTCAGAGGTATCATGGGAAACAGATCTCCAAGGTGGGGCCAATGAACAGTGGATGACCTTTAGCTCGACGTTGAAAAGGACTCTTTGTCTCAACTGTCCCTTCAGAAGAAAGACAAGTACGAATCGCCCGAAGTGGATGAACTCAAACATGCAGGCTGCTTTCAAACAAAGAAACCGCTTCTGGAGACGCTACAGATTAACCGGCTCCGGTAAACACTAACGGCAGTATAAGCAACAACGTAACATTTATAAAAGAGAAGCTACTAAACTGCGCAAGAAATACGAGTTGAACATATTACACAAGTCCTTGGAACACCCCAAGATCTTGTACGGTTACATACGAAGCACGAAGAGATCTCAGGAACTGATCCCTGCCCTAAGATCAGCCGATGGACAACTGGTGACCGAAGACCCGATGAAAGCCTCCCTCCTCTCCGATTACTTTGAATCCGTCTACACCCGAGAACCTACAACTTTTGCTGACGGTCCGTCTGCTCATCGACCGATAACTGCACCCTTACCCTCCTCCTTATTGCCCAAAATAGAGGACCTAGAGTTTTCACACAACACTGTCAGGGCCGAATTACTCCAACTTAAGCCTGCCAAATCACCTGGGCCGGACAAAATTCCTGCACTAGCACTAAGAGAATTAGCTAACGAACTATGCAAACCCCTGGCTGCCATCTTCCAGAAATCCTTTGACGAAGGTGAACTCCCAGAAGAATGGAAGTGGGCAAACGTCACCCCGATCTATAAGGGAGGTTCGCGACTTGATTGCGCAAATTACCGTCCTGTCAGTCTAACTTGCATCGCGTGCAAAGTAATGGAGTGCATTATTAAGAAGCATTTAATGTATTTCCTCGAAAGCAGCAAAAAACTATGTGATGGACAGCACGGCTTTCGTCCAGGACGCTCTTGCCTCCCGAGTGCTCTTTACTCACAGGAGAAGTGGACAAAGGCCGCTGATAAAGGCAATCAAATTGATGCTATATTCTTCGACTGCAAAAAGGCCTTCGATAGTGTGCCACACAGGCTTCTTCTGCAGAAGATTTGGGACGTGGGAACCCAAGGAAAAATGTATAAATTGATCAGTAGTTTCTTGTCCGTCAGAGAACAGAGGGTCGTTGTCGGAAACTCAACCTCAGAATGGACAATGGTCGAGAGTGGTGTACCACAAGGCTCAGTTTTGGGTCCGCTGCTATTCCTGATTCACGTAAACGACTGTCTCAATGAGCTTTATTGCGAAGCTGTCATGTTTGCGGATGACATGAAAATATGGGCTGAAATTAGGTGCGCCGCCGACGCAAAGAGACTACAGTCGAACATCGATAAACTGGTTATCTGGTCGTCCACGTTGCTTCTTAACTTTAAAGTATGCAAGTGTCTTGTTCTGCACATAAGCCCGGGGCGAAAAGTGCCACCGAAACACAGTTATTTTATCAATGGTTCCGCATTAAACGAGGTTGAGACACACAAAGATCTGGGTATATGGACAACCGCGAACTTTATGCAAACAGAGCACCGTAAAACGTCCGTCCAGAAGGCAACTAGTACCCTGCACTGGATCAGACGAGCGTTCAAAATCTTTCCACCTAAACTCTTCGGAAAAATATTTGGCACCTTTGTGAGACCACATCTTGAATACGGAATGCCAGTTTGGACACCGTGGTTGAAGAAAGACGCGGAGCTTCTTGAACAAGTGCAACGCAGGGCGACAAAGATGGTCGACGGTCTCAGGGACTTACCATATCAGGAGAGATTCATAAAACTTGACCTTTTCCTTTGTCTTACAGGAACGTTCAGTGCAGCCTGCTCTGGACATTCCGGATAATCCGGGGCCACATTTCCTCCCTAAAATTGGAGGAATTCTTCCAATTAGCCACCACTACTCACCTGCGTGGCCATCCTTACAAGGTCACAAACCAACGCACCCGATTAGACCTCCGAAAATATTTCTTCAGTCAACGCGTGGTCCGGCCTTGGAACTTGCTACTAAGCGATACAGTTTCCGCTGACACAATTGCGGAATTTAAAAGAAGACTTGATGTGATTTTATTTGACAAACGGCGACTTTTACAACACGATTTCCTACTGCCAGCACTGTGAACAATTTTTCTGGCTTTAGACCGTTTTCATTCTTTTCCGTGAAAATTCACTCGAAATTCTGTTATGATATCATATGTGCTTACCCCGACTGCACATTAACTGTTAGAATAACCTTGTTTGCATTACATTAATAGAGTCCTCAAGGGCATTTCTTGCCTGTTACCCTTAAAATATACCTATACCTCAAATTGCCTACTGCAGCACTTGCACTATGGAGGCAACTTAGATGCATGCCATTGCCTGGTTTCACGTAGCACGAGACCGGCAGGGTGGCAGAACCAAACGGAGGGAAACTTCATCCAAGGTAATCTGACGACTTTAAATTATTATAACAGTACCACTCAGATTCCGATCCATGCACTACTTGTACTTACTTACTTGTACTTGTTACGGCTGTGATCATGCCTGATCTAGCCGGCCTCAATGACGTCACGAACGGTACCTCTCCATGCGTGGCGATTGGCGGCAGTGGATCTCCAAAGCTCCACCCAGTCCCTTCTCCAGCGACGGAGGCCGAAGATAGAAGGTCCAAGAACTGCTTCCATGTCTTGACGGACGGTGTCTAGCCAGGTCTTCAGTTGCCCTCCTCTTCGACGTTTCCAGATCGGCTGCGGTGCCGGGTCGAGGGCAGCATAGGTAAGCTCGTGGGGCGGATGACGGAGAACGTGTCCAAACGACCTCAGTCACCTTTCTTGAATGGCCTGATATATTCTCGTGATACGATCGCAGCGGATGCGGACTGTCTCATTTGAGATGAAGTCGCTATACTTAACTTGCAGGATCGTCCTCAGGCACTGGTTGTCAAAGACCTCCAGTCTTCGCTCATTTTCAGCGCGCACAGCCCAGCATTCACATCCATAGAGGAGGACTGACCGGATGGATGCACGGTATGCACGAATCTTCGTGGCGATGGAGATGTCACGTCGGATCCATAGGCGCTTTCGAAAGAGTGAGAAAATCTAGCGAGCAGCATCGATATGGGAGACGTGACGCGCTACGTGACGCATAGTCTACATGTGGCGATAAAAGACAAGCAGCACATCTGATGCATATGCGCTATACATATGGGATGGCCGTGAAAATTAGAGATCATTTAAAAATTTAGTTTGAATAGTTATTACCTGTACGGATAAATAAATGGGTTTTACTTCTGCATTTTCATCCAGATTTACCATCTTTTATAGAAATATATGCAATAAGTGGTTTTGTTTATACTTTAAGAGCCCGATATGGACAATGAAAGTTTTCCTGCCGATATCACGTGAAAAGGATCATTAATTTCTGTAAAAAATTATTTAAACTCTCAATAAATTATCCACTATCATTCATTTGCCACTTGACTTTTATATTCTACGAGCTGCTACAGCTGACTGTCCTGCCACTTGTTCGATTGCCAAATTAAATGGCCAATTTAGCGAAAATAGGCACCCATTTGCGAAAACATTTTCCACGGTGGGGCCAGCCGGGGGCAAAGTGGTTACTTGACCCGCCTGAGTCCCACCATGCCCACGGATGTAAATGTTTGTACCGATGCACTGTACAAAGTGTTGGATCCACTCATCCTCAACTTTGTCCCCCGTAAGAAAGTAATACATGTCAAACATGAAGTGTACCTTCCTCTGTCTTTTCGTCGTAGGCTGCATAAACTCTCTGGTCGTTTGCATAGGCAAAACGACACTTCCGTTCTGCCCTTGATCACACTGATCTTTGAGCAGGCTAAGAAGCTCTCCGAAGAAAAGCAGATAGCCGATGAGGCCCACTTCGCTGAAAATCCTTCCCTTAATGTCGCGAAACTCTTTTCGTGTACAGTAAAAGCACAGAGAAAAATGCAACGCCCCATACTTCAAGATGCTTTATGAAACCCCATAGCTGACGTTAAGTTGACCACCGATAGCTTCAATGCGTTCCTATCCAAAACGTTTAGTGAAAGCTCGTTCGCTGCACCTCCGGCTATCCAGGCTTGGACGGGTGCCGTACTCGAAACCATAAGTTTGACCCTCTGGGATGTGCCTGTAGCCATTTGTCGTTATCGTAAATCTTATAGTCCAGGACCAGATGGCGTCCCAGTTAGCCTTTTCAAAGCTGAAGCGAATGATATTGTTCCGTCTTTTCTTTGTAAGGTATTTAACCTTGCTCTTGAGAGCGAAACCTTCCCTTCGTTGTGGAAGGAATTGCACATAATGCCTATTTGCAAGCATGAATGATCGACGTCATTCGACAAATTTAGGCCAATAAATACACTTACCGCAGCCTCGAAGATCTTGGAGACCTTAATCAAAGAAAAGATGTTGCGTCACTTGACAGAGAACAACCTGCTCAATACAGCTCCACATGGTTTTCTCGAGAAACGATCTTGTGACACCTGTCAGCTCCCTTTCTTTGATTATGTGCTGCAATCTAGAGACAGCGGTTTTGCTACTTATAGCGTCTATTTTGATCTTACTAAGGCCTTTGATCGGGTCGACCATAAACTCCTCCGTCTGAAACTGGCCTTCTTCGGCATAGGTAGCAAGCTTCTGGACTTCATATCTTCCTATTTGGATGCTCGCACACAACGAGTAAAAATTTTCAATTTGATCTCCAACCCCACGCATGTGAGGAGTGGAGTTATACAGGGTAGTGTACTGGGTCCGCTCCTATTTTGCCTGTTTGTCAACGATGTTTCAGATTGTTTTCAGTATGGCAGACCCTTCATGTACGCTGATGATTGAAAAGTCGCTTATCGATATAAACTGGCAGATCGAAACATCGTGCTCGAGCTGATAAAAAAGGATCTTCAGGCCTTTGCCCAGTGGTGTTGCACACGGCGCCTCACCCTTTCATGGCACAAATGTTCCGTTATTGTTGTTGGTGACGATCATTAACCGGAATTAAGCATTGACGGTCACGAACTAAATGTCCCAGTATTTGGGCATATCCTACACTAATAGTCTCAATTTGTCAGAGCACTGTGCCCTGATAATCTCGAAAGCACGCCGAACCACCGGATTTATCCTTAGAAATTTTGAAACTATCAAGGTTAGATCTAGCCTTTATAATATGTACGTGAGACCTAGTCTTGAATACTGCCCGCCCCTATTCAGTCTTCTGCGCACTAGTGAACGGAAGAAAATAGAATCGGTGCAGCACTTCTTCACTAGAAGAGTTTTCACTACAGAACACCGTAACTTAACCTACCAACAAAGGTGCGAACTTATAAAGCTGGATCCCCTGTGGCTTCGTCGATTGCAGAAAGGTGAATTTTTACTGTGTAATCTTTTGAATGGTCAAACTTTTAATCCTCTTAGTACAATAAGGCAGCTTGAGCTCTCTCGACGCGCCAGTCATCGAGGCGTATTTTATTTCTTCCTATGGCACGAACAGTTAAGTACCGGCAATTTTTTTTCACTAACACTTTGCTAACCAGTTCTTTGACGTCCAATTCGGACCAAAAGGGATCTAACGGTCCAGAAGAGTTCCCGAAAATTTTGGAGAAAACTGCCAAATGCTGGAAGCTTTCCAGTCGACGGTTTCCAACGCTGATCAAATCAAAGCTTAAGCAAAATTGTGCCTTGCCTCCTTGTATAGCTATTTTATTTCATGTTTTCCTCGATTTGTTCCCTAGAAGTCAGGTTTTTTTCACTTAAAACAAACTCCTTATTTCGCACACTATTGACCTAGAAAAAGACCAAAACAAATACAATGGTCACTGCGAAAGAAGGGGTTTGTGTTAGGTTTTTTCCTGCCTTCCGGGGTTTTTTGACGGCGCCAAAGATGTGCTTTACAAATAAACCTTATTATTATTAAACGCCATATCAATCTGGAATAAGCTGCCCAAAAGTATTAAAACCCAGCAAAACTACCCGATGTTTAAGAGAGCTAAAACTAGTTTTTTACATTTAGGACAACTTACACGAATTTTGGGTGCTGACTCGGTGGAATCTCTCGTTCACTCTGATGGCATTCGTGGACTTTGAACCCCGCCAGGCTTCATGCTGAAGATAATGCTGCTGAAGCAGCAGCCCGCAGTCTGCTTACCCATCAGCCGATAGCGCGCAACTTTTGCCGACAACCATTGAAGGAAGACTGAGAACACTGTGTTCTTGTGCCAACCCTCTCCGTCTGGAACTAATGTCCTTAAACGATATGAAGCATTTCTCCTGCTGATGAGTCAACTCAGCTTACAACTGTACATTTATTACGTTTGTATCATACCTTTGAAGGCAGGTTTTTTCACTCTGAAACAAACTCTCTATCTCGCCCAGTACTGACAAAACAAAAAACCTGAACCAAAACCAATACTGGCTGCAACATAGGGAGTTTGTTTTAGGTTTTTTCTGGTCTTCGAGGTGTTGGAAGGCGCCCAAGAGGTGCATTATCAACTCTTTAGAATTGCCTATAAACTAGCATAGTAAACATATTATATTATATTATATATCACTGAATCCCGAAGAGCAGGATGAAAATTAACTGTTGTGGAGGGACACACAACGAAGCGCCTCTGTACATACTAATGATTTATTTGATATTTTTTTCTTCAATAAAGTTTTATACTTACCATACTCGGCTTCCGACTTACATTTACTATAATAATATAAATAAGGTTTATTTGTGAAGCACATCTTTGGCGCCATCAAAAACCCCGGAAGGCAGGAAAAAACCTAACCCAAACCCCTTCTTTCGCAGTGACTATTGTATTTGTTTTGGTCTTTTGCTAGGTCAATAGTGTGCGAAATAAGGAGTTTGTTTTAAGTGAAAAAAAACTCACTTTTAAGGTACAAATCTAGAAAAAGATGAAATAAATGAAAGGGGGTTTAACGTAATAAATGGGTAGTTCCGTCGCAAAAGGGATCCACTGCCAAGCGTTAGCCGCCTTTATCGCCGAAAACTATGTATGTCTAGAAATATATATCGCATACATATCCATCAAAGGGTCCAAAATAGATATTAACTAGACATTTAAATGTCTATGAATATACATTCTATAGACATAAATGCTACTAGGGACCTTCACCTCAGTGGTAAGATGAACATTTATTCTTAAAGTCTGCGAACTTAGCGGTATTGTGATCTTGGCGGTTAACATATCTAAAACCATTTATCACTTTAAATTTAACAAGGGCGGGCTCCACAGCTGACTTCCGTGCCGTTAATATCCACATTATCACACTTCAAACCATGAGATTTAAATGTTTTTTTTTCTCTAGATAAACTGACTTGTTAGATACACAACGAGGCGTCCGATAGAAATAAATTTCCTATTCATTTCTGATTTAGTTGCATTTAGTGGCATTATTTCTTTATTTAACCTTTGGTTAACCGGTTGGAATGACAGTCCGTCGGTTGCGCAGATTCACGTTAAGTTAAGCAAGGAGAGAGAGCCTATTCGTTCTATGTAAGTAAAGTAGCTGGGAGGGTGGGTATAATGTGCAGCTGAAAATAACCAAAACCTAAACAATAAATAAACAGTAAAACAAACCGGAAAATGAATTGGGATACCGTAGTATAACTTGTAGGAAGGGCACTGAAAGAGGCGCTTTTAGCATTTGAGATGTAGGCGTGGGAAAACAATATTAAAAAATGTGGACGAGGCAAAAGACTGATTTTTGTGAAATAGATGGGCCAGGCAACCCTGGGAACTTCAAACTCTTGGGGATGTATAGGTCCTACCAGAGTGTTTCGGTATAAGTCAATTCAAATAAGCAAATTAAATAGGTAGATGACGGTGGCACTAACTAGCATATATCAATATTGCCATCTGTAGAACAATAAGCAGAGTGATGACTCATTGGCAGTGGTCACTCAATGTCGGCAGTCCTAACTTATATATGTACGTGAGACCTAGTCTTGAATACTGCTCACCCCTATTCAGTCTTCTGCGCACTAGTGAACGGAAGAAAATCGAATCGGTGCAGCACTTCTTCACTAGAAGAGTTTTCACTACAGAACACCGTAACTTAACCTACCAACAAAGGTGCGAACTTATAAAGCTGGATCCCCTATGGCTTCGTCGATTGCAGAAGGGTCTATTTTTACTGTTTAATCTTTTGAATGGTCAAACTTTTAATCCTCTTAGTACAATAAGGCAGCTTGAGCACTCTCGACGCGCCAGTCATCGAGACGTATTTTTATTTCTTCCTATGGCACGCAAAGTTAAGTACAGGCAATTCTTTTCAGTAAATGCCATATCAATCTGGAATAAGCTGCCCAAAAGTATTAAAACCCAGCAAAACTACCCTATGTTTAAGACAGCTAAAACTAGTTTTTTACATTCAGGACAACTTACACGAATTTTGGATGCTGACTCGGTGGAATCACTCTTTCACTCTGATGGCGTTCGTGGACTTTGAACCGCGCCAGGCTTCATGCTGAAGATAATGTGGCTGAAGCAGTAGCCCGCAGTCTGCTAACCCTTCAGCCGATAGCGCGCAACTTTTGCCGACAACCATTGAAGGAAGACTGAGAACACTGTGTTCTTGTGCCAACCCTCTCCGTCTGGATCTAATGTTTTTAAACGATATGAAGCATTTCTCCTGCTGATGAGTCAACTCAGCTTACAACTGTACATTTATTACGTTTGTATCATACCTTTGAAGGCACGTTTTTTTCACTTGAAACAAACTCCCTATCTCGCCCAGTATTGACAAAACAATAAACCTGAAACAAAACCAATACTGGCTGCAACATAGGGAGTTTGTTTTAGGTTTTTTCTGGTCTTCGAGGTGTTGGAAGGCGCCCAAGAGGTGCATTACCAACTCTTTACAATTGCCTGTAAACTGGCATAACAAACATATCATTATTACTCAGAAGGACAGTTGGCGAGCATACGTATACTTTCGATAAATTCTCTTCGGGCCATTATTATATGAGCATATCTGGGTAAGTGAAGGTATTCAAAAGAGGGAACCGTGCGAACGGGAGGTATCAACGATACCGATTGGCATATGTCAGCATTAAAAAATATCCACGACTATATATGCAACTTAGCATGGTCGATAGGCGACTGGCAGTCGTGCCCTGCTTACTTCACATTGTCTAGTCACGGACACATGTACTAAGCTGCCGTAGGGAACATATGTCATGAAAGTCCTAGGTTAATAAGTACCGTCAAAATGGACTGTTACCGGTGCAGTGCTGACTATACCTTGTCTACTCACGGACACATGTCATGAGAGTCCTAGGTTACTTATTACCGTCAAAATGGACTGTAAGCGGTACAGTGCTGACTACACCTTGTATACTCACGGACACATGCCATGACAGTCCTAGGTTACTTAGTACCGTTAATCTGGATTAACTGGCAATGTTTCATCCCAACAACTTAAGTAACAAAGGTTAAATCCCATGACTGCGATTCACTCACAATGTTTCATCCCAAAAACATAAGTCACAAAGGTTAAACCCCAGGACTGCGATTCACTCGCGATGTTTCATCCCAACAACTTAAGTAACAAAGGTTAAACCCCAGGATTGCGATTAACTCGCAATGTTTCATCCCAACAACTTAAGTAACAAAGGTTAAACCCCAGGACTGCGATTCACTCGCAACGTTTACTGAACTGCGACAAAAAGGTTGCGTATATCAATGGCATTGAAGATGACATCCTCCTATGCAGTTGAGAACACACATGATCGTCGTTTTGCTTGGAAATTGGGGCTTTGCCCTAGCTTTGTTGACCTTTGAGTAAGACATGGAATGAGCGCAAAATTTAGAGTCTTACCGTTCGCGTTTTTGCCGCGCGTATGAGGTTCGTTAATAAGTGAGTTGACTATGGCTGTCGAAGTGAGTGTGTCTATGAGACAGTGAAATATTAAATATCAGTCATTACCAGTGACTGCACTGGGCCAATTTCACAACACATTTTCACTCAGGTGCCGTTGGGTATTCCATTGCCGTGTCTAGCTTTTCGGTAAAAAAAAGTAAAGGCCCTGCTTCCAAGGAATTACGTACGGTGAAAGACTCATGCCGTAATTGTGATCAGAATTAAGATAATCACAGCCACCTGCTAGGCAAATAACATATCACAGCCACTAATACAAGCAATAGACTAGGAACGGTTTTCTTGATCAGAAGGACTGCCCGACAGTCGTCGCCTGTTAGTCCTACGTACTATAGGTGTACCAGATGTCGATGTACCAGGCTGGTTAGTGTCCTTGGTGTAAGAACGACTTCTGGATGCAGAGGTCCAAGTGGGTTGCTTGATACGAGGTCGACCACGCATGTGCCTATTGGGAAGCAATCTGTCCTTGTGCAACACTAAAATGGGCTGGTCATTTCCGTCCCCGGCACATACACACAACGTATTGCCCACCGGCTTCATAACGGAGCGCACAACCCTCCGGCCCTCGCCGACATCCCCCTCAGCCTCTGAAGAGTGCGACGACGACTCCTCTTCAGGTTCCAAGGTAGTGCCGCTGGCAACTGCGCTCACATAGGTCTTAAAGTTGTTGAGCAACTCGGTGAAGCACCTACGGCCACTAACCCGCAGCATTTGAAGAAGAGGCTAAAAGGCGTTCGTAGCCTCAGTGTACCTGTAGTTCTCAGTACACGGTGGACGTCTATCCTCAAGGACGACGTCTGCATAAAAAGAAGTTTCAGGGTGAGAAGTAGAACTAACCTGAGTATGGCAGATCTGAAAGACTTCATGGCTTGTCAGCCACCGACAGCCCCTTAACACTCGCTGGGGGTCAACTTTCTTTGCAACAATATAATTTGTTATATGGACACACGGCAGTTCCCAATTCAAAAAGACATGACATCTGCACGAGTCCATCCTTTCACTTATGCATGTGTCTATCCTCTTCCCATCAATATGCTTGAGGTTGACCTCCGAGGCGTAAGCAGTCAGCCACTGACATAGAGCTGCAACATGTCGAGGTCGGTCGTTATACTACCTGCGAAGGCAGTATTCTTCCGCCTCCAACCGTTCAAACTCTATGTCCTTTGTCACAACATACTTATCCAGTTGGCATACGCAATCTGTGATGCTCATGAAAGACTTTCACCACTCCGTGATCATACGATTAAGTCTTTCAGTCTTATTCGTCGGATGGTCCCCATATGTAGTGACAGTACCTCGGGCATGGTGGGCCAAGGAGCGCAAGCAGAAAAGCCAATTGTCGCAAATATATGACCACAATTGAGGAAAATGACGCTCAATGTGCTGCATTGTTTCATTAAATTTTGAAAGACTAAATGTTCTCACAGCCCTTTTGACATAAGTCATAACTTCATTCGCTTCATCTGTTGAAGAGACCCTAACGGCCTTAGGCCGAAAGGCCTGAAGAACATGAAAAGAACAAATTAAAATAGTTATGTCCTGTTACGGGAATACTTCCTCCTAGGCCTTTATTTCCCTGGCATCCTTGTATAGAAAAAACGTCCGTATTTCCAAGGTAGCAGAGCCCATAATTTCTTTAAACTTACGAACGACCCATTCGATGGACTCGGCCGTCTCGTTAACAATAAAAGCGTAGAACACGGACCGAGCATGACCGTGCTTATTGGTTACCACTACGTGGTACAGTGCAAACCCATGACGGTTCGTTCGGCGGGTGTCGTCCATCTGCACGACCTTCGCACACTGAGCCAACACGGTTTGGAGGCGTGGTGTTGTGAAGCACATGGCTTCGAGCACTCCTGCGCCGTACTTGTGGTCAGCAGTACTCCCACCCTCCATGTTTTGAAGGGCCTCCGTCATTCCCAAAGCAGAGGCATCCGACCGCATTATGCGCCGTCGCATATTTACCAGGTCCTTCATTCTGTAATTAATGCCAGTGGAATCTACAAAAAAGTTTGCCTTTCATAAATCTAACCCTTCAAATACAATTTTATCCGACCAGCCGAGGGCCTTAACCGACTGATCAGTGTAAGAAGCCGTTTACCGGCTTCGCCCTCAAATTCTTTGAACTTTGGATAGGCGGACACCAGCGCACGACTACAGACGTGGTTATGCAGGAGGTGTAGCGATTTCACTTGAAGGTCATCTTAACATTGGGCGACTGTATATCTCACCATGCATCCAAATTTAATTGATCTAACAAGTTTGCATATAAGTTAAAAGAAATTACCTAGTTCGCCTCCTTACGTTTTTTGGATAAGGCATGCCGGCATGAACACATTAAAAAGTAATATATTTAAATTTCACACTGGTATAGGCGGGGTGAGCCGTCGGCAGCTTAATGCTGCGTTTTATTCTGAAGTGGCAGCTTTCTGCCTGAAAATTACGACAGGGTAAAAATATTCTCCCTTACCTTCTCAAAATCTCTAACTTTTGACAAAAGGTCATCAAGCGTATGGAAGATACCATCCTGCATGACTCTTTTAAACTGAATTCGCAGAACTAGACCTTGATTGTGTGCGAATGCCGGGTAATAAGCATAGATCACAAAACTAATTTCTTGGGGATGACTGACTTGGCCTGCGAAAGTCCTCCAGAGGATGCTCTTTAGCAATGTTCGTCGTTTCAATCTTTTCGGGAGGGACAGAATCATGATAATGATCCAACTAAAAGGTCTTAACGGCGAGGCCCTTCTTCGTCCTGTGAGAGACGTTGAAGTATGCCTTACATCCAACACGCCTACCAGTTGAAATCAAGCGCAATTACAATTCGCCATACTTTTTCGTCGGAGCCATAATGCATACATATTTTCTGCTGGCATACACAAATTTGTCTGCATGTATGGACCCCACAGGATATTTATGTGAAAGTCCTGCCTTGAAATAGTAACCGCTTGTCTAAAAGTAGACTTCTAAATATCATCCTCAATTTCCTGAACTGGTTAATAGCTTCGTCAAGATCCTTCAGCGACTCAAAAAATCGATCGCTGAGGTTCTCCCTGAATTTTGCGTCAGTAGAAGTAGAGGATGTCATGATGGCGAACGTGACAGTGTTCGAATACCGCGCCAGACGAAAAATTTAAGACGTAATCCACCAATCCTAAGCCGACAAAAACCACCAATCATATCACACAGCGCAACCACAATAAACCAAAAAATCTTACTTATCTGATGACCTTAAGTTCATCACAAGCAAGTGTAATGTCCAAGCGGGGCCAGTGTAGCGGGCCGGGAATGTCGAGGTTGGCACACACCTAAAGGAGTAATTCACGCATATGATTCTCCAGAAGTGACGCCGAACGGGGTTTTCAATCACCACAACATGCAATCGTAGAAAGAGATAGAAGAACAACGCGATAGTAAGAAATACGGTCTGTTGATATAAAACGAATGGTAAACAATAAAGAGTGGAAAGGATACGATACGGGGATTACCAAGAGTCTGTACAATGATCCGCTTGGAGTGAGGGGTGATCACAGAATATTAGTTAGATACCGGTGGGAGTGCAGCGCAGTGGGCAACTGCGGGTGAGGGCCATGGTGGTACTGACGGCAGGAGGAGTGTGTAACGGTGACACAGGACGGCGGGAAGAGCGTGTAACGGCGACATGGAACGGGGGAAAGTGGTGCCAGCAGAGGAAAAGAGAAGGAAAACCGGCATCATCACCAACAGACGTTCACACCATCCTCATCCGGATCCGCGCCAAAAGTGACCTTGGTGCGTTCAAACAACTATGGTCCGGGTTGGCTCGTTACACCAGCCAAACGGATTGTTAGGAGCCGAAATCGGAATCAGTGGAGCTTGCACGGGTTTGGGTCTTTCGCAGAAGATATTCCATAAGAGATTATCCATCTCATCAAAAGGAGAATTATGATTATCTCCGAAAGAATCCATGAGAAAATATGAGAATGGAGAAAAGTTTATTGGACGAATAACCGTGTAGAAAAATATAGAAGAAAAGGGTAGAAAAAATCTTTAGACTTAACGTGTGGAAGGAGAACGGGACGAAGGAGTAACAAAAAATCCGACGATGGAACCACAACCGCGAGCCGTGACTTCTCCTACAAAACCAGAAATTGAACTAGACAACCAAGGAAACCAATTCAAACAAACGAGAGTCAGGGTGGTTCGTTACACAAGGACGCTATTTTGATTTGGATAATCTCATTAACTAGGTTCCTATTTGAAGTTGGTTTTGGAGTGATGTCTTTAACCGGAAGATTTTACTATTTCGCCTATGGAAGCAATTTATTAGCCTATAGAATCCAATTAGCCAACCCATCAGCTAGGTACCTTGGCGTTGGAAAACTTGACGACTACAAATTAGTTTTCTGTAAGAGAGATAGCAAATGTGCATGGGGTTCTGGTGCTGCAACCGCATCTATTGAACCCTCACATGGAGATGTTGTTTATGGCACAATATGGCACCTTGCCGACGAAGACATGGCCTCTCTTGATAAGCAAGAGGGGGTTCCACACCTCTACCAACCTTTCACAGTGGACGTTAGTTTACTTTCATCAGTCGACCCAATTAAAGTAATTAAATTATATTTGACGTTTACTCTTCTAGATAGAAAAGAGTTTTGCTTGCCGGACATACTCAATGGCGATACAGGAATACGGGGAGCCTTCGGCTTTCTATTTGGATGTCATCCTGCGTGGAGCCAAGCAATCTGGCCTGCCAAAAGATTATGTCGACAAAATTCGCAAGATCGGATTTTTCTGTTGCCAAGACAAATGTGCTATATATGAAAAATTACTGGAACTGATGCCTCCGGAAGAGAGGGGACATGCGGAAATTCCCCAGGCTTTGGTCGGACACGCTACCAACCTAAGTGCACTTTGACCCCTAACAATAATGGTACAACTTATGCGAGTTCAGCTTTTTAGTATATTTTATTGCGTGTGCTTAACTTTGATGATTTAGTCAATTTTATTTCATTCTTCACGTGAAATGGCTATCTATATTTCCAACCAGATTGCCCATGACATATGTCAACATTGACAAGATTATCCGTACAAATATTATCCGAGCTTGTACCTTTTAGATGTTCTGAGACTACTGGAAGGAAAACAATATTTTGTTGCTTTTATTCCCACTTCTCATTTAAGACTGGTCTATGATAATTCTGGGTACTCGAATCTTCAAATTTGCCAGTGTAGTAGGTGAAGTTTGTGCGGACACACGGAGCCCTGGGCGCAGGTGTAGCCACTTACTCGGAATTGGTAAGGAAAAAAAGATTTGGAAGGACACTTGCTCAAATGAATCTGTGCAAACGCAGCGACTATGGTGGACAGTAAAATTGAGTAGAACAGATCCGACAAAGAAATGTGTGAACAAGCAAGCACCAACGGGGAAAAAAATTCCGACCGCTTTCACTTTTAAAGGGACTCTTGTGATGATAATTAAATACGTCACTCGTAATTCATGTACGCAATCCACGTCGACCTTTCCTTTTCTCCCGCCATTCCGATTTTGATTAAAGGAAGACTGAAAGCCCTCGCTCTACATCGTCAGCATACCGAATGCGGACACCAACTTTCGTTTGAATTTGATCTGTGCTTATTTCGGTCCCAAATGTGAACTTGGGTCCCTGTTACCTTATACTTTTAAGGCTGCGATCATGACAGATCTAGCCGGCCTCGATTATGCATTGGATAGTACTTCTCCCCGTGTGGCTGTCAATGACAGCAGGCCTGGACAGTTCAATCTATTCTCTTCGCCAACGCCGGAAACCGAATACTGATGATCCAAGAACTACTTTCATGTCGTAATAGACTGAGTGGAACTAAGGTTTAGTTGGCACACTCTCCGAAGTTTTCATTTGAATAAGCATTTGGAGTCGAGGGTAATAACGCTGAGCTCGTGAGGTTGATGACGAAGAAAGTGTCCAAACCACTTCAATCTTCTTTCTTGCGATGTTTTTGCAGCGAATACGGACTTTCTCATTTGCATCGAAGTCGGTGTGCTTCATTCGAAGGATGGTACTAAGACAGGAGTCAAAGACTTTCAGATTTATTTCATCTCCCACGCGCATTGTCCAGAATTTACAGACAGAGCAAATGGATAGCACACATGGGTCTTCGTGGGAATGGAAATAAAGTGTCGGTCCAAAAGGCCTCTTCTAAGGCTTGAGAAAAATCGGACAAACTGCATTTCTATGACTGCCATAAAACTGCAGTTTGTAGTAGACGTTACAGCTCGACGGCAAATAAAAGCGAAAATGGGATTTCGTAGCCGTGCTAGCATCTATTTATCAGCATTCAGGGATGCAAACTTCAAAAGGGCAAATATTTATAACATAGTTTATAAATGCTTAATTTAATTTATTTTGCTAGGCTATAACTACAGCTCTGTTACTGAAATGACTCCGATGAAATCGTTTACCCAGACAATAAAAATATGAGCACGTAGGTCAACGTCGCTAAATATTGAGATTTTAAAATAGTATCAAAAACTGGAGACTTGACATTTAATAGTATCGTCAGTTGCCTCGAAATAGACGAAACGTTCTTGGACAGATGCACTTAGTGCTTCATTGAGCCGATGACACACGTGATAGAATTCTTCCGACGAAAATGTGCGTCAATTTGACAGGAGCAAGCATAGAGAGTTGTGAAGTGGCCAATAAGTCTTATCACTGTTGAGGTTTTAACAACTATCCCTACTTTGATAGAACAAAAACAGTCGGCAAAGATGAAAAAAATAGCTCCAACACGACCCATCGATATTGACTGCCTTGGCCTAGCCACCAACGGGGAAACCACCCGTAGACGTCCTCGGTAAGTTGGTAGCAGACAACTTACTGCTTAAATTTTGCGTGCATTTTTGTGGTGTCCTTAGTCCGCTTTCCTCGAGAGACAGAGGGACGCCCGTAAAAATTAGACCAACAGTTAAATATGTTCAAGGAAAGGCTTCTAGGTCTTGTATAGACACATTTATGAGAAACACATTTCTGAGATCACTTCTGACGTTTGTTTGCGTCATGTTATTTGAGAGACACTGTAAGGTTGATGCTAGTTACGCCCTAGGCAGATATTTTAAGTCTTCTTGTAAATGGGCATGAGATCGACCTACTGCCTAGTCCTTATCACACAAAGAGCCGGTCAGGAACGTCTCAGCAAGGACTGAGCGCATCTCCGTGGGACTAGGTTTTCGAGATTACACACCGACTCAAAGCCACCATGAACAACAGGCTAGTGAAAACAAATGAGCGGCTAAAGCGTAAGGTGCAGTGTGGTATGGTTTGTCGCATCACATGCAAGATTCCCATAAAAGGATTCAGTGGATTTGGGAGAAAAAAGAGCGTATTCTGACTGGCAATACCTTGGGCTAGTGCTGGTGCATTACTAGCAGGAGATTTCTCCACTCTCCTCTAGACTACGGCAACCTAAATTCTTACCAGTTCTGATCAAACATATGTGGCATTTTTGTTCATACCTGAGGATGCGTCTATAAATCGCATTAGAAATGTAATGTCAAGTCAAGTCAAATTTATTAAAGGAAATATAGGCAAAAGCCTTTGAACTCCCTCTTGGTACATAGGATTTAAGAAATGCATCGGCAAAGTCGAACATTCTAAAGAAGTCGTTGACACAATTTCAAACGACTACTCGTTTGTTTCAAGTAATAAACTCACACTCAGTTTACACGAGCCAGCAGTGTAACTGAGGACGAAGAGCAGACAGTGAAAAAACTCCTAAGGCTGGCTCATAATTCAAAATGGAATGTCATTTTTGGTTTTTAGGAGAAAAACTGTCGCTCGTGGGAAGTATGTGAATGATAGGGGCATGATGCTTCTGTGAATGTTGACGGTAGCCATGGCGTCCATGACGAGTAATATCTACATCCAAAGGACCATACGAGGAGGAGACCTCGGAATCACGAGAACGTCCCACAGACCATGATACGCCTTTGCTGTGCCAAGAGCCGAGGAACCCGCCACGTCGTCAGCAGTCAGTGGATACGAGAAAGGGTGTGACAGGGCCGCGTAGCCTCGGACCATAGGTGCGGTAGATGCGTCCTCAGACACGATCGGCGCAGATCGCATAGTGAGCAGAGACGTCATAGCTACATAATGTCTGAAGCTCATTTGGTTAAGTACTAATAATAATACTACTTACAAATTACTATTAGTATATATTTATGGCATTTCTAGCATTTCAGGATTTGGATGTAGAGTTCTTCAATTTTTGGATTCGGAATACTTCAGTGATTGGATTTGGAGTACTTAATCGTGACGATACTCATTAAATCGGTCTAGGTTTGCCTTAAAACATCCACGGAAGGAGACATGACAATATCCGCAGGAAGGGCATTCCATGCCTGGATTACCCTCAGAGAAAAAGAATTTTCTTGGGTCAAGTCTTGCCCCAGTCACACGTAATTTGAGGGGGTGTCCTCGCAGCCTAGAGGTGGTGGCCCGCTCAAAGAAGTCATTTGTTTGGAGGCAGCAATCCTGACCACGCAACATGCGAAATGCCTGGATTAGGTCCCCACGTAGCTGCCTGTAATCCAGAGGAAACAAGTCAAGATTTACCAATCGGGTCTCATAAGGGAGGTTCCGTTGGCCTCGTACTAATTTTGTTGCGCGTCTTTGTACCCTTTCGAGGTTTTTTGTCTTTGGCTGTCCAAGGTCTCCAGGCTTGGATGGCAAATTCCAGTTGAGGTCGCACGAACGTGCCGAGTACCTTGCCAACTACAACTTTGTCAAACTTAGCAAAGGCGCGCTTGATTAGATACAAGCTCGACATTGCGGATTTAGCCACTTTCAGGACGTGGAGTGATGGCTTCAGTGAAGGCGTGAACCACACCCCGGTAAGGCCACTTTTCGTTTTAAATGATTCAGTGTCTCTGCTGCTGGTTTATCTGTAAAATGCCTGTGTCTCGTCTTCTGCTCGTGACTGAACAATAATTGAACTTTTTAGCTACGGTGGACTCGGTATCTCGAGAGCCCAGACCTGTTTGCATCTACGATAGGCCGCGACTTCTGGCTTTGCTCAATCAGTGCAGATCGGATAATCCTAACGCTGCATTCATTTGTGCGCTTAAACCCGCTATTTGTGCGCCTTCAGCATCCACTTGTGGGTGCCATGTATGCGGATTACTATTAAGTAGAAATTTTAACAGGAAAGCAGTGGCTTGGTTAGAACTTTAAAGTCGAACTCATACAGTGGATTCACACAATGTCAATCTTTCACTTCGCATGCTGCTTTCTCTTTATAAAAAATACGACCTAGATTGACGGACGAGGCAATTGTATTTGTTTTTGAGTAAAATCAATCCCATACCCGTGTCAGCATTCGTGTCTGCTCGTTGTTGACCGCGATTCCATTTACAATAGCCCTTGACAAGTGTCGACCAATAAGAGAATAGATTGATAAAGTTGATTAGCCAATGAACGTATACTGTGTCCTATCTCGAATTTTCGTGATTGCAGTATATCCGCGCTATATCGACTACTATTAAGGTGACCATTACGGCGTGGAAAAATCGGGGATACAAATTATTTGTGCGGCCAGCGAAGGCGAGGGTGAATCAACTCGTGGTAAGATGCATGCAGATCTTCATCCCATAGTCGGCCAACGGGGACGGCTGCGACAAAAGTCACAGTGAGGTGAGGGTCAGAGGCAGCCCCACAGTAGGTATTGGTAGACCACGCACCAGGCAGAGGGTGCATACAATTAGAGCTCTGTGCATGACTCTGTAGGCCCTGAATTCATGTAGGTGAAGATGCTACTCCAACCTTCTGACCTTCCATAAACCTCTTCCGCTGAACGCTTCGTCTTCCTCTTTTGACATTCCATTTAGAATCGCATTTGCAGCAGCATTGGTTGAAAAAATAGCCCCTTAAGCCACTTGAGTTATGTTGTTATGAGTTATGTTGTTTTTGTTATTTGTTGTTGTGTTATGTTGCTTTCGTATGGGTCCTGTAACATAGAGGACAATGTCACGTAAGTCATTCGTGAACTTGGCTGATTGATACGCACGTTCTACTTTTAAACAAACCCCATTCATTGCGGCTGATGAATAAAACAAGGTCAACAGTTCACCATGTGTTCCACAGCAAGGTGATGCAGAGACCGTGAACAAGGCACGTTAACATCCAATCATACATCGATAATACCCCACCGTAGACTCGGAAAATCAGAGACGACCTCGACGAGACGAAATCTATTCTTGCTTTCGGACCAACAAGCAATCCCCAGCTTAGTGCTCTTATGCCGCCAACAAGACCTATTTGGAAAGGACTGGCTTTTTCTACCTATTATTCACGTCCGAACGTACAGGTTGCAGATGCACTTGTATGATCGCTGCCACATGCAAGACGAAAGGGTTGTGCAAACCTTTTATAATGAGGGTTGGGAACGTATGGCTAGCGAGCTAGGTGTAGCTCTTTTGATGATTGCATCTGGCTCTCTCAGATAAACGTGGAATTGGAAACTACAGATTTTGGGATTTTGGGTCCTCCAAGAAATAAATCCTGAGTCTTATTACACTAAAATTCAATCGAGCTCAATCTTATAATATATTATATGGCTCTCATTGAAATATATTTCCAAATATTTGCTTCATTGGCTCTCTGAGTCAAAAGGTTCCCGATCTCCGCGTTATAAGCATCTTATCTCCCGAGTTTTTGGAAATCTGAAATTGAAAGTTCTCAGTGCAAAAGTTGAACGAAAGTGCTTTTCTTTCTGCTGTTTAGATCGTTTCCGCGACGTGCTAACATTTTTTGTGATCTTCTAGGTAATATTTTCTTTAATTTTTTCCGAGTAATTTGGTTGCAGGGAAGTGTTTACTCGGAGGTCTTGAAAACACAATGGTATTCTATTCATTCATTTTGCCTTAATTGTACACTAAGCATACACGTCAAATATAAAAGAAAATTAAGATTTCCTTTAATCTTATTATATAGTGCGCGTCTAGGTTTAGAAGTTTGTGAGGATAACATGTTTAGGTGTTGAAGTCTGATGTCCACTAGCCGATCGCACAAACTAAACTTTCTCTAGGGAAGCAATATCCAGATTCCTGGCCTAAGGCATATTGTTTGCTATCCTATGATGTCAGTAGGCCAGCTGACTTGCTCTATAAGTTTTGTCAGATTCGGGCTAATGGTTATGAATGCATGCTCACATCTTGTATTTGAGGTCATCATTGCGACAGAAAAGAGACCATACTTCAACGTAAAATAGCCACATACTGAAGTTGATTTTACCGGTGAAATTGTCATATGCTGATGTCCTTTGATATATATACTTGTATACTTTATTTAAAAATAAGGTCCTTTTGGAAATAATAATGTTCATTGCGTGAAGTTATTAATCTGGTTCCCCAGCTCGTCGTCAGATAAATGAGAATCGTGCGGAAAAAAGTTAACTGAAAACAACCTTTAACACAGAATTCTGCGGTAAGTCAGAGTGAAGGCAGATAATCGTCACCCACATTTACTTATGCGGTCAGTGGGGAAAATAGCTGTTACCGGCATGTAATCACGCGGTCAAGTGGAGAGGGGGGAAATTGTTGCCACCTTTATTGAATCATGCGGTCGGTGGTGGTTGTTTTTGCTTTCATCTGATCTTGAGAGATTTGTAATTGACACCCAAATGGATATGCCTGTTGATGCATTCCTCCTCCAGGAATTCGCAGCCCTTCCTATTTCGGCAGGCGTCAATTAATGGTACACGGTATTTTTAAGATGATTTGGTTGCTGAGAATAAGAAGATTCGATCGCTGAAACAACACTTTTATTCGGCTGACATTTCGACATCCATCGCGGATTCTGCGTCAGGCAAATCAGCAGAAAGCAGAAGCAGAAGCTGAGGACAAAATGAGGAATCAATGACAACGTCGAAATGTCAGGCGAATCAAACGTGTTAATCCAGCGATCGAAGCTTCTTCTTCTTCTTCTTCTTCTTCTTCTGAATTACGTTTTGGACTCGCATGTTCACTTGAAGTTACTTGTTTTCTGTTGAACTGGCCAACCACCCCCTTAGGGTGTGCAAGTTTGGTGCGCTAAGTAGTTACCGGTTTGTACGCAATCTGTATCCGGTGCTTTCGTAGCTGTCTTTCAATGAGCTCATATATATTCTTTACATGGGAGCGCTCACCAGTTCGTTGGCCTTGACGCTTTAGTGGTCGCAGCTCTGAAGATGCCCTTTTCTTTGAACAGTTGATGTGTGTGTGTGTCGTAGCCCATAGTTGGATCAGGAATCCCCGCCGGAATCCAAACTGGGAGTAGTTGGGAGACGGAGAAAAGCCGCAACCTTGACCGGCTTGAGCCACAGGTCCGCGGGAGTGAGGTGGGTGCCTGGCCGAGAACTGCAGGCGAACAGATGACGGCAGTCATGCGGCGAGACACCGCAGTCGGGACAGCAGTCGGGTATGGATGGGTCGAGCCGGTGCTGGTACTTGCGAAGGAGCATACAGTAGCCACTGCGTAGCTGCGCCAGAGTACAGCGAGTGACCCTCGGGAGATGTCGTTCCGAGGCCGCGATCGGAGGTGGATAGCCACCCAAAAGGACCGGGGGACGATAACCTCGTTTCTCCTCGACAACGAATCTCTGGTGGAGACGCTGGAAGCCTGTCTTGGTGGCAGAGCTATCAACAGGTAGATCCGCGAGAGACGAGGCAACAGCTTCCTTGTGGAGTGCTCGAATAGACGGCCGGACGTTGCGGCAGGGCTCGAGAGCGGTGCAACGGTGATGATTGGGATGGCCGGGTTGCGAACAACTCCACCAGAACTGCTGGCTAAGGAGAGTGTTGTGATGGGCGACCGGTAGAACAGAAGCCTCCGCATGAAGATGATCTATAGGCGACATTTTATAGCAACCCGTGATCGTGCGGAGGGCAGCGTTTTGGGCTGACTGGAGGCGGCGGAGGCTGGAAGAGCTCATCGTAGGAGACCAGATTGATGCCGCATAAGTGAGGTGCGGCTTGGCCAGCGCCTTGAAAGCAGTCGACAGAGTCTCTTTCGCACAGCCCCAGGATGTGCCTGCTAGAGCCTTGAGGACCTTGGTGCAGCGGCTTACTTTGCTTGCGGTCTCCCTGGCATGGTCTGCGAACGTGAAGAGCGGATCAAAACGCACACCAAGGAGTTTGGGCTTGCGGACGAGCGGTAAGGACGCCCCATTGACGGTGATGATCGGATGACGATTGAACTCCTTCGGATCGAGCGTAAAAACAGTTACGGACGACTTGGCTGCCGAGATCGTCATTCCGCGCTGGGTGAGGAAGTTTTCGACAACAGGCATGAACTCCGTGAGGAGCTGTGCAGCCTGATCGATGTCATGGTGCCGGCAGAAGAACGTAATATCGTCCGCATAGGATACCACTTGCACAGGTGCCCGGGGGAGTGGGAGCTCTCGCATGTAGATGTTAAAGAGTGTCGGGCTGAGCACAGAGCCTTGAGGGACGCTACAGGACTGCTTACGGGGCTTTGAGAGAGCGCCCCGGAAGAGGACACGATCGTGACGGCCACGGATGTAAGCCGCCAACCATCGGACCAGGCCAGTCGGGACGTTCAATGAGACCAAGTCCTGCAGGAGCTGATCGTGGCGGACGCAGTCAAAGGCTCGTGACAGGTCAATTGAGACTGCCACGGTCCGCGAAGCGGGCTTCTGTTGATTGAAGCCCTCGAGGATAGCGTCGCTGAGCTCGAAAAGCGCCGTTGTAGTTCCACGACCCGATCGGAAACCATGTTGGTGGCAAGATAGTTCCGCCACAGACGTCAGAATTGGGTGGATGAGCCGTTCCAGGATCTTCGCCAATGGACTGAGGAGGGCAATTGGACGATAAGAGGTCGCTAGGCAGGGGTCCTTACCCGCTTTGACCAGGGGGATGATGATCGACTGGCGCCAGCAATCAGGGATGATTGAAGTTCCCAGTGAAAGGTTGAAGAGGGCGGCAAGGTAGGCAGCCACCTTCGGGCCGATGTGGCGCACATGGATAGGCGCCAGACCATCTGGTCCTAAGGCTTTCGAAGCTCTCATTTTCTTGACGGCGGTGAGGATGGCATCAGCCGAAAAGGAAATATCTGGGGGCGGGGCTTTATGGAGGAGGCGAAGAAGGGGGCGCTGGCTTTTGGGACTGGGCGCCGAGCGGGGCGAGAACAGCTTGTTCATCTTCGCGGCGATCTTACCGTTGTTGGAAATGAACTTGCCGTCCCCAAAGCTAATAGACTGGTTTGATGTGTCAGCCCGGGGTTTGGTCAGGTTGCGTAAAAGCTTCCAAGTGGCAGCTGAGTTGCCGCTGAAATTACAATCTGAAACTAGTTCATGCCAGCGTTGGCGTTTGCCATCGTTGATAGTCTTAGTGATTAAGCCATTCAGTTCGCCAACGCGCGGGTCACTGGCATCACGCGCTCGTATTTCGTCTCTCTCTCGTTCCAGGCGGGAGGCTTCGGGCGGATAGTTAGGACGAAGAAAGGGAATGCGGCCGTTAGGGATGTGGTGACTTGCTGCTGCCAGGAGTAGTCGACGAAGGGCTCGCTCCGCCATGTGGACACAGGTGGGAGGCGGTAGGCCATCGATCTCGGCTTCGCATTCGGACGTGAACGCTGCCCAATTGGCTTTCTTGAAATTAATGAAGTGCCGGTTGGGGGCCTTGATACGCTCGGCGGCGGTGGCCAATTCGAGCACAATGGGGAGGTGGTCGCTACCCAGGCTGATTTCCGTCTTCCACATGGTGGAGGCTACCAGACTGAGACTGGCGAGGGAAACATCGGGCGAGCTGGAGGCGCCGTTGGTCGGGAGCCGCGTTTGGCCGTTCTCGTTGAGAACGGCAAAGGGGGCGTGTTCTATTTCATCAGCCAGAGCTTCTCCTCGGGAGTCGGCTGCCAAGTTAGAGCACCAGAGGTCATGGTGAGCGTTGAAGTCACCTAGCACCAGACTGTCTCCAGAAGGTAAGTAGGGAGCGATAGAGGCGGTGAAACCGGGAGAAGAACTGGAAGTTGGAGGGATGTACACGTTCACGACGGTTAGCGGCGCCGGGCCAATGTCAAGGGAAATCGCCAGTACTTCCGTGGGATCGGCTCCAAGCAGGGGAAGCTGGTGATGGGCAATGGATTTGTCCACCAGGAAGGCCAAACCTCCGCCTTTGTTGCGGCCGCGGTCGCGACGGAAAATCGTGTAATCGGCACAGGAAGGGACCTTAGTGGAGTTAGACCACTTTGTCTCTTGGATAGCCGCCACAGCTATGCTGTGCGAGCGCATGAAGGCCAGGAGCTGGTCAAGCTTCCCAAGGAGGCCGTTGGCGTTGAATTGTAAAATCTTAAGACCAGGTGGTGAGGCAAGGTCGGAGACCAGAGGATTTGGGTTCAGGACTGGACGGGCTGGAGGCATGGAGATCGGTGGGGGCATGGGACAGCTGGGACACGCGAAGGCGGGCGACCGATCGGCAGCCGTGGCGAGGCCACTGCAGCGGAGATGGCACCAGCCATTGCAGGAGCCGCAACGTACAGACCAGTCGCGGCGGCCCAGACGGACTCGGCAGAACGAGCAGTACCAGAGAGGTCCAGGGTTGGCCTCGATTCCGGCGGCGAGGAGGAGGAGTTGGAGCAGCGTGGCCGGGAGGGGCTGTTCCGTCATCAAAAACACGGATTGGGCGGAGGGGAGAGTTGATCCAACGTAGGGAGATGGGTGTAGCAGACCTTGGCCGCCGGGAGGGCGGGTGAGAACGCGGTTCGTAGACGCGTCTGCTGTGGTTCCCGAACAGTTGATGTCGTATGCATCGACGATCAAAGTCCGGAGACGATCCAGTATAGGAAAATTGTTTGAAAAGTTACGTCATTTCTGTTCGGTATGCTTCTTCATCCAAACAGTGCGTTTATGTTCGACTAAAAAAGCTGTTGATAGAGCTGTGATCGTGCGTCCTTGGATAGTTACTCAAAAAATGTAAGATGGATTCGGATTACGACAGACTGAACTATGGAGTGTCCCATCGATCTTCCTGTGTACGAGGACATCTATGAATAAAAATTGTTCATTTGCCTCTGTTTCGAAGGTAAGTGGAATTCCTGGGAAGGTGGCGTTAAGGGTTTGATGGAGCAATCCTACTTGATATATCTTGACGAGGGCAAAATTATCGTCTACGTACCATAGCCGCAGTCTTGGATTATTTGCAGGCAGTGCTCTAACTTCTGATTTCTACATTACAGCCTTCACCACTTTAAGTTAATTTTTTTCGCACAACTCTCATTTGTCTGACGACGAGCTGGGTAACAAAGCACGAAAATCCTTGCAATAAAGGTTATACGTTCCCAAAGGTCTTAAATGTTAATAATATATATCGCTTGGGGTGTCAGTGTCCCAATACATTCGAACGAATTTCGAGCACAGTATTTTGTTATACGCTCGTCGATGGGAGAAATTTACGATTCACGAATGTTTGACGCGAGAACAGCTATCTTTTTTACACTGATGCCGAAGTGAAAAGATTCTGCTCAAGTCTGTAGAAGTGAAACCGGCAATTTAGTCTACTCAAGGTTATCACGTTGGCAAACGATATGGCCAACAGAGGCTCGAAATTGTCATATCCGGTACCCACCAAGGGCTCAGAAAATTCATAGAACGGAAAAAGAACACATCCTGAAATTTGCCAGGATCACCTTCCCGCATATGTATTCGAAATTCTACGACGCAATCACGCATGTCAATAGAAATGAATAGGCGAGTTCCAGGAAGCAGTTCAGAAGTAGTAGAAGATGCTACCAATGGAACAAGAGTTTTATTTTCCTGACGTTTTGGATTCTGTCGGGAATCCCTATTCATAGGTAAGAGTAGGATAATCAGAGTCATGCGCTGATAAGAGTCTTGTCCTGAATGAAATAGCTTCGGATTCCGCTGCACGAAAATCTTACCTAAATAATATTTTCGGATACAAGAACACACCTCAGAATTTTTGTTAATGTTTAATGAGGTGGTACACATAATGTATGTTTATAAAGTGTCCGCTGTAGTTGTATTCGCGCTTCCTTTTAAAGCGACTTTCTCCCTAGAAAATTGTCAAACATAATTGAATAGTCAATCGATTTCGTACACAGCGTACACATCTTCCTACTTTCAAGGAAAGGTTTCATTTGGGAAAATGAGTAAATTTGCTCAGCAGATCTTCGACACTGGATCCCCAGGTCGTCGTCAGACTAGAAAAATGCTAAGAGTATTTAACATTTCAAAATGCTGAAACAGGTATATAGTTATGAAGTGTAGGTGCTGATTGATGGTTGCAATTTGCGTCACATCATGGTGGACATCATTAACAGTCACAATGGGGTAATGGTTAATTGGCAACTGTAATTTGAGTCGGTCCGCGGTCAGTCCAAGTCATCCGGTGTGGGTGCTAATTGCGATTCATTTTGGTCTACGGTTGTCGGCTGTAGTCTTTTCCACCTTTCTTTGAGGTGTTTGTATACTCCAGCCAACTCGATACGCCGGTTGATGCATGAATCATCGGAGTGCATGGCCTCAAAAAATTGTCGGCCTTTTTTGGACGGCCAAACTCTGACGATGCGTGTTTTGTCCCATGCAAAGTCATGTCCTGTGCCGAAGCAATGCATAGCCACTTCGGACAAATGGTCACGTCTCTGCACTGCTAATTGGTGCTCGCGGATGCGGATGGAGAAATATCTTCCTGATTGGCCGCAATATACCGTGTCAAATTCTTCACATGGGATATTGTACACCGATGATTCCTGCATCAACTGGCGTATCGAGTTAGCTGGAATGTACAAATACCTCAAAGAAAGGTTAAAAAAGATTACAGTTGACAACCGTGAACCAACATGAACCTCAATAAGCACCCGCACCGGATGATCTAGACTGACCCCGGACCGACTCAAATTACAGTCGCCGATTAGCCATCACGCCATTGCGACTGTTAATTATGTACACCATGATGTGACGCAAATTGCAACCAACAACCAACAATCAGCACCCACACTTCATAACTATATACTTGTTTCAGCACTTTGAAATGTTAAATATTTTGCGTTTTTTTTTCTCAAGTCTGACGACGACCTGGGGATCCGGTGTCGAAGATCTACTGAGTAAATTTACTCATTTTCCCATAGGACGCTTTTCCTTGAAACTAAAATTCTTGGAATGCCTGCCTTCCAGTTTATAGGAAACTTTTCCCTGCTTTAGGCTCCTCAGAACCCATTCGGGAACGTTGTCAATTTTCACGAAGGCATCAATAAATTTCCTGCGAAAATGACCATTAAGAAATTCGAAAGACTTACTGACAGATAAACAGTCACATATAGTCAATATAATTTGGGGGGAGGGGGGCGATTCAAAGCCCGGCACCCAAAGCGGGCTGCATGAAATTCAGCCAATGAGATGTCCTAAACTACAGAGGCACTGAGAAATATCATACGAAGGTGGCGTGTGTTTACTAGAATCACTCGAACAGTTCAATATTTACTGGACAAATGACAACGGAAAGTGTAGGAACTTTCGTTGCGATGACCGGAAGCTGGCGTACTCAAGCGGCCCTTAACCAGGCGCGTGTGTGCGCGAGTGGACGTCGGTCACAGGTCTCGAGAACAGCGAGTCCGAAAGCACTCCCCGGGAAGTTGCACGACCTTGAAGTAGGGGGCTGTGAACAAATAAGTCGACCAGAAATCCTGCAAATATTCCCATGCTTAAGTCAAGAAGTCAAGTCTTCAGAAAATCTTCGTCAGGCCAAAACATTTGCAAGGGTAATGAAAACTGTACAGTTGGGCAGGGTTTATAAAGGTAGTCTGATTACTGTTAGTCGTTTACACGTCGCCTGCATGGCGAGGTTCTTGTGTTGGCTGAAGGGGGCGGAGGGGGGGGGGTGGTAGAGGGGGAGGGTGGGGGCAACTGGATTAGGTTGCGGGTATTGATCAGAGGAGTAATAATTGCTGCTATTTGCGCGAAGCGAGCGACTGTCACTGTGACTGCGCTTTTCTGTGCTCTACAGAGATGTACTTAATTGAAACTCATAACGTCATCACTTACAACGAGCTGGACATGACAAAAGTCGGTTACAACAAGTAAACGTGTCCAACCCTTTAAAAGATAATGGCTTTAGTAGCATCGTATGACAGTTTTCTTAGCAGTTGGTAAGTGAAATTAGCCTTAGTTTCGGGCTCACCGAGTTCTAAGTGAAAGTCTTCTACCGAAGAGGTATAAGCCCGGACGAGCGAAGCAATTAACCGCCGTGATTCATTTGTGGCTAAACCTGTGGGCCCTGTGCCCCTTCGACGTGATTATTTCAAACTTTTATGCCTACTTATATTAATAAGTAGCAATAATGTCGTATAATAAATAAAAATGGCAGTCGACGTAATCCCGTTGAACAGGCTATCGATTACGAAACCCAGTTCAAATCTCAGTTGTTTTCAACTGGCAAACACCTTTTTTCCAACCATGCAGTCTGAATTTATTTCACTAGTGAAGAATGGAAATAGTAAGCTCTAAACTAGGCACAAAACAACGGAACGTGTGATCATTATTATCATATACTACGTTTAATCAACATGGCAGATAGCATGATTTATAGGATGTCTTTTCAATGGTTACTGCATAGTTTGTGAATAGCGTTATAGAATCATATTTATGAAACTTATCCTGTTCCCAAAACAAAAAGCCGTTTAAAGAAAGCCTAAAGTTGTTTTTAAAAGCTAAGAAACATACTGCTGCCGTCCATGCAAATAGCTGACGTTTTAAAAAATTATCGTTTAACTTTTGTTTTGAATGCATCACATATGTGATGGTAGTTATGCAGAGCTTACGCCTCTGAGTCCATCTTAAAAACGCATTTTCAAAGTTTGGCTTAGAATACTTTTAGGTCCCTGTTAACCAACACAATCCATGAGTGGACTCCTACTACGGGAACGGCGAGGATATGTGTAGGGTAAGTTAAATGATGGAAAAAGGTGGTAACGCAATGAAAATGCAAACAGGTTTACATGCCAACTATCATCTTTCGAGTGCGCTGGTATTTTAGCACCAAATTCGACAGTATTACGGGCCAAGCCACAAGCCAATCTAACCCTATCCCTTGCGTTCGTTCGGGCTTCCATTCATTTCCGAGTAAGTGAGGTTGCACAAATATTCCCTGCCAGTGTTTTTATCAAAATTAAAGCTAAGTTTACTTCCCAAAAGTATAGTAACTGCAGATATGAAACAAGGTATATAGAAAGAGAGCCCTCACAAAAGTGTATTTATGCCTGACAAAGAGCGAGGAAAATAAACCTTAAAGGGGACAAAATCTTTTACCCGATGATTTATAACTTACTGAGAGTTACAAAGAAATATAAGGGCCTGGTGTACTTCGTTTTCAGATCAGGTGGTGCGTATTCAGATTGTTGCTACCAAGCCACTATTTTCTCGTTTTCTGAGATATCAGTTTTGGTTTCGATTTCCCGGCGATTTGAATAAGTTTTTAGGAGCAGTGTGGTGATTCTGCTTTTGCTGTCATCCATTCATTTTTTTCAGTTTATTTAGTGAGGATAATATGCAATGCCTTTGAAAACCCTATTCATACCATGTACAAAACCAATAAAAATTTACAACTACTAACATAGTATTGGCAAACAAAGAGTAGCATTGTTTTTTACAATATACGTTTGGTTTTTAGAGTTCAGACTTGGAGAGAGGAGGGGGGACGCATGTAATTATCGAAGCGTAGTTTGTACATCTGAAGGGAAGTGGCCTCCACGACTGACTGTGGATGTTTGTTCCACTGCTGCGTGAAGAATTCAGAGCGGAGGTTAAGCTTGGACATCTTCGTACGCAGCTTTATTGTGTGCCTACGCAGATGAGGCGAGAGGTGCCACTGAAACATGTCTTGAAAGCGTTATCCTTTCTCAAGACCGTTTATTATCTTGTAAACTAGGATAAGATCCCCTCTTTGTTGCCTGTAATGCAGAGGGAATGAATTTAGTCATGGCAGTCTATCTATGTAAGTGTGGTTCTTTAGCCCTCTTACTAGCTTTGTTGCCCGATGTTGCACTTTCTCCAGACATGCTGTGTCCTTTGCTAGCCATGGCCGCCACGCCTGTATACCATACTCTAAGGGTGGTCGAACAAATGTGCCGCACACTCTGCCAAAGAGATCTTCATCGAAGGCTAGAAACGCCCTTTTGATAGCGTGCAGCACTCCCGTGGCTTTATTTGCAGCTTTGACAGATTGTAATGAGGGCTTCAGATTACTCTGTATCCAAATGCCGAGGTCTTTTTGCGCAGCTGCTACGGGAATTCGGATGTTTTTCAGGTGATAGGTCCTGCTGCTCTGAAGGATGGGGTAGTTTTTGGGACACAGGTGAAGGAGGGCACACTTTTACACATTGAAATCCAGCAGCCATCTCTCGGACCACGCCTGCAGTTTGTAAAGATTATTTTGCTGAGCATCTCGGTCGCTTGGGCACTATATGACCTGCCAGAGCTCAACGTCATCGGCGAACATGATTTTACCACAGTCCAGTTCTTGGAGGCTGTCATTTACATAGAGAATGAAGAGTAGAGGACCGAGAACGGAGCCTTGAGGAACCCCACTAACTACGTCAACCCAGTCCGATTTATCCTCCCCGATGACCTGATCCAGTCCAAAATTTTCCCCTTGATGCCAAGAACGCTCAGTTTATGTAAAAGGCGTTGATGGGGCACGCTGTCAAAGCCTTTGCGGAAATCAATTTACACTACGTCCACTTCGAAGCCCTCTTCTAAAGCACTTGTCCAGGCCTCAATTGAAGTCAGTAAATTTGAAAGACAGGAGCACCCTCGCCGAAAGCCATGTTGGAAATTTTGTATGATGTCATTTTCATAGCAAAATCTTAGTATGGCCTGCTTGACAAGAACCTCCATCATTTTGCAGGAAAGACAAGTCAAGCTTATGGGCCGAAAGCTGTTTGCAGACATCTTGCTGCCTACCTTATATAACGGTACGATGTTGGCCGTCTTCCACTGCAAAGACAAGTCCCCTGTTCTCATGGAAAGTTCAAACAGAGATGAAACAGGCACCGATAGCTCGGTCGACAATTCTTTAAGTATCAGTCTAGGGATCCCATCCGGTCCAGGAGACTTGTCTGGTTAGATGTGACTGAGGACATGTCCTACGCCTGCGATGAAAAGGTAACAGTTTCAATGACGGCTGTATCTTCGCACACGACTACACCCTGATTGTCGTCGGGGGATTCCATCGTAAACGCCGATCTGAAAAAATCGGACAGTAACTCTACTTTCCGCGGTCCTTCCGTTACTACGTTTCCGAGGTTATCCCTTAGAGTTGCAATGTTGTCCCGGTGCTTCCTTTGACTGCGGATTTACCCATAAAACTTCTTTGGAAATATTGTGGCTTGTGTTGTAAGTTGACGCTCAAAGGCAGTTCTTGAATTTCGTATTTCCTTACGGCATATATTTCATTGCGCTTTATATTCGGCAAGTGATTTTGAATCTTGAAGGTGTTCGTACTTTTTCCAATGTCTTTGTTTGTTCTTTGTAGCCCGTTTTATCGGCTGGTTGACATATGGAGGTCTGGCACATGGGCTTATTACTTTCATTGGGCAATGGACTTTAACTAAGCGCTCTACAGTCCTTTGGATATGCTGCCATAATTCATTTGTAAGGTTCGTATTGGGTAACCAGTTTTCTGCGGAAGCGGTACGTCTCATTTCTTCAAAATCGGCTTTCCAAATATTCCTCCGTCTCTTTTTTTGCGATTTTGGAGACAGTAACACGCGCAGGTAAAAGCAACGTGGTCACTTAACCCAAGTGGTGATTGTGAGTTCACTTCCCTTATGATTCCCTCTTCTTTACTAAAAACGAGATCTAGACAGCTTGATCGCTGGCCTTCTCGCAGTAGGGTTGTGAGGTCTATGTGTTGAATGAGATATTCGTCCAAAGAAAACTGAAGTAGTTGATAATTGAAAGGTGCTGCTGCGGCCTTTATTCCAGGCCACCTCCAATCGATGCCAGGAGCATTGAAATCACCCAGGAGTACTAGGTTTTCCTGTTTACAGATAACTGTCAGTGAACTTAGCAGTTCTACGTCGTCACTTTCGCTGGAGCCGGGAGGCCGATAAATGGAGTGCCGGCATATATTGAGTGCCGGATGTTGCCTCATCTTAATTTTGCACGAAATTATTTCACATCGTCGTAGGGCTATGTCTGCCATTTCCCTCTGAAAACACGACATTTCATTTGCTACATAAAGTGCCACTCCTCCGCCCCTACGTTGAGATCTGTCGCAGCGAAACAGTTGATAGCCTTCAATACTGACTTCGCTGATCAATATTGCTTCGGTCAGCCAAGTCTCTGTTAATGCAATTATATGCGGTTTCTGCTCAGATACTATTGTTTTGAGTTCGTCAAGTTTATTGAAGAGACTCTGACAATTGGTATAATAGATCTCGAGGCAGCGGCCACTATTGCTTGTGGTATCTTTTTGAAGCGGCCGGAAGACCTTGGTTAAGTTTTCCGCCTGACTACTTCCGGCCAAAGAAAATTTCGTTCGATGTGGAATATTTCTCCTCCTCTTATTTGTAGGCCAGTTTCGCCTTTGTTCTTTCGGTCGTTTAGATCGTTTTTCAAAAGTCACATTTTCCTGCGTTCCTTTGGTTCATAATCCGGCTGAAAGAAAACTCCAGCATGCATAGTCCGCAGAGACGGCTTTCGTTCAAGCAGAAGTTGTGCCTGCGCTTCGGTGTCCCAAATGACTTTTAATGGACGTGGCCGAGAGCTTGAACCATTTGGCGGCTGATCCTTGCCTATTCTAAATGTTTTGAGAATTTTTACACACTCAGTGCCCCTTAGCAGTGATTTAGCGAACTGCCGAATGAGACCTCGATCGTGCTCCACCTTATCCCCAGTAACGGTAGCCGCTGATTCTGGTGCACCTGTATCACTATATGTTGCTTACGGTTGGCTCGAGCTTGGGCCGTGCTCGCATCGCACTGAAGCAGAGTAGCAGCAGGGGTTTCGAAATCCAGATGTGTGAAAGATTCTATGGAAATTTTGCTGGTTGCATTTTCTTCTAAGTAACCGTTTACCCTTTGGTCCATTTCAACTTCCTTTTCTTCAGAAGTCTCCTCTTGAAGTGGTTGTCTTGCTTTTCGTTCACATGGCGTGTTCCAAGTTCTGTCTTGCGATAAAACTGAGGGCTTTGGTTGGTCTTTGGCAGGCCACTCTTCATCCACCTTCTGCTGGCGTATGCACCTGCCTTTGGCCCTGCTGGACTCGTGGTTTCCTGGTTTAGGAACCACTGACCTGTCCTCTGCATGCGCCGCATCCTCTTGGAGTGGTTGTCTTGCTATTTGTTCAAATGGCGTGCTCCAAGTTCTGTCTTGCGATAAAACTGAGGGCTTTGATTGGTCTTTAGCAGGTCACTCCATTGTTCAGCAAAGCCTTATGCGTTATTTCTGACTGAACAAGTTTGATATTTTCCACGTCCTTTCTCCAGCCAAAGTCATTTTCAACCTACATATGGATGTTTCCCACCTACGAATGCTTTCCCCTCCTCTGAACCGCGTGCCCGCGCTCCCCTTCTCTTATAATACTGTCACCAGATAGGGTGCTATTGCTCTCTGACTATGTCTCTGATGATGAATCCGCGACGGATATCAAAACGTCAGGCGAATAAAAGTATTATCCCAGCGATAGAGTCGTCTTCTTCTCTTCAATACTGTCACCCTCTGTTCAGCTTTTGTTTCCAGTCGAATGCACACTGGTGCTAAAACTACCCCCTGGCCAAATAGTACTTACATACTTACCCCACCCCCGTTCGGCTTCTTTGCCTTTTTATCACCTTTCCCCACAATGCTTTTGGCCCCGCTCTGCGTCAAGTGACAACTGTTTCAAGAGCCACTTGAATACGCCAGTTCTCTCATTTCTCGGGTCCACACAGGGAAGCGGAAAAAGCCGCAGCTGTCGGGCCGGGCCCTCCTGAACACACTTTATCCAGTTAGATCTTCGAGTGGTGCTATAGCAGTGACTGTGGCGAGAACCACTTGAACAACCATTTTCCCTGGCCGACGCATTCTGAGGACCACTTGTATACACCGGCTGCTCACATTTGATATTGCTTTCACCTCCCCCTCTGGTTCGATTGCAGCTGTCACCACCTCGCGGACCTCAAAGCGCTTGCAATTATCAGCCGTCAATCCCCCCCCCTGGCAGGCGCAGCATTGCCTCTGTACTCGTCCGCCTCCCTTTCCCACTGGTCTTTTAGACTAATGAGAGGCCAGAGAAACTGCCTCTTCAAATCGCATAAAGGTAACGGTCGCCGCCTCTCCCACTGACGCATACCCGCTCCCCTACGACCTGAGTGGCATTGTTGTCGAAAGTTTGTTATTTCCTTTGATAGAGTCGGGCGACTTGGTCGACTCCATTCGTTCTTGATTTTGTCTATACATTGTTGAGGTTTGTACATAGTATATCCTTTACAATTCTGCTTAATAGTACTGTACTGCCTTGATATCATTGGGTTTGACGTACGCGTGACTGCTGGATATAGAGTCAGAGAAGTCAAGAAAGACGAAACACAATGATTAAGTTCAGTGTGTACGTACTAAAACCCACATAAACTTCCCCTAACACCATGAAGTACAGTGGAGTCCGGTTAATGTGGACACCTCCGTTCCAGGCCAACTGTCCATATTAACCGGTTGTCCACATTAAGCGAACTGAACCCAAACCAGTCATTTCTACGTATGAAAAACAAAATTTTGCATCTGAATGAAGTTTTATTGAAAGAACATGCTCAGTTTTGATTGCTTCGGTGGAAACTTTTCTCTTAAAGCTCCCCTAAAGTTCTTTATCACAGTGTCAAAATTCTCCACATCAAAACCTTGTTGTCGATGCCCCGTTTCGAATGCGGCCAATGCCGCCTTCATTTCTTTTGGTGAGACTGGGGGTTCGACTTCTTCGTCTTCCTTTTCAGACTCTTCTTCCTGCTCGTCTTGGCATCGGCAACTGCTTCGGCGAGTTCGCTTGTCAACTCCTCCAGTGTTGCCTCCTCGGCGACTTCGGCATCGTCGTCGATTGAAACCCACTCTAGAAAACTCTCGATCCTGTCCTCTGTCACGTCTTCTGGGATCGGAATCGCGACTTAATTCTCTGCAACTTCCTCTTCAGTGGTGACGAAGCCCCCTTTCCTCCAGCAATTTACGATTGTCTCCGACTTCACCGTTTTCCACGAAGTGCTCAACATCTCCATGGCCTGAAGAACGTCAATCTTCTTCACAACGTTGTGAGCCAAACGCATGCCAGTCTCATCGTCTTCCACTAGGTCTTGGATGATCTGCAAAATCTCTCGCCGGATCGCGGTCCGAAAGAAGGCTTTAAGAGATCGAATGATGCCCTGATCATAGGGTTGCAGAACTGAAGTTGTGTTGGGTGGCAAAAATCGAAGTGTGATGTTCCTCAGTCCTTCGACTCGAGTGTTGGCACTGCAGTTATCTGCCAAGAGAAGGATCTTGCGCTTCTGGCGACCCATTTCGAGGTCAAGTTCTCGTAAGAAATTTTCCCACAGCCCAGACGTCATCCATGCGTTCTTCCCTGTGGCGAACAGGACGCGGGAATTCCCCGCCGCGGGCGATTTGGACTGGATTTTTGACAAAATCTGTGGGTCGACCGACCGGTTGACAGCTTAGTGCTGTCCACATTAAGCGGTGGCTGTCCAGATTAACCGTTCCTGGCCAACTGTCCACATTAAGCGGTTGTCCACATTAACCGTGTCCACATTAACCGGACTCCACTGTATTTGTATGCATGAGCAGTCCTCAGACCTTAGCGTGACCTCGAATAAGAGATGGAGAAGCCTTGAAATGGAGCAACAATGAAATGCATTGGAATGGAAGGTTTTATGAGTAAATCGATGTTGATAGGTTGACTCAAAATGAAGGAACGCCGATGCCTTGAGAAGAAAAATATACCCAAAGCAGCGGGATAATAGAATGGTTATTTCCGGCTCAGTTCCGATGCAATCCCAAACCCGGGAAGACACGACATTTGACCTCGTTTTACCTTGTCATTAACTATAGGTAAGTCTCTCAATTAAAATTCACCCATAAAGATCGTAAGCATTCAGACTCACTTGGTAATTACGTTAATCGATACATTATAGCTTCAAGACCGATTACGGCAACTAACCTTCGCCTTTGACTTCCGGTTTGCTGAACAAACGACAAAGTGTACATTTTTACCTCCTATCTGTCTGTGAAAATTCCCTCCCTCGTTGCTACGCAACTGCCGGTAAAGTCTGGAAATCAGGGCTGCAAAACAAAACTGAGCGACCGTCTTCTTTATCCCGTTTCCAGTAAACATCGGCAGAGCGTATGCCTATAAGTTGGTGTTCGAGGGTTTGATTTGAGGAGTAAACAGAGAAGGGTGAATCGCGTTGTGTTTACCTAGGGCTAGCTGGAATGCCGACTTAATTAACAGTGACAACCCACCACCATGAATCCGCTACTGAAACTTAACAAACACTTAAATCCCATCGACTGTAAGCTATTCTTTTTTCCGTTTTACCTATCTGTAGGAAATGGAACAAAACCAAGTCTGCTGCATATCTGCTGCCAACAGTTGTACAAAAAGGTTTTTTAAGGCCACTGGAGCAGCACTAAGCAACAGCCGATTTAATATAGGGCTAGAAGACATCGGTGTCTGCATTTTGAGATAGGCTGCAATTACAGTTTCTCAGGTCTAAGCAAGGTGTTTCAGGCAGTGGTTTAGACGGACCCAAGACCTTAGTGTTGTAATGGGTTCCCAGGCTATTTAGTGCCGCCAATCTCTTTGTGTCAGTTCAGCCGAGAGAACAACGAACAAGGTCGTAAGGGAAAGAAAGTCGTTTATTGTCTCCCTTAACGGGGACTATATGGAATGAAATCTATAGAAGCGACCAATCAGATTGTGCCTTATTCGCATAGGGGCTTGATTGGTCATCTCACGCGCGCGTAGGCCCTGGCTGCATCGGGTGACCTCGCAGGGGTGCGCGCATGGCTTTTACCCGCCGGCTTGCGTGGTCTTTGTCCTTTGTTCCTTATCTGTAGGGAGGGGGCCGATGACGTGACCCGACAGTTCGCTCGGGCTGCCTGTTAGGAATAATCCCAACATATCCCTTGTTTGAGATGAATCGTAGGATTTTAGCCGCGGATTCACCTGCAACGGAACCGTTTGCGTTCTTCTTCGGCCTGATCGTCTAAGGTCTTGAGGATCTTGACTTTGTACTGTAACTGCGGCTTCTTGCCTTGGGTTAGGCAAATTGAAAGTGTCCAGGAGCAGTTCCAGGGATAAACTTGGTCTTGAATTCGTCTCGTCAGTACATTCGGTGTGTTTCATCTGATTGACGTGGCGTACCCAAATGTCTGAGCCGACTTGAATCTCGTAGACAACATCACCACATTTTCGGTGAACATATCCAAACGTCCACTTCTCCTGGTTGGTCCTATAATCCTTTGCCAGCACCATCTCGCCCGAATGTCCAGTGTGAAACTGTCTTAAGACTTTGGCTTGTATTTTGTGTGGAACAACAACACGTTCGTAGAACAGGATGCAGTCATTGACGGTTGACAGAGAATTTCGTCGTTGGTAGAACTGCTGTAATTCTCCAGATATTTTAACGGGCCACTTAGTACGATGGTACGTAATGACTTTTTTCAACAGCGAATCCTGTTGGGTTGCGTTTCGGACTTCCTCAAACGTGACAGGGAGTGCACGAATAGAATCCAGAAACATACTGTGAACCTCTGACTCAACGGAGACGGACATTATGACTGTGTCCTCGGGTTCTCTTGTCCGTGAGTTGATTAAGCGCGAGAGTGCGTCTGCCTGACCTATCTTTGTTGTAGACTGATAGCGGATTTCGAAGTCATAACCCAGCAGCATGGTTGCCCAGCGCTGAAGGCGATTTGCCGAATACACAGGTATGCCCTTTTTCGATCCGAAAATAGCAAGAAGAGGCTTGTGGTCCGTGAGAAGTGTGAAATGACGCCCATAAAGCATCTTGTGATACTTCTTCACCGCGTAGATGATAGCCAGCGCTTCCTTCTCAATCTGTCCATAGTTGCATTCAGCAGGCGTTAGTGATCTTGCTGCATGACAGATAGCCTTCTCTGTGTTGTCGGAGAAAACGTGTGAAATCACTGCACCAATTCCATAGTTGGAAGCGTCTGCTGCAACGACGATCTCTAGATTAGGGTTGTAGTGCGTGAGCAGCAAGTCGGAGCACAACATTGTTTTCACTTCTTCAAACGCTTGTTGACATTCGCGCGACCAAGACCACTGTATATTTTTCCTGAGTAGCTCATTCATCGGATGACGAAGGCGGTGCATTTCCGGAAGGAATGAACTGTAGTGACTCATGAGACCCAAGAAAGCGCGCAAGGTATTAAGGTCCTTTGGTGGTGGCATCTGGTTGATGGCGTCGATGTTGTCTGGATCAGGGCGACGACCACCTTTGTCGATTATGAACCCGAGATATTTCACACAAGGCATAAAAAAATTACGCTTTTCCAGACGTAGCCGGAAACCATAGTCCTGAATCCGGCTGAGCACGGTCTCCAGCCGTTGCAACAGTTCATCTGTATTTGAACCAGTGACGATGATGTCATCCAAATAGGCAGCGGCTCCGTCAGTACCAGTCAACATGGTGTCCATGGTTTGCTGGAAAATGGTGGGAGCAGTCTTAACCCCGAATGGCAGACGGGTGAATCTGAACAGACCACGATGGGTGTTAATGATTAGAAGATCCTGGGAGCCTTCGTCCACCTCGATTTGGAGGTATGCATCGGATAGATCCAACTTCGCGAAGCAAGTTCCGCCATTCAGTTTAGCAAAAAGATCTTCCGGGACGGGCAAGGGATACTGATGCGTGTCCAGGGCAGCATTAAGACCAGTGGAGAAATCAACACAGATTCGGACTTTACCTGTGGCTTTCTTGACGGCCACAATTGGTGCAGCCCATGCAGAGTAATTAACTGGTTGAAGAACACCATCTTGCTGAAGACGCTCAAGCTCCTGGTCGACATCAGTAAGTGCAACATAAGGGACTGGTCTTTTTGGTCTGAAGACGGGTTTTGCGTTTGGCTGAAGTCGGAGAGTGACTTTCATCTTATTGCAGCAACCAAGACCGTCTTGAAAAACTGAAGCAAATTTCTGCTGTAGAATCGATGTCATCTCCGAAGCCAGCTGATTAGATTCTGCGGGACTCGTCCAAGTTGACTGCACACTATTGCAAATGGAGTTAAGTGGCAGTGCGAGGAGACCTAGCCTCTCGATCCAGTCGAGACCAAGTAGGTTGAGGTTCGGACGCTGGGTGAGGTAGCATGTTCCCTTGAATTGAGTCCCGTCAAAGGAAACGTCACATGCAAGCTCACCCGTGAGCTGGAGAAATCCCCCATAAACATTCCTGGCCTTTTTGTTTGATGTGATTACCGGAGGCCGTCCAATCATCTGCCAAGTGCGCTGGGAGATGAGACTGATATCTGAGGCTGTATCGAGCTGGAGGCGCACTGGTTTGCCGTTGATGACAACCGTAAGATACTGCCTCCTGGCCTCAATTTCACTGTCGAAAGTGGCTAGAATTGAGTTACACTTTAGCTCGGAATAAGATGAAGGGCGTTTGGGACCCCTTTTCTTCCAATGGCCGTTCCTTGGTTTGGGGTGTTGGCCTGCCCAGCAGTGATCTTCCTTATGTCCTTGCTTATTGCATTTCTGACAAACATGCTTCATGAATGGACAGAAGCGACGGAAATGCCAATCACCACACTTAGCGCTTATACATCAACTCATGACAAAGTCTAGACTACGTGCAATGCAGACAAGTTGAGATGAGAACAGTCTGCACCATTCCAGCTGGAAGTCTGTCCGCTTTTAGGTCGTGAAGCCAGCACTCCGAGGGGATTTGGAAAAAAGCAGCCGGCTGACGACATTGTGGCAAGCTGCAAAGTTTGAGAATTAAAAAAAAACAGATACACACTCACGCACAAAAAGCGGGTCATCCTTTTTCGCAATTTTTTCACACACATGCAGACAGGAGCAAGTAGGTAGTACACCCGCTGTAAACTGATCACTGCGTAAGCGCTAGACATTAACTTTGTTTTTCGGCTCAGGTTGATCGCAGAGCTCGGTAAAAAGGGCATGTTATAAAAGCCTGTCGGCCCTTCGGATCTCAAAAATAATCCAACCGAGGAGGTTTTTACATCAAACTTTGACCAGTGTGATTGTCACTCCTTGCAGAACATTTTTAGCGGAGTACCGTGCCGTTTTTAGCTCTTTGCATTCGCTAAACTCACATTCGAATTGCATTAGGGGTGTTGCATGACGAGGAATTCCTACGCGCATGGCTGGATGTGTAGTCATGCACAAGAATCGTGTCACGCTCAGAGCGAAAACGGTTCAGAAAGGCGTACATTGGCAAAATAAAGTCATATGCCTTTAATTTTCCCGGCGTCTTAGATGTGGCATTGTCAGTGTCAAAAGATTAATTGATTCAGAACAGTAGTTAATGAACATACGTAGGCTTTAGATAAATAATCAGCGAGCCATTATAAGTTAGATATGCGGTCACTAGTATTCGTCTTTTCGTACAAGAGAGTCGTGGGAATCGAGGAGAAGGTTTGCGAAGCGAAGGATTGTTGCGCGGGGAGGGTTTAGTGGAGCCATTCTAGGGGAGGGGAGCGGAGCGAAGAAGAGGGAGAGGAAGTGATTCTAGGCCATGCCAGACGTGAAGCCTGAAGGTCCTACAATGTAGGAGGTTCTTTTGTGCACATAATGCTCTCTTCCTCAACCTTATAGCAGTCGCTTCTGCTGTCGCTAGCAGGCGCTGATGCAGGGACTTTGCATAGGTTGGTGGGACCTTATAAATCGCCTTAAAAGGCTTCGTTGGGGTCCGCACAAAGCCCAGAATCAACAGTGTGGGCGAGAATTGCGCTGTTTATACTCCTGATTTCTCCTTTGCTCAGGCATGCTAAGACGTGCTCCCGTGTTCTTTCGGACAAGCGCCGACTCATGTGGCTGATATAACCGGCTCGACAGGAGAAAGTAAAGGAGTAATGTATATGGAGGTTGTCTAAGCTGGCAACTTATCCTTATCTTCCCCGTGCAGGACCGAGTTGTTTGAGAATAATACCCGAACTCTCGCTGCCGGGAAGGTTCGTGACACCTGGTCGAGGCACCTTTTTAGGAGTTCGCTCGCCACATGCCCTTGACAAGGAGACTTTGAGGAATAGCGTTTTCTTTTACGCAGGGGTCTGGTGGGCTTTAAAGGTTGTTCACTTTAACTAGTCAAACCACTAGGAAGAGAAATGTTTGGAGATATTGCCATAAAAAACTGGATTTTTAATCAAGTTTACTTTTTTGACATGGTCATGCAAGAGATGGCTGACAACTACTTCACAAAACGTAAATCTCATCACTCCTTATTTAAAGAGAAACGAATTTTCCATCTGCGGCAGTCGTACACGGGTTAAACCGAGGTAGCATACGGGAAACCGGGGCCGCAGATGGTCAAGACATTATTTTTTAATTGAGATAATTTCCTAATTCACGGATTTTGCCAAAGAATCAAGAAACTTATGGTATTACTGTTGCTAAAATGGATGCAAATGATTATTGTAAAGCAATATCCATAAGAGTTTTGAGTTTGGCGTGAATGGGGCTTATCGATTTGCACAGAATTAGAATAAAATCCGATTGCAACGAATGTCGATTTTATTTCTTCAACTCAACACCGGAACAGAAATATATTCATCCGCCCTTACTGAGCCTGTGACGTCGTCCTTGTCTTAAATTTCTCGTTTTATTCTCTCTTCTTTTATCCCCTCACCTTCTCCTGCCCTATCATTTTATCGTCTAGTAATTGTTATTCTTTATAGTTATTTATCTATTAATCTTCCTCGATTGTCTTCCATTTCGAGGTACTTCTAAACACTGACTTCACTTACATAGACAGGAATTTAGTTGAAGACTTGATCAAATCAATATTTTTACAGGTCAGAAGGGAGGACGTAAAATTAATTTTCAATCAGTACTTTTGGAATATTTGTATAATTGTTCGGACCCATTCACGACAACTTTGGCAGCCTCAGTAGACCTTCAACCTACGATATCCACAACAGTGCGTGAGTAAAGTGAACGTGCTAACAATAGGCCTCCCGCCAGCGGCGAACTGACGGAGCGTTGGAATACTTGACGCTCAGTACCCAGAGAGTTATGATTCATGTCCTGCAGACATGAGGTTCGGTATGGCTGACTGATGACACCAAATAAGCCTTAAATGAATCGCTCTTATCTTCTTCAACTCACACATTGGATGTAAACATCGGCGAGAGCTTTAGATCAAACTCAAAGGTACCATAGAATGAGATCGCATTCTTATCCAATCAACGCACGCACTTTCGCCAAAGTAAATAATACCGATCTCAGCCAACATAGCTGTTAATCCGTGGCTGAACGGTAGAGTTTTGGATTACATAGCGCCCACGGTTCAATAAGCCTGTTTTAAATCCACAAACATACACATCTGGTATGAGATATGGTTAGAACAAGATGGCTTATAAGTCAGGGATGGACAGCTTAATTTCCCCAATTCTACATACCTATTTATATACTTAACAGCATGATGTCGTAGTGCCTTCAAAAAATGACAAAGTTTTCTCTGTATCATCAGGAATGCATTTGAAAAAGTTAAATAATTAAGCCACAATTTAAGGAAGATGGGCTGGAATTGAAATTTGCTTATAGGACGGCATTAGGCTAACTGAAATATTTCGAAATGCCTTGCCATAGTGAAAGTGGTTAACCTGAACAAGTCGAACATTTATTCCTTTAAAATAGTGCAAATGCGCCAAATGAACATATCCAATGCTAATGCCGCGGATAATTTGATTGGCATGATGGGCCCTTTTGCAGCATGGCGTCTGTGGATTTCAGGGTTCCGCCTTGAACTTTGATATGGCTTACCAATATAAAAGTCTGTATGCTGCTTGTTACCTTGTCTCCAAAATGACATACCTTTAGAGAAAGGGCCTTTCAGAACCAGACACGATGCATGGCTGGCGACACTTCGTTCCGTCTGACTGGCGCACGCCGGCGAATGGCCTTTTGCGTCTGTTTGTCGATGATGATTTTGTTCGCATATTTTGTCTAGGGTCTTTTCACGATAACACACGGTCGAAACCTTGTCAAACAACAACAAAAGGTTTTTTTGCAATTTTTACAGAAATGCGGCTTTATTGTGGCATTTTAGGTGTGAAAGTTTTTGGGCCAACCTTTTTCCAAGGAACGTCCAGAGGGACAGGTGAATTATGCAATGTTGGTGCCTATGCCCGATGCTAATGATTTTTATTCATGACACAACTACTTATCCAATCACAGCACAGCCTGATATGTTTATTAGACTGCTGAGTAATTCCTTTCAATTTTCACACATTAACAGAAAAAATAAAATACGGATCTGTCAAAAGGAAAATATAGACCTCTGGATACACACTGACATATTTCACTGCTCTCTCGAGAACCTGAACGTGAACCTAATAAACAAAGCTCATCAGTACTGTGTTTTAGAATGCTAATTGCAAACCTTTACAAATTAGACCGTCAGGTTGAAAGTGTCGCCGTTTGTTTCAACAAAATCAGTATCGAACTTCTTTTCCGGGCGGATTTGCGCGTAGAAAGGATACGAATTGCAAATCTGCCAAGGGCATCCGCATTAAATGTCCTCACTTACGTTATCATCCTCTCGAAGCAGAACTTGTGGAAATAAACGTGCTTGTAGGGGGCGCCTTCTGCAAGTATGCACAAACTACGGGCTAGGATTGCAAATTGAAATAAAGGGCGACATTAGCTTACCCGAAACACCTTAATATGCCTTGTAATAATAAAAGTAGCCGCCCGGAACAAGCCGAACAATTTAAGTTGTGGAGTAATGACAAACGAATCTTTCGTTTAAACTAGAGGGCAGGCCTCCCAAGAAATATAATTTCAATGTTATTTCGTATTCGGCGGCTACAAGTTATTTCGGGTGACCTAGTGAGCTCTTTTTGCACAGGATTCTGCGGTTCCTCCTAGTATACTTTTATGACTTATCGGTATGATAAATTAAAAAAATCCGTCTGCCGATTAGTACGTCCTGTTAGAGTACAAAGTGACATATATTTAGTCGAAGGATTTTTTGGGAGCTGATGTGAGTGTGCTACCTTGCAAAAAGAGTGCTTGGTGACATTTTGCTACGTCTAATTTGCGCTTTCCGTCGAATGATCTTTTACATCTGTGAATGTCGTTCATCTGAACTTTCCTCTTTTATGTTAATGTTCACGCGACGAAAAATGCGTCTAACCAAGGGAATTCGACTCATATCAGCAGCCAGTATACAAAGACTAGAAAAGTTCTTCGCTAGCGTCTCATCATTGTCAGTCTTCTTTCTTGGTCGTTGAAAGAGATGTTTGTAGCATTTGGCGTTCATAAAATACCCCATTGAGTCACCTATAAAATGGTAGATTATTCGAACATTTTTGCTTTCTGTTATCATTGACGGTTTTCAATGTGCTTTGTCTGATCAACCCATGACACCTAATCGCTGAAGAGAGAGAGAACATTCCTGGGGAAAATTATAACTACAGTCTAGTAATAACTTCCACCGTGTTTTCCAGTTTAATTTTGCTTCTAATCTAGCGTTTGCACGAGAGAATGCGAACATGCCAGAAAACCCAGGGCCCTGAGCCACTACTCAATCACACTCGGGGACATGACGCAGGGCTCTTTGCAGGGCACTTGGCAGGGGCTCTCGTTTAGCTGAGGGGATAAGAACGATGGACTGTTGAAACCAGAGGCCAGCGCGGAGCCAAATACATCACGTTCACGAGAGTGCTCGAGATGTAAACGTCATGAAAGAATTTTGAAATAATGCTGAAGATAAAAAGACGTTGAAGTGAGAACGTATTCGTTTCAAATGACGTAAAAAACAAAAACTACAGAACGGCCTAAAATTCGTGTAACAGACCGAAATATGCAATGGATTGATACTCTCTCGTTCACCGTCATTGAATAATGTAGTAATACTGATAGGCAAATAGGCAATACTGAAGTCATTTCATTCACGATAGGATGCTGTCTCTTTAACAAGCTTTGTTCTGACCGCTATCAAAATGTTTTTACTGTAAAAAGTGGCTAATTAAGTAATATGCATTTTTGACTGCATGTATCAATTCAAATATATTTTAGGGAAAAAAATGCAAATTCTTTCTTGTACTCGCTTGGTAATAAATTGCACCTCCTTTAAATTATATACTAAAAGAAACGGTATCGGTTGGTTTGAAAACCGTTTTTAATTGTGTGCTTTTTAGAATTGTGAGGTGTTCATTCATAAAACATCGTATTTGCCAATTTCTTAATGCTACAGCTAACGTATATAACATGATCCACAACTATTGCAACATTTTAGAAGGACTATGTTAATTCTACCTCAAACCGTCAACAAAAATGTACTTCTTCGTAAACAAGATGTACACAGCGAACAGTTCGTAAACATTGAATTCAGTTTTAGCAGTCAGTATTTTTCAAAATTATTCATCAATTTAGAAAAGTTTAAGATCCAAATGATACCCTTTCTTGAAGTATAAGGTCTAAACTAGGCCTCCTTTCCTGCCAAACGAGTACAAAAAGGAATTCATTTATATGCGTTGTCAAAAAAATATGTTTTTATTTATAAAGGTAGTCAAAGTCAATAATATAAAGGCGAAATACTAAGTAGCCACTTTTTAGATTACATAGGTTTTGTTAGAGGTTAGAAAGAAGCTCGTTACAAAGCCGACATCTTATTGTAACTTAAATTACTTAAGAATAGACTACAAGATTATCAGTATTGCAACCTTACTCAATAGCGATTAACGAGAGCTGATCCACCTTCAACATATATCGGCATGTTACACGAATTCTAGGCCGTGCTGTATGCAAATTTAGATTTTACAGACGCCGGGAAAGAAACACCATCAGCATTTAAGGCCGTACTGTAGATGAAATGCGTCATGAACGCAGACTTTCTAAGTGAGGAACAAACCTGCCACATGGCAAGCTTCAACTGATTTTTCATAACTCTAAGGAAGCAAGCAGAACACGAATGGATAAATAATGGCGCCTAAAACACGTGGTCATGGGAAAAATTATGTAATTATTGACAACTGTCTCAAGGGTTGAGTTTCTAAATCATGAACCGGAAACTGAGGTAGGGTCATAAATGCTCAGAAATCAAAGCCGGCTTAACTGTTTTCAAACAAAAAAGTTGTCAAGGATAGTAGGCGGAGAGAATTTGAGGAAGCAGAGTGTTAAGATTGGCGAGGTGAGCGTGCTCAAGCGAAAAATGATTCACAAGCACCAGTATGCTTGTGATTAGGCAGTGCTTTGTTGCAAACGCAATAAAAAATGCTGACTCATTATTGTGAAAAATAAGACGCTCAAGTGGGAAGAAATTCACTTGAAACGCTATGATAAAAATGAAATTTAGGCGAAATGAGTCAGGAGTTCTATTTGCGGATTCATGTTTGAGTAGAATGTTATTTCTGAAACCTTCATGTACTTGGGTGAGTATAAGTGGTTAACAGCCATGCGCACCCTTTGTTCTCAAATATAGCACTAAGATCCCCCAAGCTTATGTATTTATTAATATTTTGAGTAAAGTTTCAAGAAGGCGCGTAATAAACGCAAAATTTGCGATGAGTTTTGACAGCAGATGAATTCTATGAGAGGTCAAGTTTATAAGAAATAAGATCAAAAATGTGCACAAACATAGTATAAAAAATTCAAAAAAGAAGTTCCATGTTCATAAGGAGCTGAGCTGAGTATGAAGTTGTTAGAAAATCATATCACAGGGGGAAGCTAGTTAAATTCTAGCAAATGCGATCTGCAGACCATAGTTCCTTAGTGGAGAAGAAGTAAGTTGAGGCAAGAACAGCAGAAATAGTTTATTGTGTACATGGCTGTATCATATATAGATATATTTGAAACAGACGTCCCGTAAAGTGTCGAATAAAGCACCAAAAATGAGGTGGCTTTTTAAGAACTGGTCGTGAGAAACGGCTTTATAAGTATTTATTCGATGAATATATTTAGTATCATGCCACAGTTAAAAACCTATCAAATGTGGAAGGTTTTTTCATTTTACTTGGGCTGCATAAATATGTTCATTGGAAACGTTAATCTGCCACCCTGGGTGAAAACTGACTTAAGAAACTCAAAATGGAACACGCAAATTATTGTGACATTCTATTGCGCTAAACCGAACGAGCAAACTTCAATATTGCCATCGACTTCTTAAGAATATGCATTTTTGCAAAACGTATACTCTACATTGGGTTATACGAAAACATCCCTCTAAGGTCATACTCACTACAAAATTTCTCTTAGATAAAATAGGAGTGCCTAGAAGTTATCGGCTGTTGCTATGCTGCTTTAGATTACATCATTGATGAAAAGTATTCCATGAAGCATAAAGGTAAAACAAAGACCTATCCAGCGTTCTAAACATAGTCGTCTACCTGCAGAGATTAGATATTTTGCGGAAGGTTACTCAGATCAGTTGAGACATATTACCTGTCTTTGTCTTCTAGGAGTGCTCAAGTTAAAAAATGGACAAGCATCACTTCTTAAAGACTGGCACTCAGGTATTGTGCGTTAACAACTGAAATTAAACCAAACCAAACACCTTATCAATTCTAGTTACATAAAATTTAAATTAAAACCGAAAACAGAGAGATTGATATGGTCATTTCTGGTTTACTAGCCGTCCTCTGTTAACCATAAGCATGCTCACGGTTGGATAAATGTGGATTTGAACCCGTATTCCCTGGTCAATGGGCGGTAAGTCCAAGGCCTTAGAAGTCAAACTCTGGCTCTGTTATCTCTCAGTCGAGACTGAGTTTCAAGGCGAACCTTGGAGGAGGCATATTTAACACGACGGTAAATATTCCAGATCAAAAGTGGCGTCATCACAAAGTCTTCATAAAGTCCTAATATGCCACATGATTTGAATGGAAAATTCACTATAGCCTAACCTCTGTTAAAGAAGTGCCATCGCACTTCTGTCGAGTAAATATGTAATGCCGTTGCTAAATAAAGTACTTCTGATTTAGGTATACTAACCCGAAGTTTCGAAACATTTGCACGTGCTTCACAGAACCACGGAAACTCCACGAAACACGTGCCACCCATGTACTTAACCACTAGGCGAGTTGAGAACACGATAATAAATCCAACAACCGTAATTAGCATGCTAATTAATACAAGTTTAATTAATGTTAAAATTACGTCATTAGTACAGAGAAAAATGGACAACACACAAATACTTGAGATCCCGCCTGACATGACGTCTCTCATGCGTTGTACTCACGTTAACGGCTCAAGCAGTTAGATATGTGGTGTGCCCTTGTGAGTGCAAACTTGCGAACGTATCCGGTCACAGGTGTAGGGTAACTCACAGGAAAAGTCCGCAGACATGTGACGCCTCAAAATTAACTTGAGTTGTTATGATCTGTTGATGATACGAATAATCAAAAGTTAAAAAAACAACAGACTGGTGGATGGAAGCTCACCACGCGTTTACGGGACTAGCTCGTTCCATTCTGACCTAGGGCTCACTCCCGAACCCCGCCAACAGCCGTACAGCGCCTAGTTTCCCCGGCTGATGACGTCTAACAAGGCAGAAATAACCATTTAGTCTTAATAGTACTTGTCGGTAGTGTTCATCTGCCTAGAAGCGACTCCTAAACACTTTCCAGAAGAAGAGCATGATTCGCTTTGAGAAGTTAGTGGTAGTTTTAAATTATAAAAAATAGACTTAGAAGGGCAATTGCCAAAATTGGTTAGAATTCGGGCGCTTGAACAACACTGAAAAGGAGCTGGATATTTGTGCTAAGGAAAGACATGTTTGGCAACCTTGGGGGAAGTCTGCCAGACAAGGTCCTTTTATTTTTTAACGTTTCCGACCGTTAAGAGGTAATTTAATTCCAAAGTCTAAAAGGCAGTCGGGTATAGGGCTTATCTGTTTAGGGCGGAGAACAAGAACCATCAGTCCCGCCGTGACTGTGATATCAGGACTGGGATGAGTGCTAACTGCGTCAGTGAAGGATAGCCACCATTAAGCAGACGCTAGTTGGTTCTAGGTCATGTGTAAGTGACGCCTCACAAGCGCGCTTGAAGACGCAAGCAATTTCGTTCTGCGTTAGCTTGGAATTATTATCTAAAATGATTGTTGATCGGCGGGATTCAGATCGCCACATTCTTTGTTTGAAGATCGACTGAATGATAAGTACACTGCTTCCTGGAACTCATTTATTCGCTTCTATCGGCAAAGACAAATAAGCAGGACATTGTCATTTAAGTTTCTTTTTTTGTTTGTGCAAGAATCCCTAGCTGTCCCTTTTCGTACTGAATGCCAGACTCGTTCCTGCTTAGAGTTAACTCAAGTGCACTCCTGAGTGCATGGTCACATGAGGCCTACCTAATTATACTTCGATATGTACTTTTGGGACTTTTATTAATGAGAAAAAAACTCCCATTTGAGGCGGAGCTTTCCGTTACCTATTTAAAATAAACGAAGCTAGGCAGGCAAAAGAAAAAAACATTAGTTTCAAACTATTATTACGGAGAAGATAAGACCCTCTTAATTATTTTATTCGACATGCAACCATTTTTTCGTCATTTTAGCACGCGCAAATTTACTTCGAGGGACCGATAACGATTGATGTCCAGCAGGCTTTCATTTTGACGACACCGCGTAACTTTCCCCTGACAGAGTAAATATATTCCTGTCACCGCTTCCATCAATGTGTGCATTACCAGATTTTTAGTACCAAAATACACCAGAACGAGGAAATAATGTAAACCATGACCTCTGAAGTACAAGTTTGTCATAAAAAGCTAGTAATGCACGCGCGTACATTGATTTACGTGCAGGTCATAAGTTCAAAGAATTAAAACAAGCAGATAACATCGATCGTTCCTACCACAAATAAGTGGCCAGTGACAATTGTGATAAAGTGGATCAAATGCATATTGATTGTTTACTTGTATGATCCCAATGCACAGCAAAATAGTCTTCACTGGAATTGTGACATGCTCGTATTATTTGAACGAGTGAGACACGCATACAGATGTCAATGACACCTCATAGGCAAATGCATGGGCATTCAGCGTGTCTATCTTGTCAGCGTAGGATGGACTTCATCAAACAGAATGGTAGTTAGTTTAAGATCATGTGCAAATGACGCCACACAGGCGCGCTTGCAGACGCAAGCAATTAGATTCTGCGTTTACTTGGAATTGTGATCTAAAACAATTGATGCTCGGCTAGATTTAGATCAACCCGTTAGGTGTTTGAAGGTCGACTGAATGGTAAGTACACTGTCTCCTGGAACTCGTTTATTCACGTCTATCGATAAAGATAAATAAGCCGGAAATCGTCCTTCTAGTTTTCCTTTTAGTTCGTGCAATTATCCCTGGCCGTCCCTTTCCTGCCCAGGGACATAATCCAACACGCCTTAGGTTAACTCAAACGCACGCCTAAGTGCATGGTCAAATGAAGACTACTACTTGTATTAATGGAAAAAGGTCTTAATTGGGGCGGAGCTTCGCGTTATCCGCGCAAAGTAACCACAGCTAGACAGAAGAAGAGCAAACATTAGTTTAAAGCTACTACAATAGAGAAATTTAAATCCAAATAGACGTCCTACTCGACATGGAACTACTTTTGGCCATTTTAGGTTGCTATATACGATAACCAGTGCAGAATCAATGTTACGATATCGCGTTGTTTTCAACTGATAGAACGATTTTCCTCATGCCAATGCTTCCGTCATTGTATGCCTTACCAGAGTTTTATAATCAAACTACACCTGAACAAGGAAATAATATAACCCATAACGCCTGAAGTACACGATTTAAAAAAAAGCTAGTATGCACATTCGTAAATTTATTTACACACAAGTCATAATTTCAGAGAATTAGAACAAGCAGTTAACATCGATCGTTCCTACCACAAACATGTGGCCAGTAACAATTGGAAGAAAGTGTATCAGATGCTCATTGATTGTTTACTGGCATGATCCACACGCACAGCAGAGTAGTCCTCACTGGAATCATGGCACGGTCGCAATATTTGAGAAAGTGAGGCACGCATATAGATGTCAATGACGCTTCACAGGCAAGAATATGAACATTCGGCGTGCCTTCGGATCTCCGATCTGAAATGCTTGACGACTGATCATGCTCGGATACAATTAAAAATCTCCACAATTTGCATTGGTTTGGCGTTAAGTTAACTGATATAGGCAAAAAAGACACCATAGTCATATAGTTAACTTTATATTCCATAAACTTCCCTCTACTGCAGAATAAAAAAATTCGTACTTTCATTTGTTAATTCAAATATGCGCTAAAATGCACCCGATTTAAATGTCTGCAGAGAATGAACATTGTTGGTAAAAAGCCTGAATGTGGACAAGCTGCTTGACATTCAAAGCATACTAAGAAAAAGTTAACCATTGCATAGAAACTCTTAAGCGGGATGGTTACCTTATTATCCAAACAAAATTAAAATGGGAAGAAATGGACTATCATTCCAAAGGAAGTAACGCGCATTTAAAATGTCTTATTTGGGATGGGATTTTACGTTTGGTCGTTGTCATGGCAGGTGCTTTAAATTAAGGTGACTTGACATCGGTGGGTCTCTTGAAGCTAGCTACTAGGCCTGCCAGCCAATTCATGTTCGTCGTGAGCAGGTTTTTTATTAACAGGGGGAATACTAATATCGTTGTTATTTTGCAATATTTGGCTGATCAGAATCCCAGTAGAGGACAATATCGAATAATGTAACTTCGGTTTCCTTGGTCCATAGATGTGGGCCTTTCAAAAACAAATGCTGCCCGTGTGCATACAATGATTTATGAGTGAGTCCGAAAAACCAGCAGCAAACGCCGATTCTCCCTTTAAAAACCGTGTGGCTAGTGACAGGGCAGGAACTGCCGATAATAGATGTGGCTTTGTGCTAAATTCCGGTGAAATTCGGTTTAGGACTCTGTTTAAGGTTATGTCTAAGGTCGGAGCTAAGGTCAGTGGTGGGGTAAGGCGTTGGTATTATGAAAACGGTTAAGGTTTGGGTCTGTGTAAACTGCGCGGGGTCAGGGTTCAGGGCTCGGATTAAAGTTAGAGTTTAGTGTCACGTCGGGGTTATGACACTGAAATACTTACCCTTGTTGACATTTATTGCTAGAAAAAGCGTTCATAATTCCGCGTTCTGTTTACCAGCATACGAAATGGGCATTGGTGTTTTGATGTATGACGAATGGACTCCTTACATTCTAATGCAACGGATTAACCACGTACGTAAATCAAAAGGGACTCTGTGCCAAAGTGTGCACAAGCATGTTCCCTGCTAGTGTAACCTGAACCATACGCATTTGGGTCAATCGGGTAAACGAATATGCCTGTCCAATGTTGAAACAATTTCAGTACCGTCCAACAACTGAAAGTTAAACAGCACTTTCTATGCACTCAGCGGCAAAAGTTGTTTAAGTAGTGCACCTCATATATCTCTAGTCCCAGCATTTTGTCCTACGGAAACGGTTGTTATAGGGGTTTATGGGGCTGGGAAATAGGAAAAACAGTGAATGAAATTAATAAAAGTAAGGGTCAAGTAGAAAAATGCAATTGATTTTTTTTTCTGGTGACCGCTGGGAGTAAGATACTCCGCATGTAAATTGAAAGACTATACTAATCTAACGCCAGAACCGTAAATTGGACGAGAGGTAGGTTGAAGTAGACGACCTCCTGACCAACGTTTCGATTGTTTAAGGAATTTTAAGAAACCTGCATTTTGATAATTGGGTTTTCCCGCAAAAACATCAAACGATAATACAGATTAGGAAAATCCAACCATGTCCAAAATCACTCATGCACACCCAAGGCTAATGGCTCTTGGGAAGATTAGTCACGTTGGTGCCCACGTCAGCTCGTTTCAATGTTGTGAAGATGCGTGAAAACGACATACGTTGGACCACCCGCGAAGCGTAAGCGAATATCAAGGCTAAAACATATCCAGTGTTAAATAAATTAACCGTGCTTACTGGCTGCACTGAACTCGTACATTCTTCCTTAGAGCTTCGCGAGTAAGTAGGCTTCTCATGGTCAGTTTAATTTTATGCACATAAGCTGTTCATGAAGTATCAATAGGATATCATTTTTGACAAGACTACGGTATACTTATTCAAGAGGATGCATGGGGCGAGCCGTAGACGGGCACTCATTTTGCGCTTGTACGGTGGCACAAAGTTTCATCTGTGCATTTGGCCGAACATTGCACAATCTTCAACTCATCCTGCCGCATATAAATCCCAGACAATTTTCACACAGGGAACTCTAGGTGAAGACATATTAGACAATTCGATCCTCAATTTCCCCAACTGTCTCCAATTTTGGCACCGGAAAGGGTAGGAAGTCAAGAATACCCCATAAGCAGCATAAAAGTTACCACCGATATATGTATTGAGGTAACATGGAAGAAATGCTTGCTTTGCTACATCCCGGCAACCGACTTTTATCAACACCATTCTCAACGACATAATCACCACCAGCATACTTATCCTCATCATCCGGGAAGTCGTGCTAAACGCGGTGTTCACCGATCCCGGTAACAGTTCTTGTCTGTCAGGATCATCCATAGGAGCGACAGGCAAGTCCGTTGATGACTTCGTCTAACACTGCTGATCCTTCCAGAAAGAAAACGTCGCATATAAGGTTTATTTCGACAGTCACCTGTAATGACTTAGTTATCCCACTAGTACTGATTACACCCTCGTGGAGAGTAGGCTAAAAGATATGCCCTAAATTCTCGGATAAAAAACGAAGTCGGCTACCTGACCGCGTTTTCTGGAGGCAGCCGGTGCGATCGCAAACTATAGCAAAATACAACTCGCTTCCCTCCAAACGGACCACCCGGTGACAATGTTCAGACTGTCAGCCCGGAAGGGTTTTTTCACATTTGGACAGTTCGAAAGCAAACTGTCCGAAAAGGGGGTCGGGTCGCGTTGTGCATGAACTGACTGCTTAAAAATGTGGCATTTCGACACTCAGCTAAACCCGTTTCTCTTAACAGGGGCAGCTGGCATAGCTGGGAGCCAGATATACTTCCATCTGGGGATAGTTGAATATGAGGCAAGAGTCGTTTTCGCCACCAAAAACGAACTGGCCAGATGCCTGTACTGCCTACCGCATAACGTCAATAATCGTCCAATGCCCATGAGGTTTACCCTTCACAGGATGCTCTAGAAGTGGCAAAGTCACGGGATCATACGAAAATGCACGGCTTGCTAGCGACTGTGCCGAACACGGATATTATTTTTGCCCTTGACGATATTAATTCTCGCTTCCACACGGACTCTTCTGTCCGGGAGGGAGGTTCCTGTCGCCAAGGGATTGGCAGCTGCAAGATCAGTACAATTATGTTCCTGCAGGCCCGTATAGAAAGCAAGTTCCTGCTGACCAAACTATGGTGAAAGTTTAATTTAGGCTCCCAAAAACTTTATTTAAATAATCGAACGCGATTTGCACGCGATAATGAAAATGGCCTTATCAAAACAATCATCATCGTTATATCAACCCTTTATAAAATCGATGTCACTTATGTAAAGGGTTGATATAAAGAGATATAGAGTTGATATTGGACTTGATAAAGAGTCAACGATTGTGTCCACGGGGCCACATTTATTATCGCGTGCAAATATTCGATTATTTTGTTATTTAAATTAGTATTGCCAATATTTTCTCCTTTCATATGCTCAACTTTTTTATTATTTTTCTTTTGCCTGATATGCCCCATACATTTAACCCTTATCACCACGTGTCCCGTATTAGAGGTTGCTGGGCTTTTTGCGTGCTCTCTGGGACCCTCAATTGAATTTTTAGCCAAATTATTTAGCCGTCTTTCGATACATCGATGCATCCTCGTTCTGGTAACTGAAATTTGCCAGACCCGCACTAGGTTGGAGTCGCGACCAGGATAACATTTTCGCGATATGCAATGCTAACTGCTGGGCAAATAACTGCTGTGGTTGGCTAGTAGCCCTTTTTGGATCAGGAGCCCCGCCGGGTGGGCCTCAATCCCGGCGGCGAGGAGGAGAAGTGGGAGCAGCATTGTCGGGAAGGGCTCCTTCGTCATGAAAAACACAGATGTAGAGGAGGGAAGATAGATCTAGCATAGAGAGGTTTGGTGTAGCAGACCTTGGCCGCCCTAAGGGCGGGTGGGAACGCGGTCGAAAACGCGTCTGCTGTGGTTCCCAACTGCTGTGGTCCTAGCTGTCAGCATTCTGGGCTGGCGACCGCAAAAGAAGTTAACAGCAGGTTAAGTAAATACCAGTTTGCGTAGTTTGGTTGAACGAGGCCCGAGACTCCATTAACTTCAAACTGGAAAAATTAAGAATCTTCGAGGCTCGTACCAATGTCAAAACTAAGGGTGGATAAGTACCAGACACCACTTTAGCAACTCGCGTGTGAAAACTGTGTTATAATCCCAAATGCTTCGCCACTCCGTGCATCGAAAGAATAACCCTCGTCCGTGCTCTAACCAATCGGTTGAAGGAAGTGAGCCTTTTGAACAGTCGGGGAATAGACGTGCAGCCAATAAAATGCAGGATGAACGACCAACAGACTAGCTGGCTTTCAAATCTTTACGTATTGTATTTATTATTATATTACTTAAGACGTTTTTTTTAAATTATTTGAAAAATGTAAATGGTGGTTAGGAGGGCATCTACTTCAAATTACCTGTGGTCTAACTTACTGTTCTGGAGTTATTTTAGTATAGTCCGCGGCGCAAAACGCCACGCACACCTTCAATTTGCGTGCGCCACAACTTACATGAAGCCTTGAATGCCTATTCTTCCCCTTTTTTGCACCTGCTCACGACAAAAAACATTAAATCGTCCGCCAATATATTGGACGGCCTTGCTTCACGTTTATTGGTTATAATTATCCGCCGAGTTTGTGTAAAAAGGATCTCTCCCATTTGAAGTGCATATCGCCCAGCCACTTCATCCAAACGTAAAGTGAGGACATTACTGAAACAGACATTATTTTCAGTTAACCAGAAACGAATTTCGGGAAAAAGACCCCAAAGAGCCCATGTGGCAGCATTTATCAGAAAATCAAGAGGCAGCTTTTACAAGTTTCTGTTTGTAGAAATCCGCCCGCTAAACACTACGATGGAAATTAAAACGTTGTCCTAATTTGAGCCCGAGGGTAAAAAGGGAGAAGACAATGGTCGAACACCACACAGCCTTAGCTCTTATCTGCGTCAGCTTCCTTATAGCTGACAGCTGAACTGAACTCACAGTCGGGATGAAAGTTGCGCACCTTGAGATTACGATTCCAGGAAGAATCTAGGTTGACGGCGAAACCAGTCGGGTCTTCGGCCGACTTAAACACACCGCTTGGAATTTTTGCGCATTCAGACCAACACAATACTGAGAATTCCCTGTGTCATTATCCTGAAACCATCTACGTAGGCCTAGCAAAAATACTCAGTAATATTTACCTCAACTATCTTCGACAAAAGTTACATTAAGGATCCACTACTGGACGCGAAATCCCATCCTTTGGTTACGGGACAAGTGGTGATAGAGTTTGAATGAGTGGGGTATATCAGGGAAGGAAACAATGATTAATTAAGTAGAGCATATAAAAGTGAGAAGTAATAGGAGTACTTATTCAAATAACCGCAACTTGGCGCGCGATAATTAAAATGAAAAATACAACCATGCCACAAGCAACACCAATCAGGTCACAGTAACTGACCCACAAAATACTAAAAAAAGTATAGTCAAAACATTGAGAACATTATCCTGTAACCACATCTCCTTCTAACAATCCATACATTAAGCATAAACCCGCTTCACTATGACCGACACCAGAGAGAAAATTTAACGCTCAGGTCGATGGGCCACATGTTTTGTTTGGTACTAACTATGCTGTCGGAACGCATCATGTGCGGCGCACTTCAGTCACTGCACCTAACTCTATCGCCAGGTACATAGTCCACTCGAATAACAGAAATACGTAAAGGCTAGGGACTATAAGGGTCACCACCAAAGCATCGGAAATCATTCGCAGAGAGCTTCGGCATATTAGAAACCACAAGGATTCTGACGTGATTTTTCAAGTCATCACGATGCGCTCTAATTCTTAGTTTGTAAGACTGCCAACAGATCGGATGACTCAGCTATCGAGGTCATTACCGTGCGTGAATGTAGGGAAACTAGTTTCATGACAAAAAGTATGGTTCAAGAGCTTCTTCTGACTGTGGCATCTAGAGCACTCTCTTGACCTTTGGAGATGAGCCCCTTATTCTGCAACAAAATGTCGATAGGATAGTCGACTATGTGAACTTCACACTACATGACCCGCTTAAACAGAATCACGAGGCAAAAGTGCAAGGCTTAAAGACTTTTCAGGTTTTTTGTAGGGATACGTACTCATATCTGATGCTTCAGTCCGTTCAGCTTCCAAATTCCTGGCAGACCTTCATGGCCGAAGTGCTGAATCGGACGAAATGCTGGTTTTCTTTGAGAAGAGGACTCGATGACTGGGACAGTAGCGATCAAGTCGTCTTCTTCTCAATTTCCTTCTGGGACTCGCGTGTTCACTGGTATTGGCTTATTATGACATGACATCATAATTTACATCCATTCCACCGGGTTTGGCACGAGACGTCCTGCACAGACATATTGAGGAGCTATACCAAAAAACCCAGAATTCACTCAAAATCAAGTACTTCATGAGGTTGTTTGAATTTCGCAAAAAGACATACGGCACCTTCGCTGGAATGACGTTTGAACAAATCAAGGGAACTCCAATGGGCTCTCCAGTCCCCGGTTTAAAAGCAGAATTGGTCCCTCAAGAGGTCTAAAAGATCGCCTTTACCCAACAACCCCCATGTTTTGGCTTTGTTCACTGACAGCACGTTTTCTAGCGTCAAAAAGAACCCACTGCAGCATTTCAACGATCTTATCAACTCGATCTTCCCAGATATAAAAGAAGAAGACAGAAATCAGTAGCTAACCTTCCTCGACTCATTCGAAATGAGAGCTACTGACGTCGAAATAGAAACAAGAGTCAACAGGACGGCGACGAACACCACACAGCTTCTCAAATTTTACAACAACCACCCGGTGGCTCACAAATGAAGCTGCGTGAGAAAGCTGTTCAAAAGAATCCAGATTCACTGCTCTAAACCGGAAGAAAAATCACGTGAGGCCCGATATCTTCGCGATTAGTTAATGCAGGATGGCTACCATGAGGCCCTTATAAGCCGATGCCTACGCGCTCGCCCTCTGAGGACCCAAACAGAACCAAGCCCTACGATTTGACTTTTGTTCTCATATACCAAGGATGTGTCGGAGGCAACCAAGCGCATTTCTGTGGGACTAGGCGTCGGAATTGCTCACCATCCCAAGGTTGCCATGCGCAGCCGGGTCACGATAATCAAGTATAGATTCAATCCAAACTAGCAGTCAGATGTAGTGTGTCACATACCATGTTTAAACTGTCCTACAAATTAAACAGGACAGACTGGACGCATGCTGGGTTCGCACATACACGAACATAAGCTGGCTTTTCAAGGAGGTGACGTATTATGGCAAGTGGCAGCCCACACCTATGAAATGGGTCACGATTGCAACTTTGCAGCTGCGAGGATAATTACCCACGTCAGTAGCAAGACACACCGAGAACGGACTGAAGCCTGACTGTCAGATGACGATTCATTTAACTAATCTCTCGTGCTGGCGCCTGCATATATCGTCCTGCGCAGGTATTTTTAGACGCACGGCATTGGTAGTTAACTGGTCATACCCCCTTCCTTCCTGCCTCCCCATATGCCGGTTGATTGGCCCCTTCACCCTATACATGTTGCTTCCTTTTCGTTGATCATTTTATTTCTGAGGATAGACTCCCGCAAGCGTTCGAAAGCTCAGTCTAATAAAACTATGATTGAAGTGATTGACGCGGCTTCTACTTTCCAAAGTTACCCAACACCCTGTACCGGTCGGGCGGAAACCGGTAGACTTTGCTTGGGAAATTGAGAACTGTATAAGTTTTTATTATAATCCGCTTCATATGCTTAAGCTCACATCTGTGTTGGCATTTTCAAAGCCGTCGACGCTGAAAGGTTAGATAAAGTCACTCGTCTACTCCACACAAGCAGTGACAACGCCTTCAGTACTCTCACTATATAACGGCCTTCCCACCGTTTATATGCCGCACAAAGTTCCCTAACCACTAGTCCTAACAGGGGCAATTCTGAATTCTTGGGCGGTGACGAGCTCTTCACCGTTGTCGGCTGACTCACGCCGACGAAGATCCACCCAAATCTGCTGCCGGGCTGGGCGTTACACACGTGGCATAGTTCGCACCGACACTCATTAACTGCTATCCTAAGAAACTTTATGTCTTAGAAATAATTTTGTGTGTTGCTACTTAACCCCACCCTCTTGGGAGTTTAATCGCCGGCAAGGATCGGGCATACGACCTCACTGAGAAAAACGATAGACAACAAGTATTGTACTACGACAGAGCTGATCAAAATGACTTTGTGCCTGGGGATACATGAAGTTAACAAATAACTGCTTTCAGAAAGCAAAAGAAGAGAACATTTACCGCCATTAGGTTGAGTAAATACACAAATAAATCGTGCAAGTTAAAAAACGGGTAATTATGTACCGGAAACGGGAGGGAAAAAAACAATGCAAATCGAGGGTATTAGTTCGATTTTAAAGCCGCAGTGATTTCAGCAAGTAGTATTGCTGGTTAAGACAAGAGCAACTGGAATGACAATTTCTGGCTTATTAGCCGTCATCAGCCAGTCATGCACAGACCCAAGCGGTGCAGCGCTCGAGGCTCCAGCATGGGACCTTTTGATTGCAGTATAGCCGCGTAACCGTTGAGTCACGAGCTTCTTATCTTGCCGGTTAAGGCTAATACGCATTGACATGCTTGGATGAATTTGCCCGGGCCGCAAACGGAATTCACTTGTTCCGTTTCACCTCTGCCTTCGGCCTCGTTTTTCGGGCCTTGACGGCACCCATTGCAGCCAGTAGTCTTAGGCAGATGGTATTGCTGGCAAAGACAAGGGAGCCTAGAATATCCATTTCCAGCTTATTAGCTGTCGTCAACCAGTCATACCCAGTCCCAATTGATGAACCACTCAGGGCGACCATTTTGATCGAAGTCTAACACCCTACAGAGTGAGCGGTGAGCTTGTTGTCTTGTTAGCTTGATGCGAGTAATATTGCCACTCGTTCAGACTCACGGCTGTGATGGCTGCCATTAGGGCCCAAGAAAGGATGTTCGAAGCAAAGATGGAGCTGAACAAGTGAGTTCCGTCAGCGGTCGGTGCACGTAAGTCAACGAATGGTTTCAGGAAGTTGTAAATGAAATCGTTGAATCTGACGCCCCTGACTGCCAAGGCTGATGATGCAAGGGAAGGTGACAACGTCGATAACCTACCCCCAAACTCTAAACCGATGTTTGACGCCTGGCCAGAAGTCTAGTCAAAAGCATAACTCATAATTGTACTGTACAGTATGTAGTTTCGTAATTGAAATGTGATTGAGTAAGAAAGCGTACATTCAGGCTTGTTATTTGATTTGCTGAGAGGATACGAGGTCTAGAAGGCTTTTTGCCGAAGACCACTGTATTTTTTTATCTTGTTTTGTGCAGCAAAGCAGGGCATATTCGGGCAAAATTATAGGTTACCGAAAAAATTCTTATGAAATTCGAATTCACAGCAGCAGGGTAGGCTTTAGAACAGCCAACCTCAGCTTTTCGTCCATTTTTTTGCATTACATGAGAAGCAATGAGCTTGCAGTGTATTTTATTATATCATTTTTCTAACTTTTTTGGCAACTACCCTGTACACACATGCACTTTTGCCTTTGCACGTTAGTGTAACTACTAAGCAGTGCAAAGGCGTTTGTCTACATCCTCATTAATAAAAGTGAAGTGAGCGGGTTCAAACCTACTTTGTTGTGCGTTACGCTATAAAAGAACCTTAATATGAGGAAGGGGAGTTTAACATTCCTTCCTTCTGTATCTGAAAAAGCTGATTAAATTTAATGAAATGGAGGCCATTTTAATGAATCGCATTATTTTCTGTCAACTAGGAACGAATTTAGTTTTCAAAATATTTACTTTAATTTTTTTGACGTTTTGGACGCAAAACGCGGCGATAGTTTGACTGCATTTTCTTTTAACACACTACAATAGGTAAAAATATACGTACATATTTTTGTGTAGCTTGACACCCACAACAATCTACGCTAAATTTCAATCCTGTAGCACGAACAGTTCTTATAGTATAGTAAGTAACAAACTAAGCAGGCGGAAAATTACCTGTTTTTCTGTTTTTTGGTACCCGTTGTCACATTTCCAGTATAGGAACGGGACCCAAAAACAAATATGGCGAAAAAAGCCTCAGCATAAAGATAAAAGTGGTTGTTTTCATTTTCAGCCGAAATTTAATCACTGGGATTTAAGGTAGTCAAAAACGTCCAAACTTCCACCTTTTTTAAAAACTTGACTTCACTCTGGAAAGAGGCGACGTGTGCAGGCTTTCTTTGGCAAAATATGTCGTTCAAGCCTTTTAACTTAAAGAAGAAGTTTTCAATTGACCTTAGGTATGTCACTTGCTGACATCTGTTCTGGAGTTTCAGTTTCCTAGACAGCGAATTGTCATGTTTGGGATAATCCACTAATATGATCCGAACGGTCATCTGTATTAAAAATATTCCAAAAAGGTCACTATTACCATAAATGCTATTAAAATAGTATATTATTCTGAAGTTTTAGAAAAACAAATAGAACATGATCTACATTTCCGACCAAGCGCTTGAAAACGCCGACATTCATAAGGTATTTGTCGGCATTTTAAAAACCACCTAGAACAAATTGCAATCCAAGATCACAAATTTGGCAACAGTAGTTTTAGTATTGCACCTCATATACCCCATAGTCCCGCTATTTTGTCCTACTGAAACGGTGTTTATAAAGGTTTTGGGGTGGGCACTTAGGATAGGCAGTGGAATATACATTCATATCTGCTATATGCATTCTTGTTTTATTGTATTTATAAATGTTTTGACCTCCCTAATCTCTATTATCATTTAACGTTTTGAGGAAAAATTTGTTCATCAAAATACAGAATTCTTGAAATTCATGAAATAATTGAAATAGTGGTTAGGAGGTCGTCTACTTGAACTCGCTTGAGGTCCAACATACCTTGCTGGATTTAGATTAGTATAGTCCACGGCGCGAATTGGAGCGCACACCTAGATTTACATGCGTAACAACTTACTTCCAGCGGTCGCGGGAAACAATTCAACTAAAGAGACACTGGAGGACGAACTCGCACTACTTACAAGAAAATGGGTTCCCCAATAAGTTAATCGATAAGTTTATGGAGGAACGTCCATCAAGACCGAAGGTAACGACGGCTAAGAAAAAAAACCTTATTTCTTACATTGCCTTTTCAAGGTGATCCTGCAAGCGAACTTCTACAGCTTCGTCTGAACGCTGCAATCGCGCGTACATATCCAGCAGCAAAGTTAAGATTATTGTTCTCAAGGACTCCTCTTTTTCGCCTTGAAGGCAAGGATAGACTACCGTTCCAGACCACATCAATGTGTATCAACAACTTAACATGCTCTTGTGGGGCAAGTTACATTGGTCGAACGATAAGGCGTCTATCCAAGCGCATGCGAGAGCATCACCCTGCGTGGCTAAAGAGAGGCGAAACTATGTCCAGATCAAGCGCAATTCTGGCTCACTTGGCAGACAGCGGTCTTCGGGTAGACGTCAACCAAGCATTTAAAGTCGTTTATTAAGTTCCTGCGTCAGCGGATACTTGCAACAGCAGAAGCAGTCGCCATTCGCCTCGCAAACCCAATTTTATGTGCGCAGAAAGCATTTGTAGCGGCCCTAAGGCTCGCGTGGCCAAAAGCCTTTTCAACATCCGCCCTCACGCCTCTTACTACGCCACGAAACAATGATGAGACAGCGGCATCAAGCATCCAAAGGCCACCGACACAGTCTCAAAACGTTGACACCTTGCATCCTCACACCTCACAACAAAACCCGAGACGAGGACCACGGGATGACATTAACTACCTGTCGGACTCCTTCCCCCCACCCCCATTTCTCTGGTTCCCAATTCAGACTAGAATCTGATCCCCTTGATGCCCCCTTTATCCCTTTACACCTCTCTCCCCCTCTTTTCCCTTGTTACTGCTGATTGGTTTGCCTAAAACTTTCGTTATCTCTACTCTTCCTTATATTACTGTATTGCTTGATGATGAATTAATCGAAAACGTTCGTTTGCTTAACTTGACTTCCTTAATGTTTTCCACTTTCCACTTACTGCTACAAATTTCATCACTGCCTAGTTACCCTACCTCGAATTTTATTTGAACCACCGTTTTTCTAAGGCAAATGCTGGGACTAGGGTGCACTACAGGAGGCGCCCTACTTAAAATATCTTGGCCAAAATATAATCCCAAACAATTTAATGAAATGAAGATGTGCTTAAACTACGCAAATTAGCATGTTTACGATTTCACTCAGCAATTCTTTTTGCAAGTATTACTCACAGTTGCAGCGCTTTTTTCCGTTTTCGTAATTTGCTAATTTTTTTACGAATTAATATTTCTAAACAAAACACTGTAACTTTGCTTATTATCTTTAATCTTTCAATTCGCTCATATTTGTTCACTAGAATTTCAACGTGTTGAGGTATGTTTTGTTGTCGTTTTGCTAGAAATTATCAAGATTTAACAAACTGCATAATAATAAACAAGTTGGGTCATGGACTATGACTTTGACACTGATCATTAAAATTGAGACAGACGCGGCGCGGGTTAAGTAAAGGCTAGGGGCTGAAAATAAACGTACACAAGTAAAGTACGTAGGTATTTCATAAATGTAAATACTAGTTAAAGCTACATACCTGATCGTTACCCAAGTTTTAATAGTTAAAATCGTTGGCCTTTGCAATCCTTCTGCTCTTTGTCTGCTTTAGATATAAAATCGAGTACTGAGGCACATTTAGAATTATCCCTGCATTATGGGTGGTTCTGAGCTAAATTTCAGAAATTTTGAGGCTGAGTTTCAGAGGTAATGAAAGCATTATGGTTAGGGGTAGGAAGGTTAATCGTATCGATGAGCTTGGCATGTCAAATTTCAAGACAGGTCTTGGACAAGTTAGCTTTGAGCTCAACGCTAAACGTAGGATAATGGGGTTAGTCCCATTGAAATTTATCCGCACATCTGTCATGTAGTGCCTGGTGGGGTAATATTTTCCACGGCTAAGCAAACACATTCTCCGCTAAATATAAAGTCATGCAAAATGAGGTTTTCTGACAATTCTTTTGGAAACTCAAGCTTGTTGCATTTTAGAATATGAAATTTTGTTTTGCTGCGCGAATTTTGAAAGGCATGAGCTCGCCTATCGATAAGTATTTTGGCCTAGAACGTAAGCTCTACAAGATTAAGCTAGCGGAATCTCGTTACTATAGCAACAATGAAAAAATATTGAAAGTGCCTCCTAGCAACAGGGATTTTTGGCAGTTTACTGACGGGGCAATGTGGCGCCATCTCAAACACAAGCAAGGACCAGTTGCCGAGCTGTTTTTGCTCCTTTATCTTTATCATTCCTCTGTAGTTAAGGTAATATGTTGAACACAGGGATTGAAAACACCTTTCTTTCCCTCTGATGTAAACCTCGCTTCTTAGGAGCGATAATGACTAGAAAGAGAGATTGCTTTCGATACCATGAATGATTTGTTCTGCATTTTACCTATACCCACTCTTCCATACCGATTTAGTTGGCACCCTCCTCCCCTCACAAAGTCTTTATTGCATATTACTTTTGTATTTGCAGTATAATGTATAAATAGTAATACCTTGTTAAAATTTGCCCTAAAATAAAGTTGGTTTTTTGAAAATTGGGGCAGCGCTTATAATTTATGTTTAAATAAAGTGTATACGTATGGGACACTTCGACTCTAAAAAAACGAAACAATAGGAGGGGGTAGTATACTTTGTGTAAAATAGTCTTTTGGCAATTATTTTAAGGTTCCATCAATAAATCCTTTCAATTTTTGCAAGCTAACGTTCTCCCCAAACAGAAAGAACACCAAACTATGAAAAAGCATCTTGATAAATAATGTTCCCATCCGTCCGAAATGACCTACACACCGCCTATGAAGCCGTCTGTTATCGCGTCACGCAACAAGCATGAACCATTTTTGGATTTTAAGGAGGCCCAAGTTAAAACTGCGTTTTTTTCTGCTTTTTTATTCAGATGCTGAGACGAGATTTATCTGCAGCGCTGAATGCATACTCATTCTTCCTCCTCCCCGAATCCTACCGCTTTTTTGCCAGATATATCTGATCATAAATGCATCTATGTAATTTCTCTAGG